>JANZLQ010000089.1:18185318-18198029 GCA_026212715.1 Elanus axillaris
CAAACCAAGTGATGCACAGTACAATTGCTTCCCCCCCCCCGTTGTCTGGTGCCCAGCCAGTCCCTGAGCTGCAGTGCCCCCTGGCCAACTGCCCCCAGTTTATATGCTGGGCATGACATCATATGGTATGGAGTAGCCCTTTGGCTCATTTGGGTCAGCTGTTCTTGCTGTGTCCCCTCCCAGTTTCTTGCACATTCCCACCCTTTGCTGGGAGGGCAGCATGAGAAGCTGAAAAGTTCTTAACTTAGTATAAACACTGCTTAGCAACAACTGAAAACATCAGTGTGTTATCAACATTATTCTTCTTCTACTAAATCCAAAACACAGCACTATACCAGCTACTAGGAAGAAAATTAACTTTATTCCAGCCGAAACCAGGACAGACATATTCAAAAACACTATTAGAAACTGCATGCATTTGCTTAACCAGGTGAGGACTTGTACTGGATACCAGTGTATCTATGGAGTTCTCTGCTTAGAAGGAGACTGATCCAGTGTCAAAGGAGAGAGCTATTTGCAATCTCTGACTACCTGTCCTTCCTAACTCCAGCCTGGTGGAAACAGAAGACTCTCTCCTGACTCTCTTGACATATAAACACACAATTGTCTTAATTAAAAAGCTCTTAAAGTACTTGCCTGTATAAAATTGTCACCTGCCTTCCACTATGACATCCTGTTGCAGGTTAACCCTAGCAGGCAGCTAAGCTCCACACTGCTGCAAGACCAGTTCACAACCATAAGTACTCACTCTTTTTCCAGAGAGAATGCTGTAATCCATTTCTTTGAAACTCAGAATAGAGTTCAGGGCTCTTTTAGCATGTCCTTCTCACAGTGGCCGCCGCCCCATATTTCAGAGTTGAGTTGAGTTAGTTACTTGCATGAAGAGTTTGGCAAAAAAAAAAAAATAACCCTAAACCATTCCAGTCTGTGCAGCATCAGTCATGAAAATAAGTCTAAAAGATCTCGATTTTCACTTCTATGGTCCTCCACTATGTGAGTGAGTGTGCTGATGACCCTACAGTGAGCCTGTAAGTCCTCATGCATGCTATGGGCTCTATTTGTGAGTCTGTGTCACTAACATCTATGTTACTAGCATCAGCCTGATAGCTCAAGCTCAATTACAAAAGCAAGTATCAGAATTTAGAGTTGTTCACTTAACAGCTGCTGTTGCTCTCATGTCCTCAAGGGAGATGAAAGTTGACCTATCTATGGCTGCCATTGGATTGATGGGTCACAAGTTAAAAACACTGTGCAGTGTGCCCACAATGGTCTTCTTGGGTATCAAAGCACAGCAGTGTGTGTAAGTCATTATAAATTTTACCAGTATACTATCTAACCTTCTTATATAGGCTTAGACTATTTCCTCCCTCCTCCCCTTGCTCATTCTGCAACAACTCACAAATATCTGTTTCACACAAACAAGAAAAATGAGCTGGCAAATACCCTGCCCATAACTCAGTTTTAAGGCAAAGAAATACAATTTCCCCCAAATCTTTCCTTCCTAATGTTTTGTGAAATGAACTGTTCAAAACTATCTATTGAGAAGGAGCTGAAAATCCTTCCCTCCAAAAAGTAGCACAATAAACGTACTCTTCACTCTTGAAGAGATGCAGCATAGCCCACAAGAGAAAGTCCTCTTTTTCCTCTATCTAGGTGTTTTGATTACGTGTTCTATTTATCTGGATTTGGAAGTTTTGAAGTCATCCTTTTAACTGTTGCTTTTGTGCATGAAAAGCAAAATTAGACATAGCCAAAAGCAGAGAAAAATTGCAAAATTATCTTTGTTAGCTCAGTAGGGATAGCTGGAATCTCTTTTCTCAGACAAACTCCCCTTAACATCAATGGGAATTTTACATAGCTATTAAGCATAGATATCACTCTTGGCTAGAAAGAGTGTCAGTGTGGAAGCACTGCTATGTGCTCTTCCCTATAAATCCACTAGTGGCCATTGTCAGAGACAGCCCTTTGGTCTGACCCATCCTCATGTACAGTTTACAGAGTGTCAATTTACTAATCGGGTTATCTAACACCATTTAAAGTTACAGTTACATAAACAACAGCATTAAGAACTCAGGTGACTGCCAGTGAGGCTCTTTGTGCACTTAAGTGCCCCAGCAGCAGCACACTGGTTTCCCAGGATCAAGGTGCTTAGCTCCAGGGAGCCTGAATGCTTGGGGAGTCTCAGCTCTCATGGGAGTCCAGAGGAGAGAGGTATGCTTGTGTGATGTGATACTTGGGAATACATTTGGGGCTGTAATGGATACAAAAAAACCTCTGAGGTGTCTTAATGTCTTTAGTGTGGTTCCCCTTCCCAAACTAATATTTGTTTGCATGACATAGATATAATAATGCCAGCAAAGAACACAAGTTACAAATATCCAAGGAAGTTCATAAGAACAGTTAATTCACCCATCATGATGGCACCTTTTAGTAGGTTTGTGCAAGTCCTCCAATAACACTGTGTATTATCTTTCTCTTTTCCCATACTCCATGACTCTCCCTGCTTTCCCTGCCCACTGGTTTTGTTCTTTACTCAGCTAGAGGGGCTGCTGCTAGGATGCTCTTTCTCCTGTTTAGGCAGATTGCTTTGCCTCTCTAATGCTCCTCCTAATCCTGCGAGTCTGGGGAACAGGAAGCTCAGAAAGGAACTGAACTCGCACCTTCCTAAGAGCAATCACAAAAACTGAGGTGGATGAGCTTTCGCTTGCCTTATTTTGTATTCACTCAGCAGTGACCCACAGCCACGAAGAGGTTTTGTTTGTGTGCAATAATCAAGCAAGTCAGGAACTCACCTCAGAGCTTGCTATGCAGTACTGCTTGTAGCCATAGATCTGACTCAATGATTCATCAATTCATTTGATTGATACGGTTGATAGAAGGTCTTAAAGGGGCCCTCCTGAGAATCAAAATCAAAAGTAAATAAATCCACATATGAAGGTGCCCTATACCTCTCTAAAGCTTCTCTTAGTTGGGAACTAAGCTCATCTACTTTTGATTTCATACAGTGAGAAAGTACAGACTTACCTTAGTAAGAACATGGCAAATATCAATTAAGTATTAGAAAGTAAAAAAAAAAAAAAAATTACAATAGCTACCAAGGAGGATAAGACTGAGAGTTTGGGGTTTATACTGTATGAGGCTGAAAAAATAATAATAATCAGAAAGCATGGAAATTAAAAGCAGTACTTGTTAATTAGAGAATATTGAAAACAACAGGATAATGAGAAATGTCCACTTTTCATCTGTGACAAGAGACAGCTCCTTCCTAGAATTAAATCTCTGGTCTTTCTGTACATGATCCTGTTAGAGTGGGGTACTAACAACATCACTATGTTAGATCACTTAGTTTATCATATGCAAGCATCAGATTGTGCCTTAATGTACTGAGGGTTCTCCCCTAAGCCATGTGGTGGTTTCAAGCTGACCTCATGGAGCTGAAATACCCATTTCTAAGAAACTCTATCATGGAAAAAAGTTGAAATTCTATCTTTATTGTTCCTACACTGGCAGAATTTCAGTGGGGACACCTGACTGACTTACTGTATGTGTGGCTTCCTTTCCAGGTGAGCTAAAGCAGTTAACAGCAACTGAGGATCTGCATCATGCTTTGGTTTCAGGCAGAAACCTATTTTATTAGGAGGACAGAGG
The DNA here is from genome assembly GCA_026212715.1 of Elanus axillaris. Taxonomy (NCBI): domain Eukaryota; kingdom Metazoa; phylum Chordata; class Aves; order Accipitriformes; family Accipitridae; genus Elanus; species Elanus axillaris. Next base: position 18,188,967 of record JANZLQ010000089.1, read on the forward strand.
CAAACAAACTATAAATAAAACTGCATAAGAGCTTTACAAATCAGTGTTTTAAAAACTTAACTTTTCATCAATCTATCTGCTGGTCTGCTCTCTGTGATGCCACTTTATCTCAGCAGAGACACAGGCAGCCTGTATTCTTTTAACCTCAGCAGGCTGTCACTGGTCTTTGATATAGCAGCTGTCTCACAGCTACCACTAGATTTCAATTAAACCAGGCTATATTTAGGGTGAAAATAGGGCTATTTTAAACTGCCATACCTGCCAACTTTTATTCACTCTCAGCAGTAGTTATTTTATTCGATGTTCCTGGCTTTAAGCTGCACCATCCATAAAATTAAAAAGATACCAGAAAGTGTGATGTATTTTACATTCACATCACCAAAAATCTATCATTAAAAGCAGCACTTCTCCAGAGAAGGACACACTTAAAGATGATAAATAATAAAATGCTCTCTACTCATAGCCAGGGTTGCTAGCACAGACTTGCCATGGTGGGGCAATACAAATGATTCTCTGGTGCCAAAAAGAATTAAACTCAATACATTTCCACTGATTGCAGGTGTCTGTTGCTAACACTGTTAGTGATTCTATGGAAAGAAATGGCGTGTGGCATGTTAGTGTAACACTTTCATATTGTCCAACACAATGTGCTTGTCTTAGGGACAGATTATGTGATTTGTGGTAAAATAGTTAGGTCTCCTCACATTTTCACTTCAGATGGTCATCCCTTTCCTCCTCTATCAATATTGCATTGTTCATATTTCATCAGCAGATAACGCGTGAAAGCCCCATTAATGGACTGACCGCAACCCCTATTCCCCTCCGTTATGGTGGGGCACACTTTCCAAAATACTGTAATGCTCAACCTGTTGTCAGCATGGTCCACTGTTGTAAAAATTGTTATATGCACACACCTACGTAAACGCGTGCATGCACATACACACGCTGTAACGCTAACCTGGCATTAAGAGTGCATCTCTCTTCTAAAACATGTGAAGAACCCATATTTTTAAATAATGTAATTACCTGCATGAAAATGATGGTGCACATTTTATGTGAACGAGAAAGAAAATCTTATCTGAGTCATCTAAAACTTAATAGGCTACGAACATAGCTAAAGCAGAAGATAACTCTCTCATGCAAAAGCCTGCTCATAAAGTCTATAATTACACTTGCTGCCTTTTGGTTGAAGGTATGGACTTTATTAAGTGCAAGAGCTGTTTTTCTGCAAGAAAGCTTATTGGAGAGTGGATTAAAACAAGCATGATTGCATCTTGACATGCATAAAATGCTGATTGTCTCACTTGCCTTATATGCCAAGTGCTTACCCTTGCAAGGTATTTGGAGCTGTCAACACCAGCTGAACTCGGCGAGACAGAGAGGTGCTCAGCACATCTTAAAAAACCCTTGGCATCGGGACCAGGCCTCAGACACACTCAATGTTTGCCAATAAAATGTACCATAGGAACGATGGCAATTATAGAGCAACTATTTGTCTAAGCATTACTGGAATTCCATACCACCCTTCAGAGAAAGGACACTGGCAAGACAGAGGAGGGTTGTGTAAAAGCTACATCTGTGGCTTGAAGACTGCAAACTTACCTGTCACTGAGAGACTAAATAAAGTGTACCTGTTTGGCTCATTACATGCAAAATACAACATGAAAACAACACTGTTTAAAGGGTCAGAGACACTCAAAAATAGGAATGCCAGAATGGTTACACTTATAACCTCTGCAATATGTTCTGCCATAGCCTTTAGGTATGTATGTTTGGGTGTATTAATAATCTGCTTCAGCTGGGACATAAAATGGACAGTGCATACACTTTGGGTAGTTATTCAATGTTTTGGTTTAGCCTTGCTCTTCTCAGCAAGGCTCCAAACACTGCTTTGTTTGCTGTATTTTAACCAAGCCCAGCTTTGAAGGCAGAACAATTAATTTTTATTATTGTTTTTTTTAAATGGCAAGATGGTATCAGAGCACTTCAAAACGTCGCAGAATTTATTTCCACAACAAAAGATACACCTTTCCAAATGCTCATCAAGCCTGGTTTTGGGTTTGTTTTTTTTTTAACCCATTAAAAACAAACAAACCAACCAAAAGATGTTCTTCCTTCTGCTTACTCTTGTACATGATTGAATCATTTTGGCTGAAACTTACAAAAACCCCACAAAACCCAAAAAACAAACAAAAAAAAGAAGCTGTAAACAGTCATTTAGCTTGCAAAAGAACCCTGACTGGAAAATCAACCTAACTGGTTCTAGTCTAGCAAAATGATAAGCAATTGGGGAAAAAAGAATGCTACAGTAAGAAGCATCAGGCAACCATCATATATCCCCAAGACTATTAAAAAAGTGAGTTTAGTGCAAGTGTATATGTGGAGAAGGAATTTCTCAAAGCAAAGATCTTAATTACCTGGGAGATAAAGGCATAGCAAAAACCTTTGAATGGGAGCAATTCAGATGAGATGAGATACTTCTTTTTTAACCACCAGGGAAGTAGATATGAGAGCAGCCCATCCAGGGATGTGTTACAATTTCCATTTCTTGAAGTTTTAAAATCCCTAGCAGACACACATCTAAAAATATGGTGGTTCTGACAGATGCTGGGAGATCAATGCCAGAATCTTCCACTGCAGTGGCTAGAGCTGTGTAGGATAAGTGGGCTACAGAATCCCTTCTGCCCCCAAATGCTACTCTTTCCACAGTGAACACACTGAATAACCACCACTGTCTTTTCAAGTGGATGAGATTTTTTTTGGAAATGTATGGCTACTGCTTTTTGAGTACTGAGAGGTCTAACTTTTTCCCCTTTTACTATGTACACCAAACCTCTTCTTTACTAGGAGTGATGCCATGATGGTGTCTGATCCACACAAGAAACACTTGCAGCAGAAGATTGCCTACAGAGATTTCAGAACCTCAGTACGTGCTTAAACTACATACTCAAAACTCACTCCCTGCTTCCCAAAATTTTGTCCGTCTGTCTGGAATCACAGACAGACACACAGCAATTACTCTGCAAAACCTCATGGCTTCCCACAGCTCCTGCTCTAGTATTAAGCAGCACAGCTGACTCAAAACTTGTAATCTGTCTTTCAGTTTGATTACCATCATTTCTGCCTCTTCCAGCTTCCTGTTGCTGGAGTTTAGGACCATCTCTGATCTTTTACCTTTGTTTTGCAATATTTACAGATTCTTCATCTTTTGCTATAATTTAGAACCTTTCTAATGTCTCGGAGCTTGTGCAGTTTTTAACTGCACATCTAAAATATATCTTTAATTACTTGTTGGGTTTTCAGTGCTCTTGAGCTCCAAGGCCTTCACGTTTCTCCAACCACTCTTTCTCAATTTATTCCACCTCTGATCCCTGTGTGCCAGTTGCCAGTTTTTCCCCTCGCTCTTTACTGTGAAGCTGACAAGGAGCACAGCAAAACTGACATGGCAAGGCACAGAGATCCTGCGGGAATGCCTAAAAACTGACAAGTGACTGCGGAACATGTGGCAGTGACCAGGTTTTGACCCTGAGATCTGATTTCACATTTAATGTTCCTTGAGATGATGTAGGAGTAAACAGATATTTCGGTTTTACTCCTTTTTGTGATCTCTGTTATAGAAATATGACTAGTTTAGACCACTTGCTCAGAGGAATCTCAGTTTTGCTGGGATTATTTGATAGACCCTAGACTCGCTCTTATTTCACAGAGCCAGAGCAACAGATACATGAGGGGCAGGACTTTGAGGAAGGCTGGTGGGCCTGAGAAAATCTGACTTGATCTGATGGTAATGAGGGACCAGGCAGAGACAGTGGAAGATCAGTTTTGCTGGCCTGTTGGAGGCTCATTAGTGTGTCAGGAACAGCTTGAGGGTCTGGCACCAAGCCCCCAGTGCCAGCCCCATTGGCATACTGGGCTGTCAGAGTGACAGGGCTGGGGGGCTGTTGGGGCAGCTCCCTCAGTACAGAGGAATCTGACTAATAAAGGCAGCTCAGGGCCCAAGCTCCTCCTGCTCTACCTGCCTTGGGACACCTGGACAAATGCAGAGAGGATGTATTTTTGTCACTGTATATAAATAGTAGCCACCCACTATAAGCACTGTCTTTGTTCTTCCCTACCCCAGCCCAACTCATAACACTTCCACAGCAGCCTGACCTTAAATCTCAATTCACTCCCAGATCTCAAGGGAGAGGGAGCGCTGTGAGGACTCCAGGACATGGGTCATGAAATTAGCATTTTTGTCTCATTAGCTTTTGAAAGCGGCAGTTACAGCACAAGGGACTTGGCCCAGTGATGTACCTACATATGCACAGCATGCTTCTACTAAACCCATTAGAACACCGCATCTGCCTAGAGTACATTTTTCTGGCCAGAACCCATATTAATCTCTGCTGTGTCCTAAATCCAAAATCTGATTTTACACCTACTGTTCTGGGAGATGCTACATGAATAAAGGGATATGTCATTCTCACTCTTTTTTGCAGATGGAATCACTCTGGGTTCTACTCCAGTGCTGCAGGACCCACAGGCGAGTTTGGGGATGATGTGGGCACCAAGGGGACAGCAGAAGCCCAAGAGCACTGGTGGGGGTAACGATGGATAGGCAGTGAGACAAAGGAACATGGAAGGCAACATCAGTAGTTTCAGGGTGAGGAAGGTGAATGGGGGTGCTACCTAGAAGGCTACAGGAATGAAGATCAGCTATGAGAGTTTTGACTGTTGCCACACCAAGTTGCACACATACATATATATATGTGTGCATTCAGAAGTCTCTTAGCTATGTCTGCACTAACTTTCATAAATGGGACACATGGACATGGAGACTGATGCAAAGAGATAATACTGCAAGCTATGCTTGAATTAGTGCTAAAAGTTTAAGCACAAGTTCCCAAAATGAATGTCCAGTTTATAAAACTCTTTCATCTGGATGTTAATTTGGCAATAACCACTACAGAGAAAAGAGATTTTGTGTCAGCTTGTAAAGATAGTGTCGCCTCTGCTAGCCAATATGAATGGCAGCATGCTGCAACTGGACTCACCAAGTACATGTAAATATTGTGGATACATTTGTTGCTGTTGTCTCTGCGTATTGAACTTCCACCCTTATTTTGCATGGAGATCACTCCCTCCAGATTCTCCATGTGTACGACAATGTCAGAAGGAAAGCTGATAGCTAATGTCCCTAATGTAGGCCCCACTTTCCATAGAAGGTTGGAGCGGATGAGGTCCCTTCCAACCTAGTCTTTTCTATGACTGTAAAAAAGGGAAGGATCAAGATTTTAAGTTATTTCTGGGAAACTGTGTAGAAAAAAATGTGCAGAATACACAGTTCTGGATAAATTTGGTGAAAAGAAGAGCAAACAACCTTGTTCTGCTAATGCTGAAGTTTCTAAACAGTTACCAAATTTGATTAACACATCTAATAGGACAGACAGTACCTAACAGCTGTCAGTAATTATTTAGCCTCTGGCTGGCTTGTTTATCCTGAAAAGATTAAAGAAGCTGCAAATGTACTTCACAGTGGAGACAAGGAACAAAATAAGATTATTAGCCTTTATGAGAATGAATTCTTCACCAATAAAAATGACATGGGAGAGCTCAACTCTATTTCTTGAACAAAAAGAGTCACTATTCTTTATAAACTTAATATTTCACAAATGCCAAGATTATGTATCTTGGGAAGAACCATGGGATTTAGTTAGCATCACAGAAACTGTATTCCTCAGACAGTCATAGATACTGTCTATGATGCAATATATGAGAAGTCAGCATGAATGCACGTTTTGCAGGGAGATGCAGAAACACCATTCACAGGAGCTGTCTATGCTTAACCATTTCTTAAATTATGGTATAGAAAACAGAAGTTATTCTCAGGAACCAATTTGCATTGTTTTGCATAGTGGATATCTGCCATTAATCTGATGGCAACATTTGGGGGTGTCTATTTTACTACTACTCTGATTGTTAGGAGTAAGATTGCCATTTAGAAGTTTACTTCTAAACATTGGTATATGCTGAATCGCATACTCTGAGGAAGATTTATGCCAAGATTTTGTGTCAGACAGTAAGAAATACTGTATTCCCCCTACAGCCAGGAGAAGCCAGAGCAGGGAGATGGAAATGGATGGAACAGTCAGCAGGGAATCTAAATGATTAATGGACAGATGGCTCCACCAGGCAGTACCATACTAAAGGTTAAGCCTGGTTTTAAATGAGACACTACACATTTAAGGCACCTCCCACTACTTAAAGCTTATTATGGAGATCTACAAAGTCAGTGGATTGCCTTTCGATTACATCTTGGAGACTGCAAACATCCCAGAGTTGGGGTCCTTCCTCTAAGTATTTGCACAGCATGCAGGACCAGGAGAACAATCTTTATTGGGAACTCAGGACTATAATGAAATACAAACAACAGTTACCAGGACGTAGCTGCTCAGTGCCACTGTTACCTTAGGCAAGCATAATGTTTTGTATTAATGGAAGAGAAAAGTGACATTGAAAACAGCTGAATTAACCCACTATTAGTGGTGTGTATTCCCCAGCACTGTGCTTCAAGAATTTTGTAAGCAAAACACATTTCTTAGTTAGCTACTCATGAAATTTTGACGTCAGACTACAATAGCATTAAATATTAACTAATTCCCCAGAGGGCTTGAGGTTATTTCTTTCTAAATAGGCTAAAAAACACTACAGTTAAAAATTATAGCTGAAATTTTAAAACTCAGCAAGTAACTTCAAGTTACAGTGAATAACTGGAAGACCAGAGCTGATGGGAAACTGTCTTCCCTGGCTTCTTGTCATCCTTTCTTTCGTTGTTTCCCTCTTACTAATGCAATGAATGGTGGATGACTGTTGGTATTCATGTGGGTACAATATGTAGCACCTTAGGAACTGTAATTTAGCATTAATTAGCATACACTTTAGATAAAGTTAATGGCAAAGATAGCTGTCCATTAAACAAATGAAACTCAAAATTAGAGTCTAAAATTGTCAAAGGAAGAGTCTAAAGAATATCTGACCATTTTAATGTTTTTTTCCCCTCTTAATTCAGATTCAAACTTAAATCAATAACCAGATATAGCACAAGTTTTGTGTTTTTGTTTGGGCATTTGTTTTGGTTTTTTTTACCTTTTACATAAAGCAAAGTTAAATGCACTGATTTTAAGTTTAAATCTCACAAGGAAATAAATGCTAGCTGGTCTTAGCAAAATGATGCCATATGTGTGGAATACTAATTAAGAAGCCCCTACCCCAAACAATTCTTTCCCCTCTGTTTAAATAGAAGGTTGGTGCATATCGAACTCTGTCATCAGCTATTATTCAAATTGAAATAGGTCAGGTCCCTGAACACCTGTAAATTAGCCTGGAAATTCCCTCATTTAATGAAACCTTGTCTGCCTGAATTTATCCTGCCTTCCCCATAACACTTGGACAATCATAGCTGTAGCATGTAAAATTAATATCATTCTGTTACTTTTTGTGGAAGGGCATTTTGACTGTGCTCTGACCCCTGAGAAAAAGGTTAATACTTGTTAATACTCCTCCACATTTTGCTCAGCAGATGTCCAACTCCTGCGGTCTAAACTTACTTGAGTCAACAGTCACAGGGCCTGAAGAACTGCCCTGCATGGCTAAGACCTGAGTTTGCAGTTCCCCACAATGCATGTCCTTAAAGCAAGATGCTTACACTTTTTAAAAGAGAAACCAGTCTAAACCAGTATCTTATTTTCTTACTGCCTCTATATCAACACAGCAAGTTTCATATTTAATTTACTTTGAAAAACTATTCTTTTTCAAAAAGTCCTTCAGTTACTTAAAACTATCAGTTGTTCTGTCCCCTTCTTCCCTTTCTAATGGCTTGTGCTTAAGGTTTGTTCTGGAGCACCACACTGTGCTACAGGGTGCCATTGCCCCTGGGATTTATAGACAATTCCAACCAAGCAGATGTTTACCTTTTCCAGAGTTTGCTCCGTGTCTTTCATAAGGTTGAACTTAGCTGCTCTGGGTATAAGAGCTGGGTCACTCACTGTCAATAATGCTATTTGTAACTTGTTCTTACACCATCAGAGATATGCACAGTAGAAACTGAGAATGAATTAAGTAAATGCTTTTGAGTAAATAAAATGCTGTCAGCTTCAAATAATAACATAAGTGACACAGTGATTAAAACAAAGAAAAAAGGTGCAATGCAAATAGCTGAAGTTTAGTGGTGGATTAAGTTAAGCATGTACATAACACCAACTTCTCTTGTACTGTTTTTGATTGCATGGTCTTCAACCGCAAAGAAGAAGATGCTCATTCACACTTACTGCCAATGTTCAAATACCATAGCTAGAATAAAATAAAGTAATAACTAAAAAAAATGTCCAGGGACAGGAAAGGACTTTGTTGAAATACTGGGCTAGGATCAGAAAAATCCATCTTGCCCTCAGCCTGGCGCTTTCCCACCAGGGAAGATAAGAGCATCACTGCCCGCAGCCTCCCTTCATCTATACTGAGGCTGCCCTGGCCCCAGCCTGGCTCTGCTGCAGACTTGAAAGGGGACTTTTGGCCAAGGCTTTCTGTTTGCTGCTCTGTCTCTAGTCATGAACACCATGATGCCCCCCTTCTCCTGACCTTACCCCTTCTGTTCCCAAGTTTTTACACTCCAGGTACCATCTCTGTGTTTGTGCTGGCAGACTCCTTCCAACACACTCCTGAAATGGAATTTGTACCCTCAGGCTCTAATTCAATCATGTTCTGCCAAAATCTGGTGTTGAAGATAACTGCTTCAGAAAATTATCAAAGTAAGTGCTCAGTCTTCAAGGAAGACTCATCTCTCCTCACAGGAAAGAAACTTGTCCTTTCCCTTCTCTAAATATTTGAAATGTTTTATTTTATCTAAGTGAATCTAGATTTAAAATGAGTTTATATGGATATGGATATATACATACATATATAAATATAATGGCTGTAAGCGAGTGTCCTGGTTTCAGCTGGGATATAATTAAGTGTCTTCCTAGTAGCTGGTACGGTGCTATGTTTTGAGTTCAGTATGAGAAGAATGTTGATAACACACTGATG
>JANZLQ010000089.1:18198129-18273774 GCA_026212715.1 Elanus axillaris
GGGGGGAGTTAGTGAGCGGCTGCGTGGTGCTTAGCTGCTGGCTGGGGTTAAACCATGACAGTGAGCCATCAAACATAAGCTAAGAACAAATGTGGAATGGTTTAAGACGTTTCTGCTAGTCAGGACTCAGCTGAAACAGGCAAAGTGTACTCACATGACGTGAAACAAGTTAGTTTTAAGTCACCTTCACTGATCGGAGGTGTCCCTAAATATCTTTAATGGGTTAGTCAAATATGTGATAAAGTTAAAAGAGCATGTCTAATTTACATGCATAATTATTTCAACCACATATGCAAATTAAGCCCTGAGGGCCAGCCTTTAAAGAGGCAGAAGCAAGGAGAAGCTGATGTAGGACTTGAGAGTAACAGGCAGTTTCAAACTCAGGCGAGCACAGAGCTCAGCCTTATGGCCAAGCAGAGCCCATTATTTTGAAAACAAAGCCTGGTTATGGCACATTTACACTTGGGCTCTGATCTTGCAGGTTACAGGGACTCCCTGGGCTCACACACAACATCACTGAACTCAGACCACACCAATCAGCTTGTTATGGAAAGAGCCACAGGTGACCAGGCTGCACTGCACCATGCAAGCAGGGTGCTCACCCTGACCTTTACTGCGAAAGTGCTCCTTCTCTGCAACATAACCAACTTCTACAAGGAGAGCTTATTCCAGGCAGTGTTATTTATAGACAGTCTGTGCCAGAATAGCAAAAATCCAAGAGTTTAAGAAATGTAGAGCATTTTGCTTAGGAACTGTCACTCACTTGAGGTTCACCCTGCTCCATTCAGCTGCTGTTCCCATCTGTACCCTCTGTTTGGTTTTCTGTTCATGTTCTGAAACTGAGTTGGTAAGCAGAAAATTTAAGTTACTGAATAAACTACTGCTAAAAATCTCTAAAGGTTACACTGAAAAGCAATGAGGTTGCTGTGTGATAGGCAAAGAGAAACTTCCAGTCCAGAGAAACTCAGTACAGTTTCCCACTGGTGTGGTTAGAAGGAAAGTGCTTCACAGCTCCCCAGAGAACCTATAACCCATGGCTCATGGGGTCACACACCCTCGCCCCATACCCATTCTAAGGGTGCAATTAATTTCATTTTGCACTTAGTGGTTTCTACTCCTTCCACCCACTTGTAGTTCCTGCCTTGTATTTTGTCTAGCAATCACCAGTTATGGCTGGTTTACATCCAATATTTTGCTGTTAGATGCAGTGTATCTTTAAGAAACTCTTGACCTGAAGACACAAACACCAATATCTTTAGTAATGTTTCTCAGTGGTGAACTGCTCCCACTTGCTAAAAATGCATGCTTAATTTCTAATTTAATTTTGTCTACCATTAGCTTCCAGCAATAGGTTTTCTTTATGTTCTTTGCTAGCTTAAAGAAATCTTTACTAGATGATTTCCCTGCTCCATGAAGACACTATCCATTAAACAACTCTCCCCTCTCTTGTTTTTGATAAGCTAAATACACTGAATTCTCAGACACACACACTTGTCTCTAACTGCTGTCTTCACTGCAGAACCCAGAAATCCTTGAATATAAAATAAACTTCCTTCCCTGTAGCGTTCTAAAAAACTCTTCTTATACATCTTCCAGTTTCTATTTAGGGTTTTTTTTTCTTTCCATTTCAGTGCTGTCCGCTTGATTTTCTTTATTTGGAAGAAAGACAGCCCTTCTGAACCATCATTTCTTGTTGGGACAGCCATGTATTTGCTCATGAGCCCTAGCATCTACATACTAGCCCCAGTTCCAGGGTTAAAGTTTTTCTTTCATAGCAAGGTCTGGAAAGGACTATCCTGTGTGATGCTTTTGTATTAGAAAAACAGTCAATTGTATGGTATAAGCAATATCTCTTCTGTACATGTTGCTGCAGGATGATGCACTCCCGAATACCAAAGTTTTAGTTGTGTTTCCTATAGCCATCTTTCCACAAACATCTTGTACCAAGTTTTGCTTGTATTCTCCCAAGTCTCATGAGCTCACATGTTTAATGGCCAGTGGATGTGCTGGAAGAAAATCAGGTAACTGCAAAGACATGAGAGCAACCCTAGTGTATAATCTGCAGTTCTGTAGGACTTGGGACACCTTTCCTGCATGAGATGGAGTGGAATACAGAGAACTCTGAGTTAGTGAACACACAAGGCAGGCAAGGAACTCATGGTGAAGTTCTGTGGTGGCTCCTAAGCCTTGGTTTAACTGTATAGCCCTCAGGCTGTGTGGGGGTGACTCAGCTCATTCTCCCAGCAGATCTTATTACCTCTAGGATAGTGCCTAACCAACATCCATGTCCAGGCATGAGCTTGCTCACACCCAGCCACCAACACAGGCACCTCTGTCTTTTGATGCAGCACAGCAAGCTTAGATCTGATGTCTCTGTGGGCATAGACAGACCCTCAGCATCACAGTCTGTTAGGTCATGCACTTGTCCAACAGGCAGTGGGTGCAGCTCCTATCCAGAAATTAAATTGAGTTGTGCCATTCTGACAAACAGTCTGATGGGATCTGCTGTGCAGGAGCCTCTGCTACATGGCTCCTACTCCTACTGTACCTGGCACCCACCGAGAGACAGGCAGCAGGTGCCAATTGTGGATACCTAAAGGGCTGACATTATTAATATTAAGTGATGTCCAAAACCCCCACTTTTTGTAGAAACTGTCCTGAAAGAGCAGGATTTCTTGCAGCTGATACTCTTGCTTCAGACTGTGTTTTCACTTACTTCACTGTGATGCCTGAAACTCAGTTATTAGGAGCATTCAGCTTATCAGTTAAATGGATTTTTGAGTAGCTCTTCATGATCTCCCTTCAATATTGTCAGGTTTTGAGGGAAGATGTTTATAAGCTGTTCTATAGAGAAATCTTTTATGTGTGCTAAAGAGCTCTTTCTTAAAGGTCTTTACACTCACACTCCAATGTATAATCAGCTATTACAGCTATATTAAAGTCTTCAGAATAGGTGGTTGGTTTTTGTAGTGGAAATCCCTGCTATATCCGTAACTACACCATTGCTCAATAGAAGAGTGTAGGAATATGTTTAATATAATACATACAATATTTTATCATGAAAACTGCAATTACTTTCAACAGAACAACAGATTCCAACAGAAAAGCTGACCTGACTATTCTTCTCTTGGCAAATGCTGAAACCAGCACTTATACATTGTGAAACAGAAGAGAATCTCTCCTCTGACAGGACAAATTATAAAAACTAATGCTTATACTGTAAATAGCTTTAAATGCCATATAATGTGGGTGTAAATTGGGGTACCATTAGAGCTATACGCATTTACACCAGGCCTCTAACTAGACTATAACCCTGTGTAACTCTAGCATTAATTACTGGTGCTTTTTTAGTGAATGGTCTATTGTTAGTTCTCTCAGCAGGAGTCCTGTGTTACTGGGTGGATTGCCTCACATTCACCCAATACACCCAGAGTTATGGCATATCCTGTAACTTCCCAGCAAACGAAAACAGAAATTTTAAGTGTTGTTTCTTATCATATCTCAAAATATATTTCCTTCATGTTTGTGGAAAAAGAAGGAAGAATGACAGTAGTTTAATTACACAGAGCCTTTTACTAATCTTTGCAATCAGGTCTTTGGGACTTTTGCTGCCATCATATAGTGCAATCACTTCATACAAGTGAGAAACCAGCATGGGGTATCCTGATAAAGTTCAGCACATAAATCAGCTAGGCCTGGGCATGCTACATCAATCTTTCTGGTTGATACTTTATTTTGATAGCTACTGTGTTTGTGTCCTTTATGTTTGTCTAACACTAACATAATCAATCTAATTTGAGAGTAAAATTTAACACTTTAAAATCTATACCTAAACTCCATATGTTATGTGCATTCTGCCAGTATTAACACAGCTGAGTGCTGTGAGGCATATTAATGAATCTCACCTGCAATTTGCTACTTGTTTTAATAGAACTTTGTTGCAGAAGTTCTGCAGCCAATTCCCTATGTGCGTCAAGTCAGCAGAACAACTCATTTCCTTCTTCAATAAGACTCCAGTCTCTGGTTGGGATGGTCAGTTACCAGAAGAAATGGCTTGCTTAAGAATGGAAGCACACAATTACCTTTCTTAGTTGGTCTATTATTCATTGTCAATCCAATGATCTTGCCATTTGTTTTTTCAGCATTGATTTGGAGTTTTCTTTTTCCTTGAAAGGGATGCATCGCCTTCTCTTCTCCCTCCCCTCAGATAGTTGTTTCTTTAAATTATGTAACTACTCATTTTCACAACAGCTTCTTAACTTACACTCGCACCTTTCCCTTGTTTCTCTCCTGTATTTGTGTATTGGTCAGCTCCTCAGCTAACATACACTGACCTAATTCCATCGACTCTGACAAACCCACTCCAAATTGTCTCAACCAAAGTTTAGCATATGTTCCCCCAAATTAGCAGGCACCCACCTTGTGGAAGTCAAGTCTATTCAAGCCCTCGTGTCTTAGAACATGAAGAAAAAAAATCATCTAAAGCTGCTGTGCATACATTAATAGTAGTTAGGAAGGTCTTGTCAGGAAGACATTCCAACAGTCCAAACCGTATATTTTTAATGAACTTGTGGAAGGTCTTATTTACTCCAGATATTTTCCTTTTTCTTTTCCCACAGCTATACTACTTGGTCTAATAAGAAGATTTCAGGTCTCCCTGCCAAGCTTTCTCATAATTAGTAATTGTGAGTGAGCTAGCTGATGTTATCCTTGGACATTCTAGTGACACTTGGGACATAAAGCTATAAATTAGGTCACCTGTCCTCAGCAGACTCTCCATTTCCTTTCTGTATTTTAACCATGCTTCTACTAATACCATCAGTACAGAGAGGGAAGAAAAATAAATCTCATATGGAGAACTTCTAAAATTCAGATTAAAAAAGGGGGAGAGGACAAAGGAATATTTGAGCATGTTCTGTATCTGTGCTTTCTGTGACACCCATCAGTGAGGGGGTTCCTTAATCTGTGTTTATTTTCCAGGACATCAATTTAATTTTTCTGTTTGGGTCCACTGTGTTTTCACCTATGGTTCTTTTTCTTCTTTTGGGGTTAACTGAAATGGTGTTTTTCTACAGCTTAGGCATATAAAATAATTTTTAGATATCTATCACTACATGAAAGTAGAAATTAGAACAGTCATTTTGCTATAGCAGACATTTATTTTCTTTTATAGCTTTCCTGGCTGTTTGAGGGTAATACGATCAGAACAGGAGAGGTTTTGTAGTCTTGATATTAATTTATAATTTTACAGTAAATTTTGTGACAATCTTCTGTTACTGCATTTATCTACACATCTGAGCAATCAAAAAAACCCTATGAAGTAGTCAATTCAATCCTGACAGAAACAGTACAATGCCTTTGGACACTAATGCATATTGCACCTAGTAATATTGTGATATGACCCGAGACTACATTTTCTTCTTCAACACCCTCAAACAGCTCTAAGAATATGGCAAGGCACTAGATCTTGTTATAAACTCATTCATACAGAGCCTTCATTTCTTTCATTCTTCAACCTCATTGGGACAATAAAGGATTGTTTGTCTTGCTTTACTTGAAGTTTTAGCTCTTTTTATAATGTTTAATTTTAATTTAAGGAGGATGCCTCTTGCTAAATACATCTTCCTTTGACTTGCTCTCCATGTGGAGGAAATTCAGCCAAGTTTGTTGAAAGGCATCAACTAAATATCACGAATACACACTCACCTCCACACCCTCACACAGACAGAACAGGCATCAGCACTAGCTACTGAGATGCATAATGGCAAATGGTATTTCACAAATAATGTTTTTCCTGACCCACATGAACTTGTTATGCCTGCCCTATGTGTACTGAACTTGCTCAGAGTCTTCCCAGTGGCGTCACTAAAGCCAAGTCGGTGTGGGTATACAGTTTGAGAGATAATGAATGGAGAAGTGACAACTAATTCCACTTAAAAATATGCATTACAAAAGCATTTCTCTAACACTGCTAAACAATATCTCTGAGATAACACTAACTTTAACAGAATCACAAATAGCTATCTCAGAAATACACAGGTTTGTCTCAGTAAAAGTGACAGTAACCTCTATTTAGCCCTTACCTAAAAAGACTAAAGGAATGTCCCGGAGACCAAGAAATTATTCATAGATGGACAGTGTCAAAGTCCTTTAAAACAATGCAGATTGCAGAACTTCTTTTAATTTTTACTGACACATTCTGTTCTGAAACCAGTCTTGATCCTAATACTCAGAATGTACGACTGCAAAAAATCAGAGAGAGAAAGAGAGAAAGAGAGAAAGAGAGAAAGAGAGAAAGAGAGAAAGAGAGAAAGAGAGAGAGAGATAAAGATGGGGGGAGAGAGAAAAGAAGAGAGAAAGAGAAAAGAAGAGAGAAAGGGAGAAGCAGAAAAGAGAAAAAGAGAGAAAAAGAGAGTAAAAGAGAGAAAGAGAGAGAAAGAGAGAGAAAGAGAGAGAAAAAGAGAGAGAGCCCCCCTCTATAAGAAGTTTGACTCCAGTGCTTCAGTGTAACTCACAAGTACTGACATAAGAGACTTTGGCTTACTATCATTAAGAATGAATTAGAATAAACTGTGAATCCCAAAGCTCTGGTTAATAGAAGCATAAAGAGAAAATTGGCAGGTAGCGGTTAGACAGTGGGCTGAACGGCTGCCATTGACAATGGCTATAAATAGATTTTTCAAAGACAAACACATTTATTGCATACAAACATGATGCATCGTTCCACTTTGGGCTAGTAAGAGATTATAATTTTTTTAAGAAACATGAAGAACAACCACTTTACAAGTTTCTTACAGGAGCAGATTCCATCACTGTATTTTTATTCAGCTTCCCATATGCTTTTCATGCCTGTTTGATGCAGAACAACATGCTACCGATGTGCAGTTTTAACTTCACCTTACACATGCATACCACAAAACTACATTTATAAACACTTTGAAAAGAAAATCTTAAATGTCTCATGTTAAGTAGAATCTGAGCATGAACAGGGGTACGTTATTTTGTGCAACTCCTGTATAAAGTTCACTCCAACTTGGGTTTGGCAAAAGCAGCAGCCATCACTGCAGAAGGTGCCTGAAAATGCCTGTTGAGTAGTTCTCTTAATGTCCTTATCCATTAAGGCTCCAGGACAGCAGGACAACCACAAAACACTTAAGTGGGATCTTCAAAACCACTTGGCATGTGTCAAACTTCTTTCCAGTGAGGTCAACAGCAGTTTTACTACTGCCCCTTTTAAGAACATAATTAGACCAGTACTAAAATGCTTTCAAATGCCTAATGATGTCCACACACAACCACTAATACAGTTGCAAAATAAAGACTGCCTATCCAGACACCAACAACTGCCAACTGCAGATTACATTTAACTCAGATTTGGGCACCTTGGCTCATCAAAGCATCACAGAGGTGGACACAAAAGGGTGTCATGCTCTCTCTGTTAAAGTCCAAAACAACCAACCTGTTGGAGTGGATTTACAGTATTTCCCTCACTAAACCAGCCTGAGATCCAACTACACTTTGCATCATGCCTTACACTTGAATTATTCCTGCCAGCTTAAGTGGGTTAGTACAAATGTAAAATGCTAGTTGAAAAAGAATACATCTTCTGGTAAATCCTGCTTTCTGTGTAGGGTGTCTAATTTCCACCTTTATGGGGCATATAAGAATCTGGTCTGCTGATATCTTACTGGAAGATGTTCTCTCAAAAAATACTATCTTCAGGATGGAAGGTGCCTTGAAAGAGAAACTTCAAGGAGGTATAGGAGACTTAGGCAAAGACAGAAGGCAGGTGAAAAGTGCAATAGCAGGTGGAAAAGAAGAAACAAAGATGTACTATTAAAAAAAGAAATTAAAAGGGGAAAAGCAGCACTGGCATGCAGCACAAAGCAAGGATGTGAAGCAAAAAGAAGCGAGTCTCTTTGGCAACCTTTATGTTGGTGTTGGCTTGCAAACAAATATGTTGATTTAGTGAGCTTTGGAGGAGATTTTGTTTGTCCATTTTTACCTTTCAGAAATCAACAGCTTTCAGCCTTAAAGTCTGAGCTAAATTCAAAGGCTTCAGAACACAAGCAACAAAAAATGACAATCAGCGAAGAAAGGAATATTGTGTTATAAGGCTAAATACACCGTGCAGAAAGTTCTAATTACTCAAGTTTCAATATCTGACCAATCTCAGAACAGCAATATTAAAAGAAAGATAAAATGAGTGAATGTCACTGAAAAATCCCCATAGTTACACTTCTATGCCAATCAAAGCTAGAAACCAAAAGGTCAGAGGCCTTTGTTTGGAAGTGATGTTGTAAGCAAAGAGTTTAAGGCCAGCCACACCTGGCTTCTCCTTTGCCACACTGAGGCAAATGATTTTAAGAAATCTACACCATACATCAAACTTGCAGCAAAACCACAGTCCAGGCAATAATCCTGTATGTTTTCATTACAAAATGGACTATTAGGATTAATGTTTCAGAGATCACTTTGTTTAAGTGCTATTTTGCTTCAGTGTGAGCTCGTGTTGTTCCAGTGGTGGGAATAATGACTATTCTGAATGCTTTCAGATGAAAGCCACGATGAAGTGCTAAAACTGACCTACAGGACAATATGGCTAGATGTGTGAATTTGGGATAGGGGCAAGAAAGGCTGGCTACTAACTTTTCATCTGAATAGCTGACTTCACAGTCCAGTTGTCTTTATTTGACTCAATTAAATTGCTGTACTGAAACCCATTGGAATCAAGATCTCCATGAAACTATATCCAGGTTTGGACAAGACTCTAGGGGTTTTCTTAATTCTTAGCAAGCGACAGTATGGCTGGATAGAGAGAATTCAATTGATCCAGCTGCTTATTAGAGAATCTACATTCAGGTACACAAAAAAGTTATAAGCAGCTCTACCCCTTGTCTCCAGGGAAATCACTTTTCATTTTAGGTATGTTGACGGATTGTAGGGCAAGAACTGTGGCACACAGGATGAGCTATTAGTGAGTTTGTCCCATAAGTCATCTATACTTCAGATAGAGAGAGAAAAGTTTCATTTGCCTTAAAGGCAGAAATGTTCCACCAGAGTGGAATGATTGACTGACCTTGGAGCACTAAGGCTGATCGTTTAGCACTAGTGTAAATGAAAAATTCATCATTACCGATGATTTTTGACTGCCCTAGAAAAAACAAATATTAATATGGTTTAATACAGCACCATTGAAAATCCAGAATGCAATAAAACTTCCATGCTAGCACATGGATTTCTTTGCATTATTCTTTGAAAGAGTAAGATATTCTCCCTATTTCAAGTCAAGCTTTCTGGAGCTGAAACAATATGGTACTGAATTGAGTACCTTTCCCCACCCTTTCAATATATGGACTACAGGTATTTGCAGTCTTTCTTAAATGAAACTTTTCTCTGAATCTTACCACAAATTCTGAACACAGAGTCCTTGGATTATTTCCCCAAGAAATATTTAGATACATGCTGTGTAAGTACAACAGTCTGTGAGGTACTTTGGCACTAGGAAACTCCACTGCAGTGTAAGAGCTGAAATAGAAAAGGGGATTCTTTCCTGAGGCAAGTGATGGTGACCTTCAGAGGCTTAGAGCTGATAAACAGCCCAAGTCTATGACATACAATCTCTATACATGAGACCCTCAAAGGTCATGTGTCCAAGACAAGTTTTCATATTTTTCCTAACCTGAAATTGAGATGCCACTTGTAGAAAAGAAGTAATAGTCTACCTTGGAATAATGTAAAATATGAACTAGCCACAGGGGATTCACATTTTCTAATTAAATGCAGATTAAAATCAATTAAGAAGCTATAGCAGTCCTGCAGTAATGAGGGAAGTCATATTATTACCTCTGCATTAAGTACTGTATCATCCACTAATTTCATTTAATCACAATGAATTTTTTTTGTTAATACAGAACCTAGACTAATATTGTAGTAGATGTGAACAATGAATCACATAGGCTCAGTGTTTCCTAGCCAAAGTAGCACATTTTCCTGTATACTACATGCGATGGTGACTCTAAATGTGATTTTGTGACAACTGTAAGGGGTGTCACCTCCATTTTTTAATTCCTTCATGTTTTAATAGTGGTTTTAAACTCTATGGATTGCTAGTAGTAAATTTTACTTGTCCTGTTAAAATGTAGGTAGAATTATAAACAGTTGTGAGTCAAGACTTACAAAATCTTAGCTTTTTTTGCTTGCAAAATCTTAAGGCTCCAGTCATGAACAAGAAAAAGCACAAAGATGAAGCCAATATGTAATCTAGTAAGAGAACAGAAGTAGGTATATTAATCAAAACGTTAGGGGAGGAGACAAAAGACCCAAACATCTTCATGGTCATATGATGTCCTAACTTTCCAAACACACTTGTACGAAGTCTGTCTGGCTTGTTGAAGCAGCTATACACCGTGTACATTAGCGCTTTCTTAGGCAACGGAGTCTGCGAGTAATGCAGAGCCCTGCAAGGCCAGGGCACTTAGTAGTGCCTCTATCAGAGCTAAATTATAAGCTTCTCACTCTTTCCAGCCACTAAACATAAGGGTGTCTTAAAATGCTTTATAGTGATTATAGTGCTAGGCTGAATGGTGCTGACAATTTATTCATGGCTACTGATATGATCATTTTTAATGTGATTTCCATACTTCACCAAGCTCCCCCCCCCCTCCCAAGTGTAGTCTCTGTAAGACATACTTTCTTGCTTTGTATTTACATAGACAGCTGGAACAGAACAGTATCTACAACTATGTTTAGAAACCTTATTGAAACTAGAGTGAGAAAGGGAACAAATACTGTCTTCCAGACTGGCATTACTTACCATGCTAATACTTGACAAAGAACCAGTATGATTGCTGTGGTGCTGCAAAGCATTCAAGAACTTGGGACCTGCCATACTGGATCCAGTCCAGGTGGTCTTGCAGCCCATCTCTAGGGTGCCCAGCGTGAGTCATTCATGCAGAGGCACCAGGAACTGCACAGGAAGGTGGGAGAAATGAAGTGCTTATATTGATCACTATTTTAGAACATAAGTCATCAGTGCAGAACCGGTGCTCCTGGCAGGTGAAGAAATACTACATTTCATCTTCAATTTAAATGGAGCATGGTGATGCAGAGAGGATAAACAACTCATCCAATAATTTGTGGTGACTTAGGGAGCTGAACATGGGATAAATCTGATAATATGATTCTCACCACTTTACTGGAAATGGGTATTGTATAACTCTGGATATATTATTTTCAGAACACTCAGTCCCTCCTGAATATTGCTGAAGTCTTTACTATTGGGGCCCTCTGGAAGGCCAGGCCCTGCTATGGAGCCTGAGCAGAACACTACCAGCCCATAAGGGCTGCAGTCCCACATACCCTGGAAACCTAGGCATGGACACTGTACTGATCCATGGGGTTTTGGCAATGAGAAAAATCAGAGAATGAGAGAGGACCATTAATGAGTGAAGTAATGATCTGCAAAATGTCTTTAAAATGAAACATATAGTGTTTATCTCTATCTCATCCTTGGAAACTTACAGCCCCTTCAAAAGCCTCACCCAGAATCACCAAGCTTACAGCCTAGGCAATTCAAATAACTTTCTGTTCAATGAGAGGAAACTAATCCACCTGAGTTCTCATTTTGGGATGAGCCTTTATGCCTGGATGAAGATGAAAATCTGAAGAGGGATTGGTAGTACAACATGCTACTGACAGAAACAACACTTTGAACAGTGTACGTTGTCAAGAAAATTTCCATGTTGGCTTTTTATTAAAAAGCTTGCTAACTCTTGCTAGGACTGACAGAGAGAAGGAAATGTCTTGCAGCCGTCAAGGCTCATAGGGCAATTGTTGCAGTTTAGAGCTCACCATTTTCTCTCCTTTTATTATTCTTCAGCCTGCTGTTGCTGACACTATGCATAAGCAGCTCACAATCACTTCCTTATCACATCTGATTTCCCATGTTTCACCCTGTGGATTTTATCCTGCTAATGAAACCTAGGGTATTTGTCCTCAGGTATTCACATGGTCCCCATTGCTAGAGAGCCTGAAGATGTGAACATCTTAATGGAGCCTTACAAATTTCACTGGCTGCTTCTGAACCACCCGAGATGAAAATAAAGACTTTAAGTCATTCAGGCTGGGTCACTGGTGTTGTGTATCAATTATGCAGATTCCCTCAAATGGATTCTGAAAGCATCTGTCACACATGAAAGAAAAGCTCTGTGAGCCTTTGCTAACAAAAATGTCTTTTGTTCCCTGACAACTTTGTACATAAAGGTGTGAAACAAGACGGTTTAAACAGGCTTTCCTACTACATGGAGCAAGCAAAGCCTGTTGCAGGGATTTGGGGAAGATAGCTTTTCACACATGCTGAGCACTGGATGAGTGAAGTGGGGGCTGGCTACCCCCAGCCCAGGACTCACCCTGCGGCAGTTCTTACTGAGGGAACAGCATAAAGGGAATTCTGTTCCCTCCCTGTGCACACAGGAACTCTCCTAGAGGAAATGTGCACAAGCACAAGGCTATGAAAGTTTCAAAGACTGTATAATGAGAATGATATGCTGATAATCAGCTTAATTCCCATTTCAAACACCTAAGTCCTTTTGTGAATCTGGCCCTATAGACTTAATCCTGCATATAGCTTAATTAGCTTAATTGTTGACCATGTCTGGTAAAGGGAGGGTGGGCAGGACAGTGTGCTCTGGGGAAACTGTCCACACCCAGCAGGTCAAAGAAAAGCTTATGGTGGATAGGGCTTGGAGGGGTCTAAATGGAAATGGCTTTGTTTCAGAAACAAGAAGCCTGGGAAGAGGCTGCAGAAGTTTGTGTTCAGACAGGCAGAAGTAACTGGGACTGAATGAAGAGGAACCTTTTAAAGCTTTTCAGGACCAGAATGATCCCATGCCCAGGGCACTGAGGATCACTTTTACATTCTTGTTTCCAGACGATTGTCTAATTTCACTATTTATGACTAGGGAAGTGAGCATGCGAGGATCTTGTGACTTATTTCTGTTCACTCTGAAAGAGTATAGCTCAGGCTTGGCTGTGTTTCCTCCACGTGTCACTTTTCTTCATACTTTCACTGGGACAGGGTCCATGTGCTTGTTCTTCTCTTGTAGCTTCAGACATCTTGCAGGATCAAGATCATACTGCTTAGCAATTGCTTCCTGACATGCAGGAAGAATTTGCAGCTGTGACTGAGGTCCTCATGTGGAGGAGATTCTCAGAGCCATGATAAGGGCTGTGGGACCAGACCCACTGCTAATGCCTTTGCAGGGACAAAGGCTGCCACATGCTCCTCTGGCACTACAGCTGACCTTTAATCACTATACAGTTCAGGTGCCTGAAGTCACATTTTCCACTATAAATTGCTAATAACCTGGCAAAAGAAGCACTTGAGTATCATCCTTTCTGTAAGAACAGTAAGATAGAAGTTGGCCTTGTCTGGGGCCAACTATTGCCTTGTCTGGGAAAGTATTTTCTGTAGTATGCAGGAAGCATGCAGTTTTACTTTACATAGCAAAAGTCATGTGTGTAATTAAATGAATATCTACCTAAGACTAAGTATCCATATAAACCTTTAATTAGGTGATGAAGAATGCCAGAACTGAAGTTGACTTTGGAATTTTTTGTTTACCCTAGTATATATGGTTAAATGAGAAGAAAATTGGGTCTACCAAGCAGTCTCAGTTTGTAGAATGCTTGTTAAAAAATAAAATAAGCTATCCTTCTACAGTGAACAAACCATTAAATATAACTTCTATAAATATTTACTCATGTGAAAAAATGCTTAATCCAGAGAGTTTGAGAAACATAGTCTTGTTTTACTTGTCCTACTATAAAAAGAATCCAAGCCTGCCCAAACTGATCAAGCTGCCTTTCTAATATTGCAGAAATGCGTATGGAATTGGTTTTCACATTTTCCCACGTAGTCCCAGAGGACAGCATCATATTACATTATACACCACAGCCGCAAACATTTAAATAGACATAAAGATCATCCTGGCTATTAGCTAGTTATTCAGTCATTCAGGCAAGACAGTTAAACTGGAGTCAGAGTAAAGAGCAAATACCAAGAACTTCAGTGAAAAGAACCTTTCAAGAGCTAGCAGTCATCCGCAATCCAAGATCTTCATAGTACAAGCAAACGTACCAGACTCACCGATACATTTAAAAGATCAGAAAAGGAGAACCAATATCCCTAAAAACCTCTCCTTGTCTCCCTAGCAGTGCTGTCAGTGTGGTTTGTGCAGCAGATGATCAATGCTTCCTTAGCAGTGGAGACCTGGCTGGAGCTTGCACTTCCTTCTGCCTAGAACAGCTCGTGTTGGAGGCAATCTCCACACGAGCTCAGCAAGGCTGCTAAGCTACCAACCAGGTACTGTTCTCAGCCCATGGACTAAAAGGTAAATCTCCTGCTTTGGGGCTGTACTCCTAAACGTAACACAAGTATAGACCAGCTTGTACCCATGGAGAGAGACTGGGGCCTTCTAAACACATAGAGCTACAGGCTTTAATGGTTTGAACCAAAGCCTGAAGATAGAGATTCCAAAATATGGTATTTTGTAAGATGCCAATTTCATGGCAGGACCGGTGTCCTTCAGTGATTGTGTTCACATAGTTGCTGATCTACCTTTACAGTATGGGCAATGGCTGACCTGTGAAGCATCCCTCTGAGTGCAGTGGCATTCTCTGTGCGAAGCTCTCATTTCACTGTCTGTCTCTGTTAAGTTGAACAAAATATCTATCAAATACTCCACCGCCTCTACCACCAGTTACTTCACTTCCCTGTTATTTTGGCTCCTTACACCATACTCTTTGTTTAAAGTAGTAAGTATTAGCATGTCTTTCTTGCCAGCACTTTACAATCTGTTCTGCCACTTCAGACAGGTGGTCTTATTTGGTAGACCATGCATCTCAGCTTCTCCTCTGTCCTGACAGTCTTTGACCCTCTGTACATGCTCTTCACACTTGTAGTCAAATGGACATCTGTTTTCTCCTCCTTCCTCCTTATGGGAAGGTTTCAGCTAAGTGCTTATCAGACTCTGCTCTCTAACAGTCATTCAGTAACTCAACATATAAGAACCTTTTTAGAGGAATTCTGTTTGACAGTTCATACAAAAGTCTCCTTTCCTTTTGAACACACTCATTCAAGCTTATTTTGCACTTAGTTATTCCTGTAAAAGTAAACATATTCAAATACATTTTTCATGTAAAGCACGACTATATTATTCTATCACTTAAGAACATCCTCATGTACTTTTTCCCAACAAGACTGTGGTCCAGATTTGCAATAAACACTCGTTACAGCAAGCTTAATTGATGCTTTAACACAAGCCTATTATCATTCAGTGTTTGCTAATATAGTAATTGGCTAGAGTTTATATTTCTCACAAAAGTAGTGTTTAATTTTCTCCCAGTGTTACCTCCCATTAGTGGATTTAGCTTATGAGAAAATGCAGCAAAAAACATATGCAGCTCCCAGCCTCTGACTGGACCAAGTCAATATGTTTCAATGGGAATAAAAAGGAGGAAAAGTGAAGGCAGCTTCCTGAAAGGCCCCAAATCTTACTTTTTTTTTCTGATTTTTTGTTTGTTCGGTTGGTTGGTTTTTTAAAATAAAAATAAACATTAATGAAAAATACATTTTTCACAAATAATTTCTAGGATGTGGCAGCAGAAACATGAATCTAGCTCCTTTCAATCACATAAAGCCACCTGCTATGCCCTCAGGTTGCAGTTGCTTTTTTGTTGCACCTTTCTGTTGCTGGTTGTGTGAAAGATTAATGGGGTAGGGGTTACTTGGCTTGAAAGGTTTCATGGGATTGTACATCAGCTGGGGTTATTTCACATGAAAATGATGCAAACACTGTTTTCCCTTTTGCACTATCCCTCATACAGGAAGGGATATCAGTTTGTTGTCTAAAGTCATCTAGGGCCTGAGAAAAAATATTATTCATTTCAATTAATATAGACAGATAATCATTTAGAGTCTCTCAGTATTACAGGAGAAAACTAAAACTGAAGATAGGGAAGCTTCATGCAGCCATGGCTAGGTTTTCAGAATGAAGTTTAGATGAGTGCACGCACACAGGTATGTGAAAAGCATGTGTGATTGCACCTGTATTAACTTAAAGCATACGGAGATTATACCTTATATCTCATGCTTTCTGGATCATTGGTGTTGGTGTGAGGTCACTGCTTCATTTAGCTTTTCTGCAAATACAGTGGAACATTTAATATATCTAGGAAAGATGGTCTTTTAAACATCTTGCGAGATAATTTTGGCAGGGTCTATCCTTCTTAGAACAGACCAGTATTACAGAATAAATATACAGAGAAATATATTCTAATTTATTAAAAAAAATATTTTATACAGGCAAACACATCCACAGTGTGGATATCTCCACATACTCTCCATACAAGATGTATGTATGATTTTATGTACATATGTTTACATGTAAACTATATGCAAAACATGTATTCATGTTTAAGATAGAATATAGACACCTACAAATAGGTACTTACATGTACGTATGCAGATATATTAAATAAAACTAACAACTAGACTACAGTCCTATTTCATAAAAAATACATAGGATTGAGTTGGAGTACTTAACAGAGATACAATAAAGTCTACTGTATTTCAAGGTATAAAGCACCAGTCTAATCAAGAAGAGGACATAGGTATTCAGAAAGCTGTAAAAACCTGTCAGTGTTAAAGCAGAACGACAGATATTTAGATTGGTGTTTCCCAGGGGGTTGATCTACAGAGTTGCTACAGTGGGAATTGAGACAACAATTCTGTGTGACAGCATCCCAAGGCTTTGATTAATCCCAGCATGCAAACCCCATGCTGGTAAGGCAAGGAGGTTGAGGATGTATCAGTGCTGCAGACTGCAGTATAGTGTAAATATACCTGAGCCATTTTAAATAACTTAAGTGGGAACAAGAGGCAGCCTTGATGCAGTAGCAGAAAGCACAGTGTCAGCTTAGATGCAGTGTAGACCCCTTCCTACCAAGAAAAGTGCTGCTGTAACTAGTCTGTGTCCAGCATCTGTGTACTGTACAGCAGTCCACTTGGAAGATATATCTTAATCAGAGCATATAGTTCAAAGCACAGAAACCCAACACTCTGTGCTTTGCCTGCTCACGGGAAAGCCAAGACAGTGTTCTGCCCCACATGCTGCATGTTATAGCATGTTACTGCTGATACCCGATTTCACACTCACACATTCAGTTCCTGAATATAACTTCTTTTTAAACTGTCTTGAGTTATCTAGACCTCAGCTACTTTTTTTTTCTTTCTGCAGAGAAATACAGAAGCAGCATGAAACTCATTCTGAGATTGTGTAGGGAATCCAGAGAGACCCAGTCCTTTTTGAAGAGGATTATCCATGTCCTCATTCCCCTCTGCAGGGACAACAACAGAAGCTACTGCCATCAGGCTGTCGCCATTGCTCTGTCAAATCCAACAGGCAAGTTCCCTGCTGACACAACTCCATTAAAACCAATGGACTTTCATCATTGGAGATTATAGCTCTAAAACTGCAAGGATTTCTCAAGAGAAAGAGCACAGATCAACTTTGAAAAGGAATTAAAGGCTTTGTCAATTGCCAATACTTGAAATTCAACAACTGTAAGCTCAGGAAGGACCAACACCTGGAAAAAATTCCATGTATCCTATGGATAAAAATCATGCCTAAACAAAACAAGCACACCTTTTCATGCTTAGTCCCCAGTGACAGTAATGTCATGTGTATGTATATACGTACCTGTATTGTTGCTAAGGTCTTGTACTAACCTGAGACCCCATAGTAGACAATGATACAGATGCTCAGTCGATTAGTTAAATTTCATTAAGCACACTGTCTAAACACTAAAAAAAACCCAACAAAACCAAACAAAAACCCCCAAAGTGTCACAACATTAATCTTAGGAAACTTCCCTTCTGAAGTTTAGGTTTCTGCATTTGTAGTAATTCACATTAGAAATTAATGTGGATTAACTTTCCTTAGTATCTCTGCATACACATGCCCTAAGCATACAGTAAGGAATTAAAAACGAGACATTCTTTTTCCATCACAGCTTCCCCCTCCTGCTACAGTTTCCAGTGAAGTCACCACCCTCTGTAGCTCAGCACAGTTGTCACTAAGTTCAATGAAGCTATCACAGTTGCATCAGGGATTTGTTTGGAACCTTGCATTGACTTTAACATGGGAACATGTGGAACCAGATATGTATAAGAGGAAAAGGCTACTCAAAATAAACATCTGGGGAAAAATGAAGGAGACAGGAGAGCTCAGTGCTTTGCACACATCTTGAGCTGCTAACAGCTAGATTTGCAGTTATGGTGGGTAGGCTGCACCAGGGTTAGCTGGAATCCATCCCTGGGAATTTTTCAGAGTGCTGTCAACAGTATGCCTGGGCTGGATCTTATTTTAGCCATCCAGCTTAACCATCATCTGTCTAAACCCAGAAATGATGCTCTCTTCTTCCATTGTGGTTCCCTCCTGAGATCAAGAGACAGAAAACCATTCCCATGTCTGTCACTGATTACTAGACAATCCCATCCATGGGCGAGGGGGAAGGATAAACAACATGTGGGGAGCTACACACGGTGACCAGGAACTGTACAGTGGTAGAATCAGGGGCTTACATGCTCAGGTTACACAAGTACGTTGTCTTTGTTGTGTACCAACACAGCCTGGCTAGCTGTCATCTTGGATTTCTGAGTGTTTGCTGATTTTAGTCTGTTTGTTTTGACTGCTATTAACAATGCAAGACATTGAGGATTCCGAGTGATTCACCAATGGATGCACTTCCCTTGCAAGCCAAGCAACAGAAATACTTCCCTCCAAGGAAAATTATGTTTCTGAGACACAGCAGACCATGCCAAATGCCCTCAGTTGTCTCCCAGTCACTGCTTCCCCATCCACACATGGAGATGAGGAGTGAGCTTGTTCACATGAATAGGTAAGACTTTGCTGAAAGACAAGGTAAAGAGATTTAGGGGCTTTCTGGCTGATTATTTGAAGCCTCAGCAGACTGGGTGGTTACCAATTAAGTATAAACAAAACTTGCGTTTGTTTAAAAAAAAAAAAAAGCAGCTTTGGTAAAATAAGAACTAATATTTTTTTGTTTATCTTGGCCCATGCAATGATGTGTATTTTACAGTTAAAAAAAGCAAGAAGAGATGGAAGAGTAACTTTTAAGGCAAAAATGTGAAATACTCTTTGCAATTACTTTTAAAAGTAATTTTGACACCCCCACCCCCAAAAATGAAAAATGTTTGCTTTCAGAATGTTCCCTTCTTTTTCAGTAGCACAGAGAAAGGAAATGAGAAGCAACGGAAAAAAAATTCCACCTCATTTTTCATTTTTTCAAAGACCTTAGATCACTTGGAATACAGAGTAATAGTGAAAATGGGCTGCTCACTTTCAGGAAGGATTAACATTTGCAACAGTCTGTGACAGCAGCCTGCAAGAGCCATTGTGTGCAGTGGATCTGAAACACATGCAGTAGTGCGGGAAGAGACTCAGGTCAGCAGCAGTCATCTGGCCCTGCATCTCTGCCCACAGCAAGGACATTTAGAGAAGTCATTTACAGCAGAAAATATGCCTGAACCATGGTCCTCAGCACTGTCATCAGCATTTTATGCTTTCTCATTACCTATTTAGGCACTGGCTGGGATGAGAACCTAAACCTATGTATAGGTTCTTCAGTGATATTTTCAGTCTGAGCTGGAAACATGTTTTCTGCAAGCTAGCTCAGACATGTTTACAAAAATTGCAGTCACTCGGCAAGGGCTTATTTTTTAACACCTTTAGAAAAGTCCTTCAAATAGCTTCCTGGTTCTCTCTGGCTGTTAACAGAATTAGGTGTCTCATCTGACTTGGCTCTTCTGTAGATCCCACTGGCCACCCATGATAACCTTCTCAACATGGTACCAAACATGTTCTGCCTCAGGTTCACCTCTGTAAATTTGGGAAAAAAATTCCTTAGTATTTCTTCAATGAAAGAAACCCTGCAACCACAACTGTTCCATCTCGACTATTTGACTTTCACAGAACAGTGCCTTAATCAATAATCAAGACAACAGCTTTGAATGCATAAATATCATGTAGGTCTACTTCGCTATGGCTATAAGCTGTAGTTTATTTTTCAGCTGATAAACATTTTCCAACAGACTGTATGTTAATGACACTGCTGCTGGCAAAACAAGCTACCATCACCCTGAGCTGCTTCCAGATGCTAAACAAAGCCTTAATACACCCAGACTATCCTTAAAGGTAACTAACTATCTCTATACCTGTATAAATGATTTAACATACAGTGCTGTACATTCAGCATCACTGGTATGTAAGATATTACCTCTGAATATGGAATGAAAATTTCTGATCACAGAATAAACAGAATGTGAGATTAACACCTTCCATGAAGTTCTGCAGCTGGTTTACTCGGCAGTTGCAGAGACTTCAGGAGTTTTCACTTTTTTCCCCAAGATAACCATTTCAGAATGTATTCTCTCTCTATATGGAAGATTTCTTCCATATTATTATTTGTTTCACACCTATGCACCTGTCACAATGTATAGAATAAAAATAATTTCTGGGAGAGTCTTGCTGTTGGAAGAATATTGTAATCTCAAAAGAGCATTATCTAGTCCTTGACATTTTCCCATATAAATATTACAGCCATAATTTCTTTGATGAAACCAGAGGAAGATGCCAAATCAGATTACACCTTTGCAGACTTCTTAATCTGTAAATAAATAAATAAATAAATAAATACTAAAAAAGCACTACATTCTCTTTCAAAGACAGGTATATGTATTGGTAGATATAAAGCAACTCTTAAGATAACGCTTTAGCAAAGAAACAAGCACAATGCTGGTTAATTCACCATCTAATACTAATGGGAAGGGGTTGGGATCTTGAAAGATGTTAATAACTCAGAACTCTGTACCTGGAATGATTCTGTAATTTTAAAAAAAGTGAAATGGAAAAAAAATGTGTTCAGGGAAGCACAGAAAAGCATTGCTACAACAGAAAAACAAATCAAACACTAATCAATATCACTGTGGTCACCCGTTAACAAAGACTCATGATGTGTTTTGAATGCACTTTGTATTGAAGCCATATTTTCCCATTTCCCTGATGCCTTATGGTAATGAAACACATATGAAATAATTCCTGGAAGGATAGTCATCCTCCTCCCTCCTATTTTCCTTTCATACATACTTTGTGGTGGTGCCTAAATTGCAGATGAGGGTTGGAAAACTGTGCTTACAGCTAGATCTAACTGGAGATGACAGAAAGCCATACCAATGATAGATCTGAAGGACTTCAAAACAGGATTCAAGCAGAGTCAGTTCAGTCACATTTTGGAGACATTAGTGTCTTTGTTTCAAGCAGCTTCTGTCCTTCCCTCTCCATTCATATAGAGCCTGGAAGGCAGAGAGCAGGGGGGAGACTATTTTGACTTCTTGACTGTAGAAGAGTATAGTGAAAGAATTTTCTTTTAAATACAAGGACCTGAATTTTAAGATCTCCTGCAGTCTGTCTCGTTTACAAGAACTATTAACAACCTAGTAAACCCTGTGTTTGCTCATCCCATTGCCAGATGCATGCAGTTTCTCAGGGTAGCAAAGTTGCTAAGCACTGTTAAGATGCTGATAGTGCTGCCTAACTAATATCCTTAAAGAGGCAATCGCTATACATTAGCATAGCTTTTGGGAATTGGCACCACCACACACCAGGGCACTGCTCAGTGGTGCTCCTGTTCATGCACAACCTGACAGCAGCCCAGCTATGGCCACACAGCACCTGTAAGTACACAGACCAGCTGTCTCAAACGTAGGACTGTGCTGACATGGTGACTCTGCTTTCAGGAACTGATACCCTCAACATGGCACCAGCCTGCATGGCAGAGAGACATTCCTGTGCAGCACGGTTATCTCTGCTGCCCTGGCACCTATAAGCACCAGCAAAGCAGGAGGTCCCATTTTGCTTGATTCTGTAACTACCAAAAAAGCCAGAACTGCTTCTGACATGTCTCAGGAAGAGGTGACAGGAGGCTGGGTTACAACTAGAATCAAGCAGAGGATGAAAACCAAAAGAAACCACACACACTGAAATACACTTAGTCCCTCTGATTTCCTATTATTGTAATAGGAGTCAAAGTCACTATTGAGCAGTCCAAGAGCGTGACTAACAACAGATTTAATTGCAGGTTGAGCCTCTGCTCCGTTAGTTCAGGCAAAGATCTAGAAAGGCATGTTTTGGCTAGCCTGTACTTGCAGGACACTAAATGAAAGCATCTTTCTGTTTCAGATTAGTATAGCTGCATGCAAGACCCTTCTCAAGGCATCTCTACACAGAGCAGCAAGATCTTTGCTGAAGTATGAATGCAAGATATGCCATTTTCTAAAGCATACGGTAATGAATGAAAATGTAATGGTAATGAAATCAGACTTAAGTGTTTTAAAGAAAACTGCATTTTTTGTTATCTTTGAAGGCTCTCTCTCTTACCTTTAGTGGAGGACTCTGCAGCAGAAGCAACCCCCACATGTGGGGCTGGGTTCCTTCCCTTGACAGCTTGACAAGGGTTAGTACATGTTTTTGTCTAAGGACTGCACTTGTCTCCCGAGGCCAGATAAATACTTGGAAAAGAAAAAGAAACTTTGCACTGTCACCACACCCCATTTCCATGGAAAGCTAGCTGCCAAGCAAAGCTCTCTTAGAAGCAGCTTTGCATAGAGAATACAAAAGGAAAAAAAAATCAGTATGTTTTCCTAGTTGCAATGACTTAATACAACTATACCATATTATATAGAATACAACTTAGTTCAATGTCTTATCTTTAAAAAAAAGAAAATAAAATCCATGGCTTCTTTTGGAAAGCATCCGTATTTTCTTCAGATGCAGCTTACAGCCTGGGGTTTCCAACTGGAAATATTGTGACAAGGACCTGATTTTCAGGATAATTTTTCATTCCTTTCAGAGAATCTCTATGAGGAGTTTCAGATAGAAATTTTAGGGATGTTCATGGAATGGAGAGTTGTCACTAGTAAAGGTTTGAACTATAAGGAAAAGGCAATTATAGTCCATAGCCATGTAATAGCAACTCTTCTGGCAACACACAGAGAGAACAGAGTGGAAAAGAGCCCCATGCCATATGCCATGGTACAGGCTACCTCACCTGTGACTATTCTCCTGCTCAAGAATCCCTCATGAAGACCTTTCTCCACATAATTTTCCTATGCTTTACTTGAAATATGTCATTGTCTAACCTGAGGAGACAATTTCTAGTTTTGTCCATGGTTGGTCTACATGTTAGAACAGTGGCAGGGAGAAAAGTCAGCATAAGCATGCTACCTCTGTTGGAGACAGCTGAAAACAACCCTGCCATTCACCAAGCTTTGATGTTAAAACCCAAACACAAAAAATCCACGTGTCTTTCTAGCAATGTCACCCTTTTCTGATTAGACTCTGAGATTTCACACCATTCCCACTGCAATAGTTCCCCTTCTTTGCAGGCTCTAAAGAAAATTCACAGGAGCCTTTCCACTACCTAACACAACTAGTGCCCTTCCAACTCCTGCGATGCCAGCCGCTGCTCTCACAGATCAAGGTGATGACCTTCCACCTTCTGCAGAGAACTGTATTTTAAGATAGCATTGCAAAGACAGGAGACACAGGGACAACATACGGCATCATTTAGCAGCAAGCTAATGCTGGCTTTGGCTGGCTTGCAGATAGCATGAAATAAGCATGTTCACAGCCATTTTGCTATCTTTAAAGACAATCTTAATGAAGGAAAGTTTGTGGAAAAAGATAGTATCTTTGGCTGGAAAAAATAAAACAAGTCTTCAAGCACACAAGTGCTTTCTTTGTGTCTCAACTAGATAAAAGAACACAAGTAAGTTTAAGATAAGCCTTGAGCCCAGGTTAGGCATTGAAAGAAGGGATATGCATACATAACTATTTAGATTGTTTTCTTTCTGAGCTCACATAAAAACTGACCTCAGTACAAAGTTTTCATAGGGACAAGTGAAAATCATAACAAGCTCTCTGGAACAAAAACGCCATGAACTCCAGGGTTATTGCAACTCTCTTTTTTTGTGACTAGAGCACTTTACATCACCTGCCAAGCTTTCTGTTCTTCACAGTAGAAGGTCAGAGTGCTTAATAAGAAAAGATAGAGCAGATGTGTTTTGGATAAAACTGCATTTTTGATCTGGTCAGTGGCTTTATGAATACCATTCTAATTACTTCATAAAATTTCAGCGAGTTTTAATCCTACTTACACTTCTAGTAATTTACTTTCAGCCACACTTTAATTAGTTTGAGGTGTAAAAAACACTTTTAAAAGCCCTCTTCAGACAACAAAACATCAGAATACAGTGCATACTTTGACACAAAAACCTCCACAATGCTCATTTTTATAAATCATGCCTCTTTGAGGTAGACAGACAGATTGCAAAAAAAAGCCCTACCTTGAACTCCTGAGAACCTAGAACCATAGCTTCACCCTCACCCTGGTCTATCGTATACCACTGTCATTCTAGCTACAAATTTAAGCCAGAGTTTTCAGGTGTGACCTGTTTGCCTTATTGCCAGACAAAACTCTTTCCTGCTCCAGGTGCACTCTATCATGCAGCAATAAAAACAAACCCTCAGGAAGCAAATCTTCTTGCCAGTCTTACCCAGTTGATTTCAGTTGCATTAGGAAGCCTAACCAAGTCTACCCCCTGCTCTCTGAGGCCCTTTCAGGTCAATTCCTGATTTCCAGTGAGTCACCACATCCATATTCTGGTTCACATGGTTTTGGGGACCTGTTTACCTATTGGGTATCATTTCTGATTTATCACCTTGCAATGTCTGAAATTCTTTTCCACTAATGACAGCAGCAACAACCTTGACTCTCCAGAGCTTTGACACATAGCAAATTAAAACTGTGGAGTAATGGCTCTTTCCCTGACCCTGACAACATGTTACCTAGAAAATAGCCTACTATGCTTATGTCTAGAAGGTGATTAAAATATTCCCTTCTTATAGATTCATGTTTATAGGCAGGAATTTTGAGAAAGAGTACAGAAACTTCATTGGCAAAAGATTTTTTTAACTGTGAAGATGTAGCTGTCAGCTTGTAGAGGTACAGTTTTAACAAGTAAGAAGGAGATGAAGGTTCTCAGTCTCCTGGATCTGCATGTGGGACCTGGTAAAATATTCCCAAGGTAAAAGAGTAGAACAGTCAGGCCCAGAAAAAGTTCATATTGAGGAAACCTACCTGGATATGACTTACTAGTTGAAATCTGGTCTCTCAAGCTCTCCTTTTGTTTTGAGCAAGT
Organism: Elanus axillaris; assembly: GCA_026212715.1. Classification (NCBI taxonomy): domain Eukaryota; kingdom Metazoa; phylum Chordata; class Aves; order Accipitriformes; family Accipitridae; genus Elanus; species Elanus axillaris. The sequence continues at coordinate 18,223,472 of JANZLQ010000089.1, forward strand.
CCCAACATGCAGTGGTGCAAATTATAGAGAGCATCAGTAAATAACGGAATATGAAATATTGAATAAAGAGGGAATAGGGTTTTGCAGCGGATTTGTTCTTCTGGTGGTACACTCAAGCCCTGATCATAGCGCATTGTGGTGTTCTCAAAAGACACCTTTTCAGATGTTTACCATCCAAGTCCTGCTTTTCCACTTGTGCCAGGCCACTGAACATCAAATGTATGTTTGGTGTTTTGGGACAGCTCTGCTAAAACCCCAGCTCCTTTTCTTTACCGTACAGTGCAGAATGGAGGGAAAAGCATATGTTCCTTGGTCTGCAGCAGAGATGCTCCTTTCCCTTAAGAGATGCCTGTCTGGCAGCTAGTTTCTCTTTTCAGATGCAGTTGTTCTGAAGGTGATAATCTCTGATTACCCCAAAAATACCTGATGCTACAGTTTAGTAATGAATGCTCAGGTTATTCTCTGAATAGGCTATGACTCTCCTTAGCTTAAGTAGATGGGATTTCATGATATTCTACATTCTTTTCTTTCAAATCTTTTCCTCACATAAGGAATATTGGTTTGCTTGCTGCCACCACTAAATAAATAGTAAACAGAGAGAGCTTTGAAGTTCAGAAGCTTCTCAAAAATTGCAGGGTAAACATTGTATGAATATCCATATCATGTCAACTAACAGTCTGTATCTTGGATGCTTTTTAAAAAGCAGCCTGGAATCAGTAAGTCATACTGACACATTACCGATTTTGGCCCTAATTGACAATCTGTCTGAAAAGAACAAAGCTGCTACTTTGGTTTTGGTTTTGAGACTGACCACAAACGTTCATGTCCTAAGCCTGCTGGATTTTATTTGACTGCTTTTAGTAACAAAAATACCTCAGAATACAGCAATGCCAAGAAGCCAGACTGAAACCATACTGTATTCAAGACTCTGCACAGAGACAAGAGTACAAATAACCATAAAAAGGGGGAGAGGTGAAGAGATTTAGCAATGGGTAAAGCAACTAGTAAAAGAGCACATGCCTGGTCAGCAGAGGCACTTAAAGCATTGACAGCTTTTCCCTAATGGGCTTGTTCTCTATCAGAGGCACTTATGAAGTGACGTTCCTCTGAGCCTTACCTAGCTTAACAAGCTGCCTTCCCTGTTTTCCTGCCTCCTTGGGAAGAGCAGCTAATCAAGATTTCTACAGAACACAGGAAGCTAAGAAGAGCTTTTAACTAGGAGTGGGGAGAAAGGGACAAAGTTCACTTACCTAAGAAGGGTGTAGACAGAAAGAGGTTGGAAAGCCCCCTATGTTCTCCCTCTCTTGTGTCTCCATCTGTCCCACATCCTACCTTTTGCAAAGGAGATGCCATTCCATTGTCATTCTCAGACTGGAGCAGGACAGATCCCTGGAGTTGCACAAGAGCAGGGAGACACTAAACGATGCTATGGAGAATGTGAGCAGGGGTATACTATGTGGGTATTCTGGATTTGAGGAAATGGGAAAAGATCCACACCACCAGGCAGCTTTTTAGATAAATCTGTGTAAGATGACCTTCTCTGAGTTCACTTGGGGAAATTCTGGCAGCATAGCCTAAATCAATTAAAGCTTTACATTTCAGAGAGCTGGCAACAGGAACAGCCTTGCAATGTGTGTGTGTGTGTGTCAATTTCAAAAGTCAAGTGGCCAGCTCAAACCAGAGCTCATAGCTTTTGGGCCCATCATCATCTCAGTGTAGGAGGTCTGACGGAGGACTGAAGTGCTGGGTGTGGTACCAGCTTGCCTCTCAGAGCACCCATTTGTATGCTCAATCTCTGAGCCCATACGCTACACCCAGATTGCATATAAAGAGACAAATTTGCTTGGGCCCTGGGAGCAGCACAGCTGCATTGGCATAGCTTCCTGCCCAAACACAGCACTGTTCCAGAGAGGTAGCTTGGGTACCTCTACTTGGCGTAATAGCAGATATAAACAGATTTGTAATTTCAGAGTTAGAGCACTAGAAAAGACACAATATGCTTCTATTCGTTATGTAAGACTTAAAAAAAAAAATAATTAAGCAACAAAGCAAATTTGATAAAAGTTTGATGAAAGTGGTTTTCCCAGGCTTGTACAGCCCTCTGCAACAATCAGTATGGGGTACTCCTGCACATTACTTGCTACTTTGGACAATGTTTGGACAACCCTGAGTACATAGTCTTTCCAGCAGTTTCCCATACAGCATCCTTGCATCCACAGGGGGCAAACATCAGTGGGAGCCAACAAGCCAACAAGATCCAAAGGAGATCAGCAGGACACTGCAGGATTATATTATCATGCCATCACAGCCATTCAGCTGAATACATGTTAGATTCAGCAGCTGGTCAACCTTCTATTTCTCCTCAAGCCTAAATAGCCACCAGTGGGTTTGCAAACAACTGCCCCTGCACCAGACAGGCTGGCTGGTACCATCTTTGCAGGCTACTGGGGTTTTCTCTCATTGCACACAGCCTTTGCCTAAATTACGGCATGTGCTAAAGAGCAGTCTTTGCAGTTTCCGAGGAGCCTGCTCCTGCTCTCCCTACATGAGAACCAGAGATTGGCCTCCAACCATACTGGAGGGAGAATCAGGCCCTCTTGCAGAACAAGCACCTACCAATTAGTGATGCTTACTGATTCTATCTGTAGAGAATCATTATGAAAAATGCAAAGCATTATGCAGCCACTATTAATCTTCTGCTTTTGTTGCATTTACTCATGGTTTATATCCCTCCAAGGAGGATAAATGATCAAGGCATGGACTCACATTGCTATTTGTCTATTTGTCTGTGCAACAATACACGTGCTCAGCACTAAGTAGAAGTTATTTTTCATTGGGAATGCAGCTTTAAGGCTTTTCAAGGTCAGAAGGCTTTGTGAGGAAAAAAGCCTGCAAGTGACTCTGGCTCATTTGCTGCCAGCTCTTCCTTTTAAAGTTACAACCCACACAAGACCATAAGTAGGGTAGGAGGAATGACCACAGAAATGTTCTGGTATTGTTGTCTTTTGCTAGGGTACAGGATCGTGCACAGGTGTGTAAGTATGACAGGTAAGGTCAAATGTTGTCAAATGACAATTCCTGTTCCAAGGTATTTAACATTGGTGGGACAAGTGCTTCCACTCTGCACTTGTGATATTGAAATCTTTCCTGTCTTTACTGCTCTCCTCACTGGCTTAGAGCTCATTGTGAGCAACAATATTTTAGTCCAGTTTTATTTATGGTGGCAGGGATATATTTCTGGAGTTTAAGTTCTAGCACATTCAGGCTATCGTACATCTGCAGTGGTGCTTAACTAGCCAGCAGACACTAACAAATAGCACTAAGAAATGTTCTTTGGCACTGCATAACTCTTTGCAAGAATGACCATCTCCATTATGAACACGGAGTACTTAAAACAATATTAGTCCAAAAGTGGGAATGCAAAAGCAATACAAATATTTTAGTAGCTGGTACAGAAACTACATTCTAGTTAAAATGATCAGATCTCCATGTTTACTTTGAAAACATACAGACATAAGTACAAACTTTTTATAAGTTTTTAGTCTTAATATAGAAATGTGATATTATGGTAGGGATGGCACTCTGAAATTTGAAAGATGATAAAGATGAGAAGCAGTATTTTTCATCAAATAGTCACATGGCAAAGAACAGCATTTGTCCCGTCCTTACTCAGAGAAACAGTGAGACAGAACCTGGTCCAAAGCCAACAGTGTCAATGCAAGTCTTCCCATCACTTCTGCAGCTTTTGGATTTGGCCTGGTATCCCCAAAAGAATGTAAATACAACAAATGGCTTCAGCACCATGTCATACAAAACAGGGAAGTAAAACATGCTGCCAAAGTAGATATTAGGTAAAGCCAAACATCTGCCGCCTGATTCCCCCCAAAAAAGCTCTGTTCAGGCAGAGGGTAATATCAAATATTTATAAAACATAGTCACAGAGGAACTTGGTTTCACACCTCCCGATTATCTTTTATTCTTGTATTTCTTCTTCTCTGTTTCAAGTCAACCAAAAATAGCAAGAGAAATCTCAGAAGATGACTTTTCCCAAGACACTTGTTAAATGTGTTCTTTAAAATAGTTTTTGTTTCCAGAAAACTGTTCAGAGTGTTCACATTTGCATATATCAGATCCACTCAGTCATTTCCATTGGCAGATCTAGCAGTCATTAAGTTAAAGCAATATAATTTCAGTAACTCAAGATGTGCAAAGAGCAAAAGTAGTGAAGTATTTGACAATAAATATTCAGACATCTTGGAGGACACTGAACAATATTTACAAACTATTTAATGTGATATGATTCAATGCATCTTGCCAGGTGATAAATGGCCACTGTTTGAATAGCAGGTAGTTTGCAGGACATTATCAATGCTATGCCATCAATATTGTATCACTAACAATAAATATTTTGACACATAAGAATACATTTATATATAAATCAATCAGACACTACACTCTCAATTATCCATACTGTTAATTGTTCAATCTATTTAATTGCTGGAATGATACCTTTATCAAGAGTTTTGTCTGTTATAAATCAGAGGGGTTCATTTAATACCTCCTTGGGCAAATTCATTTACCTTAGTGGAAATGCAGGGATGTGAAGAGAGTAGGATTTGGCCTATAACCTTCAAAAATGATGGATTTCTTTTAACCTAAAGTGTTGTCTCCTGCAGCTTCATTTACTGCAGGCACTGGCACTGATACCATGTCTTTTTAGAGACTCTATGGATATGCACAAGCTCCAAACATTATCCTGTTAATTACAAAAGTGTAGGGCAGGAGAATCTACTAAGTAGTTCTCTTTAGTATTTGAAAATTAGTGCTAAAGCCACATAGCATTTTACTATCTTTTTTCTTTAACTATAAAAATGTATTTCTATCCCATTATTTGTTGTTCCTGTCTTTGGCATTACTGAGTTGCCTATGCTTTCTCCTGTTAATATGGCTATTGCCTCCATGCTCTGATGATGTCATCTGCACCTCCAGAGCTGACAAATGCCTTGACCTTTCTACCTGCTACCTAGCATTGCACTACAGGTTCATTTGCTGTCCACTATCATTTTTGGCCTACACATGTATTTCCCTCCATGCCACTGAATCTCTGGGTCTAGTATTGTTTTTCCTCCCAGATGCCCTCCCTGGCTTTTATCCAAGCAGATTCTTACTCAGTGGCATTTAGGTCATGTTTCTAGTACCTATACTTGCTACTGTATCTTTCCTTCATCTTGAGTAGCATCCATATGAAGTCCACTCTGGCATCATACTTGCTTTCACATGCCACCAAGTACTCTTTCAGATTTGTAGAAAACATGTTAGGCAAGATTGGATCTCATTTGAGCGTGGTAATTTCCACTAGACATCAGCTTCATCACCCCCCTGCTTTTATTTCTAATTGTTTCTTTCTCTTCTGCCAGTTAGCAGCCAAAAGACACTTATAAATACCAAAACATTTCAAAATTAGCTTTTATTAGTAAGTCTTCACCAGAAACCACATTAATATCAAGCCAAGTCGTCTTCATTCACAACAATCCAGTTTTCAAGCCAGGTTTTGTTCTTATAGCCCAATAGAAAGCACATGTTTATGATTCTGCAGTGGGTGATGTATTTCAGGATACCTGTGTAGATTCATATGGAAACCTCTGCTATTTGAAAAGGAGAGATCACTGCCCCTTTTCCAACAGAGGTCTGCGATAGGAGGTGAGCATATAACAGAAAAAGAGAAGCGGGTGTCACTGTATGTAGGGACAATTTAGTATGTTGCCCCTGAGCCCTGGCTATTTGTTTGAGGTTTCCAGGCATGGCTGGAGTAGGAGCAGCAGCTTGATCAAAGCTATAGCTCCAGCTGGCTGGATTACACAAACAATTGCCACACATATATGCCCTTGCATAGATGAACAGTCCTCTCCTGGGACTCACTGGAACTGCCATGAATGTGTTGAACATGTAACCACATTATGGTAGAGTAAACCCTACACATTAACCATTCAAAAAGCATCAGACCTACTACACATCTGCAGGACACTTTGCAGCAGGTCTGCATATGCTTTTGTTCTCATTTGGGAAACGCCAAAATAATTATGTCAGCCCTCTCTGTACAAGAGCTTTTCTGAACAGAACTTTGTACCAACCCATCTCTGTCCCTGAAATTTCCCTAGCAGAGGATGTGTTTGTCTGTTATTGCAGAAAGGATTAGTTGCCTATATTGGTAGCAGACTAAAGGAAAATATAAAAAGGAAGAGGAGGCTGCTTGGTCTCAGACCTCCACCTGGTTTTGGAGGATCTTTAACTGTCAGCTGAGACTGACCTTTCTGATCATCTCTGCACTGATGCTTCACTTTAAAAAAGAGCATTAGCCTGCTCCTAGTGCTGCCTTCTGGCCCGATCTGCAGTGTCTTTCCATGGTCTTACTAGAGCTTGAAGTTAGATCTACCAGACAGGAACTACCAGGCTTTTTGAATTCTACTATTTCTATGACATTCACAAATGCAAGACATGTCTCTCACCCACCTCATACATCCTAGAGGTCAGAAGGAAACCTCATAAAAACATGACAATTCAGAATCCAGAAATAAAAGCTGTCAGACAGTGGAATTTTATTACACTAGTAAAAGTTATCTGATGTGAATAAATGAACCCCTAACAGCATTCTTAGGTACACACACACTTAGAAAAACAACCAGCAGAGGGAAAAGAGAGCAACAAAAATCCTTTCTTAAAGGCTGCTGTTACATCTTTACTTTTATAACTTAAAAGCTGTACTAGAGAGCAAGACAGTTGGTAGTTGTGCACTGTAGCCAGCAGGGCTGCCAGCATGGACTTTGTTTCTTGGTCCTTCTTGCCGTGCAGCACACAAGCTGTCTGGTGCCTCTATGTCCTGCAGAGTACCTCACATAAGAGGCCTCTGGTGAAAGCAAGTGGAGATGTGGCCTGTGATGTAGAAAAGAGCTCCTTCCTGAGGCTTTCCTTCCATCCAAACTCTCCCTGGCTCTGCCACTGAGAGAATGGTAAAGATCCTGTCACTGCAAGGTTCGGGTCCCCCTTCTACGTCAATATACCATGGAAATACACAGTAAGCCTTTGTCCTTCCCGTCCCAACCACCTCTCTTTCTAAAGCCTGCTACCCCCTGAGCTTCCATTACATTGTATTCACTCAAAAGCACTGGCTTTGAAATGCAAAGACTGTTCCTCTGTAAGCAGTTTTGCACTTACGGCTCTCTATACAGGTTTCAGCATGTTATACATACACGGCATTGCCAGGTAACAATTAGCAATGCCTGCCATATGGGCCCTAAATTCTGCACATCATGCACTCAATTCCAACCCCAAAATTTAGAGGCGCAGATCGTCCTTTGGTTTGTCCTCATCTGGAATCACATGAACAAGGGACCAGGTAGATACAGTAGAGTGTTGCTTGTCAGGTCCTCTCCTCTGTCATACCCACTTCCCTGTCTCTGTGTGCCTCTGCTTGGTCCTGTTCTTGGAATCAACCTATTGCCTGGACTCCTTCTCTCATCCATACTTGAATAAGGGCCTGGATCCACAGACTTCATTAGTCAGGTTTGCTTTTCTGTGCACCATTATTACTGGAATCACTTACAGAGACTAAAACCTCATGTATATTCTTTTTCTTGTGGATAAAACCTGTAAGTCTCTCCATGTGCTAAACCATCTCACTTAGTTTGTTTCTAACTCTTCAGCTTTTATATTTCACACAGCAATTAATTTATCCTCTATTTCTCACTACACTGAAGCCTGTACCATATTGAAGTCTGTATCTGAGCAGAGCTAGTAATTCATCAGCACTCCAATATCTCTATGTACAACGTGCTCATTTTGCTATAATGGGCTTTTTTAATCTTGCTGACAATTGAAATGTTGATATTGTTAAGGTTAATGACCCACTGATAAATACTAGAAAACACTTTTACACTCAAATAGTTTTTAATCATGGCTGTTGCAAAGTGTGACAAGAATGCTTTGTGCCTAAATAGTCCTTAGCAGCAGTACTTTCCAAATATCTGAAGTCCCATTTTACTATCAAAGTTGTTTCACTTGACAGTTACTGGGTTTGCTTTTGTGCCAGGTTCCTAGGTTTATTATACTGAGTTTGTGTGCAAACTGGCTGGCTTTTCTTTCACGCTTCTTAATGGTCTGCACTGTGTGTTAGATGTGCTGAGATGCCTTCGATCTGTACCTTACAAATGATGAAATCAATTCAATCAGTAAGCAAGCTAATAGAAGGAACCAAAAGCCTGTGAGGGTTTGACTGGGGTACAGTCACCTAAAAGGTACTCTTTCCAATGAAGTACATTCAGCTATGGTGACAGGGTCATAAGAAGGTAGATTAACACTAATTTTTCACACTTAACTGTGCACATTTTAACACCAAGTTGCTTGGGGGGGAAATGTCTGCATTGTACTAAGAAAAAGGCATGCCCAAGTATTTAATGTAGTTACTAAGCCAGCATGCAGAGAGGACTAGAGAAGTAGTTTCCATATTTAATTCACATTGTTTTTTGCTGGGTTTCTTCCAAGCATTGAACCAGCAAAGGAAATATGAAGCACTTTACATTGTGTTCTCAGAGATACTGCCCCAGCTCTCTTTAGCCAAATAATATCAATATAGCTTCACTGGAGCCTGAGCAGCAGGTGTCTGTCAGCTGATGATCTGACCCTAAACAGAGATTTCTGACTGCATAAGCTCTGTGGAAAAGACAGCAGAGATGGATGTCACAGTATGCACAGTATGAAGCCATGGGAATGCAAAAAGAAAATTCCCATTCAAAGCAGGCAGTATTTTGCAGCACTGAAGAGATTCAAGTGGGGAAATAAAATCCAAGATGTGCAGGTCTCATAAATTACATGTGTATTGTATCTATATGAGGGAAAAAAGCCTTTTGCTTTGACATTTACTATCCTTGATTTGTCATGTTAATTCCAAAAAAGGCGGCTTTAGAAATAGCTGGTATTTACAAAGACTTTCAGATGAACTGAGTGTTTCAGAGCATGTTAGCCAAATGCCACTCAGATCCATTCTCACCTCACACTGAAGCCAAGCAACTAAGCCAAAGGACAGTGCTGGGGAAGGACAATGAACTGATGGAAATGGCTAGAGATATATTACCTCTGAAAGTAAGAGGCTTGGTGAGAAATTATTCTTGCTATTTGCATTATGAAGAATAGCTCTTTTGGAAAAGTCAAGGTAACCATGACACCCCTACAGAGACTAGTCAATATGTCTTAGCTCTGTTCTGAAACAGCCTATGTTACTTGTGCTAGCAAGAGGGCTCCAGAAAGAGTCCACTTCTGATTGCAGATTTGACAAGGACTGGACTTCTAGACCCAAGGCTGAACCTGACAACCTGCACTGCTCAAGTGCAAGTTATATGAACAACATGAGGATGTAGGAACTGCCTCCTGGGTCAGACCAATGGTTCATCCAGCCCAGGATCCTGACTCAGATGGTGGCAACAGGATAAACTATTTAGAGAGAACATGTCAACCTAGACACACTTTGCTCTCCGTTTACTTTTTATTCCCCCAAAGCTGTTGTATCAAGGATGTTATACGGTATATTGCTCAGTCCTTTCAGTATCCATTTATAGGCTCTTGATCTGTGAATGTCTAATCCTCTTTTGAACCTGCTCATACTATCTGCTTCTATAAATTCCTATGGCAGCAAGCTCGAGAAGTTCACCACCCACTGCATAAAGAGGCACTTTCTTTTATCTATTTTAACCTTTTCCTACCAGCTTCACTGAGGTTTGTGAACACTTGAAGTGATTCAAACAGTAACCCCTGCTACATCACAAAATAACAATAAAACATATATGTGGTCCCTGTTCCAGACACGAGAGTTGCAGAGTCCAGCAGAACAGCTTGTAAGACTCCAAGAACAAAGAAATTATCACACTTTTGGACTGATTTAGTTCTGAAGTACACTAGTAACATTATGTTAGTTTAGCCCACATAGCAGCACCCAATGCAAAAGAAAAATAAAAAAAAGCTCATTTTATATATACATATGCACACACCCCAGATGTTCTATATTTTTAGCTTGTCTGCAGGTGTGTGCAAAAGCAGTTTTGAGACTCATTCATTGTGGAGTTCTGCTAACTGTCTTAAGCTTGTACCATTCCAAAAGAGATATAGTCCTAAGAGCCTTACTGCTAACAAGCCAAGCACTTTTCAGGAGCTGGCTTTTGGTCTGGCTACATTTATTTCAAACTGTGTTATACTTTGCTAATTAAACTTTTGAAAAGGAACACAGCTAACAAGAAGTTCTGAGTAATTTGCTCAGTCCTTGACATTAGTCAGGAAGTCTCAAAGCAGAGGCCACAGAAGTACAAGTATGCTAACCTCCAAGAGAAGAAGCAACAGTCCTTAATTAGAGTCTTACCTCTGATGTTGCTGTGAGGGATGAGCAGAAGATATCAAAGCTATCCAAAACACAGATGATTCTGGTGGTAAGCGATCAGTTCAGACACACTGTGGCTGGTGGATCCCTAGAGGCAAAAAGAAATGGAAGAAAGTCTGAGTATAGCTTGGAGACACAGATGCACAGACTTGGCATTTGCCCTGTGGAATTTTTGGATGCACTTGAAAGGTTCCTCTCAAGGATGAAAGTGCAGTTTCTGTTTGTTTTGTGCCTGGAAAGAACTGACACCATCATATTATCTCAAACTCATTGGCAAATGGTATCTTTCAATGGCTGCAACTGTTATTAGATTACAAAATATGCAAAATGACAGATGGCTGCTAAATTAATTGCCAAAAGATTAACTGCATGTTAATGATGCAGGAGTTTAAGAACAAAATTTAAGTGAAGAGTCAGGTATGAAGGAAACCTGAAAAATGCTTCCATTTTCATGCCAACAGTGGGTAGCTCTATCTTATTAGAGTTCACCGTTAGCCACAGAGACACATTTTTTTTTAAGTCATGAGCAGCACATAAATTTTCCCTATTCAGAGCAGGAATTAATAATTCAGGGACACTTCACCCTGTCCCCTAACTTCAGTTGAAGTCTTTGAACTCATTCTTTAAGCAACAAGACTTACTCCCCTCCCTCGCTCCAACTAAAACTGCCCTCCAATATAAATTGTCTAATGCACTGTTTGTAGAGACTTGGATACAGCCATACCTTTTTTTACCAAATGTTGTGTATACAGATTAGTGCTGTTGACGTCTACAGCAGCCCTGGACTGTATAAGTAAATGACAGTAAACCCACTAAAAGACATAAACACCTCGCCCCCAACATGAACCATAGATTTAGGCACACCCCAGTAGTAAGATAGGAAGTATAGGACAAAGACTTACATAAAAATGGAAGGTCAGCAGCACTGTCATATCGGTAGTAACAAAAAAAGGCTTCATTTAACATCTTAGAAGCAACAATCAAGCCAAAAAACCCATAACACAAGTCAGCCTCAAATTACTGCTTGGCATTGCAGCTCCTAGGCACCCAAGCTAAGGGATTCTGCCCCTATGGCCTCTTAACCCCCTGCCACCTGATTGCAGTGGGGGCTGCAGGGCTGCTCCCACACTACAGCAGGCAGAAGCACTCTCCTGGCCATCACTGGAAACGAAAAGCCTCTGATAACAAACCTGATCTGTGATGAAAATACCACCAAGTCTTCATTGCCTCCCATTTCCTACAGGTAGGTGATAGATAAAGCCAAAGACATTTGAAGGAGGAAAGGCAAAGCACTGCCTGTAATGGCAGTCTCCATTTTTCTTTTCCCTTAATATACCTCTATACACAGCATATATACATATCTTCAGTTTCCAGGCTCAGATCAGCGCTGTCAGCAGCTCTCTGCTCACCATCAGTGCTCTAGACAGTGATGCAAGGACACCCTGGGAGTGCTCTTGGAGTCAGCTCAGTCTTGCAGCTCCCACTAGCTCTGCTTCAGGCCTGAATGTGGTTAGGCTTCAGCTAGAGACACACAGATGTGTCCCAGCTACAGCACATTCCCTGGCACCCCCAGCTAGGACCTGCACACTGGCTCTACATGCAGAGACATGAGAGCCAGGCAGCTGGGTCTGGCAAGGTTGCTGCCCCAGGCTCCTGCAGGTCAGCTATCCTGACCAAAAGTAGCTATATTGCTTCAGAAACCAGGCTGGTCCCTGAAAACAGGGATCATGCTCCTTTCTTCCACAGTTAGTTAATTTATAAAACCAGCACTGGCATCTATTTAGCTCTGCATAACGCTTTCTGAGAGGTTCTGGAAAATCAGACCTTTGCCTGTGATTCTGCACTGTGTCAGGCCTAAGCACAGGAGATGGAAGGGCAGTATGGAAGCATACAGAGCAGTGTCCAGCATCTCCAGCCCTGTCAGACAAATTTTCAAGGTAAGGATTACTTTTTACTTTCTCCATATGATTCCTTAAACATTATTGTTCTGGCCTAGGTCATTGTTATTACATACCAGCACTGCATGACTAACAGTAACTGCATGAAAACATCACAGCAGATGATTGAGAACTACCAGAAAACAACGTATATTCAATTAGTCAGTCGAACCCAGAATGGCAATTAGCTTGCTTATGTTCATTTTGCAAATGTCTGCTGACAATTTAAACTTTCACAGATGTAAACTTACATATAACAGTTTTGGGGGAATACAGCAGCAGAACTGTAAGACTCTTACGTCTCATAGTTAACAAGTACTACTGAATATTCCTCTTCCAAGCTCTGGCTGTTAGCACTTAGAAAAATATCAGTGTCCAAAACTCTGTTAAGACTTCCTTATTAGCCCCACTGACCCTCTTCAAATCCAAAACTTTGTACAATGATCTCAAACCTTCACCAAAAAAAGTACACTTCATTCTTCTGCTCTCTTGAGTTTCTCCCAAGCTGCCCAAATGCTTAGCCTTCCCATGTGTGATGGGGAGTCTTGTTCTAGCTATTGACCTGACATACACAGAAGAAAACCCCAGTTTGAATCCTGCTCTCACTTGGCTTTAGAGAATTTGATTAAGCTTGTTTTGGAACATGTTGCTATGGTCTTTTTCCTTGTAGTTACCATGGCTGCCCAAGACAGACATGATGTGACAGAACATCTGCAATGCATGCAGTTCTCCCCAAGTACCAGACCAAGAAAAACAGATTGGCAATGAAGTCAGCTAACTACAAAGTAGCACACAAATTTTTGTGTGCTTTTTGCTGCTGTTAAACAGTTCAGACACTTCTACTCTTTTGTGTGCGTGTGGTCCTACATGTTTCTGGAAGTGCTCCATGAGATAGCCTCTACCTCTGCATGCAAAGCTGTATCATCTCTCTTCTGCTCTGTTTCCACTGCTGCTTTTTGGAAAACGCAGCTGCCTGCAGTTATGGGATGGAAAGAAAACATGTAAGGGATGAATAGAAGGAAGATGTATAGTCAGATTTCTGGCTGGGAAGGAGTGGGAATGATCCCCCAGCAAACATTAGCTACTGTTTTATTTTTCAAGAGCTTGAAAGATAGGAAAGAGGAAAGTTAGGAAACTGAAGAAAGAAAAAAAATTACATAGGAAAAAGTCGTACATCCAACCTTAATTATGGTAATGGATCACAAGTGGCTTCTGGCCTCAGTTGAAACATGTCACCCTGTCAAAGACCAGTGAGATAAAGCACCAACTTCCAGCCATAAACCAGACCAGGACAGGCTAGTGGTTGTGAAGCAGAGAGCCTCAGGAAATCCAGAGTAGGAGAGTCCAACAATGTCACAACTCCAAGCACAAGCAGGCTGGATACCCTGTTAAAAAGTCATCATACACAGTGGGTTCATCACATTGTTCTTTAAATGCATCTTTCTGTATCAAATGGCACTTATAGTTAGGCTGTGTTATTTCACATTGCATTAGCCTATATCATGTCATATCATTTGGCAGTAAAATGATATGCCATGACATACACATAATCTGGGGCATGTCACACCCTGTATTTACATTATTTATTATATTTGGTTTAAACATATGACCATCTTGTCCATCATTTTCACATCTTCCTCTTACTGAAGCTGATGGGAGACACCTATGAACAACTGACAGGATAATCAGATCCAGAAGCAGAAGGAGAGGATGAGTGACAGTCTAGTTCCAGTGGCTTATTACTAGCAGTGTCATTTCAGTTAACCTTGCATACTTCTAATTCCCCTTCCTGTCTGTGGAGCATCCCCTGTTGTCATAATGTCAGTGAATGCCATTAAGCCTGGATAGTCACTTGGAAAGTCTTGAATAAACCAAAGGAATAATACTGAATTTTATTAACACTGTTCAACTTCTTCATTTGGTCTCTTGCTTCTTGCTTTCTCAAGGATATCCTGAGGAATTTGATTGTTTTCTTCTTGCCAGATGAGGTCTTTTCTTTCCTGGCCTAGATTAAAGTCCATATGGCAGCTTTTGTTGATTAGGCACAACTAATTATGACAACATAATATATAATATATTGTTTATATATATAAGTATGATTACATGATAGCTACATTGGTGAAATCTTCCTCATATAAGAAAGGACAAAAGATTTCAAAACAGCCAGCCACTACATACTGTAATAGCACTCTGAAATCTCTCCTCAGCACTTATCAGATCAATATCAGTAACTGGAAAGAAACTGATCTGGAGCAAGACATGAGGATACACATTTGTTATGATGCTGACGAGTCTTCAGGTAGAAGCATGCTGCCAAGGTGGAGATGAGAAGAGACACAGAAGAGCTCAGACAATAAAGCACCATTTCCTAATCTCCTAAAATTCAAGTGCTTCACTTCCAGCACACCTGTTCTTCAAAACTAATCTGCTCTTGAATGAAGACTTGCACAGAATTAAAATAAAAAAATATCTACAACACTTCGAGTCACAGTCACAATCAATCACAATGGACAACCCATAAATCCAATATATAGTATCTTCAGTGGAAGGCAAAGTAAAATTAATGAAGATGCCCAGACCTGGCACCCATATACGATCATAAAAACGTAGGCAACCTCTCTTGTTAAAAAACAAACTCTGTATAGAATTGTATATTGCTGTGCACAGGCAGTTTCTGGGCAGTTTCTGTGTTACAGTACAGCAATAATTTAACTGCATACAGCAGCCCTGCCTGGCAGTTTATGGAGAATCTATAACGGAGCACAACATCCAAATAACATGTCGGGGGGATTTAGACAGGCACAGTGCAGTAGCTGGAATTGGATTTGGGACACTCTCGCAGCCTCTCTCACAATCAATTACAAGGCCCTTTGGAACTACACATGATCAAACTCTTCATTCCCACCTCCCCGAAAGACTGCTCTCAAGTACATACCTCAGGAGTGGCTGCGGATAACATACTGCCACGTTCCCCTCTCTCATTTTACCTGCTCAGAGCACCCCCAGGGATATGGGGCTAGAAAGCCCACTGCAGAGCGGGAAACACCAGGCATGTGCTGGAGGGTGCTGTCAGTGGCCACAGCTCAGTGCCACATTTCTCCAGGAGGAGGTGTGCAGGTAAGGTGACTGCCTAGGTTAACTGGGATGCCCATTTACACTCTTTCTTTTTAAGAACTTGGTAACAGAACAAATCTTAACTTCAGATAAAGCCTTTGACTCTCTATTTCTCTAAGTAACCTTTTCATGTACAAATGAACACTGTTTATGTTATCCTCCCTTCTGTCCCCAGTTTCACAGGCAATGCTCAGAGGTTGAAATGACCCCCATAAGATCTTTTGCCATTTAAGAATTAGAATACAGGAAATGACTCAGATTAGAGCACATGAAGTGTATCTATGTGTCAAACATGCCTTTCATTTGTGTCAAAGCCGAACATGTACAATATCTGATGTCTTCAGCCCATTTCTCAAATTTATTTCAGAGTGTATCAGCAAATACTTAAATAAGCACAGGAAGAAACAAAACACAAACAGTGTAGCTGAAAGATGTGCTGAAGGAGCTCACGTAGCCAAAAGAGTTGAGTGACCCCTTTTTTTCTGCACCCATAAAATGTGGTGACTCGATCTTCTCATACCTATGTCTGGGAGAGTTCTCACACCAATATGCTTTAAAAACCTAAATCTCTGCTTTGGGATAGATAGCCGTCACTCAGGCCCACTTCTTCTAGTTTTCCCTGCAGCTAAGCCTATTTCTGAACATTCCCAACTGCTTTCTGGGACAGCTTTGTCTTTGGGGTGAGGGGGCCCCAAGCAAACAACACTCCTTCCCTGGGCATAGTGAATGTGGGAGGATAGGATGGGAGGTACTGACAAAGTCAGCTTCAGGTTACCTAGGTGTTATTCAGAGCCTAATTTCCCTGTATGGTCAGTGGTCCATAGGTAGTGGTGGTGGGAAGGGGAAGAGAGAGGGTGATTCTCAGCACTGAAGTAGGACCTCAGACTCAGCTGTGGCACCATGCATTCATGGGGGTGGTCTCGGTAGATTCCTTGGGGAAAGCGTCTCAGCCAGAGACATACTGCTCAGCCAGTGAACGGAAAACATTTGCTAACTTGGCTTTGCATTTCTTTAATATTTCATATTATGTATGTCAAGTCACTCATTTCTTGGGGATTTTTTTTCTAGTGAACATTTTATTCATTATCATTTATTGCTTGATGCTCACAGGAGAGTTTCTCACTGAATGTTCACTAGATTAAAAGCTGGAACATTTCCTGACCCAAGTGGAGCTTACCAGGTTAATTTTCATCCATGTCAAGGTGTTAGAGCATCTTGAATCAACAGAACAGTTTTGTGCCTACTGCTTAGTTCAGAGTTAAAGAGAAACCTACAAGGTTAATGAGTAAAAGGAAGCAATTCATTAAAGTTTTGATAATGTAATGTTTCACAGCAATTTCACTACATAATAAATTTTACATCCCAAAGGAACAATGAATCCTTGGAAAAATGTGTGCCTAATGTAAGAGACTGGTAAGCAGAGAGGACTCCTCAGCACTGTCCAAGAATTTTAGCAGCTTTAACACTGTTCATGGAGTTGAGGTCTTTATTCAGAAGCACTTATTCATTTAATTACTTTCTTAAATATGGCTTCTTCTGATAAAATATTTCATAAAAAATTTGATGTCTTCTCTTTAAAAATTCATTTCTTTGTGGTAAGTATCAGATAACTCACTCCGTACCTTGAGAATTAAATCTTTTTAACAAAGAAGTACAGCAAATATCTTCTGACACATACAGTCTTAGCCTCTCTTGGAGACAAGATGCCAGGCTGGACAGACATGACATCTAGCCTACTAAGGTTGTTTCTACAGTACTGACAAACATAAAGGAATTCCTTCAAAGCCTTGTAGCCTGCAGTGGGCTCCACAACAAGTCCAAATGAGTTTACTTTCCTTTTAAAATAAAAACTCTCAAGTCTAAATTAACTTCCCAAACTGAAAAATCGAGAGATTTGTCTTCTTAGCCTAACAAGAATTATCAACTAGAACATTAAAATTATGGCTTCTACTTTGTCCATCTCCCTACTTATAGAATCATACTTCCCAGGGTTGCTCAGAAAACAAAAAGCCCCTCCTTCTTGACCACTAAACAATAGCAAAAATATGAACATGACAAGAAAATGTGATAGATGACAGATCTTGCAATAGCAGTTGAAAGCTAGGGCCCCCAGCAGAATTCTACTGAATGCACAACATTACTGTAGTTACAGATTAGAACAACAAATGTATTTATTTATGCAGTGATTATTGTGCATTTCAACACATTGGTAACTGGCATTTAACTTCTGGAATAACAGCTTAAATCCAGCCATTAAATTAATTTTAATTACATGTCTGTGAATGCTTATATGCTACACAGCTACTGCTAATGACCTGCTCCATCTAGTCTCCACGTAGCATTATTCCCTATAGGAAGGCCCTCACTGCTTTGCCTGCTTGTTTGGGGAGAGTGTCAATGTTAGTCTTTATGCACAGGGGCCAATTTTTCTGCTGTTGCAGGAAGTCTGAGATTCCTCAGACTGTTCATCATTCAACACTGTAGGGGATCAGCATCATGTACTCCGTGGAGATGGTGCATGGGAGGATGGAGCATAGTTTGCTGCACTCACTGCTGTAGTCCTCAGTGTTTCTCTTCTGCAATTCTTTCCCCTAAGGATATTTCTTGCTTTCTGATAGGTTTGAACAGAGCTCCTGGGTGTTTACATAAACTTAAAGGATACAACTAATTTCCAGAAGGTTTGGATTTTGCTGTCAAAAAAGCTACTGGCACACTTAATGTTAGAGGCATACCTGTTGTCTTCCTGGACAAGCTCGAACGCGCACAGAGGAACTGTAATTACAGTCACCTTTTCTCCTCAACACCCTCCCCGTAAATTTTCCTTGGAGTTAAGCATGTAAGCCAGTTAAGCAATATGGCATTTAGAGCTTGTTGTCATAGTACCTCTCCATCGACAGAGACTTAGCAGAACAGAACTGCCATTATCACCAAGCACCATCACGTCTAGCCTGCTTCTGCAGACAACCACATCATACAATGTTATTCATAAAGTGATGTCTTTCCATCTGACAATTAGATTCCCCTCATTAGTCCTACTGGGAGCTGCACCAAAATTATCTGCATTTATGGTGAAAACTTCCTTCTACTCTCCAGAATTTATATTTGCGTAAAGCCCATTTTTTTTCCTATCCCTTAGGCATGAAAATTTAGGTTTAAATGGTTAAGAAGGAGATCTTCCTAACATTTCCTTGCTTCAGTCACCTCTGGTACTACACAATTGTGCTGCAGGTCAGATATATACTAGCAGTTAATCTTTTTCCTAATAGAATAAGATAGCTGTATCACAGAAGAAAGAGATTAAAAAATACTTTTATCTACAGTGTGCTTGGTGTTAGGTGGGTGGAAGGATAAAAAACCAGCCAGGATGCATGGGGAGAGAGAGAACACCATGGGTGGTGAGCAAATCCTAGCTTCTTCACTGGAACTGGTTAAATAACATTTTGGAAGGAGGGTCACAGGATATGACTTGGTTAAGCTTTCCATAAACTTGACAAATAGAACTTCATCAATATAAATTGGGAAATATTGTTTTCACATGCTTAAAGCACTAATCTCTGGAACAGAGGGACTATTAGCGGGACAGTCATTTGTCTGCAGCTGCCAGAAAAGCCACGAAGTGGGAGAAATGGTATTCTCTGCTGCTAATGGATGGGAGACACTTTTCTTGGTTAGCAGGAAAATTGAAGGAAGATCAGCTCTTTGCCTGCAGAAACAAGCAATTACAGCAACAGCAATCATAACTGGCTGGAGAAAGCACAAGAACAGGCCTACAGCTCACAGGAGCTCAGAATTCCCACTGTATTAAAACACACACACTGACACTATGTCTGGAAAAAAGTTAATTCTCCTATTTAAATAATGCTTAAATTTTACTACAGAAAGAAGTTTGAGCTGATGAAAATTCCAAACATATGAATGACTAGCACACTGAGGAGGGTTTTCTAAAGTCATGCCTTGGTAACAGTTTTCAAGATTCCATTCTTCCAGCAAAGAGTCGGGAAACCTTGTAACACCAGCCAGACCAACTGAGGCCTGTGGCCACTGCTGTAAGTGCTTCTGCCTGCTTTGAGATGTCCTCCAACAGGCTGCCAATCCAGCAGCAGGAAGGCAAGTGAATTGACAAGAAACTGTTCCCATTAGAGAATTGTGAATAAAAAACCACAGTGTGTTCCTACGGACTACCTTTATTTCACTGCACACCTTTACTTTCCGACTGAGGAGCAGTCCAGTGGAAGACTTACATGGTGCTCTGAGTAGGATTATTGTCTGTATGCTGATCAAGTGAATCAGAAGTTCCTAAATTGATGAGCACTTCAGACACATTCAAGGAGAAAGAATTTCAGACAAGCATTTCAAAGCTAGTTCCTGAGATGCTATTTCGAGTAAAGACACATATCACTTGATTTTCCAGACCACTTATCCCACAGCTCCCAATGCGATGAGTAAGAATTTCTGGATGCTCAGCAATTTTGAAGAGCAGGATGCCTGATTTGGGAACAGATGAATGGTGCCAGCATAAAGGTGGTGGCTCAGCAGGAGGCATGCAATACTGGGGAGGTGGCAAAATGCTCACCCATTCCCATTCAGGAGGCAGCCCCTGTTCAGCAAATGCTCTTGGATTTGACATTTCCTATGGCTATATTCATAGCAGCCTTCTCTGAATCCATCTGTGATACCCTGCAGAAGAAGAGGTTGCGTGACTTGCTCACTGGCCAACTATTTCAATTTATTTGGTACAAGGTAGTCCCTTGCTTACAAACCCTGCTGCCCAGCGTCTCTCCACACATTGCACAAGGAACATAGGCACTTTGTTTGCATGCTGCTGCACGCAGGTTTATGGGGTTTAAGTGCTGTGTGTGGATTCAGCCCTAAGCATCACAAATAGAGTATTAAGATACTGAGCTGTGAAGATGTTGGTCTTGATCTTCCACTTTAAAGAGGAATATTTCACATGAGTCAATGGAAAAGAACAATTTCAGCCACTATGGATTCAGCACATTCTTTCTTTCTGAAACAGGCTGACACAGAAGTTACATGCTGGGCGGGTGGAAAGATAGGGATTTTAGCTGATTCAGTTCCACATCTGATGTGATGAAGAATCTGACATTCATCTTCTGGTCCAGAAATGATTTTTTGGAAAGCTGAAAGGACCTAAAGAACATGGGAGATGGGCTGAAGCCTTTACCAGTCTTCAAAGCACCTGTGACTTACAAAAGAGAACTTTTTTGTTTCAAACTTTTCAAAGTAGGAAGCCTGAAGGGCTAATTCACTTGCAATTTCTTGCAATAATCTAATTTAGATGTCAGACAAAGTTCTGAGTTATTACTTTCCAGAGAAATTACAATGTAATTGTTATTGTTTTCTTCTATAATTATTATGATGGTGTTAACAAAAGATATTTTTAATAAGCTTTGCTTATCTGAGAGGTAACACTTGAACTAACATAATATAATCAAAATTTAGCCTTCATTCAATGCCGTAATATTTTCTGTGGACATGTTCACTACTAATAACATTAGAATTTTGCTAAAGAGAAACCTGTTCCTGCGTTGATTTTTGCATCTGGCTATATTCACATATCAGCAGTATGAAGTGGACAACAAAACTGTTGTACCAATAACAAGTTTGCTATACTTTTATTTAGAAGCTCATATTTTAGGCAAAATACTATCACTCTTTTTTTAGAATATGTCAACATATTCCCAGGTACTTCAATGAAGATTACAAGATACATCTGCACAGATACTGCTGTCTGTCAAGGCATTTAGTTAATGATTTCTCTGGCTTTAAAGAGATTGTGCTAGCCACTGTTTTCACATTGAATATCACATATAAACTTTGAGAAAGATACTTCATAGGCATGATTACACCTGGAAGTATGGGCTACAACATTAAAGAGTGCATTTTGTGGGAAAATCATAATACTTTAGCATAAACAGAAGTTTCCAGGCTTGTTTCCACACCTCTAAGTTTGGAAAGCAATTAGGCATCATAAAATTTAATTTTTAAGGTCTCAATTTGAGATTTCAGCATTGCTCTCTGCCTTTTTTTTTTTTTTGCAGCAACAGCCAGCATTTTGATGACCAGATTTGCAAAGAAGGCAATGGCTGAAAATGCATGCATGTACACCATCATCCATACATCAATGTTACCTGCAAACCATGCGGTGCACATTCTTGTGGGGTTTCAAAACTGTCTTCCACTATTTGGATGCAATTGTGTGGATAATCTCACTCTTTAAGGTTTTCACCTCTGCTGATGGGGTCTGTCCTCTGGAAAAAGTCCTAGTAAGGGCTATGTCAGATCTACAATATACAGCAGTATTTTCACAGACCTGAATCATGGGAGTTCCCATGAAGTAGTGACCTATGTTTATAGAGCTGAAGATTAGGAGCTATATATTTTATTATATGACTGTCTGAAAACCATATTGTATTAAGTGCTCTGCATTGTCATGAATCACTGTGAGAGTTGCTAAGAAAATGTATAGGCTTCTCCCCTTCAGGGTCAAGAGTACATTCCTCTGTGACCTTTCATTTTCATATGAGGCAAAGATGTAAGATACCAAAGGCTCTTTTTCCACTGACTTGAGTGGAGATGGTCCAGAGTTTATCAAACAGCGAATAATTCCACTATCAATCTAGCATTGTAAAACTGGAAACCACCTACAGAGAACAGGCGAGTATGAGCCAGCATTAAAATGTAGATAGATACACACACACAGCTATTCAAAGAGAGTGGCTTTAACAAAGCTCTTTTTCTGGAACATATTCTTTCTGTTGCCTGAATGACTGTGGTCTTTTTTTACCTTAACTATTGTGTCCAGTGAATTAAGGCAATGTAAATTATTCAGGTATGTCTTGTGAATCTTTAATGAAGAACCTCTGTAGCAAAAGAAAAAAACCCAACAACTGGACATGTAACATTGTCCATCTGCAAAGGCCTTCCCTATTTCTATTAAAATGCAGTACATTTTATTAAAGAGAGAAATCATAAAATTACTAGCTCATTTGACTCTGGTCTGTACATTTCTTGAATACTAAGAATAACTTGGACAAGGCATTATTTTTACTGTCAGATTTTTATAATGAGAAATCTGAAGTGCATGATACATTCACAGAATGCTTGAAAAAGCCTATAAATTGTGTATGAACACCAGTTAATTTTTGAGAGTGAAGAATAAGATCCTCTCCCTTTCAAGGATCACAGTTTTTCAATTTAAAAAGATAGACAGACATTGTAGCATCTGATTTCACAAACAAAAATGTTATCTACTTTTATCTACTGTAAGCATGTTAGGATAACTAGAGAAGTTATGTTTTTATAAATATATAAAAACATTTGTGTTAAAAGTATTGTTCAGTGAAGAGATAGGTGACATTGTACTTTTAGAGCAAACCAGTGAATATAAATGCTTTGGAGAGAAAAGATATTGAAAGTTAAAAAAAAAAAGTTTAATAACTAAATTTTACAAAATGTTTTAAATCATTTATTATTCAACATTGTTGGTTCAATTATTTAAACTATGAAAATATCCTGTTGGCTGGTCAGTGCCACAGTAGGGTGTTTGGGAGCCCTGTCCTGTACAGGGCCAGTCGTTCTTTCACACCCTGAATTCAAATTACACAGCGCATGCCCAGAGCACCTATTCCCGCTACGAAGGTGGAGGTCCCTATGTCTGAGGCAGTCTTTCTCCCACTATGCGCTCTCCAGCTGCACCAGGCCAGTCACCTCCTAACACTTCATGCTCCTGGGTCACTAAAAGAGGTGATGATGTCATCTCATCCTATACGACATTGAAATATCAGGGGCATGAAGTACTGCAGGAGTGCAGCTGCCTGTGGGACCTAGTCTCTGTAAAGCTAAAGCTTGTGCTTGCAGCTTGCAAGGAATCAAAAGTATGTGCTCAACAGGCATGTGGTTTAACCGTAATAAACCTGAACATTGCAAATACCTGTGCCGGCTCACACTGCTTCATCACATGTGAGCAGGACACAAGACAGAAGGCATTCACATGGGATACAGACTCTTCCCAAACACCACTCCAGAGATGGCTGTTGTGTTACACCAGGACAAGGGGTTTCTGTGTGTTTTGTGGCTTGCAGGGTTAAGCTCTACCAACACCTGGCAGAAGCGTACACCCTGGGAATTCTACCCTAATCCATCAGTTACTTATACTAGCAGGAAATGTAGGCTTGAATTTTATAAGAAGGTACAATTTTTTTTTATTTGTTGAAGTTTATGAAAGAAAAGTTTTGTCTGGAAATGTAAGTGTTCCCAACAAGGCTTCCAGAAATAGCAGCCCTCTTGCTTCAAACTGTGTAACTAAGGCAGTGATTTATAGCAACTCACTGTATTTTCTTGAAAAAGCTCCAAAGTGAATCATCTCCTGCAGCATCAGACTGAGCTGAACTTTGTTCTCAGATTCTTCAAAGTCAGCTGAAAGGTGTAGGATAGTGTGTATTTGTTTTTTTTTTTAAATGGGGCCTTAAGCTTCAATCTGTATGTCCTTACATTAGGCATCCAAGTAAGTTGGGTTGGTCCTCAAAAAGGCTGAAGTTTAAACAGACAACACCTAAATGTTTAAAAAAAAATCTATCAAACATTCATATGCTTAAATATAGCTTTATGCTTCTAATGGTAAAATACGAGTGCTAGGGCTTGAGATTGTCTTTTCCTGGGTGAGTGGCCTATTTGCCAGGCTATACAAAGTAATTTACTCCCTTGGTCTGGCCCAATTAATATTTAATTATGTCAGGCAAAGTGGAACAGCTTGAGTGGAAGGACTTGAGGGTCCTCACACAGACCAGGGTAGCCCAAACCTACAAATTCATGTGGCATGACAAAAGCAATAACTGAATCCAGGTCTTCTGCATCCTAAGCAAATGCCCTGACTGCCAAATTGCTGGATAGCAGGGAAGAAAACAGGATTACCTCTTTTGTCAGCTGTATTTGGTGCTGAGACCAAACCACTAGATTTGCTCTGAGGCTCAAGATCCTTTGAGAAAAGGAAGACAGACTCTCAGTCTGTGAAGCCTGGTGAGGATTACATGTGAGAGAAGTGCCTACCTACCCCCAAAATAGCCAAAACAATGCACATCCACAAGTGCTGAGAGACAGCTTGAGCACCCAGTCACAGTACTCATTTTGGATTTCAGCAGCTCAGTGGCAGTCAGGCACCTAAGTCCCCCTCTGATCTAACCTCTGATCTGGGGCCAGATTTTGACTCAAGAGCCTAAAGTGACAGTAAGGGGAAGAGAAAATTAATTCCTTTTTCTGTATACCTTGTCTTCTAGCTGCCATTCAATGTTTTATGTCAGGTGTTTTATACACAGGATGTTACAGAAAATTGCTTTGTGTTTTCTTTATGTCTAAAAAAATATTTTTTTTAACATTTGCTTTTGTCTCCCTCAATTCAAAATACATGCTTCCTAGACTGAAAAAACACATTTTCCCACTGCTATAAGAGAAAGCTTTCCAGTTCCCACCACTATTTTGTAAATTCAGCTTTCAATCCCTAATAAAAGTAAAGATCTATTTATGCTGTTATTTTATACTGTACCTGAAAGCTTTAGGCAACCAAGGGCTAAGGTGAATTAACTCAGTTTGCTGTTCAGAGAAAATGAAATGTGGATGTAAATGACTACATTATTAACCTGATAGGTCTATATATAAGAATAGCCCCTAAAGATGAATCAAAAGACTGAATGTTGAAATAGCACAATCCTAATGTAAAGGCAGATGCTGGTGCTTCAGTTCACATGCTCTGACCATGCATCAGGCAGGGAAGGCAGCATGGGGAATGGGTGGAAAGGAGAACTGCACCTGCTCCCAAGCCAGCAACTCTGTTAAAGATACCCAGATGGAATGAGCTTGTGATACCTACATCCCTCATGTCCCACAGTGCTTCACAACCTGCAGCACCTAGATCTCTTGCACTGGGAGCTTGTCTCCCAAGCTCTGCAGCTGCTCTGCTCTCTCAGTGCACAACTCCTCTTCCCCGAGCTCTTGCCCCA
Source organism: Elanus axillaris (assembly GCA_026212715.1). Lineage (NCBI taxonomy): Eukaryota > Metazoa > Chordata > Aves > Accipitriformes > Accipitridae > Elanus > Elanus axillaris. The sequence continues at coordinate 18,248,959 of JANZLQ010000089.1, forward strand.
CATCTACTCCAGCCCAAGTCCACCTCCATCCTTTCTGTCAATACTTTGAAGACTTTCTGTTGTCTACCCCAAAGCCTCCCATATCCTGCACACTTGAGCCCCTCACTGCTTCTCTCCCACATCTCCCACTCCCCTCTCTCCCAAACACCTTCCTGTCCGGGTTTGTGCCCACCACAATGCCCCTTCACTTTAATTTCTTCACTCTTTATGGCTCTATCTGTACCTAGCCAGACTCCCCACTCTCTACTGCAGGGCCACAAGCCCTGCTGGGGTCCCAACTGTTCTACTTGTGCTGACATGACTATTGATTTTGTACCCTCTGCTGTCCCTCATCCGAGCTCCGACTTCCTGCCAGCATTCACTGCCATGTTCTAACTTCCCACCCCAGTCAAACAAGCTCTCATCTTCCCAGGACTTTGCTTGCAGAAGGTTGTTCTGTCTTCTAGTTCTGGCAAAAGTTTTCAAAATCTGAACACAGGTCACACTTGCCCAAAATCTGCCTGGCTTGGCTCTGAAGAAATTAAAATAAGCCACATCCAAGAATAATAGGATATATGGCAGCTATAAAGATCTGCTAGTATGAATTGGCTGTTAGGCCCCCAAAATAGGGAACCACAAGTCCAATTTCCCTGTACACATATATGAAATGAGGTTTTGTTTCCACAGTGCATCCAGTTATATCTGAAAATGATTGGATGGAACTGTAGAGGTATATATATCTTGTAAATAATGTGAAGAACCTTGATGCTTTAAAATGTGATATAAATATCAATAAGCCATCATTATAGTGCTAAGCTGTAAGCAATGCACATGGGCTTACAGCTGTCACAGTTTAGTTCCTGGAAATGACTACTTAATATATGTTAAAGCACTCCCTTTTGCCTCAGAAGTAGCAGATTCAGAGTATTTTTCAACTTCTTTTATCACATGTTGCACATTTCTCAGAGCTCAGGCATGAAAATGAATTATCTGTAGCAGCACGATGTTCAACCAGACCTGACATCCAAGTGTGATACAATTTGTGTGGCCGTCATTAGTGATCAGGCTGACCACCCTCAGATCTCACCTGCTGATGAATCCTGAGTATCAGGAGTACAAATTACAGAATACATTTTGCAAGTGCAACAAGGTAGTGTCCAATGCTCACAATGTCAGTTGCCAGTCTGATGGCACAGACTATAAACAGTTTAAAAGATTGTCTTGTAAGGATATTATTGCACTATAAGTGTTGTTCCTATCAGTACTTAAGTCAGCCATTAAGGATGTCTCACATCCTGCTGATATTCTTCAGTTTGGGGGTTTTCTTGCATTTGACAAATCATGAAAATATTTGAAGAGTTTAGTGATGTAACTATTGCCTTTGGGGCTTCTTCTAAATATTGTTAGTACCTGTGGGAGAATATTATGTCTTGATTTTAATAGGTCTCATCTCCAGTCCTGCTTTACAGTAATTTTATTCATTATAAGACTTTTATCATTGTTTTCCCTCCTTTTTTCTAGCACTTATGATTTTTATTAAGATAAAGAAATAAATATTTGGTAATATATTTAATTCAGACAGGCATGTACTCAGATTGCTATATGTATTAGCATTCTCTGTTCAGTTAGGTTAATCTGTTAGAACTTGTGGTAGACAGTAGATCAGATTTATTCTTTTTCCAGTATGAAGAATACAGACATCTCAGCATTAAAAAAAGAAAGAAAGAAAGAAAGAAGGGTAGCATGTACTTTATTATGGAGACTTCAAGGCATCTAAATGTTTTAATGTGTTTACCCATTTTTTGAGAAAAGAGACAATTCAAATGTCTGCATATTTGGAAACTTGCTACTGACCCGAGCCATTAAATACATTCACACAAGTTTTGCTACTTCTGAGAATACTGTCCTTACAAAATATGAGTATTACCTAGTAACTTTGAAACTGTTCTATGACCTATCTGTGGATATAGAGTCAAATTTTCAAATATTTAGTCCACAAAGTTGGACAGCCATTTTAAAAAGGCTTGATGCTCACACAAGTACCTACTTGAAATGGTCTGAGTTTTAGAACAGCTCATCACCCAGCAGCTGCTAAAAACTTCAGCAGCTCACTCCTCATGTTCAGATCTTGTCCAGTATCCACCACAGCTTTGCTCAACATAGGGGCTTAAGCTGTAACTGAAGCCAGTCATAATACACTGTCTACCTCAGGACAAGAAATGCACAAATCCATGTAACAAAATGCCTATGCAGTTTACAATTGCTATATTCAAAATGCTATAAAAGGCAGACACAGACTTACACAAGCTTCCCTGTAATTAGAAACTTCATGGATCTTTGTAGCATTTTTATATAATAGTTTAGTAAAGAATTGAATCAACAGAGAATTTTTATGAGTCTCCTAAGGCCTGCATGCCTTTAATAAAAGCAGTAAATACTTCATTTTCTTTATAAATGTTAACAGGAATAAAATGCAGCAAAATGCAGTAAGACTCAAATATATAGTACTTGGTTGGAAACATACACTGTTCTGTCATGTTTGTGGAAGTCAGGACAGTCGGTAGAGCAGCAGAGCCAAAACCGAAGCTGAGCTTCTGCTCCAACTTCAAACATGACTCCCCCAAAGGAAATCCTCATCATGCTTGTCCCACCATATCCTGTGACCTCCTCCCACTACCACCATTGCATCACCATCCACTTTTCCCTCAACCAAGCCAGCTCTGCCTGCTCTGCTTTCTTCTCTGCCCAAGGGGAGCTGTGGGAACGCTGGTAGGAATAAGGGAGGCCAGCTACGGCAGTGACTGCTTCCCTGGCTGGTCAACTACAAAGTCAACTTCAGCCCATGAATTACTGTGACTGTGAAGGAGAGCCTGGTAATGGCTTAGAAATAATTTTCCCTGCATCTGTACAGTAGCAGGACCATTTTCCCCATCTTTTCTATAAATGCTCAGAGAGGGAACTTATGCTGGCACTAGCATCATGTCACTCAAGAATAATTCTATCAGATTTATTACATCTAAGTGCTTCAGTAAATATTTAAAGAACCTTATTGCAGCATATAGGGTTCTAAGAGATTAAAAAGAAATAAATTACCTTACATTAGCATATAATATTATTTATGCAAGATAATTAAATCAACTCAGTACATCACTAAATCAACTAAATTTTCATTACCATGACATGCCTACTTAAGGAGTACAGGTGATGTTTGATTAGAAATGTTAAAGTAATAATAATAACGGTTGGTTGGTTGAGCTAAAGTGTAGTATTAAAACACACAAAGTATCCTTGCTGTTAATCTCAGGCAAAAGTCAAGTTTGCACTGTTGGAGGGGAAAGTACTCATTCAGTTGTGAAGAGAAAAGTACAGTTTAAAAATATTTACCGCTTTACCCTCTCTAAATATTAAATAAATATCATAGTGCCCTTAAGCACTTCACAGGTGGGAAACCAATGCACTGCAGCATACACCTTCCAAAGCAACTACTGACTTTTATGAGGCCTAATCTTTTGATATTTTATTTGATACTTCACAGGGACCCCCTTCATTTGAGTACTTATGGCTATTTAATTGTTCCCTATCAAGGTGTTCAGGATAATCAAAGGTGACTATAAAAAGGTGGCTGGTCAGAATCATTTTACTGCCAAAAAATTGGAAGACATGTATAGCAGACCGATAGCCAGGGAAGAATGATCAGAGGAATCAAGTCTGAGGAAAGATGGACCACTGTCATTAGCAGTAGCAAGAGAGACTTTTTTCACATGAAACAGTGCCACAGTATGGGTCTATTTCATATTCTGTTTCCTCTTTGCCCCTTTGTGCATCTGATAATATCTGAATGCTGGTCTACTTGCACAGAAACTCCTTCCTTGGGAGAAAAATCTTGCAATCCCTGTAACTGCAGACAACAGCAATACACTCAAGGAGTCAGAGCTTCCCGTCACTGCTCCAGGCAGATGAGCCAGAGCTTTTCTCAGGGAAAAGCTGAACTTCTGCAATTTTACTGTTCCAGTCAAGATGTAACTTCCGATTAAAACTTCCTTCAATCAGAGGCATTCACTGGCAATACTAAAACTGTTGCTCCACAGCAACATTTCTGTAGCAACTGATTACAGTGAAGGGAGCTTGTTCTCAGTTAGCAGACATAATATCACAAACTGCACTGTCCCAATCTCACTACTTGCAAATGGAAAGTAATCCGATTTTTATTGCTGACCACAAAAAAGCATTAAAATTAAACTTTTAGAATATTTTATTTTATGGTTACTAATAAAATGAATTAATAGCTTTTTTTTGTTTTTAAGGTTTGAGTACTCTGTGTGCTTTTTTTCCCCACATACAATATTCAGCATTATTTTTTTTTCTGATAACGTCTCTATAATACCTATATTTGTCTATGTTCTTCCAGTTATAGACCTGAAAAACAGAAATAAGGTCATTCCATCAAAGGCAATGGAAAAAAGCAGTACAGAGGGAAGTAGGAGCAAAGATTCACTTAAAATCATGATTAATTTATGTAATCTACCGGTTGCTGCTTGTTAGGAACCTTCCTTCCCCTGTGCTGATCCATTAGGACTTTCAATGCCTTGCAATTGTCAGCTTGAGAACCACCCTCTCTCACCCATATGCAAATGCCTTGTATTTTTAGCCTAGATGTGTTGATCCAGGTGGCATCCCTTAAATTTCCATTTACTGGGAGTCCATCCAAGAGGAGATGGAAACCTTCTTGGCCAACTGCACTGCAGCAAATGGGCCATGAGTGAAAAACCACGGCTGAGCATCAGTGAACAGCAGATAGTGGAGGTCCTGTGAGAATGTAATGCAAAAGGTAGGTGGGAGGGAGGAGCTGTGAGACCTGGAGACTTGTCAGGACAGCAAACGGCTCTACACCAGATATGGAAGGCAAAACTCTGTTTTTATCCGTGGTCAGTGTTCTCAGTTATAATGCAAAGTCTCACCCCAGTTATTTTGAAAAGAGTGGATTATCTGATCAGATGAACTGGGGGATAGCTACATTTCAAATACTTAACATTTGCAGTTTAGTTTCACCTTTCATGGCTCATCCTTGACAGCACTTTCTGTGTTTTGTATTCTAGTATATAATATACAGTTTCTATTTCTTTATTCTTAATCACCTTTACTGTATAATTTTCTTAGGTACTTATCTACCTTTTCATCTCCCTGCTTTGCCTAATTACCTGTCCCTTTCCTTCAGATGGTTCTTTTATTCCCTACTTGCTTTTCAAAATCATTAGCATTGCATTATTATTTTTAACAGCAGTACACTTATGTTTATTATGCAGTGTTTGCAAATAGAGAACTGAACTCCTGGCTGTATTTACCTAATGCTAAAAGGAGAAAATGCAATGCAGGTTGAATTCTCATTTAATTTACTTGCTTATTTTTGGAAGAAAGAATTTTTAATGACTTTAAAGACCTCTGCTTTGCATTCAGTACTTTTTATAGCTTTGGTGTTTCAAGAAACGTTGGAGATACTTTGGAAATATTTATCAAATCATATCATTTGAGTATCAAAAAAATACACTGATATTGAATCCAATTTTCTTCTTTCTTGGGTACTGCTCTTTTCCTTAAGGAAATAGTTGTAACTATATCAGATAACTGAAATCACCCTGACTAAACCGTGACAATCTGCCCTGTGAAGCACTTCTTGGTAGTCCATGTTTGGCTCTATAAACTTCATAAAATGATAAACCTACCTATCTGGTGTTTTACTGCTGTAACCAGTTGTGTTGTTTGTTTGTTTTTTTTCTTGTTTCCTCCTGCCTGTGTGGCTACACTGCCACTGGGAAACCAGACTAAAGTGATGCCTGGCCCTTCTCCCATTCAGGTGAAGGACAAACACTCCTACAAATTACAGTGAAAGCAAAGTTAATGCCACCCAGCTCCCCAACTAGGCAAGCACGTAGTTGTGTAGTAGTCACATTTAAGTCAAAAGGCCTATTGAGTGCATAAAGTTCAGCCCAGGCCATCCCTACCTGATCAAGGCCCAGTATGCCTGCTGACCATACATCTAGAGATTCGTCTGTTTTTTCCTTTGTAGAAGCAGCAGGAAGGTGGAAGCTGTTGGAGTATACTATTTCTTTGTTTGAGCTCATTTTAGTTAAAACTAGCTCATGCCATTATGGTTTTGTATAAACTAGTCTTGCTTCCTGACAGCCTAAGCACTGACTGCCATAGCCACTGCAGGCTCTCAGCCAGACTCCATTCAGAAAATTGACACAGAGAAGCTAGGCCTTTGAAGAAAGAAAAAGACGTTCTCTCTTCCTCTGGGTTAGGCAGCAGCACTGTTAATTAGTCCAGAGAAACAGGGAACTTCTTCCACCAGGAAAGGTCCCAGTTGCCCAGGTCTTTGTGAACCACTCACTCCATGACTCCCTTTCTCTTTCTCCACTAGGCTCTATTTAAAACCAGCAGCTGTGACTTGTGCCCCATGGCTGCTCTCACCCCCTCGACTGCCATACCTCATCACAATGTGGGGTCTGCTGATAGCCCAAGTCTTTAGGTCCCTTCTATTGCTTATTTTCATATGAAAAAGCACTTGTTAAACACTAAATACTAGGCATAAAGTGATCCCAACATCCCAGTATTAATCCAAAGGTAATTTGATTTGTTAAGTGTATTCTTCTCCCTTTACCAGCAGTATGTAACTCCTTGAATTCTAATGGGAATTCTGGGCCTTGCCCATTAAGTGGTGTCTGTGACTTCCAGGATCAGGCTGTACTGTGAGGTGCTTGGTTTTATAAATACAGGATGCTGGCTGATGGCCACTGCATGGCCTCCCTCGCACAAGAACACAAGCCCAGGCTGCAGCTGGGTTCACAGAACCAGTATGCATCCAGCTGTCAAAGTAGCAGGTGTTATTAGCTCATGGGATCACATCTCACTGGGCACAGGTTGAAATATTTGGGTGGCAATTATAGCTTGTTCTCCTAAGAGGCTGCTGCTTCTATAATTTCTTATTTTTTCCTTGTTTTATTCTTTATGTCAGAGACATTGCCAGTCAGTGAATACATTAAATCATATAGGAAGCAAAGCACTTACACATCAAGCTTTCCCTGAGAAGCTACAGTTGTGTTTTATTAACAGAAACATTTCAGTTTCATAAATACTTAACGAATTGACCTCCTATAGCAGAAAGTTGCTTCAGAGCTAATTGTTGCTGTGGTCAAACCACCAAGCTGCTTAGTATTTGCTTGCAGTGTCACACTACAATGAACACAGCTGACAAACTAACTGATTATTAAAGTGTTGCAAACATCTCAAAAACAGTGATTATTTAGTTAGTACAAGTCACTTGCATTACCTCTGGAAGATGTAGACCAAAAGTCTATTGAAATATTGCATGAAAGAAAAGTCAAGGTAATGAATACATCCTATACAGTAAAACTAGAGACTACAGACCATGGGGCAAAATGTCAGTGACAATTTATTTGTATCCATTTATTTCCATGACAGTACTAGAAACCTGAAGTTATCCTGCTGACTTATACTGTTTGAGCAGTGAGCTACAAACCAAAAGGTGCAAGAGAAAAACACAAAAGGACACTGCTCATCACAGGAGAGGTCTGAGCAGTATCCAAAGGCATGCCATGAAATGCCCTGGCAGCGCTAACAGGAGCGGTACAGATTGGCCACTCATTCAAAAGAAGTGAGGGCAGTGGTGTCTGCTCAGCTCTTCTGAAATTGGGTAACATAGAAAGATTACTGCAAGATTAGAGCAGATGAAGAGCTTGCATGACTAAGATACTGAAGAAGGAAAATAGTAAACCAGCATCTAGATGAGAGGAAAATAACAGGATATGAAGCCTTACAGTCAGAAACTGATTTGGATAGGCTGCAAGGGATTTTACTCATTGAAGATAAAATAAATGTATTCTACGTGTTATCTTTGTAGGATGCTGACACACGTTGACACAACAAATTGTACATAATTTTCTCCAAGATAATCCTTGCCACATGTGCATTCCCATACCTAACAGAAGGGCACTAACACCTAAATTGCAGGTAGAGTGTTCTCTTCCTCCTTTTATCCCTTTTATTCTCTGTTATTATTAGTACTAAACTAGGTTGCACTGTTCATTTTGGTTTGCCCATGAGACAAAGCCTGACTGATGACCTGAGAGTACAAAGGTGTGTGGCAGAAGCTAAAGGAGAGCGTCATGCTTCAGCAGTCCCCAAATGACCTCCTTGGCTGCTATAGCGGGCATCCCCACATCCCTCAGGTTCAGAGCCTAAAGCAGCCTGGCCATACCAAAACCACTATCCACAAAAGCCATGGGAGAAAATAAGTAGCAGATACTGACCTAATGGGGCCTAGGGCTTCCAAAAATAATCATCTGTTGGTCTCACTGTGGGATGGGTGAACTCCAGATGTCATGAATCACCATATTGGGCCTTAGGTATGACTGCTGGAGATTTTTTGCTATTTCTATCATTACTTTTCCCTCCTATACTGCACAGTGAGTCAGAATTCATGGTTAAAATAAGTGGTGAGTCATACCAAGAATCACTCTCCCCAAACTATAGAAGTTTATTTATTTTCCTTTTCAGATACTTTTGCTGACCATCCACTGCTGTTACAAGGTACGTAAGTCAGCAGTCTGACAGGGTTGTTTCAAATATTGATGAAAAAAAAAAGATACAAGTGCTGAATCAAACAATGGAAAAACAAAGCAAGCATGCAAAAATCTCAGTACTGAAATGCAATTTAGAAAAAAGCAGAAGTTGCAGAGGAAAAAAAGCCACATCAGGTTGAAGTCTGGTAAGCTGCAAGGCTGCAGCTAGCATTCTCAAAGGGTTGCCTACAACAGGCAGTCTTTAAGAGTACTGGATTTCATGTCCAGATATAACAGAGATTAAAACAATGAAAGATATTAGAAAATATAAAGTCGCATCAAAAGACTCTGCCAGAGGAAAGACATGCATGGTTGATGGACGGAAAATTTAGTTGGTGATTATGGCAGACAGCATGTTGACTACATATAGATATTTAAAATGATAACAGAGCATGTGAGAAAATAATCTATTTAGTGTTTGCTTTCATGTTGTTCCATTCCCTTATTCATCACATTTTTATCTCAACTGATAAACTCCTTTTTAATTTTTCAAACATAACTAATTGTCTTGCTGTGGAGTGGAAGAATACTGTTGAAGGTATGGACACTAAGAAACATATAATTCATATTTATATTGGGAAACTGCCTTGTGCTATGGCTTCCTGCCTACTGCTGTGTAACACACACTAACTAGCATTGAGACAGTTATGGAGAAAGACTGCTGTGATGTCAACTTGCTGCAAGGACAACAGCTTACTTGATGCTTTCCTTCGTGTTTTTTTACTGTTTAAATGGAGACTTACGCTTAGTAGTGGGGAAGCTGGCTAGGAAATATTTAAACAAACAGGACATACAAGTCCATGGGACCTGATGGAATGCACTCTCAAGCACTAAAGAAGCTAGCCAACATCATTGCAAGGCCACTCTCAATTATCTTTGAAAGGTCATAGTGATCAGGGGAATTTTCTGACAACTGGAAGAAAGAAAATCTTCCTCTTATCTTCAAGAAGGGCAAGGAAGAAGATCCAGAGATCTACAAGCCAGTCAGCCTCACCTCAATCCCTGGGAAGGAGCAAGTCCAGGCAAGGGCCACTGTTGTGGTTTAACCCCAGCCAGCAACTAAGCACCATGCAGTCGCTCGCTCACTCACTCCCCCCTTCCACTCACTCCCCCTCAGTGGGATGGGCAGGAGAATAAAAAACAAGTAAAACTTGTGGGTTGAGGTAAGAACAGTTTAATAATTGAAATAAAAAAAGAAAATGTAATAACAACTGTAATGAAAAGGAAGGTAACAAAACCAGAGTGAAATATAATCCAAGAAAGTCAAGTGATGCACAATGCAATTGCTCACCACCTGCTGACCAATGCTCACCCAGTCCCTGAGCAGCGACTCCCAGCCAACTGCCTCCAGTTTATATACTGAACATGTTGTCACATGGTATGGAATACCCCGTTGGCCACTTTGGGTCAGCTGTTCTTGCTGTGTCCCCTCCAGCCTTCTCACTGGCTGGGCATGAGAAGCTGAAAAATCCTTGACTTAGTCTAAACATTACTTAGCAACAACTGAAAACAACAGTGTTATCAACATTATTCTCATACTAAATCCAAAACACAACATTATACCAGTTACTAGGAAGAACATTAACTATCCCAGCCAAAACCCAGACAGCCACAAAGATGATTAAGGGACTGGAGCACCTCTCATGTGAGGAGAGGCTGAGAGAATGGGGATTGTTCATTCTGGAGAAGAGAAGGCTCAGGTGGATTTTATCTGTGTGTATAAATGTCTGACAGAAGAGTATAAAGAAGATGAGCCAGATGCTTCTCAGTGGTGCCTAGTGAAAGGACAAGAAACAACAGACACAAGCAATAAATGAAACTCCTTTAAACATGAGAAAAAACTCCAATCACTCCTTTTACTGTGAGGATGGTCAAAACCTGGACCAAGTTGCTCAGAGATTTTATAGAGACTCCATCCTCTAAAATATTGAAAACTCAATGAGACATTGTTCTGAACAACCTACTCTATAGAGCTCCCTTCCAACCTTTATGATTCTGCAACTTTGTGTGATTCTGGTTTTGTGTTAAACCTGGACACTTCAGACTAGATTCTCCTAGATTTATTTTTCTAGAAGACATTCTGAAGAGTTGAAAGTTCTTTTCAAATCTATGATGATGTTCAAATCTGAAGACCTTAGATTTGAAAGGTCTGAATTATGGACTATCATACTAAACATTTCCTTTTTCCAAAACATTTTTTTTCATGAACACAGGGTACATGTAATTGCAAGTAAGAAGTTAGATGTGATTGACATGGACTGTCCCTTCCCCACCTTGTTTATTGCTTTCTTTTCTAGACTTTTGTGATGCTGTGATCCTTGCCAACAGTCTCCTAGAAGAAGTAAGACAACTTAATATCCCAGATTTCTAAAGGTTTTCAAGTGGTCTCTATACATCAAAAGGTTCTATAATGACAGGTTGATAGGTACTTTTTTAAAAAATTTGTACTCTTTACTATAATCTACCAGATAGCACAGGGAACCCCAGCTATATTATTTTCTTTGACTTAATATAAAATGCATTAATTCTCATTACTTTAAACCACTGGGCTGTTGGAAGTCAGCATAACTCCACTGAAATCAGAGGAATTATACCAACTGACTTTAGCAGATGATCCGCCTATTAATCCCAGTGCAATAGAATTTTAGATTAACATCTGAGCATGCAGGTCTTTGGTGACAGCCAAAAGCAATCTGATTAAAAGCAATTCTGACTTCATTCCCAAGCACAGAACTTTATTTCAAAGACTTCTCATGAACCTAAGGGCTTACAGGGCTACCTGATAACTCAGTAGTATCAAATAATTTTAAAAAAAAAAATCCCATGAGCTTCCCTTGGTATTTAAGAATAACAATATGGGAAGTATGGGCTACAGTATGTGACCCCATTACAAAATCTTTTCACAAACTGATAAGGCTTTTTCTCATTTACAGTTTCTGGTATTACTATGCCTATACTACTACTACTTCCAGGTTTTTCTTCTAAGTTCTAGACATCAATCATCGGATCCTGATTATTTGTTTTTATGGAACTGGTTCTGCACCCAGCCTCTGATGTTACCCCACAGCATATACTTAGAGAACAATTATTTTGCCAAAGTAAACCAGCTAAGTCTGCTTAGTCTGTACTTATAAGACAGGTTTTCCACTCCCCTACTGCCCTAGTAGCCTTTTCTGTACATTTTCCAGCATGAGTTAATCTTTTCTGAACACAAATAATTGGAATTATTCACACTGTTCAAGATGAAGTTAACTCAGGACCTTGTGCATAGTCTTATCTCCAGTGGAAAAATATTGCCTGACAGTTCAGCTTCAAATTCACCTCACTTAGAGTGACAGTCATCTTCTGATCAATGAATGTATTCATGCCTTGCTTCTGCTTTTTCTTTTTCAAGTGTAGAGCTCCAACAGTGTGTAAGAAACTATTATTATTATTAGTCCCTAGCAGCACAGACTTGCCCTGTGCACTGTGGAATTTCTGCTCACTTTGTTTTAGAGTTCTCTTGGTTTTCCTGTATATTTTGGTCTTCTAAATTTGGGATCAATTTTATATGTGTACTCCCACCTACCAATGCCATTAATAAAAATATTAAATGAGATCAGTTCATCTGTAAATCTCCTCCAACCTTTACTCCCCCCTTCAGCATAACCTACTGTTGTCTTGCATTCAGCCCACTCTAACCGTTCTTGCCCTTGTCCATATCTTCATCATCTTGACTATTAAGCTCCCATCTGGCAAGGCCACATGTGTTGCACACTTGCTGAGGCACAAAATACATGCCTGCAACCAAGGAATGAAAAATGACTGCCAAAGACAACAGAATGAAGGAAAGGCTTATTTTATGTTTCTTATCAGTCATTATTACTTTTTGGGTGCTTTAAGAAGATGCAAATACCTGACTATTCATTTTTGGAAATTAAGCATATGATAAAATTGACTTGATATCAACTCAGCAGTTTCAGTTTCAGCTAGATTTATGTCAGGAGTGCCTTTTGCTTACACATCTAGAGATGAAGACTGAAGAGAAATCACCAAGCACATGAATGGGACTCTGGAGACATGGCTTCCAGTGCCATTTGTGCCGATTTGATTTCCTTTCAATCTATGTCCAGCCCTGTAAAATGGCAATAGCGCCTGTTATCTTCTTTGTTCAGTGTTCTCAGAGCTATGAATGCTAAGTGAAAAAAGCATTTCCTCTCCATACAGATCTTGCCTCATTTAAAACCACTGCTCATACATGACTGCAGCAGTGTTACTACTACAACCTGGCAGACAGCATAAAGCATTCAAGACAGCAAATACACAACATGAAGAGTGAAGCTAAATTGCACATACTTCTCAAATTAAAAAAATACACACCTTTGGGATTCATTAGCCATATCTGTCTATGACTACCAAATGCAATGACAAATACCACATGAAATGAAGAGTGTTTGTGCCTGTTTTGTTCACCCCATCAGATGGTGTGTAATACCATATGCAGTAATCTTGCTAGAAACTAAGTATGATGTATCAATTATCATAACAGTGGAGAGGATTTCATGTGAGGAAGTTCTTCCTTGCACCTTTGCTCTGATACCACAGTATCATCATCATGCTCTCTTCAGTACTGTGCTGTTTCCCCCTACACCGTGTAAGACAAATTTTATGTGCCGATCACTGCCTCTAAAGAACCAGAGATTGTTTTCTTCCTATTTATCCTCTGATATCAGAGTGCTATGTTGTTGCTACCATACCTGTCCATTTCCCTTACAGAGTACATCTGGACCAACCTGCTGGCAAGGGAAAGAGAAAAGAAAGCCTATCCTTGCTAGTAAGTTTCTCACACTTATCCATGAAATGCCAAGTATAGATACTATTATACCAGTGATAATAGAAAATCATGACTCAGCAAGCTTATTACAGGAGCAGCAGCAGACTGAAAACCTATACTACTTTTGTACAGTTTATAATAAACAGAGTGCTGAAGATGTGAACCTGGAAAAACATTTTTCAGGTATTTGTAAATTATTACTTTTTATTTTTTATCCTTTCTCTAACAAACCTTTCAAAGTGTGAACCAATCTGCTGATAATCATTGTTCCAGTATATTGTGCTTCTATATCAGGTTTTACAGGATATGTTATCAGCTTCTTTAATAAGCGCTATCATTAAATTGCCCTGTGAACATTTAGGGATGGCACGCCTCAGAGTTAAATTATACAAAAGATTATAATCTCTTCATAGATTAGTTTTCTGACCAAATTACTTGTCTGGACAGGGGAAACATTCAAGACCTAGAGCCATTCAGCACTGCAGCTCAAAGGTTCACAACGTTGGGCCCCTGGGTGAGCAAGCCGAGCCAACCCAACTGGTAAGGCCTACAGGAGGGCAGCTCGCTCTCAGCACCACTGCCAAGCACAGAAGAGAGGTACCAGCTATACAGAGAGCACCTAGGAAATACAGCCCTCCATCATGCTGAATCCTGAGATGCTAACAAAGGACGCAGCCTTAGGAAGTATGCTTATTAAAAACCTTCATTCTCACACAGTGCTGAATCATTTGTTAAGCCTCCACAACAAACACAAAAGACAAAGGGAAATAACCACAGGGCAAACACCCACCTGCTGGTTTTGAGATGGAAGAAAACAAAGTACCTTGTATGTTAAGATCTTTTTTTCCATGAAATAATACACTTGTTCTAGTTAAACAATCCACACCTGGCAAGAGCTCATTCCCATTGTTCCCAATGCTTCAGAGGATTCACAGAGTAGAGAAAAACTGCACCACTAATGTCTCATTTCATCCCCCTCTGATGCATGTTGTGAATGACTAAGTGTCAAACACACCCCTAATGGGTTAAAAAATGATAAATTGTTATAATCCTTGTACTGGTGGGCAGAATGGTTAGCAAGAGTATAAATGAAAGGCTGGTACTCTAGCACAGCAAGTAAATGGGAACAGAAGAGGGATGGAGGGTTGTGGACATGCAGTTACATAGGAAACCATGCCATGATTAATAGTCATGCTGTGAAGAAAGAAGTAAAAAGCCACATGCCACCTGGAAGGAATGTTTATGTTTTTAAGGACTTAGAACAATGCATATTTCTCTTTATCAGCAAAATTTGTAAAGCAAGAAAGGGAAAGTATAAAGGGAAGAAACCAAATTAATAAAATTAGTAAATTAGTTACAAACAGGTGTTGCATCATTTGATCACACAATTTCTTTTTAACAATTGTGGCATTTTTCTTATTTTACTTCTTTTATGCTCCTGACACACAATAGATACGTTTTGTCTACGTATGACATTTCACTAACGCCAGAGTATTCTCTCAGCTCGATGTGCTCAATGAATCATTATAACATTTGGAGCAGAGATTTATTCACTGTAATTAGAAATGATTCCTTAGTTTTCTCTGGGAGAGGTGCAGGTCACGCACCTACCCTTGCACAGCCTCTAACCATTCTTGATCTGAAGAGCATGCCTTCTGTCAGAAAGCACTGCTCCCAAACTTGTCAGTTTTTCTAAATCCATTCTGGAGCCTGCACTCAATAAGCTGATATGGCACACTACTTAAGCCTGCTTGCTTAGCACAGTAAAGCCACAGGGTCATTTGGCCCGTTCCTGGAGACATCCCTCTCAAGTCCAGAGGAGAAGCCTGGAAAGATATTGACCTGGCAACACCAAGCCTTCTAGGTCCAGGTGCTGCTAAGGGTGCAGGAGAAACCCCATGTGTGTTTCCAAGGAAAAAAAAGGAACTCAAATACCCCATGCTACAGTTGCCTTTGGGGAGTGCTTCTTCAAAATAAACCTGCACAAGTGGCTACTGAAACCTTTCTACTCATTTGGCTGCTGAACCCAGGCAGATTTAGAAACCCGTTTGTATGCTGCCGAGCAGTTGCCAAGATTCATGCTCAGAAGTGTTTCTTTGCATGGTGTTGTGGTTTAATCCCAGCCAGCAACTAAGCACCACGCAGCTGCTTCCTCCACCCGCCCCTCCCCCCAGTGGGATGGGGGAGAGAATTGGGGAAAAAAAAGTAAAACTTGTGGTTTGAGATAGGAACAGTTTAATAGAACAGAAAAGAAAAAACTAATAGTGATAAAATGACAATAATAATAATAATAAAAGTATTGGAATATACAAGTGATGCACAATGAAATTGCTCACCACCTGCCAACCGATGCCCCGTTACTCCCCGAGTGCTGATTCCCCCCAGACCCACTGCCCCCAGTTTATATACTAGATGTGATGTCCCATGGTATGAAATATCCCATTGGCCAGTTTGGGTCAGCTGCCCTGGCTGTGTCCCCTTCCAACTTCTTGTGCCCCTCCAGCTTTCTTGCTGGCTGGGCATGAGAAGCTGAAAAATCCTTGACTTAGTATAAACATTACTTAGCAACAACTGAAAATGTCAGTGTGTTATCAACATTCTTCTCATACTGGACCAAAACATAGCACTGTACCAGCTGCTAGGAAGACAATTAACTCTACCCCAGCTGCAACCAAGGTACATGGGCTGAAAAGTTAGTTGTTCCATTCAGATGAAAGTTTAGCCTCTGGAGAAGTGGATGGCAGCAACAGAAGTCTCCCAGAAAACTACTGTGCTGTCAGCCTCCTCATTTTTTCAGGGCAGAAGAATTTTGCCAGCCTGTCAGAAATGAACTGTACTTACTACCTGACTTCCAGGCTGTTCCTATTTTGAAGCCTGTTACACTCAGCTGAGTATGTCTGACAATGATACTTTAGAGCTATTAGTAGAGCTTATCAGATCTATTTTAGTGGTTTTCCCTTTGCTGAGCATGGATCCTACAGCAGTTTTCATGTGCATGTCTCCTCCAAACCTATCAGAAGGTTAATAAACATGTTAGCCATCTCTGATGTGCTTAGATGGCCCCAGCTTATTTGAAAGCTGACATTCCTTGATGCCAACTCCTCCTGGCTCAGGTAATAGATAAACCCAATGAAACCAATGGCTAGTTATGGTGTTCATGGTACCCAGGAGGAATCAGGGTAGTTGTTTCTTCTTGCTCATGTCAAGAATTTGTCCACCAGAGAGAAACTCCCTCCAACACTTCCCTGTGATAGGCAGCAGTGCTGATGAGATGCCACACTAGGACAGTCCCTGTGCCAACCCACATTTTGCTGTGGTCCCTAAATAAGGGTAGAACCCCAATGGGTTTGACTGAACAATTTTATTCATTTTTGCAGAGGTTTAAATCAGAAAGATGTTTCCACAGTCTTCAACTCAAAAACCTTTACATAAGGAGGACCTTATCTTTCAGCACTATCTTCAACTAGAGGCTAAATGAATGCTTGATGAATGAATTTTGGTTCTGTGGCTCTGTGTTTTCTTCTGGATTACACGGATTAGCAGCCCTTGAAACAGTTTATCAGGTAAGACTTGAAACTGCATGAATTGTAATCATTAGTAACTTCAGACATGTCATACACAGTATCAACAATTGCTATAAACAGTACTCCTTAGTGAATACAACCTATGTTTCATCTATTTACCTCTTAAGATTACTGGCCCATTAAAGGCAGGACAGTAATATTTTGAGACATTAGCATATTCTGTTGCACAAAATATATGTAGTTTGGAAAACTGGTATTGTTGGTCTTGATAATAAATGTTGCAAAATCAGCTTGGTTTTCAAATTTTAAAGTTCAGTGAGGCAATAAGTAATTAAAGTGGATTGAGAATTTTCCTCTTTGCTTCTTCCCAAAGATCAGCTCTGTTTGGCAGCCATCCCTGTGACAAAGAATACTGTGAATCCAGCATAAATAATGCAGTCCAGATCTGTGCAGACCAGGCAAAACAGAGAGCAAATATCTTGCAGAAACAGAGGAGAAAAATGCTCAGTTTCATCATAGAAGAGATACTACCCAGTGCCTTACATGTAATCGCCTTAGCTAAAGGTTTGCTGTCAGCTCAGCCCAGAACAACATTTAAAATCATTAAGTACTAGACCTGGCAGGCAATGGGAAATCAGCTAGACAGGGTCTAATAAGATGAAAGGATTTAGTGTGTTCTGTGTTTTAATTTTTACATCCCTATGATGGAATAATTAAGTCAAATAAGGCCAGCACATGCATCAAGAAATACATATGAAATGGTAACAGAATGCAGTTACAATGACCGCTTCAGTGTGCTCTGTGAGAGAGTTAAGTAAAAGCAGGGACACTGATGTTTCTAATTCATCTCAACAGTGGATCCAGAAATGGTTCTTAAAGAGCAAAGGCCCAGTTAGTGGTCTGCTGATCTCCTTTGCAAGCACAATCCTTGTAGGGACCAAATCTAAGGACATTGTACATAGACTGGAAAAACTCAGGATTTCTGCCCTGTGGCAAATTCTGATATTTTGTGAAAGGTTTTGTTCTGAATTAGAACAACAAGAACAAATTTAGGAAAATCCAGAACTAAGGACATTGTGGAAGAAGCAGGGGGTGGGGGTGAGTGGGAAGTAGAGAAGCCAAAACAGTTTTGTCATTATTTTTGTTTGGTTTTGTTTGTTTGTTTCTTCCCCTGAATGAAACAGAACAGTTGATTGCTCCCAGCTCTGGAGGATTTTCTGCATGTTTTCTTACTCTGAGGGACTTCACAAGAAGTCCCTGAAAGTCATCAGTGGAACCCTACATAAAGGACAAGTACAAAACCTTGAACAAGGGCCTTGGAGGCTCTCTGCCAAGGAGACTAGAGTAAGCCATCTCACACTGAAGCTGAGGGCTCAGAACCTCCCATTTCTAGACCCCATACCAGAGCCCAGAAGACTTGAGGTCCCAAAGCTCTCAAAAGCCCACACAAGAGCCTGCGCTTGAACTGTGGGTCCTTCAGCTCCCCAGCACCAACAAGGCAGCAAGAAACCAGACATCTCTCTATTAGAAACTCACAAATATGTCAGCAATAGGTTGTCAAACAGCCAGGTTTCCTCAAACATTTTGGTTTTGACATAACTGACATTTTCCAACAAACTCCCTCTCCTAGGGGGAAAAAAAAGTGTTCTTGGAAAGTTGCCATCCAACTGTACTTGTGATACACACCTACAGAAATCACACTGCATTTAAAGCCCTTTCAAACTTAATTTATATGAACCCTACAAAAAAAGGAGTACAATCACATGTGATGAGTGCCTAATAGTATGCAACATCTTCCTGTGCATCTCTTAGAGAGTACAGTGCATGTACATAACATTCCTGTATCACAATCTGTACATGTCTGGCTCTTAGTTACTGAAATAACACCTTGGTATTTCATTTTTGTGACTGCTAATTAGAGCATACTACCTTCCTTTGTGGTAACATTCTCATGCACAGCTTGACATTACAGTGCACACAGATTGCCCAGAAAAATGCAAGCTTTTTCTTTTTTTTTGGTGTGATAATTGATCTGAGCTTGCCTGCATTCATTTCCCTCAAGATGCTTCAGATTAAATGAATGAATCTCATGGCTGCAGAAGAGCTGAGTATTAAAAGGATTATGCTCACCACAAAAGACCCAGTACTCCTACATCCACAATCACTTTTACACACTTTCTACCTTCTCTTCAAAGTATGATGTCTCCTCACTAAATGTCAGCAAGTTGTGGAGTTTTACTGAATTTAGATGTAGAAGTGCACTGACATATTTTGCTCAGGCAGACTGCATACCAAGAAGTACCGTTAAGGTTAATGACCTAATGATTAACAGCAGAAGGCACCTTTGTAGGCAGATAAAGTTCACTAACAGAATTACTAAAATGACGATGAACTTTGCTCTATTCCAGTTTTATGTATCACTGCACCCTGGGAAGGTACAATCTCCTCCCAGAATCACAACTGGTCACCTAGCAGTGGTGTTTTTAAACCTAATGATGGCTAGACAACCCTTTGTCATTTTTAAGAGGTGGAATCACTATCTTAGTAACACAAAAATGATTTCTAAAAATGTAGGATGGAACTAGCAATTATATCCACTGAAAAAAAAGGTCATGAAACAGCAATTGCTACAGGTCAGCAGCATAGTAGATTTTGCCAGCGTTTGAGCAGAGGAGATGGTGGCAATAGATTAAAGCAAAGTCACCAGCAGCAGGTACAACATCCTTAGCTCTCATCATGGAAGCTGCAGAATCAGAATTATGCTTTTTGCAATGGATGTCCCTCCCTGCTTGGCTGGACCCTTGGGAGACAGGCCACTTTTGTAAACATCCCTATCTAATGTCCTCTTTTCTTTAATCCCCCATCTGCCAGTATCTGATTCAGGCACAACTTCCCTCACTCAGCAGGATGCTACTCTCTAGATCCCATCTGGATCTTCCTCAGTAGCTTAGGAGATCATCTTCTCCAGCTCCCTGATCAAAGCACCTGGTTGCTCAGGGCCTTCTCCAGTTAAGTATTGAGCGTCCCAAACCTCTCAACAGCTCGCACAGAGCACTTGCACTTGAACAGTGAGTCCTTGAGTCCCTCAGCATCAACAAGACAGCAAGAAACCAGGTGTTCACTTTCCATTAGGACACAAGCAATCTCCTTTAGTTCAGAGACGTGTCCTCCAGAATGTGAATTTTCAGTTTGCAAATTGTGTATTCATATCAGAAGTCCTTCCTATTAACTGGGGTGAGACATGGTGGAGGAACAAGGTCCCAAAGTACCTTGCCAGAAGCTTGGCCAGAAACAAATAAAGTAAAGATTTTGCCACATTCTTTACTGCTTGAACTACCATGAACCATACAGTTTATGTTGGGCTACACCAGAGACAGAAAGCTAGATCAGTTGATGTGGCCCATCAAATGAGAGACTGCAGAGAACTACCTAGTCACTGCTTTAAATATATGCATTAGATGGTATTTTATAGAGCAGGAAAGGAAAGTGTTTCCTCACTAGAAGTAAAGAAGCAATCAAATCAGCAGGAATTACAGGCACTCAGGCATTTTTACATTGACTTTCCCTGATTGCATGCCAGAAATAAGAGGGAAAAAAATAATGTAAAATTTTCACATATGCTGCCTCCCTGCCTACATCTCCAACCAAATAAAAAGTCATCCTGTAGCCACATTTTTCTGGGAGTGATAACTTAGATATGTCATCCCATTCTTCCTACACACACATGCACATACAAAAATCACCAAGGCTCCCCAGTTGTGGCCACTGAATTATGCCATCTTTGTGTTTACATCATCCAATTCACCACAGGACCACTCAGAGCTGATGGTGCATCCCTCTTTCCACAGCGGAGTCACCAACTCCACAAGCCACTGAAATGCAGGTATCTCATGGGAAGAAAGTGCCTTCTTCACAGTATATAGCAAGTCTGCACAACACAGAGGGCTAGAAAGAGACCACCACCAGATTCCACTGAAACTGCAGGGGCACCACTCATAACAACATACCAAACACAGCAAAAATGTGACGAGGGCATGGAGCCAACATACCTACTTTTGCTAAGGGTGCCATCTGATCAGTACTTGCCTCTAGCACTCAGTGCTTAGAAATCCCTCTTCACACCTTGTCCCCCCAATATGCTGTAACACAAAGCTTGCTCTACACAGGTGAAACAAAATTAACACATATGAGATAATGAGAAGAGGGGAATGACAAAGGGTAGGTACTATCCCAGAGAGCTTTAAAATTTACTGCATGTGTTTTAACTGTATCACTAAATAACCCTTTCTAAAGGGGAATCACTATGGCCACAAAATCAGCACCTGTGGGGGGAGGGCTGGGGGAAGTTTAAGTGAGAGAAACAGATTGCTCTTTAAAGCTTTTTTTACATAATACGGCTGCAGAATCCCTCAATGGCTCTTAAAAACACTTCAACCAGAAAAAGACATTAGATGACTGAACAGCACAGGGGGAACAAAGCATAGCTCTGTTCCCAACCTGATGTCTGTGAAATTTTTTAGATAGGAGCAGTATGGGAATCTCTCACACTTGTGCTGTGCATCACATTCATCATCAGACTCCATGGGAAGCACTCCATTAAGGAACCAACAGTATCTGACACCTAGCCATCCTCCAGCAAGTTGGGCCAACCAATATGCAGATGTGAGAGTGGGCATGTGTGAAAATGACTTTTATGGTTTTTGTGGGGTTGACACAAGAGGCCACCTTTAGGACATACTAACACTAAAAAAATATTGGTTTAAGTTTTTTTGTTTTGTGGTTTGTTTTTTTTTTTCTTAAAAACATATATAATGCATTGGGAAAAAAAAAAAGAATGCTTTGGCAACCAAAGGCTGGCATTAAAAGGCTACTTGGTTTTTCTTTTTTCTTTTTAAGGAAAGCTCAAACCTTTTAATAGAAAAACAGGATGTTAGTTTTATCATTTTTTCCAGAAAGCCATTTAACTAGTTCTTGAGTAAATACCCTCTGCTTATAATGGAGCTTTCCCCTGTGGTTCCTTGCCCACTGGTCCCAGAACTAAGCAAATTCACCTGTAGGTCACCTCTTGCAAGGATGCAATTCTCTGCTTTCTTAAAATATGATAAAGCTGCTATGAATTAATTTTTTCAGTGAAATACTGGATTTTCTGCTCTTTTCTGCTTTTCAGGACAGGCATCCTACTATTGCTAAATTCAAACTGTTGGCTAAGCAGAGAGGAGGGTTGAAAAAAAACAAAGAACAGGGCTGGTAAAACCCATTTCAAGGAATGGAAAACTGTTTTATCAAATCAGAAGATGATTAAAATTGCTCCATTTGAAGTACTGGAAAAATATAATTTAGCTCTAGGGTGAGTGTCAACAAAAGCACTCCAGTATGATTTCAAATGTCAATACATTACCATTCTTGCTTCAGGTAAGCTAGAAAGGGAGATTTATTGCCATTGCATACTGACAAATATGGCACTCAGGTGAATTCTGAGGGTGCCTTGGAAAAATAAAGCATCTGGAACCTGGAATCCAACATGTTCCCCAAAAGTCACCCACACCAGATCTGTTTGCTTTCCAAGCAGGTGAAAAGGCCAGTGTTCCATCGTCAGAGCTGCATGCTACCAGAGACCTTTGTTTGGTAGGAGCACAGGCTCTGTTTATGCAGATAGGATGGGCACTCTTGCACCATTTCAGGAAGGAACCAGCACATTCATTAGTTGCTCTTTTGGGAGTTGCAGATGGCATACCTCCAGCGTAACATGGTTTTCAAGTGCTGACATGAAAACCCTTGAGACAAAACATACATACAACATAATCCTAATATCAGTAGCTCCACTTGGGCTGGCTCCAGTGTGCCTCCAGGAACAGGCACTAATCCCCACAGGGCACCACATCGGGCACAAAACTAGGTCACTATACCTTTGCAATGAAAGCAAAGGCATAGATACAGATGAGCAGGAAAAAAATCCTACCATGACAAAACAGGTCATTATTTTTTATTTAGTAACAAAATACTTTGCAGATGGTGCCATCATCACCTGTGGAGAAATGGAGCAAACCATTCTTCTCACTGTGGATAGCATGAACCAATCACCACTGGATAGTCAGGAGATTTGCTTTATCAAAACACACTTCCTGCTCTGGTTCCATCTCTAACACCATTTAAATTATGTGCCTATGCTGCAGGGCCGTCAGTAGAGCCAATGCACTGGGGAGATGAGAGATTTCTGGGGTAGCATACTTCTCATTTAAACACCAGATGCCTTGTTCACTACAGAGAGAAAAGCTGGGTCATTTGGCTGTTGTTTTAGCTTAGTCTTTTTGTGAGAGGATTGCAAGAAATATAGTCTATAAACTCAGCTGGACCTTGGATCTTGCAATATTCAAGGCACAACAGGGGTATTAAGGCTAGAAAGACAGACCAAAATTTTTGACTTTTCAAGATCCTAAACCAAGCACTTTCAAAGAACTGCCTAGAATTCAAGTTGCAAGCTCTTGTGAGACTAAATCCCAGTACAACACTGGGGTGGATGTTATTTAACCTTGATTTCTTTTCTCTCTCCAGTTTCTTAATTCACCTTAGTGGTTTCTCAGGCTAACTCAGTAATTCAGGCAATACAATGGGATTTTTTGCTAGTGATTCATACAACTCAGAAGACTCACTAAAGCCATTTTAATACTGCTGCTTTGATGCCAGAAGATGTAATCAGTTTAGACCAGATGATTTATAAAACATGGGGCTTGAAGGGGATCCCTATTCCCACTGCATAGCAACACACATGGGCATCAACCTGCCTTTCCATAGCTATTATCCCAGACTTTAGGCACAGCAGAGTTGCCATGTCTAGTCTAGGATCTACATCCAGAACTGGGGGCCAATGGGGGAGCACAAGTGGGAGCGCTATGCTCTCACTTCACTGGGTAAAAGCAGACAGAACACAGTAATAAATGAGTCATCCTAAACCTTGAGTTTTGGGGACTCCCCTCCCTTTCACCACTTGTCACCTTACTGCTTTTCTCATGAGCTGTGGCCAAACACCCCTCCTTCTGCAAGCAACTGTTCAACTCCACTCACCCAGTTAATGCCTATCCTCATGCCCCAAGCAAACAAGCCACTCCCATCTACCTCTTGCAGAAGAGGCCTGTTCTCCAAGATTCTTATGCAAGTAAGCCACCATCCTCCAGTACACACCCCAGAGAAGCAGGCTATGGCCAA
Organism: Elanus axillaris; assembly: GCA_026212715.1. NCBI lineage: Eukaryota > Metazoa > Chordata > Aves > Accipitriformes > Accipitridae > Elanus > Elanus axillaris. Next base: position 18,273,117 of record JANZLQ010000089.1, read on the forward strand.
GAAGAGTGACACATAGTCCCAGGCCAGGCAGGCTTCAGCTGTCTGATCCAGAGGTTTAGCTGCTGCTGAAGGGAGACACAAGGCAGAGTTACATCTGGTAGGATCTTGCAGGTCCTGGCTACTGCATCCACTCTCATGCCTTTATTGGGGCATCATCAGCTTGATGTTTTCTACCAAGCTGTGGCAGATTCCTGGCTGTTCCTGCTGCACTGAATACTCAGGCAGATCTTGCTCTCTCTACAGGGAAAATGTGACAGACAACATCCCACAGGAAGCATCCTACAGGCCAGGCTGGGGCCAGCTCCTGAAATCAGTGCATCACTACTTAGGCTCCATTAGAAGTTTGGAGGTAATGATACAGTGCCTCCTACGTAAAGGAGTGACCTCCACTATGAGTAGATCAGGTTCCTCTGTTCCTTTAGGAAGAATACAACATGTGGGAAGTTCTGTCTATTCAGAGTTTGGGGTGGGAAGGGAGAGAGATTTTGCTTTGTAAAGGACCTAGATTAGTTTACTGTGTGGGTACAATGTAGCAATTGGAAAAGCATGAGGCAGGTCTGACATTTTAATGTAACAGTGCAGCTACTACTTTTCTTTTGTACATGCAGAGTTTAGGTAGCAAGAAAATCAGTCCCTGCTCAGACAACACCCCCCCCCC
>JANZLQ010000089.1:18273874-18341817 GCA_026212715.1 Elanus axillaris
GGGGAGGGGGATGACGAATAACTCACATCTAATATTCTGTTGCTTAGTGGAAGGAGTATTTCACCTGCCTTACACTTCCTGTGCATACCCTCTAGGACCCTGCTTAAAAGCCTGGATGAATACCACTATTAAAAGTTGTTAGTGCCCTCCCTCCTGAATGACTTTGGTCAATTCTAGACCTTTCATTAGGAAGGAAAAGGAAAGGTAGAGCAGATACCAGAATTCAAAGACAGGTGCTAAGTATTGATAAGAGACAGGAAGGAAACTCCTCTTAGTAGAAAACTAAAAAAAGATCTAGAGTGATTATTTTAATAAGAGGCTATTATAAAGATATAATGATTAGTAAATAGCATGCAAAAGGTTAATGAGTATCTGCTGGTATTCTACCTCTTAACACAGGAACAAAAAACCCACTTCTTTTCCTGGAAGACAGGTTGGCTCTAGGAGCATGATTCAAAATGGCTAGGTCATTATTCAAAATGGCTAGGCCATTTCCATTATGATAAATGGAAATGGAAATGTTTACAAAGCAAAAGGGGTATCAAAACCAGGTTGGGGTTTTGCAATTGTTCAGGAAAAAGTTGTGAACTCCGAACAGAATGTGTGCTGCACAGGGTGGTACATAGACATATATTTATTTGGGGGACCCCAGATCCATTGTCTCAGCAAATTTGGAATATAAAGTTAAATCCCAGAGGTAGGTGAAATGTACCCAATGCATGACTGATTCCATTATTCTCCTTTATGGCTTTGTGGTTTTTTTCTGTACTTTCCTCATATCCTTCATCTTTTCTATTTTGTTTTCTGAGATAGGTTATTTTAGACCGAGATGGCCCACCAGTCCACTCAGGAATTGTAATGCTTAAATCTTCTCTCATGGGACAAGGTGATAACTCTGAGTAATGCTTTTTTTTTTTTCTTTTTTTTTTTCTTTAGCTCTTCATTTTTTAGCATCTATCATCTCTTTAATTACGATTCCTTCCATTTACTGATTTGTCTTCTTTCTAAAGTTTATGCTTATTGATTTTTGAAGATAACCATTAAAGACATGTACTCATTTCCATGTACCATGAAGTTGTTTGGGAATTCTCAAAAGAACATTTCCCAAGTAATGAGGACTGACAGTTCACTGACCTTTGTTCATGTGACAACACAAAGTACAGACTTATACCATCATTAAAGTAAAGCACCTTAAAGTAATTTATTAAATCACTGCCTTCCATTGTTCTCAATAAGCAATGAATTACACCCTCTTATATCTAATCCAGAGTCTGTAACTCAGCCACTATTAAGTTTTCTGCAGCCTCGTGTCCCAGTCTGGCTCCACAGAAATGCTAGCAGAAATATTATCTATTTTTTCCTAGAGCAAGTCCTAGGTAAGTTGGGGACTACAAGCTTAGGTATCCACAGGTTAGTGTCTGTTTTAGCTGGCTAGTATGAAATGTTCCACAGTGGTCTGCTCTCTTAGCTGTTTAAATCATGGCCACAAGTTATTTCTGGGGCCTTTTTCAGGAGGACAAAACGTAACATGGCAAGAGCGAGCACTACTGTCTCATCTTGCACTCTGTGAGATTCCACAGCCCTCTATTGTCCAAGGAGCAAGAGATGTGCCCAGAAATGTATACCAAGGAACTGTCAAAGGAATGGGAGGCTGAGGTGTATCTTAAGCTCTTCCACTGGGAGGCAGATCCTTATTTTTTTAATGGCAAGGAACCATGTTCTTCCCTTTTGAATTTGCTGTGTGAACCATCCCTTTGGAGTCTGATAGATGAACCAGCTTTTCTCACAAAATCTTTAAGGACCTGAAGAAACTTGATGATACATACAGGTGTTTCTGTACAGCTAGATGTCTATACATGGAAAAAGAAATAGATAATAGTGCAAGTCTCCTGCTGATTTATCCATTTGCAAGACAAGCCTCATTTCTGGGGCACAGCTGAGCACTGAGTAATAGGAGGGCTGGAGATGGCTCCTGCTGTCAGCATGGAAGAAAGACAAAGGTAGAATGACCCTATAGCTGTGTGCTGCATCATCTTGGGACCATCTTTTTCTCCAGTATTAGTAAAATAGTTTTGGGGATCTCAGTTTTGGACATAGCTGCTTACTGAGATGAAGCAGGTGGCACTCTAACAGCTAGGTTTTTCAGTCAATATAGGTTTGAATCTTGCTATTGTTGCATGTGCTGCTACATTTTTGTGTCCCAATGAAGCACATTCTTAGGTTCTGCTTTGCCCAAGGATGACTGATCAGGATTTAGCAGGCAGCATCAAACAAGAGGAATCATATTCCTATTAGCTCATTTTGCTCTGTGCAAGTATAGGTCTTGTGCTTTCAACTTTCTGTTCAGACAAAATAAGCTGCTACTCTTAAGTTACTTGCATATCTGCAGGTATGAACATAATCTTGTGAGTAACATTGGAAAGTCAGTATTTACCAGTGCATTTATTTCTGAGATTTCCTGTTCTGCCTGTAAGAAAAGGTCAGGGTAGTTACCACTGTGTAGTAAGTTAGCACATGCTTACGATGTTCTTAATTCGTGCTGATTTTTTTTCAGACTTCACTCACGGTAAATATAATTTCTTCTTTGCAAGGAAAAAAAATTAAGGCTCTGGGAGGTTAATGAACTTGTTTGTTCACACTGGTCTAATAGATTATGTGCCAGAGTAGGAGCCAAAAACATGAGTTCTGATTGTGGTTCTGACATGCACTCACAGTGTAAAAGTACCATTCCCTGAGGTTCATTTTCCCAGACAGACAATGAACTATGGGTCTCTTCATCTGAGGTTAATTGGAGTCTCTGTACCTTTCCTTAAATTAAAGAAATGCCCTGAGGAAATTGATGCACTAAATGTGTTTTGAGAACTTTGCATCCAATTTAAGGTGGAACTGAGAAAGGAAAGACGAGTGATAGGTGGTGACCACAAGCTGAATGCATCAGAGAAACACAGCAGTGCATACCAGGTGTGTGTGTAATCTGGATGCTTTCCAGGGAAAAGCAAAACCACTGCCACTCTTAGCACTTTCAAATTCCTGAAAGGTCTGAGGAAATCCACATTTTAGCCCCAGTAGGACTAAGATGCTTTCTCTTTCTGGAGATCAAATTACTCTATAATGAAAAATATTGATTTTGCAGCCAAAAATGTCTACACACTTCTGACTGAGAAAACAGAGGGCAGACACCGTAACAGTTTGTGCAATACAGTAAAGGGAACAGACTCCTGCTGCCCCAGCACTTGCCTGAACCAACAAATAATGGGTCCTATGAAAAAAGGCCTTATTTTAAAAGGATAGGTCTGAAACTGAAAGGTGGTTTCAGGCCTAATTTATCCCTTTTTGCTTCTGGGTGGAGGAGAATCAGAATAAACTTCTCTTCCTTCATGTCCTGTGGGCTACCTGGGGAGCACCTGTAATGTCTCTGTGTACCTTCAAAAAGGGAATGGCAGCATGCTGTAGGACCCACTGTGAATCCTGGGGGAAAACAAGGGTCCCCACAGCTGAGGCACACTGCACCCTTTCTCCCCTGGGAATAAGAGAGAGAATAATGCCTGTGGAATGATGGGAGGCAACCCCATAAAGAATGAGTTTTGTCTTCTCTGTGGGGGTTTTCAAGTTCTGGGTGTTCCCTTGGACCAGTGACTGCAGAGCCAAAAGTCCGTAAGTAGATACTGAGTAGCCACAGTGAGCGAACAGGGCTCGCACATCTGGTGTAATCTCCTCCTGCTTGCTCGGCAAATTCCTTTCATCCATATGCTGTTTTCTTGAAAACACGTAAGATGGGAAAGCACTAATCTGTGGCTGTAGGAGATAAACCTGTAGGTGTAGGACACGGGTTTCCGTTGCTTTTGGAATTCCTTTTTCTTCTAAAGTTAACTGAATCTCCTTGAGGACATAATAAACACAAATAAACTCTGTCTTTTTCTTATACAGGCAGGAATATTTTCAGTTTTCTCTTCTAGGATGGTGGTAGTTAGTATTGGGTTCTGGGGTTAATAATGATCTTGCAAGAGTTCTTTCCCAAAAAAGACTGTGTATTGTCAGATGTAAAGCTGAAGTATAGGAAGACTTCCTACACTAAAGTCATGCTGCCTCTCCCAATATCATAAGCCAAGCCATCATTCTGATAAGTCAGTGGTTGTACTTGGAGCTGCACCATATTGGAACCTGTGGGACAAGCTAGGCTAAATCCACTCTTTTTTCCAGGGTTTGGGTATGACAAATTCTAGACACGTTTCAGAGCCAAACTGACATATTGCTTAAAACCCAAACCAAACAGCCACAAAAAAACCCACAAAAAAAGATTTGCATTTCTGATGGGAAAAGCATCAAATGGATCACATTCGGTTGTGACTACTTCTGTTGTTAGGCTAGCAGAAGGGCTAGTTATTCAATGCAATTAAAGATCTTCAGTCAAAGATATGAACTCCAGCACCACTATTAAGGAACATCCTTGAGGCATCTCATCAGATCTAATGTGTTCTGTGTATTTTTGGAAAATAAGTACTGAGTCAGGTGAGAGGCAAATCCTTTAAATAACCCTACAAATTTGAACCGTCAAAGAAGCACTTTTTAAAACATCTTTGGGAAGAGAAACAACATCCTTTGAAGTGGAGGCAGGTTGGATTTCAGAACGAAGCAGCTTCACAGATTTAGACACCTGCTTAATTAGAGGATGAATGTGAAATCCTTAAACTTAAAAGGCTTTTGAGGCAGCACTTCAGAGAACAAGCGTTTCTCTAGCATAGGCAGAGAAGAGCTGTTGGCTATTATCTTTGGAGCTGGATCAAAACTGAATATATTAGCAAAAAGCACTCTCCATAGATGGTGAGATGAGCCATATGTAAGTCCCAGACCTCAGATAGGAAGCATTTTGAAAGAATCTAGGAAAGCTGGAGTCATGGATGCTTTAGGAGGCAACACTCAAATCACCATGCAATCAGAAAACAATAAGAAAAAAATAGGTAGGTAGATAGCAGGTACACTGTCCTTTAAGCATAATAAAGGAACATTTTGTTTATGATACTATTGTGGTTCAGCAGTCTGTCCTACAGTTTTCATTCAACTCATTTGGGAATACTGCAAGGGGAGCCTCTAAATACTACCAAAACAGAAAATAAAAGAGAGAAAACAGCTAACATCTTTCCCACCAATTTCTAAGCAGGAAAAAAACAAACCATCTGTTTTGATAGAGCAGTGAAAAGAAGCTCATGAAAAGTAGCTGTAACAAATGCTTGTAAGAGCAAAGCTCTCTGCTATGTCACTTAAGGAAATAGTAGAGGCACAACCACAAGAATCAGCATCTGACAGAAAAATACAGGATTAGGGGTTTTTCCCCTCAGAAGAAGAGAAACTGCAAAGTTTGTAAGTGATAAGTGATGAAAATGCTAAGCTAGCAGCAGGGAGTTTCCTTTTTCTAGTACACTGGCCTATACAAAGACACAAAAGTAATGCAATCCTAATCAAAACCAAGGCAAAGGCTTTTAATATGGCACACAGTTATTGCAAGACCTTGGTCAATGGAGATCTCAGGTCTGATTGTTTATGTAGGAACGGAAGTTTGATGGGAAAGTCCTATCTGTTGTGTGGAGGTATGCTGGCATTTACCCTGGAGACCACTGCAAGAATCGTGCCTCTTCAATAATATTAAGAGCTCCCAGAAGAGCAGGAAAATACCTTTACATCTCACTGTATTTATTGCAAGAAAGAAAAGAAGAGTAAGAAAGTAGTTATGTGCTCAAGAAACAGATCTTTCTTTGCCAGACTATGAGCAAAATATTAACAGTTCCTCAGCAGTTCTCAAGGTCTGCATCCTTTATTCAAAGCATCATCTGAACAGATTAAAATATTTTTATTTAAGATTTTATCAGCTTTGTAGCTTACAACAAAGATGATGAAAAATATTCAGAAAAAAATACAAAAATTCTAATACATGACAACAATTTCCTGCTGTGGTTTATTTATTTTTATTCCCATTCATAGTTCACTGTCCTTTACAAAACACAGTTTACTTGAACTTTTTAAAGTAGTCTTGTTCTTCTTTTAAGCCATTGTTTTCAGACTGCTTTTTTAAAATTGCCTTTATCATATTCAATGCTGAAAAGAAACTGGAGAAAACTGACAAATTTATTCAATAAAAATATAAGCAGATATACTGCAAATAAAACACGTGCTTGGGAAAGAGAAATAATTGTTATAGCTTGAACCCAGCTTAGGGCAAACCCAATCTATTTTGGAACTTAAAATACCCATGATGCAACTCATGTAAAATACAAATGTGAGCAGCCTATTAATTCCTGTACAATAAAATGAACTAAAAAAGACTAGAAGGCCATAAGCTAATTATTTAAAATCTAAATGACAAAGCACATATTTTACTAGAATTTCTATCCCGGTGTACTGTAAACATTCATACTGTTCATTAGTTCTGATATCAAAGTACAGCAAGTGGTTGTATTATGCAAGGCTTAGTGTACTGGCTTCCATTTTTATTCTAATACTGCCCCATATAATAAGTGGGTTACAACAAATATTTTATATAGTATTGCTGCTACACTAACCTGCTACCATGTGCAGCTGCAGTGTTTTGGGAAGAGGTTTCAACTCTGTTGGTTATCCCTAATGGAAAAGCTGAAATATGTCAGTTAAATTCAATTTCTCATTTTTCAATGAGACCACCATCAAATGTCCTATTGCTTTCTTCACTGCTTTGTGGACTTAGCTACAACTTTTGCCTATAAACGATTTGTCACCTTTAAGCCATAAAATGTAGCTTTTGTCAAGCCCCCAGAAAGAACCAAAGGGTGGACATCCTCTCACAACAAGCAGATAGACTCTGATACCGTTATCACTACATGCACCAAGAACAACCCCACCAAGGGGAATCTACGTCTTTGTGAGGCTCAACGTGCTGTGTTGGTTTCCTTCCAAGCTGGATGTTTAGCATAATATGAAATAGAAATAAAAAGCCTTTTCTTTGTTTCTGCTTAGGAGGAAATTTCATTTCTTCTCCATAGAATAACATCAGGCTACAGTAACTCACAAATTAATCACCACTAATCTGGAAACTCACAGGTAATTTTATCTGAAACTGAATGCAAAGATACATACATTTCAGCTGAAGCAGAATATGGCTGCTTGCCTTCTCTGCAGCTTAAGCTTCTCTGAAAACATCAAAGCCACATTCATTTCTCTCCACTGAGTCTCAATTAGTTTCTGAGGCCAGTTTAAGACCTGGATCCTACATTTTAACATGAAACAGAAAAATCAAACTTGATCTGCCTCAAGGCCTGATCTGTATCAGCAAACCTTCTCTGAGAAAGATTTTCTACCCTAGGAGATACTTACAGTATGAATATCAACCTGTAGCCCCAAATCATACTAGCTGCTTCTGAAAAAGGCCCCTGCCGTGCCTCTGGAAAGGGAAAATGCCAGAAGACCTAATGGCATCCCATGTGTTACAGATTTTCTTTTCATGAAAGAAATGAAGATACTATCTGATCAGTGGCCTGGGCAATGTAAAACTGTTATGCAAATTTTGTAATCACTGCAGTTACTCTTGATTTTCTGCACCTGCAAAAAGATGGGAAGAAATTCACATTCTTGGGCTAGATACTATGCTGGGGTAAATTTACATAGTTAAACTGAAATCAAAGGAGCTATTCTGATTTATAAGAGCTGAGGGTCTGCTGCAACAATTCATACCTATAGAAAAATCTGAAGTCCTTTTTGATTTCCCAATTTCATATGTGTAGAAGTTGTAAATATTCGATATTGGCATTCTTGTTAGAAGTTTTTTCAGATCTTCTTTTTAGAGAGATCGAATGATCTTCTTCAAGACCCTGTGCATTTAAATAGAAAATGACTATTTACCTAGAAGCTTACTTATGGCATTGAAGCAACCTGGTTTAATTTCCACAACTTTTAACACAATATCCTTGATGCTTCAGCATAGCAATGCTTTTGATAGTCTTCGCTTAGTAAAACTTCCTAACTGTATATGCATATACAGAAATGTGAAAGTTACACTAGGATCTATATCCTTGATGTCTTATTGCTTTCCTTTTTCATTACTGAATAAACCAAGCTACAAATCCGGGATATTGTACTTAATTATGGGAAAGAGGTATCTGACTGTTTCCATTTTAACTACATTAAAAATGTCAGTACCTATTCTAGGTGTAACAGCCTAAAAGCCTCGCCTAGCTCATAAAACCAGAAGACACATGAAAACATGTTTTTGTATTCCCCTGAAAAGTAATTTTTACAACTGTGTATTTGCAAGGAGTTCACAAAACTAGCAACACATTTATTTTTCAAATGAAATGTCCATAGCCTGTAGAATAATTCAAACAGGTGCTAATTAGGTGTACAGAAAGGCCACTGAGGATAATTTATATATCCCCCTGCAACAGAAAAAAAACCCTGAATAAATGTTAATTGCTTATATTATGCAATGACTGATTTTTAGGATGGTATTAAATTAGCTGCAAATATTATAATTACAAAGGACTGTGCAATTTACTAAAGATTAATTGAAATTATTAAGTGCAAACTGCATAATTTTGCAAGGTAGTATTAATACTTTCGGCACAGAAATGAAAAAAAAAACAAACAACAAAACCCTGTGGTTGTTACCAGCTTTTTAATGAAGTACTTTATGTACCTCATGAAAGCATCAGTGGGGTCTCTTTTATGTGCCCTTCTCTCAAAAGGGTATTACATGATTTTCATGGGTGAAAATCACTGAAGTGTTGTTAATAACTGGAATGTCTAAACCAGTCTATTTTAAGGACTGAGTTTGATCTCAGTGACATGGCAGCAACACAAAAATACTGCTTCACAGTCTGTACCCAGCAGCCTTTTCTGAAAGCTACAGCAACTGTGGCTATTTACTGAATAAGAACTTAGGCAATTGCACATGCAGTTTGAATGTATTCCTCATAACCAGTAAAAGGAAGCCCACTTTAAGCAAGGTACTTGGAAATACCACCATGCAGCAATAGTTTTACTTCACTTTCCTGAATTCAGTGCACCAGCTTCCTGCATGCAGGCTTCATGTTGTGCTCTATGGAGGTGGAAGGGGACGGTGATGAATCTGGAGAGGGGAGAGGGACTTGAAAAATTGTTCTAGCCCAGGAGGTATTTCTTACCTAGGAGTATTCTCTACTTTAAATGCAGGGTACTTTTCTGAGTTCATTATCTCTCTATTTATTGCAATCTCTTGGCCAGTATTTACTTATTGGTGTCTTAATATTTAATAAAATTCAAATATAGTTATTTAGAAAGTGGAAACCAGGAGAGAATTTGGTATTGGGAATAATCTGGACTTCTGAGGCAATGGGAGGAAGACTATCATGTTCTTTTTGACTCACACATGTCACAGCTATAATGACATTGACTGTAAGATGTTTCACTTTTCATTACCGCACATGCCATATGTCATTACAAGAAGCACTGTGAGTAGTGAAATGCTATAAATGAAAATAAATGTATCGTGCTTTTGGCTAGTTGTAACATTAAGCACTTACGAAGCTGTGATGCTCAATGGGCAGGATAGCTTTTAAGGAATGTGTCCTATTTCTACAGACCTAAATTTTACCCATGTGCAGAGACATGAGGAAAGCATGTAGATAAATTAATTCCCATTCAAAAATGGGTAGATTGCTTATTGACTTTCAATGGAAGGCTAAAATCCTCTTGACACCATGCTAGTTATGAAATTTTGACTGTAATTTCAGCTAAACCTTAAAATCTGTTTAATGTGAAGAGTACAATTCAAGAACATAGGGACTTTCTGGATTTTTGTCCTACTCAGTATCTCACTTTAATGTGTGTTTCATATCCTTTCACTCGAACAGATCTTGCTTAAACCTAATCATGTGCAATATTAAATAAGAATGGCTCAGTAAATCTGGGCAAAGGCTCATCTAACATTAAAATTAAGTCTGCACACAACATCCATTAGGACAATATTGAGAAGATCCATACAAGAATAGAGTAAAATTTAAAATTATGATACATGTTGTAGTCTTGGTAACAAAGAGAAATTGGGATATATTAAATACTGATCTGATTTAAGAGATCAAAAAGATGTGAAAGTCATAGCCAGATACCCATACACAGAGCCTCTGAAGTCAATGCAGCTGGACATTATTATTTGTATCACTCTTACCAAGCTCTGACAGGTATTTGTACCTCAAAAGGTTCGTTAGCGAGTGGATGATCAGAATCACAATTCCTTATGCAATGACAAAGTACCTGGCATGATAGAAAACAGGGCATAACACTGGCAATATGCAAGCCCAAAAACAAGTGTAGGGTTGAAAGTGGGAGGCTGGATTCCATAAAGCATCTAAATTGCAAAAAATGTGCAATTCATAGCAGGTGTCTGTGATGTTGCCTGAATATACAGTCTCTAGATTCTCTGCTGCTTTTTGCCTGGCCAGTCTCCATGTGTTGATTTGGAGAGGTGTAAAAGCTGCTTGAAAATTAGCTGAGAACACTCAGCTCAAGGCCTCAGAAAAGGCAGCTGGAGGTTGCCACGCAGTGGCACATTGCGGCTGCGCCTGCTTTTGTCCACCCATGTTCATTCTTCTTCCTGACGCTTTCATAGCCAGGAAGGGGGCTAGTGACACATGAACCTGGTGTAACATGGAGCCCAAATAGCAGTGAAACACTAAGAACTGACTGCATGCCCATGGCAATTTTGTCTTTCTCGGTTAGAAGCCTTGCACCACTATCAAGAGAAAATTATAGATTGATTTTACTCACAAATGTATGACAGCAGTTACTTTCCAACGCTGGCATTCACAAATGCTGGCATAGCAAAATATTAAAAGAAAGTTATAGCAAAACAATAAACATTCAAAAAGCAGTGGCTAAATACAATTCATAACTGTTGGGCAAAGCTACAGCAATGCTCTTACACTGGTACCTTATTTTACACTGAGATTATATAGACAAGTTCAAAAGTATTTTGAATTTCGGCCTTCGTAATTACATTGTAATTACAGTGTCCTGGATAACAAGATTTTGTAAAATAAGTATCTTATTAATCTGAAAAGAAATACTTCCTTCATCTGACACAGGCAGTTGTTTTTGCCTTTGCTGGTATGTTGTTGTTTGATGGAAAACACTCTTTTTTAAATATGTAAATGCAACTGATCCTGAGGAAAAAAAATCATAAACCATCAGTAAAAATATACTGCATTGCCCTTTAAAGCTGCACCATTTTTGATGCACATTACGAACATATTTCACGCTGGTTTGACCAGTACTCTTCTTACAGTGTAAAGTATATTAGTGTGAAATATATTAATAGGTGTGGAGTCCTCTGAAGTCTCTTCCCTTGTTCCGTAACAATTTGTGTCTATTGAAATATTCGTTGAATCCAATGAAATGAGTTGATTCTATCTCACCCCACAGTTTTAACTCATTCTAGTTCTGTTACAGAAACTTCAAAAGGGATGTCTTGTTTAGCTTGAGAGATGAATGCTACCTCATACAAATATTTGTTAATCAAACCAAAAATTCAAACATTTGATTTTTCAGAGGTTTTTGTTTAGCAAGATTATGACACTTAGCAACAACAAATAATCCCCTGGGTGAGTTATTCCATACATGCCTACTGCAGGGCTTCTGCAACTTCCTCTGCTACAGCTGAATACTAGGCTAGCAGGATCACTGCTCTGAGCTAAAAGGACAAAACCATTTTTCAGAAAAGACTTCATAAAGACATGTAAGTCTAGGTATTCAAGTTCCCTCTCTGCAGGTTGGAAGAACTGAAAACTCCAAACTGCACAGCTGAAATCTGGTAGGGTCAGAGCCCAGCCCTGAAACCCTAGCTCTATTCATAGGAATCATGATGGAGACTTAAGTGTGCTAATGTGGATACATTTGCCTAAATGATGACTGAGCATCCTAAGTGTGGGAATACTAAATTAGGGGTCAGGTTCACAAGCAAGAGATGTGAATTGCTTCAGTGAAGCCACAGTGATTGGTATTACCTGAGGAGCTGGTGGTGTTAGCACCTGATGTACATTTCTGTGTGTGCACAGAGACCAATCTGTCTAAAAGCAGCCATCACAACTGATCCTTTAAGATTGCAGGGAATTATGGTGCCCTTTCACTGTACAAATGACATGACTTGCACGCCTTCTCAGGTAAAAGTGCACTGAAAATGAATACAAGAAGCGGCATTTTTAATTATGGTTCAATAGACTGGTGCAGCTCACAAACTCTGGAAAACACAGGACAACCATTTTAGTACATTTGGGAAAACTGATTTTCACTCATATGATGGGAAAGCACTACTTAGGGATATTAATATCCTTACCATTATGAAATATCAGAATTCAAATATAAAACATTTCATGTTAGTGTTAGTATCTTTTCCATTTTACCTCCTTGTTTCAACATTAAAATTGAATTATCTTGTACAAAACTTAGCTGCTGCCACTTTAGAGACACTGCCTTTGCAGCGGCTAGGTGTGTTGATGGTTCTTATTATACCTTTATGTCTGTAAATATGATCTAAAAGCCCAAATTAAAAACAAAACTCAAGGCCCACCTTTGCAAACATAATTAGACATGTTCACTAACACCATCTGAAAACATGCAAGTGCAGAGTCTTTGTTCGCTTATTGTATGCTTGTTCAGTATTATTCCCATTTTCTATATAATGACATCCAGTAGTAAACGTGGCATCCTCTTTGAGCTGGGCTCTTTTTTATAATCAAAGTTGCCAATAAAATACCTGAAGTTGATTAGTAAGATACAGGGTTCTTCTTTTGAGTTATGTCACTGGCTGTGTAACTGTAAATATCAGAGAAGTTTTACAAAAAAGCAAAGGCAAGTGTTTTACATTAAATCTTATAAAACTGTACATAATAATAGTCTACAACATGAAAATGGCCACTAAACTGTTGTAATAGTTATGAAATGTAGTAAATGTAACAATTCTAATGTTTCATATATTTATCATTAATCACTGTATTCATACAGTTGTGTTTGTATATATATATTCAATGGTACTGTAAACCATTGTTGGAAACACACATTAACTCTTAACTCATTAGAACTTATTGTAGCACTTTTTCATCCAAAAAGTCAAAATGCATCAATGTAGAATGGATTTTAAAAAATAGCCTTGTAATATAATGCACATTTTGACATTTTCTAGGTTAGCAATAAAGATGAGGCATAACAGAGAATGTTCTAGATTTCAGATTGTTTTACATTTACACCTACCATGATACAAAATTTTAAACGAAATGTAATTAAATAATACACAGTTTATGAAACAGAGTTGATTTCAGAGATCCACAATGCACAAAATCTAGTTAGTGTCTAATGTGAGTTCCCAATAATTTATATCTCTGGGACCTTTATGGAAAATTTAAGTCAGTTTCTCTTTAACATCACATAGACAAAGTAAGTTTGAACCAAATCATCTTTTTCCTCTGTACAGAACTGCATTCAACTGGATAAAACATTATTATGTTTATTTATGTTTCCCATTGCTGGACATTCATCCAATAAGCCTTGAGCATATGCTTAAGCATCTGGTAATGGCATTTTGTAGGGCAGGGAAACTCACTATCTATATCCCTCAGTAAACTGGTTCTAATTTTTTCCATAGTTAAGGCAACTATATATTAGACACACCATATGCTTTTATATTGCTTCCTACAATCTAAACAGTAAGAGTGAAAAGAAATTTCAAACATGCTTTGATCTTCTTGACCACTTAGGAATTTCATCAAGCTGGTACAGAGTACTTTAACAAGTTTTGCAACTGTAGACATAGACTGTTAGCTGTTCACTAGAAAAATAAAATATGTATAGGCTTGAATTTGAAGACTGACCACTAATATAATTTATCAGAAAAATTAAACAAACAAAACCAGCCAGTCAGATTCCAGTGAACGAAATTGAGAAAAACAGTATGACACACACACATAATTTCTGTGTTTTCAGTTATTTCTACCCCATAACTTAAGTTACTCAGACCCTTGTCATCATTCCCTCTGTATCTTGGGTGGGCTTTGTCAAAGGCTATCTTCAGACATTTTAAGTGATGACACTTGGTATCTGCCAACTCCAGCATATCGTTTAGTATTTATTCTAACATATCACATAAACTAGAGAGCCATTCAAATTTGTTTTCTGTTGGGTAAGGCTGTAGGTATAAATGACAGTGAAGAGAAACACTTGCACAATGGCTGCAAGATAATACAGCTACAGTGGACAATGCCACAGAACTGCTAGTGCTGTTAAAATAACAAGTGAGGAACTCGGGGCTGGGTTGCTCCCATTTCCAGTTACACTGTGTTTAGAGGATGACTTGACAGTGCTTGTAGTGGTTGTGGTGTCAATCTTTTTCACAGTCGGTTTTGGTTCATTTCTATTTTCTGGATGGGTTTCCTTTTCCTTGAGTATATCTGAAAACACGAAAGTAAATGTAAGATTAATCACACATCTTTTAAATAGCAGCTTTAAATTCTGTCTGTTGCAGGAACATGCTGTATGCTAGTCTGAATAACTGAACTGTGTATGGAGAGTGATGGGGCACTTGTATTAATGTTTTAGTTGGACCCAGTGTGGCCACTGGGTCCTCAGCACCCACTGTTTTGCTCAACAAGTCTTCTCTGACTGGCCTGCTCTACTTGTCTACTCATAGACACAGCCTGAGCGGAATAATAGGTATTCTGCATTGCAGTGGCTGGTCTCAGAACCTGGTTTTCTCTCATGAAAAGTACCTTCAGTTTCACCTGGGATGGAAACTGGCTCATGTTTTAAAATATGATATTAAGATTGAATGGTTTTATAACATGCCCCAGTGAAACAGCCATCAAGTTACTGAGTAGCTGCAGAAGGACACCAGAAAGCACATTGACTTAATGTAATGGTCAACTTCCTGGCTTCTTTCTGCTTTGCCACTACCCCTAACTTTAAAGCAACATGCGACCCTTGATGTGGTAAGACAACCTGGCATGAAAGATTGCGGATATGAGGAAATACATAGGTGTCTCATATGCCTTGTTCATCAACATAGGCAAAAAATGGCTACAAGGAGAAAATGCGTCAAGTTTTGTTTCATTTTTTTCCTAGGGAGTACAAGGATTTTTTGTTTTTAAAGTATGGAACAATATCATAGGGGGCTTTTTTCTTCCTCCAGATGCATTTTGGTGCAGTTCTGGGCATCTTTTATATAAAGGACTAGATTCATAAGAAAGTAGTAGTAGTAGTAGTCCTTTATTGCAAAAATATGGACTTTTTTTTTAAATGAGAAAATGACTGATAAGATTCTCCAGTTGTCTTGACATTCCCAAGTTATTTTCAAGTATTACTGAAATTATATTGCCCTTGAACCCTGTCACTGGCACTGGGTAGAAAAAAAATACTGTTATTTCATCTGATGATGGGATGATGATTTTACAGTCAATTTGTAAAAGCATACCTGAGTGCTTGGCAAAAACCAAATTCTTACCTGGAAGAATTTATAAATTAACAGTAATTCTTCACGTCCAAGCTTAAAGGATTTGTAATACTAATGCACGTACACAAGAAAGCAAAAGGCATAGATTTGTAATGCAGATTAAACAACAGTCTAATCTTAAAATAAAAACTCTGAATCACAGAAGCAAGTTCCTGGCAGAAACTGGAAAGATGGAAAGTATTCCAGAAATGTAAATGCAATCTGAGATCATTGTCTGCATGTCAGTAGTTCTGAACAACCATCAATAAACTCACTTGATAATAAAAATGAGCTATTGTATTGGGAAAGCACACATTGTTCTTTTGCCAGTATAAACTGTAAAAGAAATGCAATTAATTCCTCCATTTTATCATAATATCAACATTAATCCCAGAGGAACGTGTGATTCCTAGACCTGAGTCAAGGATGACTGCAGAGAAGGGACACTGGCTGGCAAGGTACGCAGTGGGAAAAGGTTAATCTGACACTATGCTCAAAATTCATTAGGGCAAAATGCAGCCATAGCTCCTCTTCAATTCCAACTTGCAATGGAGCTAACAAAAATGAGGGGGAGAAAAAGCATGCTCTAAATGTTTAGAAAATATCAGTATTCTGAGGACACTTAAAGAAAAATGGACAACCTTCAGACTGTCATTAAAGTAAATTAAGAATAAATCATGGAAGTAGGTGTGTTCTGACACTGCCTAGACTCCTTTCCATCACTGTCATTCTCCTTTTCGGCTGCGGTAAAGGCACTATTTCTCTGCTGCCTCTTATATCACCCCAGCCTGCTGACTTCAGCTCTCTGGGGCCAGCTGATTAAATTAAGACCTCACTCAGGTAAATCTATTCCCCTCTTTCAGTTGGCCATGTCCAGCATTGTAACTTGATTGGTGTCTATAAATTGGGCAGACTGAAATGTATTAATTTGTTTATTTTCTTAATATTGACTTAACCAAAATCTAAGGTAAGATTTAATGCTATCAGAGAGGCTGTTGGTTTTTAAAAGCTTTCCTCTCAGTAACTGCTTAATGCACTACATAACAAGTGTTAAATAATACATTAGAAAATTCTGCCTTTATCCTCTCCATGGGAAGGACTACATTCTGAATTCTCTCTCTGTCTTTACAGCAGAGTATCTTCTGACGCTATTCAAGGCCAATTCTAATTTGGGATTTAATTGTGCAAAACTGGCATTTTATTTAAAATGCTCTGTTTTCTCCCTTCTTAAAAATAAATAGCCTCAGTCCTAATTCAGTTCAAGAACTTTTTCAATCCTATATTTAGTTTTTAAGGCACAAATTTCAGCAGTGTAAAGATTTCATTTTTTATTTCAGCTTTCTTAGAGTTCCTGTTGCTTACTCACTCCAGGATTTTGGCTGAGAGACTCTGAGTTAAATGAGTTTTTCCTCTTAAATCTTTTTCTCAGAGTCAGAGATGGTTATGTTCAGTCTACTACTGGCATTCAAAAGGCAAAGAAATAGCATGTTAACAAAAAAAGTGTCAGTGTGAAGACTAGCACAGAAATGAAACTCCACTCTCGGCAAAGCAAACCCCAGATGTTCAATACCCATGAATCAAGCCCCCAGAGTATGACTTCATAAAACCAGCCAAACAAACCCCACAACTTTTGTTTGTTCTAGTATTTACCTTCTGCATTTTAAAGGCATTATGGTTCCAAATTAAAAGCATTCTCCATCACTAGAAACTTTCTTGCCATCATCAGTCCCTCTCTCCTTTCCAGAAATGGAGTGGTTAAAATCTTTGAAGGCTTCATCTAACCTCAGGCTAACACATGTGATGGCCTTTTGGACACTGGCATATGAATATTATTCTACACTGTTTATTTGTCACTGCATCGAGATGATGATATAGCCACTGTAGTAGCTCCTGTGCTGTTCCCCTACCCAGGCTCCCAGTGTGAATATTCAAGTCCTGCTAGAAGGGGTACTTAGCGAAGGCAGCTGACTGCCAAGACAGCGTTTGTGAACAGTCTTTTGGGACTCTTGCTGAGGACAAGGTCTGTCGGGGTCAGTGAGATGGCTCAGAGACCCTCTAGGCCCCGTGATTACTGCGATTGCAGGGAACAGCTCAAGTTAGTCCAGGGGATTGAGTCCACTTCCTTAGCTGAACTTTCACCCATGTTAACTGCTGTTAAATTCTCATCTTGGCAACATAAACAAAGCACATAATGAAAAATACTTGACCTCAATGTTTAGAACATTTAGGATTATCTTCACCTCAAAAATCTAACCGCCAATTGCTACCCAGTAATGCATGTGCTGCTCAGATGGCACTGAACTTCTCATAAATACTTATATGGATCAATACTATTCCTCAGAGAGACTAGCTTAGGATAAAAGGGAGAGTCAAAACTGTCACTGTCATCTAATTTAGGAACAGGAAACCCCCCCGGTAGTGAGGGCTGAGCATGCCTTTCAAATGCTTTTGGTGAGTCACACATTAAAGCACACCTTAATCATAGCCAGTAATGATACAGGGTCAAAACAATGTGATTTATTTTTTTTTAGGTTATTACCAGCTTAGCTGACATAAGTTCAAGTTATATTGGCACCCCAGCTGCTAGTTACCCCTCCCTAGCCTAAATGATTTGCAGTTTGCTACTGATAGGGATTATCAAAGCTGTAACTATTTATTGGTGTACTTGTGTCCTATTGCTATCTAATGAACAGTATCACCAAGGTCTACTTAAATGTCTGTTGAGGTTTCCTATTGTCCTACCAAGGGGCATCTACTTGCCCTGACAAGATGAACCTGCCAAGTTCATCTACTTAACAGAAACCCCTTTCCATTTTTGTCCTTCTCTTGACCTGACTTGAGCTCAGTCCTTCACAATTGCAAATGATCAGTGTGATAGGGAGTCTTTCTCTGCAAAGATTAGTCAGTGCCACTGAACCCTCCTCACCTCCTGTCTGAATCATGCTCAGCACTGTCTCCACTGAGCTGAAGGGTAAATGCAAAGACTTGCTAGGCAGGCTGCTGCTGCTGCCCCTGAAAGTGAAGGTATTTCTGGAGTGAAGGAAAAAGGCAGGAAGGGAAGGGCAGCTGAATGGGCCGACCTCACATTGAGGGAAGGTGGAATAGTTTTGGGGAAGCCTGTGTTTGAGCTGCCCCAGCACCTGTCAGATCCAGCCCTTGTTTCCCTTCACATCTCACAGCTGAGCAGAGAGGACCACTGGCATACTCTGCTTTGTACACCAGTGCAAACGCTAAGGCACTAGTGCTCAGGGAGGCAATGTACTTGTGCCTCAGGACCTCTGTTCCTCAGGCAGTATACTTGTGATTAACCAACAGTTACAGTGCCTGCATACATCTAAGGCTACGGATCATCACACCAGGCAAGTGTGCAACCCCTGTGAGGGAATTCTGAATAAAAACAAAACAGAGAGATTTGCCAGACTAGTCCTGTAAATGTTAATTGTAGCAGCCCAGTTTCTAATGGAGGGGGGCACTGACAGCAGAGAATCGATGCTCATCAATCCATCATGCCCACAACAAAGCAGATATTTTGAACACTCTTCCGTCAGTTTTACACCATGAGCTGCTGGGGAGAACGTCCAACCCAGCTACTGGGGGGGGGAGAAGGGGAAATTGTTTATTTCTGCTTTCCAACTTTAATTATATGAATTCAGACCTCTCCATTTCTTCCTAGACTTTCATGCAAACACTGTGCTTTGAAAAGGCAGAATGTCAGCATCTGCAATAACAAATTAATGCCTTGGTCTTGAATGCCTCATCATGGTTGTAATGATACTCATAATGCAGATCTAAAGTGAACTGGTCAGTACCTGCATTTACTCTCCACATTGTAGCTCAGTTGCTTGATAAATTTCACTTTGATCACAGGCTTGGTTTTGGCTGACAGCTTTGTAAGAAAATTAAAGCTAGGTGCAAGTTGGTGGAACAGGCTCTTAAATTACAGTAGATGCTGCAGTGTTATTATTAGCTTTTTATCACCTCTGGTAGCAAAAGCTGAAATTACTTTTACATATTCAAAGGAAGGAGCTCTGAAATTGCAAAACAGTGCTGTCACCATAAAATGTACCAACAATTTCCAAATAATCTATTATCCTGACATTAAACCCAGCACTAATTATTTCCAGTTACAGCTGCAGCAGACAAATGGAAACAGGAATGCTGTGGAAATGGGGATGTGAGAACTTCCAAAGTGTGATAACTCATGATGCAGTTCTCCAAATTCTGGACTCTGTTATTGTCTGCTATATTATACTAGTCAGTAAAAGGCAGGTGTAATACATCCCTTTTGGAGCCAGAAGAAGGGTGTAATTAACAGCTCTGCAGCCTCCCATGTATGTACTGTTCTACCCCTTTCTATTTCAGCCTGAGAATATGGTGTCCATATAAGCCGTTTCCCCATGCATCTTCTTATGGAAACTTGGCCTTAGGAGGAAAAAATATTTACCAAGAAAAGGGAAGAACTACAGAAGTTACAACTGAATAGGTCACTCTCATCACTTAACTTCTGAGTTGCATTAGGTTTAGGTCTGCCTGTCCAGAAGACAAGGTTATGGGGGTTAACTGATGTGTTCCATTTTGGTTCTGTGATCTTTCCATTTCTCTTTTTAAGGAGTGTGTGACTGAAGAGAAATTGGCCTTGGGGGGGTACTAATAAATTGGGACTAGGATTATCTATGTCCAATTTTTAATTCTGCATTAAACTCTGTGATCTTTGGCAGATCACTTCTCCCTGTAGGCCAGTGAGAGAACTACTTTATTTCCTACACATTTTGTGCATTCTGGATGTAAATTCTTCAGGCTGAGGAGAACCATAGCCATTCTCCTCAGAAACAACATTGGCCAGAACTTTCAGGAGCTACTGTTATAAAAAAACCCCAAATGCAACAAAGAAAAAAAATGCAATAAAGAAAAGTCAGGAACAGCTGTGAGACAATTCGAGATGTCAGGTGCCTGGAAGCCACATGTACATGACATGGCGACTCCTTCCCCCCTTTCCAAACAATTTCTTTGTCTATATACATTTGAATGCATTATATACATAGAGAGAATAGGACATTATCTTAGTCATACTGCTCTAAGGAAACCTGTCACTGCATTTGTTTAGATTTTGATATCAGCTGCTGTAGCAAACCCTGCATGATTTTCAGGAGCCACAATAAAATTGTGTTAGTTCTGAGGGCTAAAAAGTGAACCCACACATATAACTGCCTCAGCTCCTGCCACGGTAAATGTCAAGATAGAACAATCCATCTTTTCCTTGGGAAGAAATTACCTAACCTAACCTAACCTAACAAACTTCGTGTGATTCAGCAGTAGTTTCATTAATCAGTCAGTCATTTGCAAGAAAAGGTTTTGTCATTTTGTTTTTATTACTACGGGACTTATTCAAATGCAGACAAGCTGAAAGTATAAGCTTAAAACATGTGAAACATCTTTTACATTTCCTGGAAACATCTGTTTTTAGTCTAGTCCTAGGCACATGTTTGTGGTTGCATGTTTAAGCTTGTTTAGTTTGCCAGATATCTCGTACATACTGCAGCACAGCTGACATGATATCCTGAAACACAGCATGGAAGTATCTGTAAAACATGATGTTCCCAGTAAGTCTGTTGAACTTTCGTTGTAACTTTCTTGTAATGAAAGAAACAACTGAAAAACTCTATGACAGCCTTCTGCCATCACTGTATGGTGCAATTAATTAGTTAAGTTTAGATATTCTGTACATGCCTCACTGGTAATATCCAGAAGACTGAGAGCAATCCCGATACCGCATGCCTCACATGCTCAAAACTCCTATTAAACTTAATGGGAGTTTGGGGGGATGCGAGGAATGCTGGATTGACCTTTATGGTTAAAGATGAATGTGTGCTCTAGACTTCAAAGATTAGGTGCCCCTGCCAGTCTGGAGTGTGCAAGTGATCAGCACGCCAAGTGCCGAAGGCATCTGCTAAATATCACGCCACAGCTCAAAGCTGTAATTAAGAAAAATATAAACTGGCTCAAGGAAGAAAAATATTAGTAATAATTGAAAATGCTTTGGCTGTTGCTTTTGTCCTGATGATCTCATTAGTTTTGGTTACAGAAACAGTTCTCACACTGGCTGACATGGGCCATGCTTTGTTTGTGCTCTCATTCTACCCACATCTTTCCCAGTTAACTTTTATTGCTCGACACAAAGGTCAAATCGAAGGCTTAATTAAATTGTATATGGGGAAACTATAAACTTATTTTGGAAGGGAGTACAAAAACATTTAAAGCCATCCCAACTCCTCTCCCCCAGACACGCCTTAATTTCTCGAGAAGAAAAAGCATGTGTTGTTGGCGCTCTTTCCCTTAAGGGGGAACTGCACCTTTTCTTGCTTGAAAATTTACATGTAACAAATATCCAGCCTTTTCATAAACTGCTAATTTTATTTGCAATTGACATTTGTAATGAGCGTTTTAATTTAGCTCTGCAGCTCTAAACAGACAAAACTCCATTTTGTAAAAAGACTGGATATGATCTTATACTAGCAGCAATGTAAGTTCAACTTACAGCAAGGATCTGAACTTCATCTGCTTAACTTTAAACAGAGATTGTACCACCAAAATAAATACTACTACCCACCTGCTTGAAGTTAGGCACATGTCTCTTAGTCCTGAGGCCTAAAACTGAAAAGCAGCATCTCTCTCGGCTGAAAAAACTCACAGGTCATATAAAAGCACCATTTACAGTTTTTCCATGCCATAAGAAGAAAATCACATAGCTTGAGAGGAAGGTCAGTATGAGTATGCTACAGCCTGTGCACTAGCAACACCAATCCCCAAGAAAGTTTAGACTTCCATGTGACAAGTGTTAGCTGCCAGAGTTGAGAGTTTATGCAACACTGAGATTCTCAAAGATCCCATTCAGCTCTTGGCTAACCCTAGTGGGATAACAATTCTCTAGGTCCTTCAGTTTCCATCTCCAAAAGCCCTACAACATTTTCATTTCTGCAGCGGACTGTGCACACAAACCCCAGTTAGCTGTGAGCTCCACAGCCCTTGGAACGCTGCGATGGAGGTGGAGGATGGCCTGCAGATCTGCCAGACCTCATCAGCATAGGCTTGCAGGATCACACCAAACGGTAAGAGAGCAGATAGACATCTGCCAACTAGGGCAGTAGTTAAAATAGGCACCAATGATAGATGATACCTGGGTTCAAATCCTTCCTGTGGGTGATTTCGAAGGGGTGCTTGAACCCAGGTCTCTTGTGCCCTGTCCAGTCAGACAAGGTATGCAGAGACAGGTGTCTCTCAGACTGAAGCAGGCTCTGCAATGTTGCTACATGGTCTAACTACCTGGGTCTACTCTGAGAGTAAACTGGCCCAAAATACACTAGAAAGAACTACTGAAACTAAGAAACAGGATGTCAGCAAAAAGCTAAGAGACAACAGAAACGGCTGTGTGCTACTGAGTGAGGGCTCTTCATGCTTCCCCAAGGACATACCAGTGAGGGGCAGGAAGATGGCCTGCTATCTGCCATACTCTCATGTTTTAGCATAAGCAGATGTCATATCTGTAAGGAGTGGGCAGGAGAAAATAAACCACAGAAGAGTTTCCCTCCCACCAAAGAGCTCTGTGACGCAGGGCAGAGCCTTTTTAGCTCACAGTTGCCTTTGCGAGGCAGGGTGAATTCAACACATACACTTCAAGCAGCCCGACTAAATCCCTGAATATAATAACCACAACAAGGCACCAATTTCCAGCATGGCAGACACAGAAAAACAATCACAAATATCTCTAAAAGACGTCTGAAAGGTTCTTTTCACCCTGCAAACATGCTGCTCTAGTCATTCCTTAGTCTTTAAAAGCCAGTCCAATTCTTCCAGTTATTCCCATTGCTCCCTAAGAAAATTGGGTAGACACAATTCCTGCTGCAAGATTTTGAAGTCACCAGATCCCAATGGCAGCAGTGAGGATTTAAAATGTGTCCTGTATTTCTGTAATTTCTTGAGCACAGATGGAACCTTATACTAAAAATATTTTAAAGAGTTTCTAATAGGATATAATAATAATTGATGTTTAATTGCAGAATAAACATTGAAATCACTTCAACCCACATATAATCTGATTTCTCTTAATCTAGATGACAAAAAGGATTAGTTATAATGCCAAAAACCAGTGCTGGTACTTAGACACATTTGTTTATTTAATCTTTCCAGTATTTCATTTCAGTCAGAACTGAAATCAAAAGAAACTGTGGCAAGATATTATCCTGGATTAATCATTTAGACTTAATACCAAGAGCAGTAAAGGAAAACATCACAGCATTAGGTTTGCTTCAGTTCTGGTATGGGAAGTTTAAATTAGTCTTTTCTCCTGCTCTAGTTTGGCAACCATTCAGCATGCATTTCCTCTATTTCACATTGCTAGGTTTATCCGGCCAACCAGAACCTCAGCTCTATCATAGCTGACAGTTATTGACGGAGAGGATGATTAGAGCCATCACTCTACTGAATATCTGTAGCAAGAAGAACATGTTTCATGTGAAAAAACCAAACGGCTTAAAAGCATTATCTTATTAGTAGCATGCAGTGAAACTGATGAACCCTTATCACATTCAGCAGGATTACAAATACCCAAATCAACAGAAATGGAAAGAAGATACACAACCAGGGGTAAAAAATAAACTTTTCTAATAAAATGTCTTACAAAATGAAGCACCATCCATTAGCATATGCATAAGGCTATGCTCAGTCAGTGTTCAGGCTGTGGAGCAAATTAAAGGAAGGAAATTCCTGTTTGGAGCTGGCAATGATCCCATTCCCCAGTTCTGTTCTGGGAGGGTGTGAACTGCTTCTTCCAGTTTTCATGGGAGATGTCTACACCAAGACCACCAGGACTGAATTTAGCTAGTCTGCTAACACTGTGGTACCTAATAGGCGGAGGGCTATAAATCTTCCCCCTTTTTCAGGGTAACACCACTGCTAAGCTTTACATTGGCCATGGTTTTCCCACTTAGCCATGTGGAAAAAACACTTCTGCCCATAGCCCACACATTGGATAAAAACCCTTGAGGTATTAACTCCATCATGAGAATAATAAAAACACCTTTTTGAGAGTGATGAATATTGCATTGGAACTCAAAGGTCTGCAACTTTCAACTGGCTTCTCCCTGCACTGCTGAGCTCAAGTTTGACTGCCCAGGTGTGACTAGTGACAAAGCCAGCATGGTTCCCAAACCCTTCTCCAGGCACCTGCAACACCTCTCCAATGGATCATGCAGAGGGCTGAGGGTGGTGATGAGAAAATATATTAGTTTTTAAGGAGGAAGAAGCTGGAGAGCATGAAAGCAGCATAGTGTTGCTGCAAGCAAGTGGAGAGCAATGGGAGACTCCAGATCCGGAAATTGAATGAACTTTAATATATAAAGGATCATCTCTGCTTGTTTCTATGCACAGAACTGGCATGGACACTTCTTAGGTGACTGAGCATGAGGCTTGATTTCTGTGTGTTTCTACCCAGCCAAAGAAG
Organism: Elanus axillaris; assembly: GCA_026212715.1. Lineage (NCBI taxonomy): Eukaryota > Metazoa > Chordata > Aves > Accipitriformes > Accipitridae > Elanus > Elanus axillaris. The sequence goes on from JANZLQ010000089.1 coordinate 18,298,846, forward strand.
CTTTGACAGGCACTCAGTCTACCTTTTGAGATTTATCAGTTATTACCAATTTCTTTCTCTCGTAAGAGCTCTAATAAAGGGAAAAACCCACTGGAAGTTCATGAAAACTGACACCATGTGCTGCAATGGATCTGTTGGCACTGCTGCGGTCTGTTATGAAAATATACATCAGTGGACTTTGTAGAACATAAGTTCTGTAAATTTAGACACTCTTCAAAATGCAGGTTACTTGCATGATGTTTGGAGACAATTAACATCTCTGACGTGAACCTGTACTCAGGGACTGCTATGCTACAGCCTGTGGATGTCTAGGCATAGCAAACCTTATTTGTGTGCAGATTCAATCTTGGTATGATGGACTTTTGCTGTAAAAGTTGACTGTGTCATGATCTACGTAAGCCACATATCACTGACACCATATGTTTTAAGAGACCTTTTAATGTACTATTGTAGCAGTGCTCCAAAAGATCTGATCTGGAATTCAGGTATTCACTTGTTCATTTGGGATTACAAAGGGGTTTTCTTTTTAATTATGACTTTGTATTTTAATCAATGCATGCCAAACATCTACATGTCTGCATGAAGCCATGTGGCTCATTCTCCTGTAGAGGTAGGGTTTGAGTCCTGGTTCTTCACCTCTGCAATCCTGTTCCTGGCACCGGGTGAGACTTGAGTCAAAGCCAAAATGTAATCAGCATAAACAAACAGGATTTGAGGCCTGACTATGAGCTCAGGCTGCAAGCTTGACACAATAGCTATAGGTCAATTCCTCAGGGTGCTTACTACTGATTAGGAAGGCTGGGCTCCTACTCAGGAATTAAATCAAGCAGTTAGGTAAGTATTTATTTATTTATTTATTTATTAGAGCATACTAAGCATCTTGGATTGTTCTCAGTAGGCTCATTCCTGGCATCTGAGATCTTACAAAAATCTAGACCAAGCAAAATATCCTTTGCTAGAAAAGAAAACATAGAGTATCTTCTTTGGTAAAGAATTTGGAGAAACTAGGTTTTCAGGAGTAGTAAACTCAGCATCTGTTAGACTTCATTAAATTCTTGTTTAACTTGAGTTGAGATGGGTGAAATTAACCTTTATACCTCAAGAGTGCTTTTTCTATTTGAAGCAATTGAATCAAAGTAGCTTACCAAGGGCATCTTTATAACTTCAAAGAACATTTATTCACAGATAGCATGTGAGGATCACATAATTGGAGCCAGCTGATGGAGAAAGGGCTGCATACTGAGCTAGTTGGGGAAAAAATACCTAATTTAAGGACAGATTAGAGATCCGAAGCAAAGTTCATAGACAGGTGTGTTACAAAGCAGAGGTAATAGTTTCCGAGACTGGCAGAGACAGTGCAAGGTGAATGGAAGAGTCTTTCTAATCACTGTTGGCTGAGTAGCATTCCCTGAGCCTTGAACCTGTTCCTATAAAAAACAAGGAGCTCAGAAGACAGTTTCCAACCATTCAGTTTCCTTTACTAGCCTGTTCAGGCTCTTTAGGACATGGACAATAATTCCTGTGGATCTACAGTAGCTAAGCACTGTAGGGTCATGATCTTGACTGAGGCATTCATGCACTACTGTCAAATCAAGAATGGGAAGACATATACCTTGATAAATAAAGGACAGCAAAGAACAACAGTGGACATTTTTGATTTAACTGAAACCCAACATTTACTGCTATCCAGAACAGTTACCAGGTTACCAGCCATTTAGTAAGATTGCAGTCAAATCTTAAACTAGAAGCCCCACAGTTTTGTAGCCATCTAGTTACAAATTTAGATTAAAAACATTCAAAATAATTACAATAGATAGGACTAATCATTTCACTGAACCTTCTCTAACTGATATGTGTTGAGATATTCACTAAACAACACCCCTCTATCACTGACTTGGTACACTCAAGCAATGCAGGCTAATGACATCTTCAAAGCTTAAAGCAAGTCAAGACAGGCTGTTGTAACAGGAAATAGAGATACTGCAATGATATGTCACCAAGCCATAAGAACCTGTAAGTTCTGAAATGGCTATTCCATAAAGCAGAAGATATTGTGAGATGAGACCTAGCAATACCCACAGCATCTACTTCTAGCTACGGTGTAGGAGAAGAAAAGGCAGGAGGAGAGACAATCTCATATCTGTTTCTCTGCAACAAATTGTTGCACCTCACTGAATATCAAAAGACAGTTTAGTTCTGCTGCTGACAGTAAATGAAAAAAATTGCTGTGGAATGACAGTGGTCAGGCAACTCTATGCAACTCTAAAAACATAGTTTTCTTGTAAAATACCAATCCTTGTTTGAGTAAGGATTACTGTAGCATCATTCTTTAAGAGAAAAAAAGTGGGCTGATGCTCAATCTCTTCCCTCCCGACACCATTTCCACCAGTTTCTGTTAAAAAATTAGAAGCAAATTGCTTAACTTATAAATTATAATCCTTACACCAAGGCGAGTTTGAAACTGAACTGGAAGAAGTACCTGAAGTTTGCTGTGGACTTTACTATTACTAACCATTTACACAGGGGTGGGTTTTGGTAATAGGTTTTGCTTAAAACGAAGCATCTCTTAGAGCATCTAAAAACCAGAAGTAATTTTACCAATCTCCAACTAGTGAATCAGAGCATGGGCAGGCAGGAGAAGAGGTGGCCACACATAGCTTGGCCAAGCGTCCCCTGTTTAGCTAGACGGGAAAAGGAGAGGTACAGGATGGTGAGCAGGGGCACATGGTGACACCAAGAGAGCAAAACCACCATTTGTATTGAAACTGGCAGGGATGTGAAGGACCACAAGAAAGGCTCATCATCAGTGAAAGGGAGACCAAGAAAAACAGGTACCCACTGATAAATGAGACAGGGTGATAGAGGACACAGAAAAGCCTGAGGTATTAGAAGTCTTCTCTGCCTTGGCTTCACTGACAAGACCATTGCTCAGGTTCCTGTGGCTGAGTCTGGGGAGTGAAGTATTACCCACAGAAGAAGAAAATCAAGTTAGGGAGTGTGTGTCGGTGCTGGGATGAGGACCAGTATTAGGGCTGTGCAGGCAGCTGCCTAATGGAAGCTGTAAAAACTCTCCCACTGAAGGTATTAAAAACCAGACTAGGCACACAGGAACAGTTTTGGTAGAGCTGACTTTGGCTTGGAGCACAGTTCCACACTAGGGAAGCTTCTCCATCTCTGTTTTCAATCTTCTGATGATCTATTCATTTTGATGAATCTACTCCTTGTGAAAAGCAAATTAAAATGAACTATTCAATCAGTTTGTGACTAAATTTGTAACTATCTATAAAAACTGAGGGTGAACATTTTGTAAAAGGAATATACATTGGCAGCTATTGCTGATGAAATGCTATCAATAGGCATTAAAGCTGCAAATGGCAAGGTGTTGGCAAAGCGAGAGAAATTGCTGCAGAAAGTAAAAAGCCAATCTGTATGATGAACAGAGTGTACATAAAGTAGGGCAAATTACCAGACACACAGATATGAGAGTACAGAGGCCTGGGAGCTGATTAAGAACTCCTTGTGAAGAAATCTTGAAGGCTGGCCAGTTCCTCCTAATTCTCTGGCATCCTTTCCAGCCGCTCAGCTAGTGAAAAGAGCACTGTCTGTGATGTGAGCATACACATGGTCATGTATTACAGGGAGACGATGGATGTGCAATACCATTGCAAATGGCTGCTTGGAACTGCCATCCTGCTTTCAGAACAATCCTGCTTTTCAAAGCCTCAGTAACCTTGGATAAATGCCAAAGAGGGAGACTTGAAAGGCCTAGCTCCAGAATTCCTCAGTGAGGAATAAGCTGGGCGTGTGGCTGGATGCACTGTATATCACCAGCACCTCACGTATGTGACATTTGGAGGCTCTGCCGCTGGGGTTTTACTTTCTGAACACCTTATCCTGTACATTTGTAACCTGAGAGAGGGGTGATAGCTGTAAAACCTCACAAGCCTATCGACTGCTGTTTTTCCTTAAAACCAGAAGCCCGGTTTTTATTTTATTTTTCACTTCCTGGGTTTTCTCAAGATACTCCTTTTCCCCACTTCTTTCTAATTAAATATAATGGAGCCCTGCTTTTTAATCTGCTAACTAGAGAAAAAATAAATTACTTTCTGCACAAGAATATGCATTACTGACAACTGCTAGTTCAAATGGTGGAAACGTCTAGCAGCTAAGCACCCTCAGGTGTTTTGGTTTTTTTTCCATTACAGAGAAAATATGGATCATTTGAGGTTTGTCTTGAATATTGTTAATAATGGCTTGTGCTAGGGAAAAATTAATGGTAATGGGGCTGAATTTGATATAACTGAAAGTTGGGCTTGGCTTACAGTCATAAAGGCACCGATTAAGCTCAGGGTTTGTATTGGAAGATTATTCTCTGCTTTACCTGCTATCCAAGAAAATTTCAAGACAGAAAAATCACAAACATGACCAAAGTTCTGATTTACATGCCCACTTGAAAATTACCAGTGCTTTAATTCTTCCCTTTTACAAGGTAGTCTGCTGTAAATGAAAGCTGAGTAGGCAGAGGTAGCCTGTTAGAAATTCATTACCATCTTTTTGCTTACATCTTGAAAAGGAAAGCCCCCCCAAATTACAAACATGGGTGCTTTAATTGGGGATTCTGGGTGCTGCAGCAATGGAAATAATAAAGAATGCATGAGATTTTGATTGTTTAACTTTCATCAGCTTACTTTCTTCACTGCGCTACCATAGAAATAATAGGAAACAGGCAATTGCAAACATTAGCGAAGTATTTCTCCACAGGTGAGTCTAAGTAAGTTGTCTTGTTTTCAGATAAAAATGAACATCTATAACTCCCACTAAAATCAAGACCTTGAAATGCATCTCAAAGAAAATCCAACCGCAGTGCTGTAGCATGGTTTATCCATTTTCTCTATGGTGCACCGCCAAGGCACGGGAGCAGCTACACTGTGCCCAGAAACATTTCCATGTAGTCTTCCGCTGTATCTTCTAAGAGGGCACTCCACAGCAGCTGTTACAGAGGTGACTGAACACAATTGGTTTTAGCAAGGCCAGTACCTGGGACAGCTTTTCTTGCTGCACAACAGGGAGAAACCATCCTGCCCCCAACACACATCATTGCACACACACTGTAGCTGCCAGAGTATGAAGGCACAGGTTAGCATTAGCACTCGACAACAGATGTGAACTGCAATATTTTTGCTCTTTGTGTGTGGAGTGGGGGAAGAAGAGGAGATTGTGAAAGGCAGTGTCAGGATGGCATCAGGGTGGGAGGAATAAGTACGGCTGCTTTCTGTAGCTTGCCAGTGTGACCTGTATTTTGGTCTAAAACAGCATGGTACACCAACTTTCATTTTTCTTTTAAAAAATGTCTGGCTCTTGAAGGAAATGGAATGCAGACTGCATATGCAGCCATGGGGCCCTTTTCCACTTTGTACCATACTGTAGTTATGTCTGCCAATTTGATGTAAAACACTGCTTGCCACTGTAAGTACAAGGAGAATCATGTCTGGCCTTGCAGAGCTCTGAATGACTACCTTAAGGTCAAGGCACTGGTGAAGCAAGTCTGAATAATTTTTCCCCCACTCCAACCATTAAATGCTTCCCTTTCGTTTGGATAGCCAAGATACACAGGGACACCACGCCTTCAATGGTGCATAATGCACCCAGCTCAGCATACTGCTGCTTTGCAGTGCCAGCTGGATGTAGCACAAAAACATATCCCAGCACAAGCAGGGAGAGAGAAAGCCAGCAGATAGACTAGCAGATACACAAACTTTTGCAGGTATAAAATACTTTTGACACAGGTGTTATTGTGCCCTTATTTAGCCTTTAAGCCCACAAAATTAAAAGCATACTTTTTCAGTAGCTCTGAAGCTGTACTGCTAGTGTATTACATAACTTCTAAAAGACCTGCCTGTAAAATATGACTGAAAAATGAATGCAACAAAACCCAAAGAAACCCCAGCCTCACTCCCAGAAACACCATATCCTTTAAATCCTGGAATTCTTTAGTGGTTAGAGACATACTTCAGTTGAATTCCCAGTGTTTGGGTAAAAGTTACGATAGAGCAGCCAAGTAATTTATATTCTTATTTGGAATGAGCTTTCTAAATTCTGCTTTACTACACATGCCAGCCTCTATACTATATTCTATCATTTGCCAGTGAAAGCTTTTCTTTAGAGTCAAGATATTCAGATGAATTACATTTTCTTTGCATCTTTTTTTAAATGAAAGGTTTCCTTGTCTCTGTAATTCCCACTCCCCACCCTCCCGTTTCTGCTGCTTTCACTGTACAGAGCCAGACTGTGATATTTATTCCCTTACTTAACAATGAATAGTACAACGTATCAGTGAAAGCCCTTCTGAAATCAATGAGACTTTTTATGGAGTATGGTACTACTCATTGTGAACAGGAGTGTTTCAGTCTGGCCTGAAGATCCAAGATTACATAAGTTGAAATGAATACAGTTAATCACCACTATAATACATGTGTTAAAGAGAAGAGACCTGGCCAGATGGAAAACCATTTCAGTGGCTGCCATATATTTTGACCCCCTAAAGCAGGTAACAAGGGACCTCAGGAGTGCCTAAATCAAAGCATTGCTTGACACTAATTCCATAAAAATCAATGGAAGAAGTAACTTTTTACATTTCCAGAAAGTCTTTTGTTCTAGAGTTCTAACAGATGTTACAAAGAGTAAATGTGGCAGCAGTCCTAGGAAATACTATTCCCATTTTAAAGATGAGATAACAGACACGAAGAGGCTAAAATGATCTGGGTGGTGGTCACAGAAGAAACCTGCAATTACCTCCAGGTCAGCAATACATTTGCACCCTTCAGTCCAGAAACTGATGCAGCCAGATGTCTTTTAATTCTAAGTTTGGGCATTTACTAAAAGGTAATTTACCGTATCTCCAAATCAAAATCAAACTGTGTAAGTAATGTTATGCTGGATTTCAAGCCTGTAGGTCACATGTAGCTCATGATTCTTAGCCCACAATATTTGATGGGGGAATGTCTTTGTTGTATTTGTACAGCTCTAAGCACAATACTGTCCTGATCTAACACTGGGGCTCCTGGATTAGTGAAAACTAGGAATATTTGGAGCAGGATTGATCCCTTAGTGTGTTTATCTGGAGTGTGCCATAACTGAATGCCTGATCTTGCTAAGAACAGGATGGACATCAAAAATAGAAAATGTAGAATGATGTTACAGTTCTTAAAAAAAATAATATCAGATGTGATGATACAAGTACACAACAGCTTCTGCTCTTGTGAGGTGCAGTAAATTACAAGTTGGAAGTATCAAAGGCAGTGTTATAATGGGGAAAGCTGTCAGCAAACAGACATGGAATGGTGCAAGATGAAATAGCCTTACCCAAATTATGCAGCCTCCTAGAAGTTTCAAATCCAATGTGATACAAGTTACAGTGAAGGTCTGATGAGATCAGTATTTTTGTGTGTGTGGTGTTGCAGTTTTTTAAATACTTCTTCCATTGGAAACAAATGGTACCAGGTTCCTGAAGCTCTGCTTGACAGGCTTATTACAAACAGCTATTTAATTCAGAATTTTTCAGCTTCTATAAGAAGTCACAAAGCCACCCATCCTGCCTGTAAAAAATGAAGTTATCCAGTGACAACATACATCTCAGCACCTGGAGGTTACATGCAACATACACATCAAAACCTTGTTTGCATAAGGCTGAGAGAGGCAGTAGCTTGCTTTTTGGGCCACCTGCTACATTGTTAGATTATTATGCTTGAAATATACTGAATGATTATGTAGAGATAACTTCACGCTTGACCAAGTATACAATGCAATTAACATTTTAAAGCCATTTGGTACATGTCTAATTCTTACTGCTGTCTTCATATTCTTCCCCGTTCCCATATTTACTGATACTCATTTATTTGTTTTTGCCTTGGCCTATGCTGAGCTATCAAATCTCTCCTTTCAAGTCAGCATAAATCAACAGCCAGCTCAGTCCCAAGTAGTAGGTACACTGGTACAAACTGAAGGGTAGGCTAGACTTGGTTGTAAATATCACTATGAAATGGAAACATCATCCATAAACATTTACCATATGTTAATAATTCTGGACCAGAATTTATGTGAGAGACTGAGAATGGAGAGAGATTTGGACCTAACACTCTCCAAAGGGCTTTGTGCTCAGCACAGCTGGAATATTCTCATCTGATCTCACACACCTGATGCAGCCAGAAGCACACCTGAACCTCTAAGTAAGACACTTTGGTTAGTATTGTGCTGGGTAAAGGAAGAACTAAAGATAACAGAAGATCTCCTCATGCTCAGAGCTGAAGGGTGTGCTTTGATTGCAGCAACAATGGGATAGTGACACTGATGATGTTTGTACAGCCAAAACAGGCAGAAAGAGCTTCCCCTGTTGCAACGCATGGCACAGACCCACTCTAGCTGTTAACCTTTGGCTTTGCTTCTCTCCCAGTCTCTTCACATCTCAGCTGTTTTGCCTTTCTCATGCATGAAATGATGGATACTTTCCAAGAGAGATGCTGAGGGCATAAAACACTCATCACCTCCCAGTTTCTAGAAGAAAAATGAAGATTCTCTCCTCAGATATCTCTAAGCAATCTTCTTTTTCTTCTGATATTTCTGCTTTTCTGCACATCCCAATTCTTCCCCTAATCAAAGTGCTATTTCTCCTGTTTGCTCCCAATATTTTTGGGTGCCCTATGTGCTAAAGGGAACAGCAGAAGTTCTCTGACAGGTAGGATACAGCCTGACACTAAGTCACATGTGTAAAGCCTTTGCACTTGTCTTGCATCCAAAACGAGAGAGAACATATGGTCTGACTCTGATTAACACACAAAAATGTTAAGTATCCTGTGTTTTAAAAGACAAAAGGTGGTTAAAATTTATAGGGAATCTGGGTAACCCCAAACCTCTCATCAATATCCCCTCTCTGTGGAAGTGAATGGAATGGGCTTCCCCATATACATGCAGTACAGGAGGGACTGCCATCATGTGCAGCCACAGGCAGTTTATGGCAGTAATTGGCTAGTGGAAGTGAAGGAATTCATTTGTACATGTATAAATGCAGCATTAGGAATGTGCAGTAGCATGCAGAGCAGTCATTCCAATTTTACTTGTTTATGTACCTCTTGTAAAAATAATCATTTATGGTCATTATAAACCTGTTCTAACATAAATCAAATGAACAAACCAGTATATTATTGCTGCCTCCTTTGGTTTAGTTTATTTGGCAGCTCGGTTTGCTAGCACTGTCAGGGACCAAGGTTGTTGGTCACCCCACAACCTGCAACTGAAATGGGCATTAAAAAGAGGTGGATGTAACATGGAGGTTGAATACTTAAAATGAATAGTTGCTCATCCCTCTATGTGCAAGAGGCAAAAAACGGAGGCCGAGTGTAGGTTGTTCTTATACTCAGGTGCAGGTGCACAAACCTGTGAAGGAGGCTGCTGGTGGGAGGGCAAGGCTCTGGCCTCCTTCCCCTCATGTCTAACTGGCAAGTGATGGGGGGGTGCCCGTATTTCACTCAGTCACTCCAAGACTGGAGTAGCAGCTCTATACCCCCATGCCATGTCTGATGAAGGGCCCTCAAGCCTCAAGACATTCACCTGTCAGACAAAGAGGAAATGCACCTCATGGCAAGCAGTGGTTGGGCTGCTTCACAACAGAGATGAGGATTCAGATGGCTGTGTACTGTACAGAACAGTTAAGCACTTCTTTCACTCCAAAAGCAAAAGAATTACAGAAGTTCACATGACACCTAACCTATCCCCTGATAATCTTCTGCTTATGTCCTCCTAGGTGGCTGGGAAGGGAAAGACTTCTTTTGGTGACAAAGTAGCAAACCAAAAAGAGGAGAAAAAAGTGGGGAGCAATGCCTAAATTAAAAAAGAGGCTTGATGGAAAAATCTTTTGCTAGATACTTCTGACATTTCAGAATATGAATTACTTACTCTTATTTATAGTGGAAAAGTGCCTGGAATAATCTGGGGAGAAATAAGGGCCTCTGACTTACTCTAAGTTAAAAGCATTGTTGAGAGGAAAGCTGAAGGCACTTTTTGCTTGTACCCAGCAACTTCTCTATGCAGTCTGATGGGTATCACATTGTATTATGCATGAGCACAGAAGAGAGCACAGAGGAGCCCAGTCCTTTAATAAGACCTCAAAAATAAAAGAGTTTTGAAACGAGGGTTTTTTTTTTTTTTTGGCCTCTTGAAGTAGTCACTATATCTGCTCAAAAGAGTCCCTGTGGGGAAATAAACCTTCAGAACCCTCCAGTAAAAAGCTCTGTTGCATTTAATCCTTCTTGAAATATAACCTGGGGTGCCAAGCAGCAAAAGAATGGGGACAATGGAGAGGAGAAGCACACATACCAAAATAGCCCTGACAACAACCCTGGGCTATGCCCCAGCATGATGAGTTGTCCTGCAGACAAACCCATGTGGGTTTCAGTTTTCTGTGGGAATGTGCCACCAGACAGAAAAACCTCAAACCAACCATATATAGAAACTCTACTGCTACCTGCTTGCATACCTCTATCAGAGATACAATTCGCAACTGAAATGCTTCTTTCTTTGTCCAGCTCAGAAATGAACACATTCGTAAAAGCAAACAGAGTACCTCTTATTTTTATTGCCTCTAAGAAAAGATGTTATGAGATCCTGCAGTTCTCTGTATTCCCTAGACAACAGTCTGCACAGTGGCATTTCCTGCTCAGCATCTAGCTCCAGATGAATACAGACAGGTATTTCCTCTCATAATTACATTTGATAGTAGGGATTATATTCTGTCCTGAATCTGCCATCTCCCTCTAGAGCAAACTTGGTTGGATGACTAGGAGTCATTAGAAATGAACTTACCAGCATTTTGACTTGACATCAATTGTTTCCTACCTGGTAGTTCATATATACGTTTCTATTTGCTAGGATAGAACAACTCACATTGGCATTTGAAATAATAGTGTCATAAACCTCAGAGATTAACAGGATGTGATTTGTAATTGCTGCAGCAGAACACAATGCACACATCGCTAACTGCTGATGAGTGTAATGTTGTATGCTCAACCCTCAAGCAGGAAATGGTACCCTACGCTATACCATACATGACAGAAGCAGTAAGAGCTGAGGATGAAACAGCTAAGAGGGCTGCAGATGCAGCCAACAAGCCTCACTGCTCCCTTCTTTGCTTGTTACTATTACTGCTATGATTTGACTGTGATTTCCCTCGAAGGGGAGCACTCTGGTCTTTCCCTTCTCAAGTCTTTGGGCTCAGAGGCAATGGGAAAAGAAGTCCTGTAAATTTGGATAGCAGCATCTCTGGACAATGCCTTTCTCAATGCTGTCTGGGAATCACAGAAAGGCTAGACTGTGAAGGATCTCCTAATGAACACTGTGCAATAGACCTACTCACAAAAATGACACCACTGATAAAAGATTATCACCCAGCATGGACATGTTGTCAAGGTCATACAACACGTGCAAAAGGACTGCAAACCTGCTGTCCTTAGAAACCCTTCTTGTCCTCCAAACAATTCCCCAGAAAAATCAGACTTCAAAGCAAAACACAGTATTTCCCCAAAAGAAATGACCTCCCTAACAAGCATCTCCTCTTGCCAGCTACAAAGAAAATCAGCCTTGCATATAGCCAGAGCTATTTCAAACCAGAAGTCAAACACTCTGTCCTGGTTTCAGCTGGGATAGAGTCAATTGTCTTCCTAGCAGCTGGTACAGTGCTATGTTTTGAGTTTAGTATGAGAAGAATGTTGATAACACACTGATGTTTTCAGTTGTTGCTAAGTAATGTTTAGACTAAAGTCGAGGGTTTTTCAGCTTCTCATGCCCAGCCAGTGAGAAGGCTGGAGGGGCACAAGAAGTTGGGGCGGGACACAGCCAGGGCAGCTGACCCAAAGTGGCCAACTGGGTATTCCATACCATGGGATGTCACATCTAGTATACAAAATGGTGTGAGTGGGGGTGGGGGAATCACCGCTTGGGGACTAAGTGGGTGTTGATCGGCATGTGGTGAGCAATTGCACTGTGCATCATTTGTACATTCCAATCCTTTTATTATTACTGTTGCCATTTTATTAGTGTTATCATTACTAGTTTCTTCTTTTCTGTTGTGTTAAACTGTTATCGCAACCCACAAGTTTTACTTCTTTGCCCAATTTTCTCCCCCATCCCACTGGGTGGTGGGGAGTGAGTGAGCAGCTGTGGGATGCTTAGTAGCTGGCTGGGGTTAAACCATGACACAGCAAAGGCACATTTGAGGGAACACTCTTCTCCAGGCCCTCTAGGGAAGAATGTATTGAGACAGGGAGTTTGGTGGCCTGGATGGACCCCACCGTTGTGATCCAGTAACTAGTTGCTCTGCTTTACTAAATGATTAAACAACATCAGTGAAATAAAGTAAAAACTCTTCCAACTGATGTGGTGAACATGTTGAATAAGACTACAGGAGACCTGCTATGTCTCACTAGTGACCCATAGGTAGTTCTTGTGTTTGCGGATTGTGGGGGGGCAAGATGAGTACCACAGAGCCTCCAGCTGAGCCAGAGGTAGCTCCCAGAGTCACAGACACAATCTGGCAAATCTGTTGTTCTCCAAGTTGCACTTCCAGTACCATGGATGGGAATTTACCATCTTCACAAGGTTGCAGAGAGAATAAAATCACTTTGTAACTGACAGATGCACATATACTACAGTGACAAGTCTATACACTTCTGCAAGCATGTCCTATATCCTCTCTATAGGAAAGAGATTAGTCCTGAGGAACTGTCATCAAAATGTTTCTATGAACAAGTCTAGGAAGTGTTCCTTTTCCTCCTCAAAAAATAAAACAGAAAAAGCACAGCAGAGAATCTTAGTGTTCGGTGATGACTGCCTGGGGTCTTGCTGAATCTCCCCACAAGTTTTTTGTGTTAGCATTTGACCAAAGGGCTACTTTTCTCAACTAATAGGGGATAAATTCTGTATCTTTTCTGTTAAAGGTAATTCCATATGTAGGGAGACATAAGGAGGGATTCTTTAACACCTGTGTCAAATCTGTGAGAGAAAAAAACATATTTTCTAGCAATTTCATAATCTTCAAGGAAATATGGGAAGTTTGGTACCTTACAACTTTTTTTTTTAAACATAGATTTATATTACACAGGAATATGTTGTTGCAGCATATTTACTATATGTAAGTAGACCTGCTAGCTGAAAAGTCTTATCTCTGGAATAATTACTTTCTAACTGAAAACAAACATTCATAAATACACCAAAAATCTCATAAATGTGCTTCTTTGTTGTGAAAGACATAAAAGCAATGATAAACTTGAATAAATGAACTGAAGCAACAGAAAACTCTTCCAAAACTTATTTTTCAGAGATTTGCTAATTTGTTAAAACCAAGAAAATAAATTAAGGGTCACATTTGCATTAAAATCAAAGAGAATTCTACCACGTATTTACAAATATTGAGGGAAACATTTCTTTACTGAAGTTGTCCAAGAGTTTGATTTTATCTAAGCCACATTTCTGAAAAAAGCATATTTTAATTAAAATCCTTACTGCACCAAACTCCTCCAGTCAATACTTACATCCTATTAACATCAAAGAGATGCACTTCAATGCTTTGCTGAATAGGGATGGTCTGCTGCTTTCAGGACGTATCTGCAATGAATCAGTTTCCACCAAGTCAACTGAAATCTCCTGACAGCTCATCAGAGTATTTGAGAGCCATTCAGAAATATGAGGTTACCCACCTACAGCAGTATTGCTGGAGTCGTCTCCACACACAGTCACACTGCGAGCGACTCAGAGCTCTGTCCCACACATCCTCCTCTCAGCCCAAGTCATCCGAAAGAGCAACCACTACACAGCCAGTCTCCCACATGCCACCATACTGTGATTGCCTGATTTCTGGTAAGGAAATAAATGGACAGACGGCCTCTCTGTGCCTTTCAAGGGTGGAGACAGCCCATAGTGACAGGAGTGACACAGCCCATGCTTCAGCAAGGGCTACCCTCCTCTCTGAGACAGGACCGCATTAGCCACCTTGTAGCACTGGCTTTCACAGCTGGTTTGCAACTAGACAGTTCCTCTGGGGAGACGGCTGTGCCTTTTGATCTCTTGCACAGACAGGAATGGCTGAATGGCCATCAAGACTGCTTGAAAGGCTTGTGTGAGGAGAAAGGTGCTTAGCACGAGAGGCTGTTTCAGCCTAGAATTATGAGGTTGGGAGTGAAAACAGGTGCTTTAATTTCCTGATACAGATGAAACTTGGCCATGCCTCTGTATGGGAGCTAGGGAAAGGATCCAAGAGATTCAGTCTAGGAAGGAAATCATATAGGGCAACAGACCATTAGCACCTGAATTTCCTTCACACAGTTGGTATAAGCAACATCAGCAGAAAGGTGGTCCTCATGGAAATCCAGAGCAGCAAAAAGGTTGCTCTGGGCTCAGATATCCACCTTTGAGTGCTAGTGACACTTGTATAAGTGAAAAGGGAATGCTTCATTGGACAGGGGATGTTTACTTAAATCCAAGCAAAAAAAACCCCCTGTATCAGACATGTTTACTTTTATTTTGTTGCTGACAGAAGACACTGGCAGACACTAGCTCTTATGTCATCATTAGAAAGCTAATGGATGAGTCTGGAAGTCTCAGTAAGCTCTTCTTAATGAAACAGAAGAATTAAAGAAAAAAATGGTGATGCAGGAAGAAAGTTGAAATTCCACTGAAAGGGCAAAACAAGTAGTAATAAAATGTTTCAGTTGCAACTATTTCCATGCACAAGATTAACTGCTGCACAGAAATAAAAAGCATTTAATTGCACCCCCTTCAAATGTTAGTGCCTTTTTTGTATGAGGGAAGGAAAAGAAGAATTGGACAGTTTTAGGCTGACTCACCTCTTACTTGTTTCAAGCCAGTTTTAAATGCTCACTGTGTTCAGTGGAAAGACTCTCGCCACTTAGCTTTGAATCAAAGATTTTATAATTTTCTTAGATGTGAATATACAATCCCTAGGATTTCAGCATGCTTTCTTTCCAGCCAGCCAACCTTTCTTTCCCTTGTTACCAGCGAGATAGGTGTTTTGTGCCATTCTGTGAGTTTGGGCACTGGCGCACGTGCACACACAATGGTTTGAACATGCCTGTGGTGGTACCAAAACCTTAGACCAGCACAGTAAATGCTCAAAGTGACGAATGGCACACACCTGATGCTTTCACACATATTGCAGTCTGGGATATGTGGGGTAAAAGCAAAGCAGCCTGTCCTTAGAGGCATCAGCCCCATGCCTATTAGGGCTAGCAGAGTTTCAGCATCTGTCAGGATTGGGTCCATACAGTTTTGAAACGTGGTATGCCAACAGAACGTCTGTAACACATCATTCCTCACTGCTGGTCTCTAGTGACCTAGAAAACAGTAGTTCAGAGTTCAGACACAAATCTGGCAGAAAAGCTGTAGCTGACTCAACAAGCTGCCTTGGGAAATGGTGCCCTTTTGCAAACACATGCTGGCAATTTTTGAGGTGAACCACTGTATGGTTCTGACAGTGCAACTATTGTTGTTTACTTTTATCATCACAAATACAGGGAAATATAACTTCAGTTGATGAATCTGCTGAAAACATTCACCACAATTTCCATACCATCTGCTTGAACTTAAAATGTACCCTTTTCCACTTAACAGCACTGTGATGTGAAGTAATGGTCTGTGACTGCAGAAGCTTTCAGGTAAGCAAGAGCTCTCTCAAGTTCATAGCAATGTCCTCACACTGGTGTCCTCCAAAGATCTATTTTGTATATGCCTTACTCTGGTAAAACATTTAGAAGAAAAGTTTAGTAGATTAACCAATTTTTTCTTGACATGGGATTTCTCACTGAGTGTATTTTTCCCATCACTTTGTCTTACAAAGATGATGGTACTCTGATAAACAGACTGACTTTGTATAATTCATCAGGAGTTTCAACAAACATGTTTTCAAACTTCCAATTCCTTCTTCTTAACTCTTGTAGTGCATTCAAACTAGTAACTCCTGAACTATGGAAATTCAAGACCAGACTTTGGTTCACTAAGCTCTAATAAAGTCTCTCTATACAACATTTATATGTAAATCCTAAAACAGACACAAAGTATGTGACTTTAATGGTCTGAGGTCATGTTACTGTAGGTGCACAGCTCACAGTTTACACGATCTGCTGGCTGGCTTGTTTATCAAAATACATGATACTGGCTAATTTTGTTTTATGTCTGAGTCAGACTGGGGTGAAGGTCAGCTGCAGAAGACAGGCTGGGGCTAGGGATGCAGTTATGGTGGCGGTTAGCAAGCGAGGGTGGACAGACAGGAAGCAGCAGGCCTGCAGACATTCAGCCTATGCCTTGGGAACAGGGGCAAAGGAAAACTGAACAGAGAGCACAAATGTGGCATATGGGTGAAGGTACAGGAAGCCCAAAGCCTGGACAAGGAGATGTGCCAAACTCATCTCCAGCAGCAGGAACCACAGCAGAGAGAGCCCCAGGCAAAAAGCAAGTGGTAGAGGCAGAAGAAAGAACTGAGAAAGAAAACCCTGGGAAAGCACGTAGGGCAGCACTGTGGTGAGAGAAGACCCAGAAGGCAAATGGAAAGGACAAAAATGGAGGGATGCAAAAGAAAAAGGGGGACGAGAAAGTTGCCAACAATAGGGCAACTGTTGTCAAAGAGGGGTGGCTGTGACAGAAACACTTCATCCTTTTGATCCACTTAACGACATTTAGAGACTTGCCTTATGCAGACAGAAGTGGGCATGGAGCCAGGACAGAAACACGGGGCCTGATTTCGCAAACCTGTTGACCCTCCTCACTGGGAACGGTGGTTGGCTGTGGGAAGGCGGCTTGTGGCTTCCACCACATGTAGTTGTGGTGATGGGCTGCATTTCACCTTAATGCCAAGCTAGCTCCCAAGAAGATGTGATGCTCAGTACCTCTGAAATACCAAGGGGACAGATTTTTCTTTATGATTTTATTATATTTCCTTCAGTTGCTGGAATGGGTCTGCTGCGGATTTTCTTGGGTACTCTTGAAAATCCAATCTGCAGCTTTAAAACTCCTTTGAAAATTTGGCCCAAAACACAGATTTGCATGCTTGCATTCTGGCCTTGAAGTTTGAAAATGCCAACAAAGTTCCTCAGGATAGCATGGGAGACATTGGGTAAAAAAATTACCTCCACCTCCCTGTATAATATATGTTAAGGTACTTTGTGCTGAAAACTTTTCCAGACTAATTCTGAAATGGCAAACCCAGTGCAATGATATACCACATGCTGGCACTATCGTTTCCCAGACTACTATTAGGCTATGTGCAAACCGTCCTGCACCATTTAAGCTCAAAATAAGAGGAAAAGATAATAAATTAGACAAAAAATCACATCCATATGCATTTGTCTACAGAGAAGCAGGTAATGGAATTTTGTTTTTTTCCTATAAAAGAACTTTAGTAAGATTCATTTAAGCCAATCTTTAAGACAACATAGAAAGCATTGCAAAGAATTACATATCCAATACTATAAATTTTTTGTGTACACATGAGCACAGGTATACACACACAAAGAAATTAATGTGTATCTTCAACAGCTACATGTTAACAGATCCCTAAAAGGTTGTACTCAGCAAGTGAATACTTTAGGTTTGCCATTTAATACCTATAAAGATTTGCTACAGAATCCCTTTTTTCTTTCCAAAAATCCTCATGCAAAGCACATTCAAGCCACCCATTTAAAAATAAACTGTCTACTTGAGATAAGCTGCTCCCTACACATTTCTGCATTTATCAAATATGACTTAATCGAGAAAACAAAATGAAAATCTATTAGCTGCAATTCAGAGTTGTGACTGCAGTGTAATGGCTTCATTATGAGCGGGATGATAAACATTCCCAACCACAGGCTCTGTTTCAGAAGCAGCTACCAAACATAAGCCTGCACTTCAGCAGCTGCTCTTCTTTTTCTTCTATTTTATACTCAGTGACACAGCACACACCACCCGGCCATAAGGCAGGGCAGGGACTCCCAGCTGGAATTCCCAGAAGAGGATTCCATCCCCTGTCCCTGAAAGATTTCCCTGTAGCCTTGGAAAAAGGAGCCATTTTCTCTGTCTCTCCATTCCCAGCCTGTATATGGGAGCACAGGTACTCTGGGAGAATAAATGCAGAGGAGGACTATGAGGTCCTCTTTTATTATAGCAACAGGCCACATAAAGATCTTAAGACTGTAAGGATTTATGCCATAATATTACAGCAATCCTTGTTTTCTAAGAATTTTCATTAGCCCGCCTCTAAGGTGTCTGAAGAGATATTGCCATGGTTAGGGGAAGTGGAGCTGTTTACTGTGTCCTCTTTCTTTTGAGAAATTAGAGTGCTATGCTTCATTAGATTATGATATGGCCCAATGCAGAGAGAATCAAAATCCATCCCTTAACCCCAGGCCCCATGGCACACTCCTGGTCTGACACACACAAACAAGAAGTATAGGGCCAGAGCGTGATTTGTTTGAGTAATATACTCCTCTGATTTCAAAAGAAGCTGCTGAAGAGACAACTCTCATTTGAAGAACCTGTTTAGTGTGAGGTGCAAAAATACACATAGCATTTAGCTGCCTGACACCCACTCAGTTTGTGCTTGATTGAATTAATTGCTTAAAAATCCAAATATGAATTTACTAATGCATTTGCCTGTAAGTTAGAAGCTTTCAGAGTAAACACGGGCAAGTTATTTACTACCCACACAGAGCTCAAAGCAGACCTTTAATAGTAGCTAGAAGGCCAAGTCTTGGGCTAAAACACCACCAACCTTATGTATTTTACGAATTCAGAGTAAAAAAAACCTGCTCCTAATCTGAAGAACAAATAGGGGATTTATTCAGAGAATGCTAGAGGGGCTGTGGTAAAGCCAGCAGACTCCTACAGCTGTCCTTATGGAAGGTGATGAAAGTTCAGACTTGGTACGCTAATGATTTTAGGCCAAGTCAGGACAAAAACAGAAGACAAAAAAAAAAAGGCAGAAGCTGCAGAAGGAACTTTAACCTCCACAGTTAGAACTGACCATGAAATAGATCAGGCTGCTTTAGTAAGCATGGCATAGAAAAAGGCTAAGTTTAGACCCAGTAAGCCCAAAAACACACTGACAAGTAAAACCACATTCTCTCTTTTTAATCCTGTTGCTTTATGTTGTTCGTTTGATAATAAACTGCTTCTGCCCCAGAGCAGTGCTCCCCTGGCACTGAATTCATGCTCACACTCAAGTTCCCACCTACAGATGCAGACACCCTTCCTTTCTTACAACCTAACATCTGAAGTACAAGGTGTGGTGCTGGTGGGCTGGCTCTCAGTAATGTCTCTTAACATCTTCAAAATTATAAGAATCTCAGTACAAAGATTCTTTTCTTTATTAGATTAAAAAAAAAAGCAACAACTACAAACCCCAAACACTTCTTATTTATTTATTGTATGCAAAATACATATTATTTAAATTCATTTGCTTTATTCTACACTTCCCGTGACTGATATTTTTGGAACATTCCATTTTTTTTTCTAAAATGAATTCCTCCAGCTCTCTGTTCCTTGTTGATGTGTTGGGTCAATAACATTAGCCTGATGTGTACATGTTGCTTAGGTGCACTTGTATGGTGGGGTTACCTTTCTCAAAATTCCTCGTTCCTGTCACCCTGTGACTTGCGAACCACAGCTCAGTGGGCTTGGTGAGGAGGAACATGGCAACTCTCCCTAAGGAAAAGTGATTTTTCACCCTTGTAATTAACTACATGCCATAATACAACTGAAGATTAAGAAAACAAGAATTCAGAGATCAGGAAATGTAGACAGAAGCTGGAAAACTTCATGTCCAGTCTGCAATTTGGGCTTTTGCCATACCCTATGATTTCTGTCCAAGAGTGGCTAAACCGGGGAAAGAAAATTAAAATAAAATCTCTCAACAAAACAGAAGCAGCAGATGGCTAAGGAAGTCCCTAGGATATAGACTTCTGGAAACTGTGAGAATACACCAAGGGAATTGTCAAGTATACACTTGGAAGGTTTTTGTCAGAGACAGAATATAGAGACAGTCAGATCTCTGACAAAATTAAGCTACCCTTATATTCCTATATTCTGATTCTAAATTTTGAATTAAATTTCTGAGTTTACCTTAAAAAACAAAAAAGGACTTCTACACAAGTTTGTTTCATGAACTTGAACAATTTGGGCCAGCTCACCCTGAATTAAGGCCACCAAGCTTTAGCTATGTAGTTAACAGAGGCTCCCTGAATGCCCTGGTGAACACAGACCTTAAAATTTAGCTGGCACTTTCAGGTAGTGTAAGATGAACTCTCAGAATTTCAGTTCTATTAAACACCTCTTAACTACTTGGCACTACCAGAATTTGTTCCCATTAAACTTAATTTATGCTAATTAAGTACTGCTTATTGCCGTTCTCTATCATTAGGCAAAATCAGTTTTCTGGGAAAAGTCATAATCAAGAGGCAACTTCATTTCAGAATATTCCAATTTTGAATAGCATTCTGTAATAAAGTTCATTTATAGACCAACTCACTAAAAATCATTTTAGAAGTATTACATGCAGCAGCAGTGCAAAACCCCTGTGTGTACAGCAAAGGGCAGTGGCCAACCGGCAGTGTCCTGCAGAGTGCTCCAGAAAGACAGAGGGAAGAGAGAATGGGGCAGACCTTTTTTAAGGACCATGAGACACCAGCAACAAAGAGCTTGTCTGTGCCAGAAAAAGGAAAAATGGCACACTTGTTATCAGTGCACAGCTTCTTTTTTTTTTTTTTTCCCCCTTAGGTACTTCACAATAAGGACTTTTAAGGAGAGAAAATAACAAAGTGCAAATTGTCTTCAGTATGAGGAGCAACAGGGGAGACAGTCTGAAGATGTGCATTTACAGACGTGAAAGGTGGCTGGTCAGGATCTGTCATGTTGCTAGTGGATGAAAGAGGAGAGACAGGGCCACAATGGGCTGGGCAAGCCTGCAAGACTGAGCTATAGCCTGGACCTTATGAGCTGCCTCAAAGGACACTCCCATGTTTTTGGCAAAGGTATGAGACTACAGGCCGATGCTGAATGAAAAGATAGATGCGGGAACTGGGCAAGAGGAGATCTTGGAGAGAAAGCCTCAGGGTGAATTTGGTTACTTGGCCTAATGACAAGACTGAGAATTCCCAGTCAGCTTCTGGTCTGGAATGGGGAGGAAGATTTGTGGGTTACCAGCACAAGGAGAGCACTTGTGTTTGCCTGTGTGGGTGAGATTACTGCTGCTTTTAGTGGGAGCTCAACTAAGTCAAAACTGATTGCCCTGGGAAATCCCACCCATGCTGTTTTAGACCACCAGCACAGGACACTGCTTTAATTATTTTTCTTTTTAAAATAATAGTGCCCTGTGGAGTAGCTGTGGTGCTCTTTAGAGTAAAATAAGTGACTTAGTCCTTTAACAGTTTTTATTCTATATACACTTAATAATTGGTACCTACAACTTTAAAATGAAAGTGTCTCAGCAGCTGAATTGTCCCCAGCCTTCCTTTTCCCTGTAAGCTTACAGTCATCTCAGTGATCCAGAGCGCGCAGGAATACCATATTCCAACTCATTGTCCAGTCAATAAAGTGAAAAATGCCATTCCTCTTTTAGCAGATGGCAGCAGAAATGCAATACAAGGAGCAAGAACACTAATACAGAAATCAATGTCTGTTACAGTTTCAATCACATTGCAGTCCTGAAATGATAATAGCAACCCTTCAATAGCTAATGCTGATCCTGTTTGTATTAGAAATCGGTTCAATGTGTTTCAGGTTTTAATACTATTACAAAAATAATTACCTTTTAACCTAGACCCTCCAACCCCAGACCTTGTTCCCACAAAGGAAAACAAACCAAACAGCAAAAAAAGACCCCAAACAAACAAACCTAACTTCTTCCTTCCTCACTCTATGACCAAGAAAACGGGAAAGAGATTTTTATAATGGAGATGGCTGGGAATTCCCACGGTACTTGTGGCATGGTAAGTGCAGAGGAATTATTCAGGCAGCTCTATTGCTGTGCAAAGCCTTTCTGGACAGCTACAAAACTATCATGAAGAAGAAAGAAAATGAGTCTTTAGAAACTGCTGACAGAGCAAATGCTTCCTTCTTTGAGTAAAACTGAAGTCTTTTTATGCTAGAAAACAATCTTTTTTATATAATCAGAAGAGCTACATGCACACCAATGTTGGTAAACCCATACTCTGTTAATTGTCTGCATGCAGCCAGTGATTAGCATGAAGTGAAAATTGTTTGATGAATCATTTATAGGATAAATAGCAAAGAGTAAACATTGGGGAGAAAACCCCACCAACCCCTGTATGTGCTGGAGCACCCGGTAAGCCTGATAGCAGGTAAACAGAGCAAGTCATACACATGCAAGGAGAAAGCCCACAGCCTGACTGGACCATCCTGGCAGTATGTGACCTGAGGATGAGTTTGTGAAGTAGCTTCATGACTACAAGGACTAGAGCACTTTGGACATATATCAGGGGAAACCTGAATAAATTATATTACCACTACATTTATTGCCACTACTGCCAGCAAAATACTACATTCAGCATTGGTGTTCATACATCAAGAGAGAGCTTGATAAATTGGATA
The DNA here is from genome assembly GCA_026212715.1 of Elanus axillaris. NCBI lineage: Eukaryota > Metazoa > Chordata > Aves > Accipitriformes > Accipitridae > Elanus > Elanus axillaris. The sequence continues at coordinate 18,321,487 of JANZLQ010000089.1, forward strand.
TAAGTTGTGAGATTGATTAAAAGATGGGAAAACACATCTTACAGTGACAGTCTCAAGGAGTTCAATTTATTTAGCTTATCAAAGAGAAGGTTAAGGCATGTCTGACCACTAAGTAAATAGTACTTGGGCAAAGGGAAACTGATAAGAGGAGGCTTTTCATCCTAGGAAGGATGGAACAGTCCCACAGGCAGAACATGAAACCAGACAAATTTAGGCTGGCAAAAGCCATGCACGTTTAATAATAGAGGAATGAACCACTGGAGGAGTTGCTGATAATTTAAAAATTCTAAACCGATGTTTCTTTACAAAATATGCTATATGACAAAGTGAAATCCAGGCTAGTTCACAAAGTTGAAAAGAAGCCTAGAATAAAAGATAATTTTTGATTAGCCTTTTGATTTTTCATTTCCTCTGCTTCTCAACATTCAACAAAAGTTGTTTGATTCAATAAAGAACTCTCAATGTCCTGTATGTTGCTTCTAGCTCATTTTGCCTCTCCAAAATCTCATCTACTTTTGAGTACAAAACAGTAGGTCTTTATTTGCAAGAATTTATATTAGTGTCCTTAACAGTACATATATTACTATACATGCTTGCTTGTCTGCCAACATCTGCTCCCAGTTTGTGTTTCCTTGAGCACTCCTTTACTCATCCCATTGAACAGCAACTGTGGAGCTCAGCTTGCCCAAGCCCCATTTGGTCCTTGAGTCACAGAACAGGTTGCTCCTGCCCTAGCGTTGATTGTAGCTCCTCTCACCTACTCCCTTTAGCCGTTTTCTTTTTAACCACCCCTCTCAGACCTATGGATGAAAGTTCCCAGCAACTTTCACCTGGGTTAGCTCAGTGCTACAGGCAAAGAAAGAAGAAAGGGGAAGAGGAAGGGAAGAAAAAGGGGGGAAAAAAAATCTACATTTTTTTCCTCAGGAAAGGCAATAGGAGATACCCTGGGAACTGGGGTCCTCTGGCTGCCCCACTCCTTTCCTGTGCTGGGCACTCCCACACCCCTCCATTTGTCCCTCAAAATGCTGTGGGGACATGACAGGGCAGAGCAGCCTTTCACAGCAGGGTGGCTGCCAGTGAGGCCCCTCTCACAGCGTATGCCTTTCAATGCTGTGTTGTCCTTCATCAGGTTTTCCAATTTCCCAGGAAGTTCTTTCTCATTTTTTGATGAGTCCTTTCCAGTGAGCAGAGGTGCAGGATTACCCCAGCCTCCCGCTCACTCATGGGTTGGGGAACAGTAACCCGGTACTTCAGCTTCACTCCTGGCTTTATTAACTGCACTGACCCCGGGGGTGGCTGCCAGGGGTCCTGCCACCTCCCTGGGAGCTCCTGAAAAGATCTAAAGCCCCAACCCAGTCATTTGTTCCCTCCTGCTTACCAACAGTAACAGTCTTTTTGCACATCTCCACCTAGACTGTGGCTAGCAGAGCGCAGGTCCTCTCCCTCCCTCTGACTGCCCTGGTCTTCTTCTGCCTCCTTTCCTCCTTGCCCTGCCCTGCTCCATCCCACACCACCTGCAGAACCAGGGAAGCACTCGGCTTCCTCACTACTCCTGCTTTTCAGTGAGGAACCTTTGAGATGAGCCCCAGAAAGATGAACCTTCAAAGGATGAACCTTCAGATTAGCACTCGGACACATGGGCAGGCAGGGCCTGAATCCCTGTCCCTTGGAGAAGCCCCTCCACCTGTGACAAGCTGCTCTTTGTAGCATTCAGGAGCAGTGAGCAAAGAAGAGCTTGTCAAACACCACTGAAGAAAAGTTTTTTGTAAGAAAAAGCCAAGTCAACAGAATGTGTAGATACCAGTGAAACCCTCTAAGCAAGCCCTCAGCTAGGTAGACGAGCTGCTGACCTGCTGCCAGCCAGCCTGGGTTCGTGTCAGTCCCAGGGAGGCAGCAAACAAGCCGTCCTCCCCGCTGCACCCCTCGGGCTGCCTCACACCCAGGTGGCACCAGCTGCCGAGCCTCCCTCTTGGCAATTGGATTTGGGACCTTTCAGAAGCATTGAAACATTTCCACCGTCTGGTGTTTGTGAAATATTTTGGAACTGCAAACCAATTAAAGTGTTTTATTCACCCTCCTTGGGATGATAAGAGTATCAAGAACATTATCACCACTCCTGCTGTTTTGCCTGCCGGGAATCTCCCCTCCCGGCCACACTCGCTGTGCTAGGCAGGCTGGCAGGATGGTGACCAAGTCCTGTCTTGGCTCTTTGAACCGTTTCTGTGACACGGGGAATGAGTCTGTGTTTATTCATGTGAGATGCAACATATTTATTCAATCTACCCACTGATTTTTTTAATCAAATGACCAGTCTCTGTTTGCCAAAATAATTCCCTTGGAACAAAACCATTGGCCCAGGAGGCTGCCTCTTGCCCAGGGCACAGCTGAGCCCCAAACGCCTCATAAACTAGCAGATGGGTTCAGACCGCTGCCAAGAGTGCTGGTGCCATGCACAAGCCCTCGTCCTTTGCCTCTCTTGCTGCCAGCACTGTTTGCTGGAATGGAGTTACTACAGTTGCATTACTATTCAAAACAGTTAATACTGGGTTTTGGGGCAGGGACCAGTTTTTCACTCAGTGTTTGTCCAGTGCTGTGTTCCACAGCTACAACTCCTGCATTTTACAGTGACAGGAATGACAACATTGCAGCCATTAGTCCAAATGGTTTTGTCCACAATACACTTCACAGCAGAGATCTGAAAAAGAAGTAGCCCCTAATATGTACAATTTTATGTGCATATTGGGGCTTTTATATTAATTGATTTAAAAAAAAAAAACTAACGAAGTGTCATTATTAAGAAAATCCAGACTAACTTGCTGCAATGTTAGCCTCACTGAAGTCTGTGGGAATTCTGGGTTTAACTATATTTTCTGATCTTTATCGTCAGTCTCATATGGGAGCAGCTGAGATCAGTCAGCTACAAAACTAACACAGCAACTTATACATCAGCTTTAGTAGCCTTTGGATCAGGAGCATAAATGATGTTTTTTAAGAAATCTTGACAAGTACTGTACAACTAAAACAAACAAAATGGCTAATAGGTTACATACATCACTTAGTGTAATAAACTTCTGCTGATTTATTATGTTTTCAATTCTTGCAATATGCAAAAAGGTTAAATTAATCATTTCTGTAGAGGCATAATAATATTGGCCCCCAATGACATATCTCTGCAGTGCACTTTGCCTGGAGGACTAATAAAAACTGATCATTAAAACAACTAGATTTGGCTTTGATTAGAATCACCATAGGATAAAGGGAATAAAATGAATTACAAAGAAGAATGGGTAAAGTAAACGAAATAGACAGATACTAGTGAATACTGTACATTAATATTTACTAAGGAATTAGAGACGATAAAAACTTTTAATATGGTCAGCAATGAGGTGTGAAATACACCATATTAACAGGTTACTGCTGTGCCAGAATATAAAACAACAGGACAAGGTGCAATCAGAGGTCATTTCCATCCTTCTGCACTTAATTGCACTCTACCCCATTTGGAAACACAAACAAAGCTTTTAAACATAACCATACAAAATAATTACATATACACCTATGAAGAATACTTCGTTAATCATGCTAGTCTGAAGATCAGGTTTCACCACTGGCTCCCATTGTGACTGCTCCTATCACATTTTTCTATACATACTGTTTCACAGTCAAATCTAGTTTTCCTCTGCAAAGTGGTAAATTTCTACTTGAAAAGTTACCAGCTGTTTCTCTATCACAAGTGGCAACACATGTAATAAGAAAAAAAATCAAACACCGTTTGCACTTTCTTAAAATATTAATTTAAATTAGCAATTCTTCCTCCTCCCTTTCAAATTAGTCCACTGATATGTAGAGGTAGAGAATACTGCGATTTACACTTAATAGTTTTTTACAAAGGACATGTTTCAGGTTTGCATATACCACCCCATCTATTTTAGTACTAGAAAGAGAGAGTGGAAAACCACCTGCTCTGCTAAGGTAATTTAGCCTGTTAACTACCTGCAATGAATTGGCTCTACAGTTCCTCACACAAATCTGGGACCTCATTCTGTAATTTCCAGAAGTCATAACTTACAGAGTAAGCACCAATTTCAATGTTTTCAGTGTAAATGAACTTTAGAAGAGGGGATACTCGTATCGTGAAATATTTACAGTATTAGGGGGTCAGGGATGCACTGAGAGGTTAGTTTTCTTAGGTGTCTTGTACAACTCTGAAGGCGCCTCCAGAAGGTAATTCAAAGCCAGGACTTAACTCAGGAACTCTGAATTACTTTTGAGAATGGAGATTGTCCCACCACTCACTATCTACCCAGGATGTCTAGGGAGAGCTGCTTTCCTGAAATGGGCACTGAGAATAAGTCTTTAATGGGTCAATATGAAAGATAAGGGATTTTGCATGTGACTATACGCTGATAACTCTCTTGACACTGTTTTGGGGGCCTTCCACATGGAAATCCCACTGACTGAACACCCTCCTTATAAAAAAATCAGCTGGATCAAGCTCTGAAGACAGAGCTACTTCTTTTCAGGCTTCTTGAGCCCTGAAGTTGTACATGCATTACATTAAGTTTCTGAAACACAAATGTAACTTTGCTTGACTGAATCTAGGACAGAAAAAAAAAGGACAAATGCCTCTTCCCTGGGCCAGGTGATTTTCACCAGGCATTGGCCAAAAGCATAACATGTGATCCTGGATGGAGCTGAAGCTTGTGAGCAGTAGTAGCAGTATTACCTCCTTCCCATCAACATTGCTACCAGTGCCGCAGCACTAATAAAATAAACAATGAGTTGTTTTACACACACTTCTCCTGGCAAGATACCTGAAACAGCTCATCAAGGAAAATCAAAACTAGCAGTGGTCAACATTTTCGGAAAAAAACCCATCCAAAAATCAATGTAATAAGCATAACTCCTATTGTCAGTGCTATGGAATCCACATTGATCAGGTCTTAGCTTTTTTAGCCACTTGGGCATACAGCTGAGCTGCACAGCATGACCCAAAGGTTAGTGATCTGTGACCACTTCAGGCTAGAACTGTAAGCCAAAGGAGTATCTTTTGATTAGCAAACAAAGGAAAATGCACTTGAGAGCCTGTTTTCAGAAGGTTCCTTAAGATACATTGCAACTAGTTTCTACATCTCTATTTTATACTGTTACTCAATATACAGCCTTGAAACCCACACCCAAAACTCTCGCAACAAAAGGCACCACCACACAGCTAAAGCGGTGGTTTCCCAAAAGGCCTAAGTCTCTTGGGTAAAGGTGACAGGGTTGGAAGCCTTGCTCCTGGGGGCAGAGCCAGTCTGTGTCCCCAGTGCCCTGCACTTCTGTTGCATCCAGCTGGGCAATCCCGACATGGGCCAGCACACGTGCCTATGTGCCATTATGATAAAAGGAACTGGAGAACTGAAGTTTTCACTCTAGATCAGTTCTTCAAACTTCATCACATGCATGCACACAGAGTTATACAGAAATAATGGAAGGGGAAGAATGGGACAGGAATAAGTGGGGAGGCACTAACACAGACTGCCCTTTCAAAATGCTTTTACTCTTCACACCTTCCTCCTGTTAGGAAAACAAATAGCTTGTTGGTTCTGGAAACATGCCCAGGTCACTACATGGTTTGCTGGAGCTTAGATTCCCAAAACTTGGTTACATTTCCAGGATGGCACAGCTGAGAAAAGGAAACCATCACCAAAGGCAGGGTCCGAGAATGGCAGAATGAGGCACCTCATCCAGCCCAGGTAAAGACAGCACACAGGGAGCCTGAAAGACAGAGGAGCAGCTGACCCTGAGCCAGTGACAGGTACGATAAGATATGTAAAATACATTTGACAATATTTAATTACTTAAGGTATGAGTCACAGATTGTTTTTCACTGTTCTTGTATTTTGTTTCCCATTTCACATGTACCACATTTACAAAAAAAGACAATGCAGAATAAGAGATGCTATCGATAGAGTTATAGAACAACCAAAGAAGAAATAAGAAGTTATGAGAGAAAACCAGAAAGCATACACTGAGTTTCAGTGAGGGATCTCTTGCTTCATGTGATAATGGCAGATAAGATGAAACATTCCTATTTTCCACAGCAAAATAAGGACTTGCTTTGACAATAATAATCTACATCGCATATCCTTCTAACAGCACAGCACAGTGTCAGCTCTTAGACACCAAATTAGATCATGAGGACAAGTGTTACTTTTATGCTGCAAACAACCTGCAAGACTGCAAGCAATGCACCTGATGAAGCTTTCAAGTACGTAAGTACAATTACTGTCAGCTAATATTTTTATGGAAAATAGGTCTTGTCAAAAACAAAACAAAAACCAAAGGAAAACCCCTAGTTTCACTCTCTAACAAGACCATGTTTGGCTGATAATGATAATTTCATCACTGTGATAAGTTTAAGTTTTTTATATGGGGTTTGATTTAGTGCAGTGTAATACTCTGGTTAAAAACAGATTAATAAAAAGTCAACTAAAAAAATTAAAGTGCTAGCTTGCGAAAGGGAGAATCATTAAAACATGTTTCTAATGGGGTTTCTTAATTAATTGCTACTTGTCTCCCTATATTTTTCAACACTTTCATCCACGCTCCAGATGCAAATGAATTATTACTGCTACTAAAACCTGTGGGTAACATAGGTAAATAAAGAAGAAGAAAGGGTGGTTATACTGAGGAATCCAGATCACCCATCTCATTCAAAGAAAATATACTTTAATGGAACCAAATGTGACCTTATAAACATGTTTAAACTTGTTAATCATGATCATTCAGATCAGCATTTTAAACTCACTGCATTTCACTACTTCATCTGGCCTTCAAACAAGACTAGAAACATGGCACCTACTTGAAGAAGAGGCCAAATAAAGCAGAGTTTATGTCTGAGTTTTAAAGCTTGGGGGTTTTTATTCCAACATTAAGTACACAGACCCACAGAGATAGGCAATTCCCAATACCAAAGGAACTGTCACTGAAAGCAGTATTGCACATTTTTACCATATATACATACATATATAGTAACATGCATATAGTAAATGGCTACAGTGATGCCTACTGAAGGAAATACTTCTCTTCTGCCTCTCAACATTTGTTTCTGCCTTCTCATGTGCCTTCTGCTCTTTCATGTTGCTGCCAGTAGTGAACCTTCATTATCTGCATTTGCTGCCTAATGGGAGTATGTTTGTGTACCCCTCTGCAATTCAACACACAACTCAACATGTCTCTTTCCCACTCCTTTAATTGTTCTAAACCTTTAACTACACGAGTTGGCATTGCAAGAGTTCATCAGTTGTTCTCTGCTGTCGAAACCAGTACAATTAAGACTCTGCCTTGTTTGGGGATATGACTGCTATGGAAATCGTGAAACACAGTAAAATTTTGATCCTATTGCCTTCCTTTCCTCCCCCAAACCATGTCTCAAACCTCTCCTAATCCATCCTCCTCACCCATTATCTTGTACTTCCCCACGTTGTATCCTCAGAACAGCTTCACTGAATTTTCTGTTGTACATTTTACTTCTAGAAAAGGCTATGTACACATAAGCATTTGAACAATAAATCATAAATGTGGTTCAATCACGTGAGCTGGGGTTAGCTGATAGCCAGGTCTCTGGGGTGAATTTATACAAGCACATTTCCCTGATTCTATGATCTCATTTGCTCTCCTGGAAAACGTTAAGCACAAGGAATTATGCAGACCACAAAATGCTGTGTGGATGGACATCTGAGAGGGAAAAGCTTGTGTTTTCTAAATGAGCACCTGCTGTAAGAGATGCTGCCAATATCCTGCGCAGATGACACCAGCAAGAGAAAGTTAGGTATTGATTGGTGCCTCCAGGGTGCAGGAGGAATTGTTAAGGCTCTCTGGAAAGCACAACCCACAGTAGTTCCTTGGGGACATGCAAGTTGCCAGTAATAATATTACCCCTGCAGTCCCAGTTACCCAGATCAAGAGTGCCATGGAGCAGAACAAGCAAGAGGCTTTCCAGAAACAGAGATGCAAACAAGCATCCCATTTACCAACCCTGTCACTTTAAAGGAGCTATAGATTAAATAAAGTCCAACTCACTGTTTCTGAGTAGGCAGATTGTTGTGGGTAAGATACTTCCTACTGTGTTGACTTCTTAAATCTACCAGTGCCTGCTCAAAAAGAGCTGAAACTGATTATACTCAATGTGCTAAATGTCACTTAGTCATGATATGTGAGGTTTTTTCCTGCCTCCCGTGGACTGGAAGAAAACAGACCGAGCTATAATTTTGTACTAGTGAGAGAAAGTTCGGTCACCAAAGGGCCAAGGAAATGTTGCCAAGCTGGTGAGTATGGCAGGAGGTGGAAAGAATGGGGAAAGGAAGAAATAATACATACTTGAACTGTCAGAAAAGCTTTAAGGAACTACATTTAAAAAACTAAGCAGATATTTTAAGGAGATGAAACACTTGCTAATGTGATGCTTATATTAAAATTGTGGCCAGATTTGATAGTGGTATGTCACTGGAACCAGCATTTCCATATTGTATGTTGTGAATTTTGCCTTGAGGGCAGAAAAAGAAGCACATGAAATGGGAGATTTCCACTCTACCCTCCCCCGCCCCAGCTGAGTTTCATGTAGAGCAGGCTTACATATTAGAAGGCATACTGGAAAGGGTGTATTTTTAACTGAGTCAGTCAGAATCAGACAATTCAGCATTTTTTTGACTCTTCAATCATAAGATCTTAAGCTGGGGAAGGTATTTTTAATTCCAGTCGAGTACTGGTTAATCTTGGTAAAATGCTGTGATATTAGGTGCTGCAAATAGCTCACTTGCAAAATGTCAGTAGTATTTTATTAATATATGTTGCAATAGTTCTCTAGGAGAAGCAGCTGTGAGGGACAGAGAATGGAAAGGAAGGAAAGGTAAGTGGATTTCTTTGCAATGAACCCAAAGTCACTCCCACTCACTGGAGATGAGATGCTGGGTTGGCATTCCTCCTATTGCCAGGCATACATAAAGACCCTCCTCCTGAAGGGAAGCAAAGACAAATTTAACAGGGAGTTCTCAATCCAAGTGGGTGAGCACACACCCCGACCTGGTGGGGGGCTCATAATTAAAATAGTTTCCTTTGCATAAGGGTTTATGATCAGGAGAAAATGACAAATCATGCAGACAAGATGATATTGTCACCATGAATCAAAGGCTTAGCGGAAGAGCTGTATATCGTTAGGAAATCTTCAGTCTAAGAGAAGCTGCTAGTATCTTGTGATAATCAACATTAAGTGTCTTACCAACATTAAGAACAGCAAGGCTGAAGCATCTTTTACCTCTGGCTGTAACCAAACAGGTAACTGCAAAGATGACGTGCTCAGGAGCCAAACATTCTAGCAAATACATGGTTTCTATTACACCCAAGCATAAAAAAAGAAGAGCAACAAAAGGACTATAGAAGAAATAACTACCATTGATTGAGAGTTAAATTGTATATGCAATGGTGTGAACCCTTTGGGACAAATGGTTACCTTATGGGAGCAGCTTGCCACCACAGTTTCCTTGGACTGAGGTCTCCCCCTCACAGTCCTCCTACCTGAGAGCCCCTAAGGCACAGCCTCAGTGCTGCCATGTCTTCACACTATTTCTGTGCAGAGGATGTGCAAAACACCGGATCATGCAATAAGGCAGATGATGCTCACTTGTGACGTGACCGCTGCGTGTCAGGCCACAGAACAGGGAAAGGCTGTTGTGCAAGATGGCAGAATTTGTCGGGGGGGCAGCCTGGCCAGTCATTTGGGCACCACCACCTCCTGGCACCTGGGCACAAAAAAATAACCTCCTCCACAATTTAGGAGCATGACAGCAGACCTTGTAAAGATACCAGAGTTAGCTGCAGAATAGCTAGAGGGGGCAGCAGCAATCATCTCATCACAGGAGAAAAGGCTTCACAAAGTAGCCAAGCCCCCTGGGGAGCGGCATACGAAGCCAGTGGTGCTGTAGGTATGCTGCCATGTCACCTAAGCTCAGCACATATATGCTAGATCTGGTATCTTCACAGGGTTTACAGTCTTGCCTTGGGATGACAACACTATCATATACTTGGGAGGTCTTGAAACCCCATCCAAACACATCTAATTCAAGACTTGACATTTTTGCTCACATCAGGAGAAATACCGCTCCTGAACAAACACGTGCTCAAGATCAGAATTTTGTGTTTAACCCGGGTCAAATCCTAAGAACTCATTAAGAGAAGCACATATTTATCTTTAATAACCTTTTGCCTTGCTCAATTCTAAATTCAGATCTTTTTCACTTTCTTTCAAAAGATATTTATCTCGGTAAATTTCTCAATTTCACATCTCATCCTTTTAAAGGTCAGAGTACAATGCTGTATTTATAGAAAAATCATAGTTACCAACAGCTAACATATGGGATGTACTGAATGGCAGGAGTCATGGTATTTATATCATATTTACTGAAAATGTGTTTGCAGCCTCATTCCTCTTCTACTGCTGGGTGATGCACTAACTTACAAATTAAACATTAACAGTGATGGCAACTGATTTACTAAATAGAAATTATAATGATTCGCTAAATTAGAGCAGCACCTGCTGTTACACATTGGCATTTATGAGACCTGTATTGATGAATTTTAACACTACAGTGTGTTAGAGATACCAGCTAATAAGTTCTGTACTCAAATCAATATAGCTCATGAAATTTAGTAATAATTATTTGGCCATCTAATAGAGAGGCTTTCCACTGGTTGCAACATTTGCCTTCATGTTCAAGGTTGTATAGTTATGCCTACTAAATTCAGATCAAGAGAGGCAACAGGACAATCTAAATAAATTCTCCTGCGAAAGCAAAGCTCAGCAGCAATGCCATATTCTAGCATGACTTACACTTTCTGTGACATCTCTAACTCTTTCCCATCTTCCACTGATTGGACAGGAGAGCAACTGTGAACCCCAGACCACTCTTATGTTTAATTTATGGCAGTGAAGCTGCCTCTGTTGCAACCTGTCCTTTCTCTGTTTGCATTCTGATGGGAAACAATGTGCTTCTAAAACTGAACTGGCTCTTTAGCAAGTGATTTATTTCCTGAGATCTGCAAGTGCAGCTACTGTGCTAGCCTAACGCAAGCAGACTGACCTCCTAGAGCTGCCTCCCAACTTGTCCATCTGCACCTCTGCTCAGGTAAGCCAGCTTCTGACAGAACATGTGCTACTTTATAAATGCAAAGGACGAAAATACACGAGACTCCAAAATAAACAGGTTTGGTTTGTTTTTTTTTTTTTAAAGCTTGGCTTTTTCCCAAGGAAAAAAAAAATCATTATGGGGTTAGGGTTGTACTGTGAGACCAAGTTTCTCCCTTTTGCCCTGTCACCTGTGCTCTGTGAACCATCTTAAGAAAAACAGGCACCACTTGAATGAGTGTCAACAGTACATTGACATCAGGGCACCTTCCACCTCTAACCTGATTATATGCATTGCCCTAGATATCAAATATCTAATGTGTGCTGCTGTCTGGTAGTTCTCCAGTGCCTTTAGCAGATAGATTGGTACTCCAAACCCAATTACATCTATTGGGAGAGAAAATACTCCTGACTGCCTGAAGGCCAATGACTGCTTTTTCCTCTTCTTTAATGCAAAATCACCGAGTTCAGAGGAAAGGTTTGCTGGTGAGGTAGTGTGAGAACTCTGTGTTGCTGAGGATATAACGAATGCATCTCTTCCTCTGATTTCATGGGGTTGCTTTTGATCAGCCTGTGTCAATCTGCCAATTTCACAGATGCTGAGAATCAAATTTGAATGTGCTCAGTACTTACAGAATTGGTTCTTAATTGTTATGCACTGGCCTTTTAATCTATTAAAAATCTGAATAAAGGATAGAGAAAGCTAGTTGGTTTACAACCCCTGAAAATACACATTTGAAACCTAATAAGGCTATATAATGTGAAGAAGCTTTCTAACATGTACAGACAGACAACACACCTTTATACAGTGTACTATGGGAAGTAAATGACGCAGTTCTCCCTGCAAAACTGACAGTCATCAGATGGAAATCTCATTTCAAATCCTCTGTGCCACCTCCCTCCTAATGTGCCAGCCAATGCTGTTAAAAGTGCTCAAGATTGCAGGCCTACCAAGAAGTCTCATAACAATCTCCTTATTAAACTATCATCTGTCATCATAATTTAATTATTTGGTGCCTAGACCATTTCAACTCAGGATTGTTTTTCAACACCTGTGGTAGTGGATCATTTACCTAGATGGGATTTTATTTCATTTTTACAATTCTAATCTAATCTCCAAGCTAACAGAATAGTTTTAGCTGTCACAAATTCAGAGGCACACAAAAAGCTTCATTAGAAATCAGCCTCTTTATTTTGCTGATGCTTCAAGAAAAAATTACCAAACCTGAGCTTTCCTCTAATGTCACTATAAACTCTCCACTTCTCCTCAGGTTAGACTGACTGAAAAGGATAGGGCTCCATTATCGCAGTACATTTAAAATATGTATTAAACACAAAACTACATATAATCTTGTTTTATGCCAACATAAACCCAGATCTTTATCAACCTTTGGAATGCTAGATTGTTTCTTAAATCAGTGTTTAAATTAAAGCAAATTAATCTCTTCATATGAAGTACCTGATTACACAAATGATATAGGCCAAGCCCTGTCAGACCTCCTTACTTGGGTCATGGACTGGTGGGGACCTTGCCTTTCACCCTCAAAACACCTGCCTTCAGTCTGCTGCTGCTCCTTCCATAGGGAATCCAGAAACACCCCTAGTCTTTAAAAAGACTTAATTCCCCTGGGGAGTACACAAGCTGCTGGTGTCTGTGGTGACCCAGGGTAGCCTTTTTAAAAAGACAATATCTTTTTTTTAGTCAAGCAGAATACAGTGAATTAAAGCCTTGGGGTAGAAAGGGAAAGGGAGGTACACACCGGTGTGTGGATGCCAACAGCCACGCCGAAATCAAACTCTGACCTAAAACGCCTGGCACCCCCTCCAGCACCTCTCCTGGGCTCACACTTCTTGATTCCTGGCAAAGTTTTCAGCCAATTCTGTGACTGTGCTTCTCTTTCCAAGCTCTGGCCATGCTTCTCTCACTTTTCTGGCCTCTCAGCTGCTCAAGGCTATAATTCAATGGCCTCCCCCTGTTCCTCAAGGGAACCCCTGTGCCAGGCTCCCTGGCTGGACCGGGGACTGGACTAAGACTCCCTCCTCGCTCTCCCCTCTCAAAGGTGAGCTCCTCTTTTCGGTCAAGGTGCACCATGGCAATGAAGTAAATGGAGTAAACCAAGTCACTTCTGCATTTCGGAAACAAAGAGACAGAAATTCCCACCACTCCCTACAGTGGGCCATTCCCTATAGTTTGCCTTTAAAGCTCCACACAGCCTCCTCACTAAAAAAGCGGGGGTCCATGTGTCTTCTGCTCAACAAAAAGGGCCAGGAGGGGATGTGCCTATGGTGCTGCGAGACACCTTACTGAGTGATGTTCATCTAATACTCGTATTTCCCCACACAAACAGTGTAAATGGAAACCATACACTGTTGATCTCTGAGGATGGAAATGCTCAGCAGAAGCACTAAATCAGGACTCGCGCTTCCTTCCCAGGGCCTTCCCGGCTGGGGGCCGTACTGCAGCAATCGGCAGTCTCTCTACTTGTGTTCCACAGCCTATTTGCAAATCTTCTGTCTTATTACCAAAGAGTGTCATGTGTAGCACCAAAGGCTAAACTGTTCAGAATAATGCTGTCACCTAGTAATGCAGCTCAGGGTGGAGTGACATTTTTGGTAGGCATTAGGTACCTAACCGTGAAACACTCCCTGGGAGCCGGCACATGTAAGCCCAGCACCTTCCTGTGTGCCAGGGAGACTTCAGTGTCACCTGTAGTCACTAAATTATATTTGTCTTCCCACTACCCCAGTGATACTAGCACCCTACCTGCTCTGCACAGCTCAAATGGGAATCCACTCTGGCGTTATCCTTTGGATACTGTGGGATGTATCCCCCTTGGATGTCCTGGGGAGTTGGGGCACTTGCTAAACTTCTTAAACAGAAAAAAAACCTAGTTCATGGATTTGCCACACCAAATAATAATAATTTAAAAAAAAAGATTGTCTCATCCATTTAATCTTAAACAATAATCTACATCAAGGTAAAAAAAGCCAAAATGTCTTAGACAGCGCAGGTACATGTGTTTATAAAAACTGACCAAAAAAAAAGAGAAATAAAACTACATTTAGTCTAGTTACACTACAGTTACATCAGAAAAGCACCTCTTTCCCTCATTAAACTGAATTGCTGTTTCCCTCCTAACAAGATGAGAGTCATGACTCAAGGCCCTTTGCCTGCCCTCCCTTCTTCCTGGTAGGAGAGCTTAACTCCTAGAGCCAAGCTCTGCACACACATTATTGATCCCAGCCCAGCCAGGCTTCCAGCTGGGTCTCTAACAAAGCCTGGGTTACTGAGCACAGCTCACAGAGCAGCTGATTTACCTCTTGAACTTCCTGATATTATTGGATCTTCCAGTGAAGACGTGTAAAGAGAAAACAAGGGCAGATGATTAGCTCTTCTGTTCCCCACCCCCCTCCCCCCAGTTGCTGCTACCCAGGACAATCAAGCACGGAAGCTGTGGGTCATTCCTTTTGCATCAACTCACTGAAGAACTTCTCTGAATCACTTCAGATCTGTAATATGGAGAGCACCCTTCAATCATATCTAATGCTTTTCCTCTACTGAAGCAAAAAGCACCCCAAGAGGCATTCGACATTACCTGTTGAACTGCTGTAAAATTACAATTTCCCTCTTGTTATCTGTTCATAGGGGGTCTCTTGACAAAGCCCACTTGGGCAGGGTTAAATAAGTTCTGATGCCTCCCCTATGGCTGGTTCTTCAGAAACCCAGCCACACACCTGCAGTTAACATTAATCACGGATGCCAGCCTGACTCCCACAGGCCTGGAAGTCTTTGGCAGCTTTATGAATTAATTGTTACAGCAGGGATCTCATTTCCAGGGAATGATTAAACATACTTTTTTTTTTTTTTAAAGGAACATAGGATCCAGCTTCTAACACAGGTGATAAAATTCTAAACTTGCACACATTTAACTCTCTGGCAGATTTGTCCTTACCATCTTTTTTTTTTTTTTTTTTTTTAGGCAAAGCTCAAATGTTTCTTCTAAGATATGGTTATTCACATCTTTTCTGTCATCTGAGTATAGCAGTTTGATACTTCAGAGGAACTCTCTAATCACCTCTGAGTTATAGAGAAAGAATGAAGCACAGAGCTTTTTTTTTCCTAAAAAAAAAAAAAGAAATCCAAAGTCCATGAAAGCCTTGTTGATCTTTTGGGATCCCTTAGTTACTGTTCTCCCAGAGGAGACTTCATATTTGAAATCATAAAGGGCTTCTGCCACTGCTGAATTTTCTTTTCAAGCAATGATCTAGCTTACTTTGCTTTTTAATGATATTCTTCAGAGCTCAGGGTACCCAGAGGCACTTTTGACCAGGGTGCATTTAAAGCCCTGAGGTCTTACAGCTTCACTCAGATTCATGCAGCCTGTCACAAGCTTGACTTAATATGACTTTCTTTCAAAATATCCTCTGAATGAGGATAAATATACGACATGACAGATGAGTTACGCAGCTGTTTGCTGACACATTATTCATTAAAACCCGTAAATAAAAAAAGTTAGCATAACACTGCTGCATGTCACTCATTGTGGAATAGAGATTCAGGTTAGTTCTTAGGATTCAAGGTTATGTGTACAAATGGGACTCTGGTTGTTCCCTTGGACTTTCGTGTGTCTTGTAGGTGGGAGGCCTGGGGAGTGACTAGGTAGTTTGCCACCCACAGCAACATACTCTGAAACAACAAGGAACATAAAATCTAACTGCTGGTGAAGCAGTGGGCAGCCCTACAAAGCACCTTATCCAGCTGTGAAGCTGCCCAGTCCTCACAGCAGATCTGCCAGATCCGTGTCTGTCTGGTGAGGGTGGTGCTGGGAACGTGTCTGCTGCTGGCATGACACAGACAGAACCAGGGAAATGCTAACATGCACGAGAAGGTGACTTTTTCCTTCCTTAAGTCTAGAGGAAGGAGGTGTCCCCTCCCGAGGTGCCTTCCCTAAAAAGAGAGCCCTGCAGAGAGCACGCCTTGCCCCCAGTATTTTTCTGGACAGCTGTTACTTGCACACAGAATACTCTGTCTTTCCAGACATCCCCAATCTTATTAGTTGATCTCTTCTCTGTGCTAGTCTCTTTTCGTAACCACACAGGTATTTATTCACATGGGAAAAGACCTGTTTAATTACGCACACATCAGCGATGGGTTGCATTCACACAGAAATCCACGCTGGCAAGGCGCCTGTTAGCTCTGGAAGATGACGAAGTGGCAGCCCTGTCAGGACTAACCAAGCAACACTGGCACAACGAACTGTGCCTCAGGGGATTAATGTTGTATAACATGTATAACAAGATGAAGTATGTTCGTTATTTTGAAAATAGCGTCAGAAAACAAAGTCCAGGATTTTGATCTAGATTTATTCTCATTTAAATCTCACCCAGTTTTTTTTCCCTGAAAGAAGCCTGCAATATTTTGATTTAAATTATAGTCATCGGTTAAATCACTCATTTCAGGTATGACAGTAAAAGTGACGTGTTATAAAATTCATTTCTCAGCTAACATTAGGGAACTTGATTTTAATATGTGTGACTGAAACGGCTGCTGCTTTCTGTGCATTTGCCTTTGAAAACACCTCCAAAAATAGTAAGGCTAGAGAAACGCTGTGGTAAATGAAATTGCTTTCTTTGGACTGGTTTCTGGCAGACTTGGCTGTGTAAAGGGAAAGACACCGGTTTTAGGAACTGTCCATGTTTATAAGAAGGCTAAATATAGACATGAAAAGGCACGCTGTTCCTGGATAAGTAAAGCAAGCATGTTTTCAGGAACAATTTGCATGGGATCTTACCTACTAACCTAGAAAAATAAATAGCATGTTCTAATGTACTCTGGAAAATAAAAAAAACACAACACCCCCCAAAATCCCCAAACCAGCAACAGACCTTTGTCAAAGAGAGAAACTCAACACATCATGGAAACACTGCCATCCTCTCCTGTCTTGACATCTCTTCGTCATTTATTATACTTGCTGAAATTTTCAATAAAGCCCAGACTCACCAAGAGAGTAGCATACACAGGGGTAGAATATCCAACATTTTCACCTATGGGTATTTGGTTCCACAGCCCTTTGAAGAAGGGAGGAAAAGGAGTATCAGGGTTTGAGGTGAGCATACCCCAGTCCTTACTACAGATGGGAGCGAGTGGGAGCCGGCTTGTTTAAGAGCTGCATGGCAGCAAGCCAACCTGAGGCAGATACATGTAAGCCTAGATGGATTAATGTTTAATAAATCCTTCCCCTACAATCACAGAAACATTAGGAAGCCAGTTAAAAAAGCAAAAGTGAAACTGCTCAGAAAAAAAACCCCAATCTGTGGAGGTGACTAATTTGGTGACAGCATAAACAGGAAACAACAGCTGCACGCAGCTTGGTTCAGGACTGGGGAAACTGCTGGGTAAGTGCAGTTTATCATTAGAGGCAATGAGGTATTTAGAGAAATCAAATGAAGCACTTGTTCTCCACAACAGGCTCAGTGCTAGATGAGGGAGCAGCCCACAGATGTGCTTCCTTCCACTAGCACTGATTTACCCTGGATACCCTGGGCAAGCTGCATAACCACCCAGCCTTCAGCTACCCTGTCTGACACCAGCATGGAGCCTGGCCTGGTGCTTTCAGGTCCATGAAGGACTGTGTCAGGGTGCTTCTGCCATTGATGAGGTTTCAAGGCCTCAAGCATCCTACCCCTGGAAATGGCTAGGGGCATACACAACCTTTGCTTTCTGCGCTAGGAGCCCCATTGCTACCTGCACAGTTGCTGGACCTTTGATCTTTCCTGGGAGCTCAAAGGTCCAGTGAGGAGACACCTGATTTTGTGCCTGAGCTGAACCTGGAAGAGCTACAAGGAGGCAGAAGAAAGTGGTTATCTAGTCTGACATAACAAGAATATTCGTTCAGTGTCTAATGTCTGTGTGGCAATGTGCCAACAGCTCTAGCAACATTACTATGAAAAGTACACAACTATTTCAAATAACTCTGCAGTTAAGAAGTATTCAGAAACTTCTGGAAGCTAATACATATATATATATTTATATGACTAAGGCTACAATAGCTTTATTAGCACTTCTGTATTTTTATCCTCCTTTTTTATTCTTGTTTCAACAGAGAGCAAGCAAGGTATTCACTTCAAGCTTGCACTGATGCCAGTGCCTTGCCAAGAGCTTGGCCACAAGAGGAGGAACGTGCTGACACGAAGGCAATGATTGTCCGCTGTGAATCAGGCTGTAAACTGGCACTTGGCATCTAGTAAGCACATGGGAGGTGGAAGGGCACAAGCTCCCCCATTTTGTTTTGGGGCACCCCAAGCAGACTGTTTGGGACAATGACTTGCCACTGTATTCTCATCTGTGATCGCATTACCAACATATTGAAAACAAGCTCTCAGACACAGAAAGACATTACCATTTTACTGATGGAAAACTGTGGTGCCAAGATGTCATCCTGAGCTGCGATAACTTTTGCAGAGCAGAAACAGCAAGCTCATCTGTAAGCTGAGTGGTATTTTCATAGCCTTTAGCACATACCTGTTTCTCTAAGCAGAGTCCAGTCCTCTCACAGACCTAGCAGCTTAGCCTGGGAAACAGCCTGACTACCTTTCTCAGCAGTTATCTTGTATACGAGTTTGGTGTAGGTATGTCTGACCGGAGCTTCTCTTTCCACATGACTCAGAAAGATGTCCTAAGCAGGTCAACAGCTTCACTATAAACATGCCATAGCCCTGATGTTTTCAGTGGCTAAATGCCTAGGCAGACTGGAACACCTTCTGCCTTCTGAACCCTAATACTTAAAAAGTGTATATAATTATGTAATATGTATACAGTACATGCATATATTACAACAAAAATAAATTATATAATGCATTACACATTATGTGTATTATACTATAACATGTATACAATACATTTGCACCATGTACCTACCCTACTGCATACATATCATTGGAAAATCATGGCTGCACAGTGAATGAATATTAATGCAATGGTGGCAAAAATTCAGAGACTTAGAAGCTGCACCAAGTTTTTCCATCAAGTGTAGAGATCACCATGGACCTCGAAGTGGAAAGCAACACTGCACCACTCTGCTCTACCACCTGATGTTTCTCAACAGCCACACATACAAACCCCACATTACCCAGGCTCACACTTCAACACACAAGTTGGCAGACCCTTCAGGCTAGAAACCACGGCCCATTTCCCGATGTTGATTTTATTCTGGTTCTGCCTAACGCCCATATTCTTTACCCATCTTTTTCCTCCTGATCACTACATTTTAGCATCCTCCCTCCCCCGCTCACACCACACTCCTCCCGCTGACCGTTCCCCCACCAGCCCTTCCTCCCACACTGCTGCCCCCAGGGTAGCCCACGGAGGGGACGGCAGCAGGAATTGGGTCTGCGTGCAGAGAAAGCGGTGCAGCGGGGGGAAGGATGCTGGGTGCAGTAGACTGGGAGAGAGCTCTGCTGCCGGCTGAGGGCTGCCCAGGGGTACGCTAGCCCTGGCAGGCTGGGGGGAACACAACAAAAGTGTGCAGGCACTGCTGCACCGGGTGCTGCAAGTCAGAGCATACTGTCCCCGCTGAGGACATGGATCTCCCAGGTCAGAGGGACCGAGCATGATAGACCATCCGTTGTGAGAGCTAGGAGAGGTGCTGGGAGGCCATGGGGCTACATGCTGCCACAAGCTGGGAGAACACTGGTTGGCAAGAGGATTGCAGTGCAGGGTGGCATGGCGGGGGTGCTGCAGGGTGGAGAGGGCATCGTGGTTTAACCCCAGCCAGTAACTAAGCACCACACAGCCGCTCACTCACTCCCGCCCCCCCCAGTGGGATGGGGGAGAAAATCAGGAAAAGAAGTAAAACTTGTGGGTTGAGATAAGAACGGTTTAATACAACAGAAAAGAAGAAACTAATAATGATAGTGAGAACACTAATTAAATGACAACAGTAATAATAAAAGGATTGGAATGTACGAATGGTGCACAGAGTAATTGCTCACCACCCGCCAATCGACACCCACTTAGTCCCCAAGCGGCGATCCCCCCACCCCCACCAGTTTATATACTGGGCATGACGTCCCATGGTATGGAATACCTCATTGGCCACTTTGGGTCAGCTGCCCTGGCTGTGTCCCCTCCCAACTTCTTGTGCCCCTCCAGCCTTCTCGCTGGCTGG
>JANZLQ010000089.1:18349152-18411034 GCA_026212715.1 Elanus axillaris
TAAAAAGCACCCCACCCCACCCCCCCAAACAAACAAAAAACCTGAAGAACATCTTTGACTAAATTCAGCATTTTATGCAAAATTATTATCTTTAGTGGAAGACATGGACTTTTTTTTTTTTTTTCAAGAACTACTACAGCAATTGTCAACCCCAAAGCATAGGTCATTTAGCACAAGAGAGTTTGGTGCATCACAGGAAGGAGAATCTGGACCAGGTACCACTTGACAGAAGGTAAGTACACAAGACATCACTCCTGAGGCACCACAGAACATTTGATATAGCAAGTCTTTGATTCTGACTTTCAGGGTTTTGATTATTCACTAACTTTATGGGGGACAGTTAAAGCCTAAAAGCAATGCATCCTCCAACCAGCCAGAAGTATGAAACAAGCTCTCTATCTGCAAAGAGGAATATGAAGTTTAAAGGAGGTACATGTAGGAAAGACCAGTGAATCTCTTTAAATGTACTAAGAAATAGCTAGGACTTGCTCAAAGCTCAGGCTATATGTTTTTATGAGCATAATCTGCATCAGCCACTGTGTGCTGGAGTCAGAAAGGTAAAAGCCTCTTCTCTGCAGCCCCTGTGCTGTTAGGGGGCAACCACAAGCCTGCAGGAAAGGCAATATGAAGCCCAATAATGAAGGATGGAGATGGAGAGATCTGGGATCTCTCCTGTCTGTACAGTTAAGTTTGTGTGAACTGAAACAAGCTACTTTGCCTCTGTGCCTCACTCTCCTTATCTATAGAAGGGAGGTTATCACCCTTATCTCCACTGACGTACTTTGGCAAATATGAATATAAAGAAAGTGAAGAAGTCTATTAATTTCAATCTTTCCTTTTTTTTGAATAATTAAAAAAACCCAACCAAGTCATATGCTAGTACTTTTAGCACCTCTTCTGTTTTCCCACATGCAGAATACCCCGGAGCTTTCTGCTTCTCCAGTGCGCTATTTCCCTGACTTCAGTTTCTCAAATACATCAAAAAATTGGGCAGGAGGGGAAAGAAAAGCAAGAATAGTATTCTTATTACAAAAAGCGTAAAATGAATTCTGGATGTTAAAATAGACCACAAAATTGGTATACTTGTATTTGCAATAGATGGTTATACATGAGTAGTTTCATTTTCTTAACCATAAGATTTATATAATGGCATTTTTACACATTCAAAGCCTCTCAATGTTTACTAGTGCGCTGGAGGATATTTAAAACAAACTAGTGTCTGCAAAGGAAATATTCTGTAGAAAACAGAACACGGCTTTTTGTGCTCTACTTCTGTCCAAATAACAGGACGTATATCATTTTCTAACACTGTATATGTATACTCTTTCTCCTATTATTTAAAAGCATTAGGGCTGTTAACCTGTAAATGGCAGCTCCAGAGCCAGGCAATAAAAATGCACTTAGAGCTATTTTAGCTCCACATGTAAGTAATTCAAGCTTTTAAATTATTAGAAAAGGCACCGATTGTGACAAAACTGAGAGGCTTTTTTTCACCATTCATACAACATACTGCAAAAGAAAGATGCTATTTCTCAGATCTGCTCTATATCCACCTTTGTGCTGATAAAACTATTGTGGTTAGGGGTGTCAATTCATATTAAAACAGACAGACTGGACAGAGGCCCTCACATGATCACAGTGGTATCAAAGGGTTATACATCAGCACAGCTTACTCCCTTTTCTTTACATACAGATATTACAATGTACAAACTCCTTAGCAATGATAGAACTGCTTCTGTCAGAGGGAAGGGGAATCATCTTCAAGTGTTTGTGCTTCCATACAACAGGCATCCTCCAAGACAAACGGTAAGGCTCACGCTGCTGTTACTGCTCCTGCATGCCCGCAGGCTCAGGCAGACAACACTGCATCACTCTGTATTTGTTGCCTATTTTCAAGGTCATATTCTCAAACATAGGACCTAGAAACAGCCCTGGGGCTGAGGTGCTGACTCCAGCACATCACACTGGGAACCGGGGTCACAGTCACACATTTGGTTCTCTCTGACATGATTTGCAGACTAAAAACCCACTGTGAAGAAAACCTGACTCAATACGGAACATTACAGCAATCGCTCTTTTCTACCAGTTTAAAATTCATATCAAGCAACCTTGTTGTAATGGCCCCGATTTTGAGTCCCTTTTGTTTGATAACGTCTGCTGGATATTTGACAGTATTTAAAGAATTAAATTATAGGAAGCAACTTAATGCCTTAGAAAGAGGACTCAGATTAAGATGCATCATAATATATAATTTCAGCTAACAGAACTAAGCTAGTAAGACCAAATGGTTTGTTAGGTGATAATTGAATTTCTTTGGTACAGAGAGCTAAACAAGGAAAATCATCATGGTGACCATGGAGGTATAACCTGTTTCTGTCAAGGCCCTTTCCAGCACTCAGAATTTAAGCACTGGGAGAACGGGACATGGTTTTGCCTTTGGTCAATGCACTGGAATAATCCCCTTCCAATAGTAATATGTGTTGGCCTCAAAATCATTCCTATACAGCAGAGCTTTTCATCTCTCCTTTGGGCACATCTTATAAAAATAATAGCACTATTTGTTTATCTGGCTTTGTTAGGAACATAGCCAAGTTAGCCTGCAGGACAAATTTCACTCTTCTTCTGGCAATCAGCAAATAAAGTCAATAGGATCTCTGGTTCTCAGTTGGAGGGTGGCATTCCTCTCACCTACCATTGGTTAGCAAAGCAGCAGACAGCACTCTGTCTACATCACTCTCTAGCCAAGGGCAGGAGACACCTCCTCAGGGTAATTTCTTCCAAAGAGTGAGGAGTAAATTGCCCCCTGCAGATATCCCCCCATTGAGCAGATGTCTACCTCCAAGTAGAAGCCTGATGTTCTAGCAGCTCGTGTTTGGTGAGATCAAACGGTATCTCCTGCTCTCCTTCCCATCTAAACCCAAGGAACAGCCTCAGTGACACCACAGTCACATCGCTGCTGGGGATTCTACGCTGTTTCCTCCAGCACTACATACAAGGATTTCCAACCCAATTGAAAGTGTCTTTGGTTCTCTGGTAGTTTAATTTCAATTGGCACAAGGATGTGATCAGAAACATTCCCTGTCCCTAATTAATAGAAAGGGCATCTTAAAAACAATGAAAGAGCAACTCTTTAAATATTTCTTCACTGATAGGACTGAAAATTGTTCTGGCACTAAAAGGACAGCCTGGGTGGCTACTCAGCAGCTTGCTCTGAGCCCCCCCCCACTCTAAAGAAGTTTCTTGACCAAATTTTGTAACAAAGTTGATGTGGTTTTTTGTTTGTTTGCTTTTTAAATGTACTAGAATAGTTTATTCCAAAAGTGTAGCACCAATTTCACAGAGAAACTGGCTAGACACCCAGCATCCTTCTCATTCTGAGGTTCCTAGACCTCCTCCTCCACCGTGGAAACCACAAGCCTCCTGGCAAGTGCAGGGTATCAGACATCAGAGGTGTTACTCATTTCACTCGTACTTCTGAGAGGGCAAATCCAGCACCCAGGCTGCAGCCAGCTCTCCCTGGCCTGTTGGTAAGGGAGCTGAGGGCCAGGCACCACATTTTGGATGCTCTGGCTTAGAGTATACAGGCATCTCACTGTGGTGTTTCATTTATGCTGTTATTTGTGTTATCATTACATTCTAATGGTAATGAGAAATATTGCAGCTTTTAACGAGGCTGGTACTAACCATCCCATCTTAAAAGGGTGCCCTGGAGGTTCTGCACTGAGGAATTCAAAAGAGCAAGACCAACAGTGTTGGCTACTACTCTTAGATTAGTGCTTTGAGTTCAGTCTTTTTCCCTTCAGGCTTTCTGACGTTAAATGTGTTTCTTCTGAATCAGCAGAGTTGCCTGTCTAGTCTCTGGCTAGAAACGTAGGCTGCAGACTGAGCCTGGAACACATCAGCAATCTCTGTTTGCTCTCAGCGACTGTGACTGCCAATGAGAGCTTGCCGAGCCAAGGAAAAAGCAGCCTCATTTGCTGCCAAAGTCAGTGATAAGGAAACAGGTCCTGATTAGTTGCATGTTCAAGCATTGGCCACAGCATCCATCACAGTCACTTACATTCCTAAGTTGACACAATCCCCAGAAAAAAACCTGCACCGTAACCCAAGCAAGAGGGAAAATGTACTTTAGAAGGAAGCAAAAGAACTCATAACATATCCACAGATGCTTAAAATAAACTGATTTAGTCTCAAAATAGTAACAAGTACAAGTAGCTTCAAAAGACTTTGAAAATGGGAATTAAAACCTTTTCCCAAACACCAACTAGTACCTCTGTTGTTACAAGACCTTCTGTACAATACTAGCCTTAAGAGAGAAGTCTAACTTTGTTAATACAGTACCTTCCAAAAACAGTAACATTTACTTATATCTGATAAAATCATTACTTCTTAAACTGAGTCTCTAGAGTGAGCTTTTTCTGACAGTTAAAATGGGTGTATCTTTTGGAACTGGCTTCACCACAGTTGGTCTGAGAGAAAAAAGAACAGCAACAGCAACAACAAAGACAGGCATATACAACACTGTTCTGTTATCTCCTTATCTCTCTGATGTCAACTATTATCATAATAAAAAAATAAGAACCTTCCTTCAGATGCTAGAAGTTATCCATTATCTGGAAAAAACGATATATTAGAGTTTTAGCCCTGTTACTTTAGGGAAGCTGAGTCCCAAAAGAAATGCTATGAACCAGGCTCCATGCTAAAAGATATATTGCACAGACTGTTTTCATAAACTATCCTCAAAACCAAAGAACACATTTCTTCTCATTAGCAATCAGTAAACCTAATTAAGGATCAGAATTATTGCAAATGAATGCACTTAATTTTGAAGAAAATGTGCAGCATATGCAAACCAGTAGCACACTGAAAAAATGGCTGTGCATCTTTTTTCTCTATTCAAATCTCAGGAGCTCTGTGAGAAAAGTAGCTAGCAAGTCAAAGAAGGAGAAACACACAAAACCTTGCCATCCAGGTATTGCAAATCACCACAGCTTCCACTCCCCACCTCCTTCCAAAGTCATTACTTTATACAGGCCTGTACACAAACAATTCTGCTCTGGAGAAAATGCATTCAACAAGTAAGACCCCATGCCATGGGCTAATTTAGCATGGCCAGAGAGAATGGGAAGAAGGCATAGCGCATCCCATGACTCAGCTATCATGAATTATCTGAAGATAATTCCTCTAGTATTTGGGGACATCCACTTTCCTCCCAACAAATGCAGGTGAAGTTTTCCCCCTTGCAGCCTGAGGGAAGGCATTGCCTTGGGTGTCTGACCAGGGCAGAACTCAGCCCCTGGCCCAGCTCCAAAAGCTGTATAAGTACATGCAATGCCATATGTGGGGCTCATGTCAATGGCAAAACTTAGACCACAACTTGTTTAAACATGTTAAGAGGAAATCTTTAAAAAACTCAACAAAACCAGTGACTGGTAGGAAAAAAGATGGGCTATGTATAATACAACTGAAGGGTGCATATGAAGGAAATGGTGATTTGTTTAGTCTGTTCTTTAAAGGACCCTTATATAATGTAACATTGCTTACAACACATCAAGCCAAAGATAAGATTATTTTAGTTTAGTTTTGTGCTGTGGTTTTTGGTTTTTTAACCACTGCAGGAAAGGAACAAACTGGTGTTCATTAACATTAGCTTGACTTAGGCAAAAACCAGGGTAAGTTAGCAATACAAAACTCAGAGAGGACAGCCATGGGCCTAAAGGAAAGCGCATGTGAGCAGGACAGAGCTTCAGAGCTGCATGTGCCAGAAGCCTCACTTTGCCAAGGACAGGATAAAATCTGATCGCAGTCATTCCTGGTGAACCACGCAGCTCCGTGGCTCTGCCTCCCATCCTCAATTCCACACACAGTTAAACAGTTGGGGCTGGGCCTTCATGCAGACATTCAGAGAGCAAGGCTTATGCACTGGTGAAGTGAAAGACCGAAAAGAGAAGACAAAAAGCACAGATTTGAGGCCCTCTGATTTAGGGAATGTGAGAGGGAAGAGATCTGCTTTTACACAGCCCTCTGAAGGAATACTTCCAAGCATCGGGCATCATGGTGGATTTCAACATTTGCAGTTGCCTACAGGGGCCACATCCTTAACTGTGAGCTACCGTGGGCTGCACATTTGGCTGTGGAATCTAAATTTGCTGTTGACATGGTTTCCAGTCCCTTTGGGCATGTTGCAGAATGTCTGTTATTCAGTTTCTTGCTCTAATAAAATGAGGGTTATGGTATTTGCTCATTGAATTATGGCCTGCAAAACCTTAGATGAGGTATTTTACATACCTGATTTCAACAGCACAATGGTCTCAACTTGAAAGTGCTTCGCAGCACACAAACGGGCTATCTGGTCCTCTATCTTGCAGCCTGTCAGCAATATAAAGGTCTCAAATGATGCAGAATAAAGACTGCTTATCCCTGTAACTACCAGAGGCATGGCCAGTCTGTTAATTGGCAACAATCATATTATATTTTCTAATGTTACATTCAGTGGAAAAGCCTATCCCAAATGAACACACTGCAGCAGATGACTACTTCATTTGTACCAAGTTCTGACAGTTACCAGAAGCAGCAGAAAGGGAGAAACACTGCAAGGAATGAAGTGCTTGATTTAGTGTCAGAGAGCCATGGGATCAGCAGTACGTGCTAACAGTTCATCATGGCCAGTTTATGCCTTGAAACCCCAAGAGTGACAGCCACTCCATGGAAGTGCAGATGCCTGGAAGGGACACTGTTGTTTTTTGTTCCATTCATTTTGCCCAGCAGCCTCAAATTTCCTATCTGCTCTAGACAAGTCATTTAAAAGGTGTGAGTCTGTGAGGGGTATCAATACTTGCAGTAGCCCCATATTTCAGACTTTCCACATGGTTTTCCTATGTCCAGATCTGAAGAGAAAGCAGTTATGATAAATTCTCTGTCTTGAAGCTCAGAGCAAAAGGTCTACAGAAAAAAAACACAGAAAACTAAAACAAACTATAGAAGAAGTTAAGTCACTGCTTGTTTGTTTTTCCCTTCCCTTTTCCAGAGGGAAACTATCCTTCACACAGTACAAACAAGGCTCAAACTCCTGACATGAAGCTGGCACACAGAGCACCAAACAAGATTACGTAAGCCACAGAATACAACACAAACCAGTTATTTCCCCCAAAAGCTTCAGAAGCATGTAGTCATACATCTAATATACACCTTAAACTACAAGTTCTGGACCAGATTTGTATCTGGTTGTGTGAGCTCTGCCAATGTACATCACTCAAAAACTTGGCCTAAACCATTTATTTCCATGGAAGTTTATTTTGTGGAATTCTAACTAATGTATATGCAATTCACACAACACTGAAAACACTGTGCTGTCCTGCTGCTCCTTTGGATTTCTAAAGCATTTAACTTTATGAATGCTGTGCAAAGGTGGGCATGGCAGGCTAGGTCATGTCCCATGCTGATTTCCACAAGGGTTCCTTTCTACCTGGAGCTTCATAGGACTGAGACACATGCTTAAATCCCTGGTTCACCTTCCCAGGTTTGTTTCAGCCCTCATCAGCTATCAGACTCTGAAGTGGGTACAGCTGGTCATTGTGCTCCCTTTATCACCTTCCCTCCTGTATTGCTCTCCCCTCAATAAGAAATCTTCAGCGATCAGCAGCACAGTGAAGTAGCCACCAGCGATCAGGAGACTCTGGCTGCATTGCCAATCCTGGTGCTGGGAGATGGCAGGGGAAACCTAAACCCTCTGCTCTGACCACCTTTCTGCTCCCCATCACTTCAGCCTGCATCCCTGGGTGGCAGGCCATGTCTCCCAGGTGACGACGCAGTTCCTCACGTCATGGGACCCTGGCATAGATGCATCTTCTAGACAGAATGGCAATGCAGCTGTTAAAAAGCTGGAAAGAGTACATATAGTCAACATCTGGCAGCAGTTTCCAAAATAAACACAGCATAGAAATATTTGTAAAATGGCCGAGAAACAATATGGATAATGTGGCATTATACTATAAACAGAGTAGGATATTAATCAAGGAACAATAAAGCTTTTAATTATATTTTTAAAAGTCTCACTGAAAACCAGTGCAAGACAACTTGTACAGAATGGCTGGTCTATTTCCCATTGACTGTCTATTCCAGTTCTGCAGTTCAAAATTAAGAAAACAAGTCTTGGGGGCATAATGACAAAAAAACAGATGAAATACTAAGGCGTTCCAATACAGCCGTAATGGATACCATGCAAGTAGGCGGGCTAGAGAAGACTATCCAAGTAATACAAAATTGTGTTTGTTTGGAAGGAAATACCACAAATATTAGGAGAGGACTTTGGAAACTGGCCACCTGGCACACAAGTGCAGATTTACTAGGGAAGTCAAACACACTTCAGCTTGCTCTCACCTTTAAAACTCACCAATAATGTCCTACCTTCTGTGATATACTTAGAACTACACTGGTTTTTCCTGACACATTGAACCTTTTGTAGCACATCTCTCTGCTGCCTACTCACAGCCATGAGGCCATGGTCACCCACTCACTAGATTCTGTGAGAGTTGGGCTGCCAAAACGCTCCTTAAGGGAAAGGCTGTGACACACCTAAGCTATACCAGGATAGGTGTTTTGCACTGAGTAGCTGGAACATACATGAATCAAAGAACCTTTCAGATATAATGGAACAAAGATTGACAATATTTGCTGTTTTGTGGGGCTGAGAAGAGAGACTGTTTATTGTCAGCTATGCCACTTATATATGGTCCACTGCACCACTGAGCTGATCTTTAGCTTCTACCAGGAGAACTGTTAGATTGATGGGAAGCCCTGCATGATCAAGGTACACCTCCACTGAAATCCATTGCAATGAAAGAATATGCCACAGGCATGTAGCGCTCACAAAGATTGAAAGCAGAATAGCTTGGGCTCAGTCAAAGCCAATTGAAAAGCAAAGTGAAACACAATTGATTAAATGGCAGTGCCGGTCACAAGCACTTTGATAAGTTTTTTTGCCTTAAAAAAAGAAAGAACACTTTCTGTTCAAAATGACCTTTCATCTCAAAACTCAGGATAACTACAGTTATAAAACATCAGGAGGAGAGTCAAGGCTGTAACAGCACATTTAGAAATTACCAAAAAGAAGCGCTCTGTGGGAAGAAAACAGATGTATTCCCTTATTCCCCAGGTTGCCCATTCCCTAGTCTTTTTGCCTATTTCTGTTAAACAGATCTCAAAGTTCTGTCCTCCACAAAGCTCTGAATATTATGCTGTATTTCCTCACCACTGCATGCATCTGAGAAGCGGGATTGCTTTTTGGAGTAAGTGCAAACTTCTGAAGCTTCCTCCCACCCTTTGCAGTCAGGGGGAGGGCAGCGAGCTCACCCCCATGGCATGGTCCCACAGCATCGGAGCCAGGCAAGCAGAGCAGGGTGGTGGCAGCAGCATATCCCATCAACAAGCCAGTAATCATCAAGCACAGTGCAAAGCAATGAGGGCTCCGAGGTCAAACCAGGAAAGACAAATCATTCAGCTACAGACCCCGAAGCAGGCCCAGCTACAACACAGCTCAGACCACTGCTGAAGGCCCAGGCTGGAGCCTGAATAGGGCTCCTGGGCCCACAGCTGGAGGGTGTGTGAGTGGGGGTCCCAGGCGAGGCTGCTCAAGGCAAGGGCTGCTGGTGCCACCTGGGCCTAAGAAGCTCAAAAACCAAAAAGCAGGTTTTGTGTTTTAAGCACCCAGAAGCATAAGATGCGAGTACCCAGCAGCATTGGTTTATCAGCACAGAATTCACGTTAGGTGATGGTGGCTACACAGGGGTTCACAGACAGCCTGGGGTCACCTGAGAGCTTCTGGCAGCACCAAGGGATAAAACTGACCCCAGCTGAGCATCAGAAATAAGTGGAGCATTTGCAAAGAATGGAAAAGGAGGTGATTAAGTGGATTCTAGTGACCAAGGAGTGTAAGGGTAGAGTGTGAGGTACCAATAGTCAACCCGAGACTCGGTGAAAGATATGAAAGCCCACAGCAAAAATGTTCTGCAGCTATATGTCTAAAAAGAGAATAGTAAAGTAGAAGAGGAGCTGCTATACTGTTCAGCGTACTGCTGTCCCTCAGCTTTGCAATTATGCCTGTGAATACATGTAACGAAACAGAGACTGAAATGTCTTAGTAGGAAATATATATGGGAGTGGCCCAATCTCATACGTTCTGCCTGCAAGAAGCATTAGAAGACAGTGATTCACCGTAAATAGTAATCCATGGTAAAGTCTCTGATGGAAAACCCAAAGAGTACATAACTTCAGGTCTAAGCGTGATTATACCAAAGTCTATAGCAAACTCTGGCTGAGAGAAGAAAGTGTCTGTAGTAGAATAAGTGTAGAAAACCATAAGACTGATGTGTTTTAAACAGTTTTGAAGAAGGCCAGATCACTAGAGACAGACCATAATGCTAAATGCTTCTCTAGTACAAACCACACCAGCAAAGGTCTAAAGATATTTTCTGCAAATAGGGGAAACGTAAATCAAATTTCCAGCACTGGATAGTGAGTTTTTCAGGTTGAAGTAAGCAGCAGAGATTCTTCTCTCTTCATTCAGGCCTTATCTGCAGTCGTGAATCCCACAAAGAAAAGGTTAAATGGTAATTTCTATTTAGAAAGATACAAACAGAAAGAACTTACAGTCTCATGAGTAATAGGGTATTTGAATTACGTCAGCAACATTGTAAATAACCTAAGTTATGTACAGAAGCTCTCAGAAGGATGGGAGTTCCAGCTTCGGAGCAGTGTTCCGAGATGTACCCTAACACAGGCAGTATAACCACCCTCACATCACACTATCTGCAGATTAGCTTGCTTTGGGGTATATTTATTTTTTCCTGTTCAATTTAACCCAGGACCCGCATGTTGCAAAAATATACATGGAGTTATGGGCTGGCTCTGGAATCAATGTTTCTCTGTAAATTACCAATGTGGGACTTTCTAAGACAAAGAAGGAAGAAAATATTTGTTGCCCAGGTACCAGATACCAGGAAAAATGTGGGAGAAGTACACTCTAATGCTGGGACAGAAGATAAGCTCTATGGAGAGAAGCTGAATTAATTTTATTGTATCTCACAGCAGACTACACAAGGGATACTATTATACAAAAGAATTATTCCTTATCTAATTTCTGCACACCCAGAGGATTGTGTCCAGTGCCTGCAGACAATACATCTAGGTATAATATTAGCATGCTATCCAAGAAGCACACCTTAAAGCATGCTGAAATGGAGTACATTTTCACTAGGGCCATAATTCCACTAGAGAATCTACTTTTATGGAAAAATCAATTTTTCACTTCCATAGCAATGTTTAAGTATTGCAATAGGTTTTATGATAGTTTTCTCAACATTAAAAATACAACTTCAAATATCACAGAGCAATAAATATGACACTTGACACTTATGAATGTGATGGCAAGTGAAGCTGGGAGGACTTCTAGATTTAGGGTTTTTTTAAGATGGGTTGATATACTGCAGCTCATTCTATGGAGCTGACACACCTGTCAATGCTGCTTTCCTCCTTGGCTTTTTTTTTTTTTTCTTTCTTAGGCTTATTATTGCTAATTTTCTTCTTGGTTGGTGTTGGGTGTTTTAGAGAGGAGAGAAGAAAAGAAATGAGGAGCAAGATGATTCCAGTTATTGCATCTGGCAGTGACAGTTTAGAAACTCCTTTTAATTAAAGAAGTGTTACTTTTTAAAGTTAGAGTAATCTGAGCCTGTAACACCCAGCTGGTAAAGCAAACAGACTTCAGTTCAGCTGATAAGGACATGCTGAAGACAAGTGAAAGGAGGAGATTAAATGGGATCCCATAAGAATGCAAACATGCAAAATGGGGGTGTGAGTGTGTGTGTGTGCATGCACCTGTGTGTGAGCACATGTGCACACAATGAAAGGCCTGCCACAGCCAGAGCTGCAGCTTAATGAGAAGCTGTAAAATGCACTCATCAGAATGCTGTTTAATTAGAAAAGCATGTGATTTGGAAGGCTAATCCAATTTCTGATGTAACGTCACCAGATACCACATCACACTGGGTAGCAGAGTGAATACAGGACTTGCCTTAGAGTTACCAGTGCCTGAGTCTGACTGCTTCCTTAGAACAAAAAAAAGGTGCCCCTCTACCTGTCCATCACCTCTCCCACTTAAGATCAGAGTAAGTGACAGGAGAATCAGTCCCTTGTATACAATAGCTCCCCAGAGGCAGGGAGCTATACAGGCAGGCATCCGGGAAAATTTTCTGTGATGCTCTCACTGCAACAGAAGGAAATGCAATGAAAATCTGGTACGATGCAAAAGAAATCTCACAAGGAACTAAACTTGTTCTTTTCTGCTCCAGATCCAACAAATCAGCTAAAATTAAGCATACAAATAGCCCTAATTGTAAAGGAGAGAGATCTAAGTAAGTATTTGCTTTAGCCTTTCCTTGAGTTAAAGCCTTTGGAAGGCAAATGCCCAAGCACAGACCTTGCTCTCTCTGCCAGTCATGCGCTGGTACATGCACTGCACGATGATAAGATTAGGACCATGTGTTCTCTCAACAGTAATGAGATGTTATTTTTCTTCTCATTTTAAATGACTATCATATAAAGAAAATGACCCTGAGCACTGTTATTGTTAGCAAGCCTACGTCCAGAGGAGTTCAGAGCTCCTGCCCTCATCAGCCACTTGGGTCTATGCTCTGTGTTTGGCCTTGGCAAGTTTTGCTGCAGTTGGAGCCAGCTGGGTCTGCAATGGAGGAGCTGGCACTGAAGGCAAGTGGATGAGGGATTTCCTTTGCTGATTACATACTGACAGGTTGTAGAAACTGCAGTCTCTCAAACTGAGAGAGGATGGTGTCTGGAGGATGTTGGAAAGATATTTTTGATTGGCACTGAAGGCTTACAAAGAATTAGTAGAGAATTAGGCTCAAATACGGTTACCATGATCTATTACTGTGCTATGTGTGATCAGGTTGCAGCACTTCCAGGAAAGAGTGTCTAATGAAAGTGGGTGTCAGTCAAGCCAAGGAGCACGAGCCTGGGCACAACTGGAGAAATGCACCACTATCTGCAGAGCTGCAGCACAGGGAAGCTAGGAGCTCAGAGAAGGATGCCGAAGAGGGCTGAAAAACTCAGGAGCAGAGCTTTCAGGGGACACGTGGCTGTGTGAACCACCGTAGCTGCATGGGTGGTAAAGGGACACTGCTGATTGTGTTCCCACCCCATTCTTTTTGGCCTATAAAAAATGCCAATAGCTGAATCATAAGGCACTGACAGCTTCTGAGATAGCGCCAGAAAATTAGTATTTAACTTTTACACTCATAAACAATACTAAGGGAATATTAGAGAAAGCAAAAGCTTGGGTTTACATTTCACAGCCAGAGAAAGCATTTTCCTCTGAAATGTTCAGCTACTCTCCCCACGCTCAAGCATTCTGCAACAAACGCTGTCCTGTCTCCTTCCCTCAGCTCTGACCAGGAGGGTCTTCCTTCCAAGGCAACCTGCTCCAGCACCTGGGCTTTCCTCTAATGTCCCTCAGAGAAAAATTAGATTTCAGACTTCTGACATCTTAAGACATACCTGTATGACAGAAGTGACCAAGAATTTTGGATAAAAATAAGAGATTTTGAATACTGCATGGATTCTTGTTATCTAGAAATTGTGAAAAGGCATCGCTGTACTAAGTTTCCTGTGAGAAAAACCTAAAAAGAAATAATCATCATCATCATCTCAGGCTGAGATCCTGACCTCTAAGAAAGGTTGAAGAGATGAGAGATCTGAGAAAATTAAAACTATTAAAACTGTTAAAACAATTCGTATAGTTTGAGAAAATACACTGAAGTTTAAACATTTATTGTAAGCCATCACACTGTGTTAAACTGAGGCTGTTCACATATTTTCTTCTTTTAAAATGGAATCTTTTTTTTTTCTAAATTTCAGTAAGTCAGAATGTTTCATTTCTCCATCAGAATCGTTAATCAGGAAGATGTGATACAATCTGCTAAATCTCAAGAGTGCTAAGATATGAAGGGCCTTTAGCAGTGGTACAGGTAATTAAGTTTGTTATGATTTTCTATATATTCTGCAGCAGAAAATCTGATTGTTCTTTTGGCAAAGGGCCATGTCTGTTCATCTTCAAAGATGACGTGTTTTAGATTTTAAAATAAATCTTATTTAAAGTTGGAGGTGATTTTATTTTAATAGAGCACACAATACCAATGTATGTCCTTCATTATATACAGCAATTAATTTTTTTTTGCTAATATACTACTGTATTGAAAACTTGTGAGATTTTTTAATACATATTGAAAAGATGAAAATACTAAAGGCAGGTACTTAGTTGATGTTAACTAAGATGACAGATCCTGTGGAGCTCCATTAGCATCTTCACATATTAATAGTCTGGAAGTTTTTGACTGACTGTAGTAAAGGGAAGATTTGGGGTTGAAAAAGAAGAGAACCTAGCAAATTTTTTTTCTCATTATTAGTATTTCTCACTAATTTCCATGCGAAATTATGAGAAACAATGTCCGTTGGAGTTCGCCACAGATTCTTACTAGTTGACAGGTAAAGGAAAATGTTGTTTTGGGAGGATCATGGGGCTCCACGTTTATTTGGTGCTGGAGAGAATACAAACCCTTTGTATCACTGTTTGGGGACCATTCCACGCTGAATTAGAACCCTGTGGATCTAAAAAATACCATAGGTTTTTAATATCTCCAGCTACTCTAAGGAGCTAATCTGAAACTCTTGTAATAGTCAGCCTAAAGGTGATTTATTTAATTACACAGAAATATACACCGCCCTCAGTCTTAAAGCCTTGATAGTTTCAGAGAGTATTCAAAATACAACCATTCTCAATGCCATTAATCCACACATGCTCACACATCTGGTTCTAGCCAACAGATCAAATAGTCTTCTCCCTCAAGAAACTGTCAGAACTGAAGCCCCCAAGAAAGCCTTAACCACATGCATCTCTCCACTTCCAGAGATTTAATCCTAACATTATTTTACAAGCTATTAGATTGAACAGGAAAAAAGATGACTGCAGCCATGTAGCTGGTTTGCAGTACATACAGCTGGTTTAGCAGCTAAATAATATTAAAAGTATCTGATCAATTGTCATGTAGAGGCTTTGTTAATTTATATGCACAATTTGGATTTCTGGGAATGACTTGTGTTGTTCATTTTTAAATGATACTTGTGTTTTGATCAGTTATAGTATTCAAGTGTCCAACTCTAATAAATACGTCGAAAGTAAGTCAAACAAAATACCACCCTGTGTGCACTGTATATTAACCTGTAGTCATTTAATTTCTTCACGTTTGTATATCTTTTCCTAAAAAGTATTCAATTAAAATAAGGAGATAATCAAATTAAGTTTATCTACACCCCATAACAACTAGTTTTCCTTAGCACAGAATAACACATGTGCACTGCCTTAGCCTAATGAAGAATTTAAAAAGAGTATTAATATAGTACTTTCAAGAAAAAGGTGTGAGCTTCCCACGGATTCATCAATTATTGCATTACTACATACTGCCTGAGAGTTTAGCAGTCATGCATTTGATGATGGGCATTTTAAGGCATTAATGCTGGGCAATTTTCTCTAAATTCTTTTCAGGACAAATCTCCTTAAGCTCATAATATCTTAACACCTTCCAAGAACAAAAGCTTTACATTCTAAGAAAGACAGCAGTGTTAATGCAGTCTATGTATAACATAGTTACGATAACCGTGAGTTGTACGAGACCCCAGGAGAAAACAGATTACACATCTGCTTATTTTGCAGACGCGAGGTAGAGAGTTGTGAGCTTACTTTGCAGACAGTTGTGAGCTTACTCTGCCATGCTCCGCACCAACTCAAACAGACATTACTGGGGCTTAATATGGCTGTGACTGCAAGCTATTAAGCCTTGCTGAGGGCTAAAATCAACTAGTTCAGGACCACTAACAACAGACTAATGTGACTGTATCGGATCACAGTACAGGGAGAGGGAGCTCCCACCTGCGTGCCAAGGGTACATGTGCTGACATGCCCTGGATCTCTGATCTTGCAAATTATTCCTCCCAGCACTTACCCCTTGCCCTTGCAAATGCTCTGCCGGCAGACCTGCCTGAGGAGCTGCTGTTCAACAGCCACACTGAGATGTGCCTTGGGCTCAGAAAAGGGCACGAATACATGGCCTGCTCCAGCAAATGGGAGAGGCCACTCCCAAAGAACAGATTAGCAAAGGAAAGCCTTCTGTCTCAGAAGTAAATTTATGACCACATCCCAAATCTCAGAAAACAATGAGAGATGTGTGATGCATGAATGAAATTAGAAGAGTAGAGAACTGGAACGCTCACTAGGGAAGAATTTTTATTCTGACTATTTACCTTCTAAACTTGTTAGCATTTATCTAGCTTCAAGCAGCTGTGACCAGTATGGAAAAGGGATCATTGCAAAGATTTAACATTAAGGCTCTTTCAGGAAAATACAGCAAACACAGAAAAGTAATCTCCGCTGAAATCAATGCACATATCTGCAAAAAAAGGAGAAAGAACCCTTAAGTAAAGACATGCCTTTGCCAGTGTTCAAGTCTTCTTTGCAGCATGAGGGAGCCAATAAAGAAGTATTCCTTTTTTACAATAGTTGGCTGCTTTTTAAAAATGACAATATTAAGGTAGCGTATATAATAGATGAGTCTGTCTAAAAAAAAACGCATACAGGAGGAAGGGATTGTGTCTGATTATATAAAAGTAGTGATGGATTACATTGCAGTCATCAATATCAGCCCAATGTAAAGGATTTGAAATCAATGATTTGATTTTTAACAAGACGCAGAGAGTTTGTACATGGTTAGTCAGAAGTACTGTACTTTACATAAATGCTTTACAAATGGTGACACAGCAATTACAGTACTGGGAAATGGCTACTATCTATCCACTCTGCATTTTTTAGACTAAATAGAAATTTCATGCATATTGAATACATTTGTGTTAGCTTAATTCATTTCTTCAGTATTATTTTATAAGGTAAGAATAATATAAATTCTAAATTGCCATTCAAATGTTACATCTATTTTATCATGAGTTACATTTTTAATAAAATGCAACTTTACCTGAAGCATACATAATGTTTGCATAATCTATGGAAGAAAATTGTCACTCTAGGAATTTATAATTTGCTTATTTCTTATAAAACCTTCTTTTGATGTATTCTGCAAATTGATAGGGTTTCAGTGTGTTTATACAGATATAAAAATATTTTCTGTGGTTGTGTATTTGCTCCTTTGAGTAGACTTCTTTATAGTTAGCAATATATTCTGATATAGTTTGCAAAAATAAGTTCATCATTTACCTGCAGTTTAAAAAATTCATTTCAAATCTTCTTTGATACAACACACTTCCAATTTCTGTTGTGACACAGATTATGCAAATTTGCTTAACAAAGGGTACGCAAACTGATTTGAAAGTAGGAAGTTGAGCTGACAGTACCTAGGCTTCTGCATTAGATCAAAAGGATTGAGGTTTTTTACTCTCATATATAGACACTGATTACTCTGTTTTTCTGGATTAATGGGAGACTCCCACTGGGCATTTCCTGGTGATGCATTCAGGTATGATACTGAACCACTCTTGTGTCCCCATTAGCATCATGCATCTTTTTCATTTCCTGACAAGCTGTCAAGGACCTGTTGAGATGTCACAGGACCTTGGAATAGGATTAAAGTGGGGGTTTTTGATTAAGCTCTTTCCAGTTCATGATATCCATGTGGAGTTTATGTCAAGTGGGTCAAAGCCTTAAAACAGTCTGGAGACAGTCATTACTTTCCTACCTAACTGGGTAGGACTGCATATCCAACAGCTTCACTGGGAACAGGAGAGATTCACACTCAGATGCTGTTTTCAGAGGAATCTTACATGCTGCTCGCTAGTGCAGGAATCCCCTCTAAAGGACCTGAGCAGGAAACACTCTGCTCTATGAAAACTCCATGTTCCCAAGCCCTTGAGATCAGGAGGCCACAGGGAACAACATATACCAGAGAGTGTTGCGGGGCGGAGCGTCCATGTGTATATGTGTTGAAAGAGAAAGACAGAGTTCCTCCACGTACAATTACTGAATCTGTGGATGCAATGACTGGACTTCAATAGGAGAGATTCACGAAAAGCTTTCAGGTTTTCTTACAGGGCAATACCACACGCATCCTCGTCTGATGGGAAAAACACACAAAGATGTGATAGCGCCAATCAAAGAATTGCTCTGGAACTGCAAGAAAAGCCTCCAAGTATAAATTGAATGTGATTCTAAGACTCAGGACTCGGAGCTCTGTAGAGGCTCTGGGTTTTAACTCAGCTTTGGAAAAGCAAAACCCAGGCAGCACCTCGCCTGGTTTCATGCTTCAGTTTATAACTTGGAGGGCTGTAATGAAACCCACAAGGATAGTGGTGAGCCTGCACAGATTATTCTGGGGGAGAGAGCTGTGGCAGGCAATAGTGTCCCTGCCTTCAATCCCAACAAAAAGATTCTGCTAGCAGAACCGAATGGAAACCGGGGAAGAGGACTGTAGCAGAAACCCCACCCTCAGGGCTAAGGCAAGAAACTTCCAGGAAAAATTCCCCCACCTAAGGTCAGTGGAATGAACACAAATGCAGCAGATATTTAGTAGACCACCTGGTACACATGTTTTTCACACCACTGACTCAAAAAAAAACCCCAAACCAGTCCTTGTGGCTTTAATAAAAAATGAAGAGGTCCAGGGAAAGAGAAAGAGAAAAACTAACTTCCAGTGAACATGAGTAGTTGGTCACTTTCAAAAATAATAATTTTTTTAAAATGTGTGAACATAACATGAGTATTTCAATTCACAGGACTATTCTGCAAGTACTTTTTATGATGAGTAATAAAATGTTCCAGCTTGGCTACAATTGTACTAAACTGCTGTAATGGAATTCTGTACTTTAACTTGAAATGGGACTGTGTCCCAGTTTTGAGAGCATGCTTTATTATCAATAGCTGATTTTGAAATGCTGCCACGACCTCTCTAAATTATATGAATCATGATATGAGAAAAAGACAGTGTCACTGTTCTTCAACCTGAAACAATGTCATTTTCTGTTTTGGCATAGGCCAGGCTCATCATTGCAGTTCATCCTGAGCAGTAACTGTGCAGGCAGCCTCTTAGGCACAAGCATCACTACTTCTGGATACCATCCTGCACAGCATGGAGGAGGGCAGCAGAATCTAGCCCTTCATTTGCTGGCTCAAACTGTTATCTTATTAAGTCAATGGCAAAATTCCCAGCCATGATTACTGGGTCAGAATTAGGCCAAACTTGCCCATCTTGGTTTTTTATGGCCTTTATTCCTTCTCCTGAATTCTGTAATATAATGCCTTTGAATCAAGAAGAACTTTCTGGCTGAAAATATCAAGCTTACTAGATGGCTTTAAAAACTAAGGTTTTTGCAGGTGGCAAAATGTTCCAGCTTGAATCTATGTTTTCCTTCTTGTATTAAAAACCTACAAAAAATATCCCCTCAAATTAATGTTCTTCCAATTGCGTATGTTACCAAACGTTTCAGTTTTGGAAAATGGTACCTTTTCAATACAAAAACAAGTTTGTGGTTTTATCTAAGATGAAAACTTAATTTCCCCCACCAGCTCTAATGTTTCCATTGTGTAAGAGCTTTATCCTGATAGAGTTTAGCCCTGGGCGCTATGCCTGGTCCAGCATGTTCAGGTTAGTGCAAATGTTCTTTGTGCTGCCTTTATTTGTAAGAGTGTATTGCAAGTGCTGCAGCAGTACACATATCTAAACAGGCTGTTCCTTTACAAGCACATGTTCAAAAGATTTTATCTAATCAAATTTTAAATAGGAAATTACTTGTCTGACTTCACATCAGAAAGCTATTCCTTCAGATTGGATTATTAAGACTTTGCTGCTAAATGGTCAGCAGAAGTGTGTCTGAGTCACCAGTCTTAATTTTGGGCTATAAATATCAGATGATGATTTATCACTTGGCAGTTTCAGTACTGCTATGGCAAATTCTCTTTAATCTCTTTAATTTGAGGTCAACAGCAAACAGTTTTGAAAGCTGAGAATTTCTGAGGTTCTCTGTGCAAATAATGGCAAAACCTTGGGCATGCACAATGTGGAATTTCATTCACCCCTTTCATCAGCTGATTTCAATGTACCTACTTTCTAGTGATTCAAAAGATTTTTCATTTCCCACACTGATCTAGTCCTGCTTATCTTTGTGAATTAACTGCTAATTGCAGATAACAATTCAATGGTAAATGGGCTAAATGTGATTTTGAGAATGTTTAATGATTTTTACAACTAAATTGAATAAAGTTTGAAAGAGTACTTATTACCCTCATATGCTACCTGGATCACCACTGTTTAATATTCATGCTTCATCTGGACTTCAGATGAGAGTTTATGATCGGCACAGTGCCATACAATCTGCTTACTCAATTATTTGCTCACCAGAATATACAGGTATTGCTTTCACCTCTTCCAAAATCCTAATTACATTTCTTCTAAACAGCACATGACAACTGGGTCTCATCCCTTTCTGGGGAATGCTGCTACCCAGGTAGGTCACTTGTGCATGTTAAGTTTGCTTGTGCAAATCATATCTAGATCAAAAATGTGCATCTGTTCAGAAAGCATTAAAATAGGAAATGGACTTAAACCTCACTGATACAAAGACTAATTTGCAAATTTGACAAAATTGTTTATTTAGAAGATGAACAAACTCTCATGTGCTACAGGATACCTCAAGAGATTAAAAAAATCTAAAAGTTATCTTAATTTCAAAGTATGATTTAGTCGTACTCAAAGTTTGGTTGGTTCCTTTTGGTATTTTATTTCAGAAATAATTAAAATTTGGCTTGACAAACTATCACACATTCACAGAAGAACCAGCACAATAGGGGGGGTTGAGAGACTGATGAAAGAACACAGCCTAAAGAATGTTAGAAAATCTGTCTAAATCCTAACAGACAGGAAGACAAGGACAGAAAACATTTTCTGATTGTGATATTCAGGAACCTGAAATAGGAGTAGAGATGTAATTTGGGAAACGAAAAGCTTTTGATACAATTATACACGAGGGGTAATTAATTGAGGCAAATTAAGGAAACCAGACTAAAAATGGTGTTTGAAGAGGTGCCATAAGATCCTGTATCCAGCTGACTTTGCCATCACCGAGAACTATGACAAAGACCCCTAGTAAACTATAATTTAGAGACTTCACCCCAAACTGGGTTCATGCACAGATTCACGCATGACACTCCAGCATGTCATACAGAAACAAATAGGTTTCTAACTTCACTGTTCTGCAAGTTATATCCAGTTCCTGGGTTTAAGGCTAGCAGATGGCATTATAGCCTCCTTGAATCTGCACATCGCCCTAAAATGCCTCTGAAAGGTGCCAACTGTCCTGTCCATCCCAGAAAGTGTTAAATTTCAGTGCAATATTACTTAACTGCTTTCAAGATTGAAGGACAGAAAAGAGGACTCTTAAAATCTAGCAGACAGGAGTCACTGTGGGATAAATCAGATGCAAAATCACCTGCTGAGGAATAACATGCTTAATCTTTGAACTCTTTTCAAGGAAGGTATTTAACTATGTGCAGGATCATCAGCTGGCTATAAGTGTCTTGATCTTAAGACAGCCAGATCTAGTTCTACAAATTCATAGTCCTGTTGATATGTCACAAAATTCATCCTGAATTTCTGCTCTTCTTGTAGTATATCGAGTATAGAGTACAGAGCATTTGTACTGTGCTCTCTGTTACTGTAAAACTAAACTGTGCTTTCTTTCAGGGTATTGTTTTGATCCTAAATTTCTCAGCTGAGACATTCTGATGGCATAACTGTTGGCTTCAGGCACAGTAGCACTCTTTTAAGGAGTATTATTATACCTTAAAATGGACAATCAAGGAATAGAAAACCTCAAAAAGCATACCTGGTGTACTCAAGGCATTTTCTCCCTAAAAGCAAAGACAAAACACCCCCAAGAAACATTGGTTCAAGAGAGGGAGGGAGGGAAAACAAACCAAAGCAATTCTTTTCCTCCTTTAAAAGTACAGCAACTGCCTAGGCTTTCCTCATGAATCATAAAACAGAGGAAGGTGGCAGCAGGGAGAAACAGAAACTGTATTTTCATTTGTCAGTGACTTTTGGCTCTATTTCCACTGCCAAACAGCTATGCTATCTGCCTCTCTCTTGTATGCAATGAGAGGTGACAGAGAGTTTATTAAAGCCTTTAAGGTTGCAGTAATTCATCACTTTACCTTAATTAACCTGGAATAACTTACCTCTGGAATAAACAAGGTTGTAGGTTTGCTTTTACTATCTTCCTTCCTTGGAGAAATGTGTGGGCTTTTTTCCTCCAGATATCCCCACGTGCAAACACATGGCTTATCGCAGCTAGAGCTCTGGATATTACTAAAATCCTAGAACAAAGTAGCATGGCAAATGCTTCAAATGGCAGCGCGATTCACTGTATTTAGTTCCTCACTTTCCTTCTGCTTTCGCTGGTGAGCAGGCAAGGGCTCAAGAGGAGGAGAAAAGGTATGCAGAGGTGCCACATTTTCACAGCACAGTACCTGGAGCAGGCACTAACATCACTGTCACTTAGGTGTGACCAGGTAAGTGTTCCCTTGTGTGGCATGAAGACTAACTCACAG
Source organism: Elanus axillaris (assembly GCA_026212715.1). NCBI lineage: Eukaryota > Metazoa > Chordata > Aves > Accipitriformes > Accipitridae > Elanus > Elanus axillaris. The sequence continues at coordinate 18,371,822 of JANZLQ010000089.1, forward strand.
GTGAACATTCTCCTTAGGCTTGCAGGACTGTTTCGATAACTTATAGCATAATGGCATTAGCATTTTAAACTGAGCTTCCATTAAGTTATACGAGTTATCTATTTTGAAGTAATTTGAAGGACCTTTCATTGTTAACTCCTCTTAATTAATTTTGGCTTTATGGCGTTTTGGGGGCAAATTGCCTTAGCCTTCACATTTATCCTATCACTACTTGGCATGACCGAGATATTACAGCTCTTAAGTGAATTTCTTGTCAGAAGGATCTAAATCACACAGTTCATGAGAGTTACTTGAGGAGGATTGGTTTTACTCTCCATTTAGCTTGGCCTCTAAACTCTGGGTGCCAGCCTCATGCTTGCAAATGACTTTCACAGAAGTAGGCATTACAAGAATGGGGTTAAAGTACCTATGTGCAGACTGCTCTTGGCCTGAAGCAAGAAGTATGTTCTGCTTCACGTGTTTAGTAAGGCAATTTTTCTTGGAAGCTTGCCTTTTGCATAGTTTTAGCTATCACATACCAAGTTGCCTCTTTTCATTCATGCTCTTTGTGGTGTGACTATGTTGTTCCAGTTTGGGGCCATTCAGCGTTGTGATATTTTTGTTTTAAAAAAGTCCATTTTTTTAAAACATGAGAAATGCTGGTGAGTGAGAATTCATCAGAAAATCAGATCAATGAGTTTTCAGTTTAGGGCTGTTTTCAAAACACATCTCAGAAATATATTTATGCATCAAGGTGCTCCTGTGGAAAGCAAGTAGATGAAATATTGCTGACAAAGTTGGTAAAAATTGTTCTGCTGTAATAAGTGCAAGACACAAATTACTGGTAATATTTTTAATAGAAAGGTGGTAAAAGCACATTACCCTTCAGTGATCTACAATGCATTCTCTGATGACTGCTTATACAGAACTACTGCAAACAGTTAAGCCCCAAATGTCTTTATCTTGTTCTCTTCAGTGTTTAATTTCCCCTTAAGGAACAGCACATTGGAAGGCTTTATACCCTAAGCAACTGAAATGCTTTGACCTTTTGATTTTTGTTGAAACAGTGCTAAAATGATAAAAAATGTGCTGTAATTTATATTTTGCTGGTGAAATGGTAAAATTACATTTCCCCAATTACCTTTTTACTTCTTTGAAGGTACAAAAGATAGTACCAAAGTTGTTCAGAGTCACAGAGCTGGCACTCGGTCTGTTATTCCTCTAACTAGTGTTCTGATTAGCATTAGGAAAAGTTCCTACAGGGGACATGTTTATCTGGTCATGCAGAAAGTCATTTATACAACTTGGCAAAAACTCCTGTCTTGTATGGATCCGAACAGGAGAGCTGGTGGTACTAGGAGCTTTCTCACCTCTGGTCTAGGAGTGATAATCTGAAGGAACTGAAATCCCTTTCCTTTACACCTCAAACTGTCATGTAAATGCTGAGGTTGAGGAAAGATTAGGAATGATTATACACTTCTTCTCATATGCATTTCAGTTTATATTATACTGTATGATGAAAGGCACTAAAATGACACATAATACCTTATCCCTGTGTTGGTAGATTATAAAATAGGTTTAATCAGGGATAGAGAGGTGGGGAAACCTCTTTTCTTTCTTTTCTTTCTTTTCTTTTTCTTTCCTTCTTTCTTCCCTCCTTCACGCTGCAATGCTCTCTCTTCCTATCTCCTTCTCAGAAGGCCCCTCTCAGCCATCTTCTGATCCCATTTGCACAGAACAGAAGCTGCAGGAAATGTCACTGTCACCAAGAGAAATGCTTAGCAAAGCGTGCCCACGAGATAACACTGTGACACCACCACAAGTCCAAAGTAACTCATCTCAGGATCAGATCCTATCGAGTTCAGTTAGCATGAATCAAAATCTGTACTTTTCACTCTGACTATTTAGGATTTTTTTGTTTTCTTTGCTCCTATGTTTCTTCCATAACTGCTTCTCTACAACAGAAGCCAAAGCCAGAAATTTGCAGCTGTGGAACTACCACCTGCTTCCCCCTACATGTGCTGAAGGCCCTCTGGCAGGGTTTGCTTATGCTCTTGTTGACAGATGCTCATCTCTATCTACCACCCCAAATGACAAATATAAAGCTTTGAAACCACTGAGTTTTCTTAAAAATCAACCCTATATAAGGGCTTAAATTGTTACTATGCTGTTTTGTGGATAGAATGAGGCATTTACACTAAGAGCAATAAAGGAATTTATAGGCTGTCTGAAACTGGAGCTACAGATAAAACGTCTTGTGCAACAAAGGATGTAGAAAAATGGCTATGCAAGGCAGTGGGATGGGGATGAGGCATGATGGAGAGGTTTCTCTAGGCAGGAAGATGGAACACACTAAAAATGCTGTATTTCTGTGAGCTAGGATCATCTGTGAGGAAAGTGAAGACGTATGGTGATGAGAAGTTGATGAGTGTGGCTGACAGCCAGCAGATATTATGATCTCAGAATATTGATGTTTTGTACTAATAATTACAAAATCAGCAGCTGTAAAATTACATATTTGGATAAATACAAGTGTAAGTGCATCCTGTAACATGGTGAATGGAAATGAAGTATGATTAAAATGACAGCTCATACAGTAATATTGATGCCTAGAAAAGACAGACAAGCTGGGAGAATGGTAACATAATAAAGGATAAAAGAATCTTGATATTCAAAAAGAAAAAAAAATGATTATGAAAACATTCATGAGCAGTGAGAAAAATACATTGACTTTCCATAGCTGTTGAGAGCAGATACAGGTCGAACAGAAGACATTAAGAAAAAAGAAAATTTACTTCTCTGCACTTATAAAGGTATTCTGGGGAAAAAAAATGTCCTTCGTACATGCCCTGAAGAAGAACTCTACAACCAGGATTATCTCCTCTGATATTCTGTCTGGAGTAGAAAGATGCACTCAGGCTGTGGAGTGGCTAAACAGCCAAGAAAGCCAAAGGTTGCAATCATATCATCCAAACGTGCTAACAAAGTACAGTCATTATAGGTTCCCACTTGGGCCCTGAAACGTGACAATAAGCAGGATATTCAACTGAGAGAGATGTCTGAAATCAGAAAGTTCTTATTAAAGGGAGGGAGCTTCATGACAGAACTAGGAAGAAGTACAGAAGAAAACTGTTATTGGGATTAGATAAGCATTTGGCAAAAATCACAGTAATAAAGCACATTTGACACGTAGTTATGTTCAAAGTCTGGCTGGGATGTCACAGGATGTGTTTGTTTATTGAATGTTTATGAATGAGAGATATGATCTTCAAGTATTGTTTAAAGTCTGCTGTGCCTAAGGGTCAGCACTGGTTAGGCACTTCTTGTTATTCCATGGAAAACCCACCACTTTTGGGATGGGGACAAAGCAGAAACCCATCTCTGTGTGGAGCAAGCAGCCAACCACGGGAAAGGTAAAATCCATGTCTCTGTTTCCCAACTATCTAAAGTTTCAAGGCATGCCAGAAGGAGTGGGGTTAATATATGCCCCATCTGAGGGCTGAGCTTTTTGACTCATATATAGATTATACCCACTGAGGGGTGAATATGGTGCAAGGACTGCAGTTCGTGTACACCAGACATTTTGACTTTGTCTACTCTGTTCAGTGGAGGAGGGCCTAAGGGTAGGCTAAAATATGTTTTCCTTAACCTGTGTTGTTTGTCCGCCTTGCCAGAAAGAGGACAGCTGTAGCCCAGCACTAGCTACGCTCCCTATGAATTTGCATGATACTGTATCAGGCTCCTCTAGAAGGAAGCTTGGATTAATTTCTGTCTTACACTGGCTATGCAAAACATACAGCTTCATATAAAGTACAGTGATACATGCTAGTGAGTAAGCCCAGGAATGCCTGTGTCCTTCCCATCTGCAGACAGGCGTGCATATGGACCCACACCAAGAGGTGTGTCAGCACAAGATTTCTTCAACATAATGTGCCGCAACTTCCACAAAGCCTAGAGCTCTCTATATAGGTGCCTTTAGGCTTGCACCAAACCCAGGTCCCTGTCTGTGGGCTAAACATTTCCTCTAAACTTTGTTTAATGGCTAATCACCTGATGATTTCCCTTGATGGAGATCTAATGTTGGTTGTCACTGCTTGGGTGAGTCCTCATCAGAGCATACAGTTGTGCAGCACAGCTGGGAATGGGAAATCCCCTGCAGCAACTTCCTTCCCACTTGTCACTGAACAGACCGAAACATTTTTCCTTTTCTCTGAACAGAGGAGAGGCAGGACACAATGTGAATCTGTTGCTGTTCTGCCTTTTCATGTATGGCAGGATGCTGATGCCTCTCCTAGTAAATATTCCCATGGGCTGATCCTGCAAGGCACTGAGCAATCCCTGCTCTTCTCCACCCACCCCCCTCCCAGTCCCACAAGGGTTTAAGAATAAGCACTTACATCAGTGGACTCACTTGGTGATCAAAGTTCATGTAAGACTATGCTTATGTGAGCACGCAGTGCTAAGCAGGGTTCAGACCAGGATGCTGCTTTGCCCTTCTGCCTACAAACCTGCAGGACTGAAGCAGGACTTCCCCATCCATGCTCAAGATTTATACAGCTTGCTTTCCTCTTCTTAAATGTCTCCTAACAAAGCTTTGTTCAAAGATGATTAACAGATGTTGTCATTAAAAAGTTGATACTTGCCAACAAATAACACATGGGTCTGCTTGAGAAACAGTGCTGTTTCCGCAGCTTTCCCCAAGAAGACATACTTGCGGTAATTGGTGAGGCCTGTGAGAATATGACATTTTAAAGTATCTTCCACCATCCATAATTTCCTAAAAGAACGCTGGTTTCTTGAGAATTTTTCTGTCTTGCTCGTATGAAATCATTTGGATAAACACACATGATACAGAATAGAAAATTAAGCCTGTTATGATTAAAGGAGTAAGTGGTGATCTTTTTAGATAATGATGAATTTGGCGAGCAAAGGCTTATTTGTAACAGAAATAAACAAAAACCCAGCACTAAATAATAGAAAGCTATGTATCTTAATTGAAGAGATAAAATAAAATGATTAACTGATACGCAGAAATGATTCTCAAAGGTTAGAAGGTGACAAACAAAAGGACAGGATTTTACTATCCACTGCAAGATGAGCTGAAATATACAGACAGCAATCCCCCCCAAAAAAAATCAGGGCTAAAGCATAAGTACAATGGACCTGGCTGGAACATACAAGCACAGAACCACTTCTGTGTTTACCTACCCAGTGTACATTCAAATCTAAAACTTAGGAGCCAGGCCTTCTGTTAGCAATTTGGAAAAGCAAGCTGGGGAGATGGCAATGTACCCTGTCCAGGGGGATCTTTTCATAGTTATGAACAGAAGATGTTTTGAAGATGGTAACCTAGATATTGATGAAACTCCTGGCAATTTATTGTTAAGCAAAAGGTAGGGTTTTTTTCTGGGAGGTGGAAAGGAATGAGCATTCCATAGGTCTTCAGAAACTATTTAAAAGCAATCTGAGTCTTTTGCAGTGCTCAAAACAGGTCTCTCAACACATAAACTGTAAATAGTATTTTCATATAGGTTTCAGATAAATGACCGATGTAGTACATTTTTACTACATTCTAAATTCAGCATTTTAGAGGTTGACATTGAAATCCATTCCTCTTTTCTCTTTTCCATGGACCTGTTGTTAAAAGCATGACTGCTCTGCCAAAAAGTCTATGTTTTGAAAGGCTTTTATTCCTTTTTTATTCTTTTTGTTCTACTGTATGACTGCACACTACAACCTGCACTGATAAGATCGGTGGCATTTTATAGCTATCATTTATGTCTCACCCAAACCTGCTGTAGTAAGTAACAATATTCCCACTAACTTTACTAAGCTTCAAATCAGGGTTTTATTTGGGATTTAGGTTTAGCTTCAATTCATGTCTCAATTCACTATATACTTTAGGCAAGCAAGGAATAATCAATGTCGTCATGGTCCACTTCTGTAAAACAATGGTCAGATGTACTTGACAGGTTTTAAGTTTAGGAAATATAACAAATTCACAGGCTGTACAGTTAAAACCACCATCTTATACACATGCAGCAAGAGGAAATTAAACTGATCTGATGTTTATTTCTTTAATGTTCTATTAAAGCAAAGAAGCTCTATAATGAGATTACTCCATTTTATCTCTTAATTGTATCCAGATATGCAAAATAGATTTACTGCTAGTGGCTTGTATATAGTACAATATTTTAAAGCTAATTATGAAACAGCATTACTATTGTCACACAATGAAATACTTATTCTTACTGTTATGAATCAAGGCCATTTTCTAAAATTAATTGTAATTACCATTTTAATTGGATATAAACCCTACTAAATTCTGAAACAGCTAGTTATATAAATATAATTCTTTTAAATCCAGGATAATATCAGCATAAAATATTTTAATTAAATAGACTGCAAAAAAAGGGGGAAAAGATACATTAAGTAGTTTTCCATTATTAAAGCCAGCTGTAAGTCAAGTCTTGCAAGTATTCAAGTTTTTATTTTTGAACACCTGAAATCTGCCATTGTCCATGTAAGCATGCATACATAGCCTCGCAAAACAGTATATTAATAGTTTAATTGTTCACTGAAGAGTAGTTAGCACCTGGCTTTTGGTTTTATTATTCCACATAGAGAGGAAAGCATATTAAATTATTTACCCTCACAAATCCCCAGGGCCCAAACCAGTCTTTTCATTGCTTATGTACATAATACAATAAACAATTAAAAAAAAGGTTAAGCAAATAGTTTTAAAATAACACTGTATCTAAGTTCTTCTGTTCAAAAATATTGGTGAGTAGATGGTGAAAATCTTTACTTGATCTGTTAGTTGCAATTATTTAATAATTTTAAAAAATACTGCCCCCATGTTATAATACCACATGTATCTTGATCATACAGCTTGTCAACGCAAATGAAATTTCAGCTATTTATAATGTGGTACTGCAAATGGAATCTAACTTTTTGCATGCATTTCAAAATACATGTTTAAACTTGTATTTCCTGAACAAATATTCATAACAGGAAGAACTGAAGTCTTGACTACAGACTAATCACAGCTTGTTTGCAAGTCTTACTTGAATATGGGATACCTTTTCCCACTCTCCACTTAGTGGTAAAGGGACAAGGAAGAGGTACTTGTTTATTTCAGCTGAATGCAGCAGCAGTTTAAAACTTACCTGAGTTCCAGAAATCTTAATGAGCATTACTTTTCAACACTATTATACCTGTGTTTCACATACTTCCACATCCAAACCAAATTATATTTACACACACTGTGGTAATTAAAGCAGTTACATTTTGATGAGCTGAAACAGAACTTACATATAAGATAAACCAGTAATTTCAAGTATTTAGAAGGAAACATCTTACTTCTTATTGACTTACTATAATAAGGACTTAACTATGTATTAAATTGCCAGTATTTTGGTGGAAGTTAAGTTAGATTCTGATGCTTATTCTACATTTGATGACTTATTATCCAAGTAACTTCATGAATAAATATTGCAGAATGCATATCTGAGTCTATCAAGAAATTTTATTTAACGAGCAGCTCACCACTAGAAAAAACCCAATACTTCATGTGTTTTTTTCAAAAATATATACTTTCAGCCAATGCTATTTGGATCATCCTTCAGTATCATTATGCAATCCATAAATATTTACATTTACATTACATTAATACTTAGCACAGGACATTAATTTTTTATTTATTTGAATAGCCCACATTATCTAGGAAGGCTCTTCCAGTATTTCTGTGATCTATATTTCGTTGCAGATATTTTATTGACTCATATCATAGAATCATAGAATGGTTTGGGTTGGAAGGTACCTTAAAGACCATCTAGTTCCAACCCCCATGCCATGGGCAGGGTCACCTTCCACTAGACCAGGTTCCTCAAAGCCCCATCCAACCTGGCCTTGAACACTGCCAGGGATGGGGCATCCACAGCCTCTCTGGGCAACCTGTTCCAGTGCCTCACCACCCTCACAGGGAAGAATTTTTTCCTTACATCTAATTGAAATCTACCCTCTTTCAGTTTAAAGCCATTACCTCTTGTTCTAGCACTACATGCCCTTCTAAAAAGTCCGTCTGGCTTTCTTGTAGGCCCCCTTTAGGTACTGGAGGGCTGCTTTAAGGTCTCCCCAGAGCAAATTTAAGGCTTTTATCTGCATGCCAAGTGTTAAATTATATTGGGTTACTGTCTGTATCATTCCATTTTTACTGCAGCTATTCACAGATTAAGATTTGAATCCTTTGAATTTAGTAGGATTTTGACAGTAATTCAAGCAGTGGAAGTCTTAGCTCTGTCCACCTAATTGTGACATTTATGAACTTCTAAGCTCTGTATGTGCCTATACAAACTGTATTTACCTGCTGTGTGAATTCTGTCACCGGATCCTTGACAGCCATCCTCATCATCACAATCCCCGCTTGACTCCATCTCTTCATTTCTTCCACCTCCACTGCCCGCATCTCGGGAAGCCCATCTTTCCAGTTTTAATTTTCCCTTCTCAGCATCCAGCTAAAATGGAAAAAACCAACAATGGTCAGAATATTTACACAGTTCCTACCTCTGGTGACCAAGCCGGGTTTATAAAACAACAAGCACTTTCTCATTCACTTTCAAGAATGGCTCCGCAAGTTGGAGTTTTTTTCCAGCAGTGACATCCGAATATTTTGGAATAACATCAAATTTTCTCCTCCACAGATGACCTGTGACACTTATCATCAAACCTTTAATTGAAAACACCACTTATACTAATATCATCACAGGGATCTCTGGTCCTGCAGCTTTTCCTCTTGCAAACCACAGTTTGGAAATCACTGGTTAATGATGGTACAATCTGCCAGGTGTGTGAGTACTTTTTTGGGGCTATTTACAATCGAAGACCACAATATACTTGACAATCTTTTAAGACTTGAGGGTATTTGCTACTTTTCATTATGGGCTTGGTCACTTGGAAACATTAGCCCCTGGATATGATTTTTAAGATGGTGTCCTTTAAGAAGCCTGTACCAAGCTGTTCATTAAATTTCACTTGAAATATATTTCTTGGACTGGGTACAGAATAAGAAGCCTTTTCTAAATAAATGTATCACACAAGGTCACATGTGCTATAACAACATATTTACTCCCCAAACTCATCTTTTTGACCTTTAGATAACTCTTTCTGCTTCTGTCACCATGAACAGTTGCCTACTATTAGTGCTGTGGGAATAAATGATTTTTCAGTTCACTGGTAGTTCCAAAAATTGAAAAATACCATTTCATTTTCTGAGAATCTAAACCCAGCCTTTCCAGGGAACAACAAGAACAGCACTATATGGGAAGAAATTAAGTAACTGGCTTAGATTAATACATTCTGTTATAAGGTATTTGTCAAGGACGTATGATTCAGGAGAAACTTGAACCTGTCCCCCACACCTGAGAGGAGCACCTACTCAGCTACATGGCACCTCTCCTGTTGGAGCTATGACATTTTTGTACAACATTTCAGAAACAGGGTGCTCCATGTTTCTTGGTGGCCACCCTCCTCAACAGCTTGTATTTGTTGTTGCTAGTGTAAAGGATGCTTCAGGGTATTAGAGAAGGTGGGACAGACTCTGCACAGAAAAGCTCCAACAGCTCAGCTTCCCCTACAGCCCAGGAGTAGGGAAATACCCTGACTCAGAGTGGATTTTTTCACAACCTGGCTAAGTTGCCCTGGTTACTATCGAGTTTCCACCCCCCCCCACCCCCCCCATCACTCTCCCATTTTATGAGTGACTACAAATTTCTTTTCCAAATCTTGTTGGAAAATTACATTGGGGGTGTTGGTTTTGTTTTTAAGTGATGGGAGGAGTCATTCCAGTATTTCTGATCACTTTCTTCACGTAGCTGAAACTCAACTTACAACACATACGAATGTTGTTTTGAAAGGCAGCAGCTTGTTTGTCTCCTTTTCAGAGTTACGAAAACCTTATACATGTTAGCTTTGCTTGTATGGTATGACAAGAGGTACAATTAGGACCTGTTATTCTAGTTATGTGGAAATATGTTAACCAAATGGAAAGACTGTAATGCTTCTCAAAGTCAGTCAGATTCTGGATCTATCCAATACCCTTCATCACAAGTATCTTCCCCCCCCAAAGTATTCCAGATCCATTTCAGGCTTTTTGATCTGCTTTATCACAGAGGACTGTGATTATTCTTGGTGCTGAGCAAAATGTATTTTGAAATGTAGCTACTTTGAAGATTCAAACACATTTCACACTAAAAAGGAGGTGGGCTGGGAGCTGGGGAAGGAACTGGAGCACAGGGCCAATACAGCTGTATTAACTGGGTTGAAAGGATGATGACGGATGCAGCAATTTCTCTGTAGTGGCAGGCTTTGTGTGATAGTCTCCATTTTCTTCAGATACTGTGAGCTGCCATCCTCCACTCCAGCGCTGACAAATGCTTGGATCACTGCAGCAGAGATCCTGTTCTATGGAACAACAGATGCCAACTTCTATATGGCAGAACTCAGGAAATTCTTTACCCTTTCGCTGAAAAGATCTGTTTGCTCATTCTGAAGACACAAATAACTTCACACTGCAGTGGGAAGATCAGTAAGTGGGAGGAGAAGGTATGGAGTCTGGTGGGGAAGCACATTAAACACACTAATTGTTACTGCATGACTGTTTTCTATAAACAAGTTGCTTAATGTTGAGGCTCATTATTCACAAGCAAAAAGACTGATGTCATGGCAATACAAAACAACATTTTGTTAAACCATTGGAAAAATTTGCCTATGAGGGAGCAAGATAACTCAGTTCTTTCACAGATATATTGTGTCCTGACCTTATTAGAGAAGACTCATTCATTCTTAGTTATAATCCTTCAGAATGAAAAGAAATGGCTAAGTGGTGAACAGAACATATGCAAAATTTAATAAAAGCTTTTAATGATTGTTTGCCAGTCAAAGCAGAAATGTTTACTGCCTGTTAAGGTACACCTTTTCAAAAATTTTATTTCATTCAGTGCCCATGGCTCAATCCTGACCTCTGCTCAAAACAAGTAAACACTTGAATCAACTGTATGCTACCTTCTTGGACAAAGACCAAGAAACAAGCTCAGCTTTTCAACATGGTGCACTGCAGCTTTTTACAGACTTCTGGGTTCTTAGCGTCTTCACTACAAAAAGGATTAGCTGTAGCACGGCTCTGCATCTCCTGCTTATATTAATGAAGGTGTACCCAGCTCTTTCTTGGCTTGCCAGTAGAGATGGCCATCAAATTACACAGAACCTTTATATACAAGTTCAACATTACACTTAAAGTCAACTCAGGTGCGACCTACCAACCCTTTTCACCTTGTATACCCTTTCCCAACTTCTTCCAATGACTCTTCCATCTGTGGCTACCATTCATCTAGAATGATGGGCCAGAGCCCAATTTTGTGCAGAGATAATCGTTTATATATAAATAAACCCTTTCCAGGAGATGAAATAATATAACCACTTCAGTGAGGAGCTCCACCCACACCGTGCAGCCCTGTTAGGAAGGCAATGTCACCATTGCATACTGACTTGTGATCTAGCACCTTTTCAAATTTTGAAGGAACACTTGTCCTTTGGCTACCACCACATGACTTCAGTGAGATCACTGTTTCAGTGCAATAGCAAAGCACACACCAGCATTTCTCCTTCTCCTTTTTTCATAGAATCATTGAAACCTTTCTCAAAGGCCTGAGACTGCACTGAAATAGCACAGACTGCATCAGGGTGGACTAGAATGGTGGAGCTTTAGAAGATCATAATGAAAAGACATTAACCTTCACTTCTTATTAAGCTCTGCTAGGTTCAGAAGATGGGTGTGGCTAGGGGACTGAAAGGTCTCCAACAGATGAGCTGGAGGTCATACAAAGGTTCAAGGCATCTTCAGAGGCAGCCATGATCTGTTGAAAAGCCTGAACAATTCTCCTAGCTGCTGCCACCAGTTTTAGTGATCTAAAACATTCTGCTTCCTCACAGATGGCTGTAGAAACACAGCCTCTTGCCCATATTTAACACTGGAGATCAGAGATTGGAGTCAGTCATGGCATTTCTATTATTGCTTAAATCCCACTCTTAAACAAGCCTTTTTTTTGCTGACTTATGCTCTGTCTGCTGCTGCATAATCCCATCCAGCCATCTCTTGCAATTCTGCACAATAGTTCCAGCCAGGGAATGCAGTGTCTTGATGCTGAGAATTGATGCTTCAGTTAAACAATTGCAATGGATTTCAGGCTGATCACTGGAGCTTGTACCTTTACCTTCACAAAAGAGAAGATACCTGCTGCCTAAGATTCTAGAAAATACTGGAATCTTAACAGCTTAAACATTAAATCATCAAGTTTTTGCCACATCTTTTTTTTTTTTTTTTGTAATAAAAAGGTTATATAAATAGATCAATAAGATTTGTACAGCCGAACTGAAAACTGACTCAAATCAGGAATTTTCCCAACTGCAATAGGCTTTGGATCAGGTTCACAAACCTCTAAGGGGTTTTTGAGAAACTATACAGTCTTTCTGTGGGAAAGCTTTAGTATCTGTATCTGATTCAGCTGAAAGGTAAAAATCATATATTACTATTCATCTCTGAGTCAGATACTAATGACTATCCTCATGTATTTTATTTATTCCAACAAAGGTACCAACATTAGGTGACATTAAAAAAAAAAATTTCTGCTTTAAAACATATAGTTTTATGGAGAAGAAAGAAGTCATATGAAAATGGTTGCTGTCTTTCTCCCCTATTAATACTTGATGATGTAGCACACACATTCCTGGTCACATAAAAGAGTGCTTCAGAGGCTTCAAAGACTGTGTGACACACAACCCCTGAGCTTTCTATGATGAGTCTAACAATAATTCTCACTTTGACCATAGGTGTGTTAGAATATAAATTTATTCTCATGGTTTTTCATGAAGGCATGTCCCAGTTGAATACTTCCACACATTAATTAAGTAATAACTGTTGAGGTCTGTGAAAACTATTTGATAAAAGTGTCAATTTCAATCCGTTTTATTGATTAGTCTATTTTCTGAGGGGTCATATATGCATGTATATCTGAGGGGATGATTCCAAGCTGTAGGATAATAAACTCATTTCATCAGAAAATAAGTTTTTAAATTATATTTTGCACTACAGTTTCAGACTTTACAGGTCAGTGAACACAACAATGAAAATCTAAGAGAATAAAGCACTTAAAAGTTGTGTGCTTGGAATATTCAAAGACAAATCCATATAATTATTGTTTCCTGAGGGATTTGTTAATTAGTTTTCTATATGACAGATTTCAGTGTGAATGCTTTTCCTCTCTGAAAAGACAGCTTTGGGGTGAAATCTGACTTCTGTCCACTCATCCTGTAAGCACACACTTGCTGGTGTTCTCACAGCGATCAAAAAATGGCTGATCATATGCTGCATTTAGAAATTGTAAGCTAAGCATGATCTTTTCTCAAAGTACTTACAAGTAGTTGCCTTTTAAAAAGTGCTTTAGTGACATAAATATGATTTGCAGAGACAAAGCATTTTGTCAGCTTATGCACAAATAATGTGCAAAGCCTCATCTTGAAAAAAGTCATAAATGACTCAATCCTTCCATTCATTTTTTTCAAAAATAAAAATAAAAAATCCTTTCTAAACCATTATTAGGTCAGAAATGACTACAACTGAAAAAGACAATGCGCCTTTGTTTTTAGCCTATTATATACGTTTTTTGTTAGGGACTGACATATTGCTTTAGGCATAAAGCTGCATTTTACTGATGCCTTGTGACTGAGCAGATGTTCTGTCATTTCACAAAACAACAGCGACATAACAAATTTTAGACATAACTGCCATATATATGCTCATTCCAAGTGGGCCCTTTCCTTTGAGATAACATTTATGGTTAATTTTCCTCCACATATGCTCTTAGCTCCTTTTTAAAAGCATTTGGCAGCTGCTTTGGCTGCTTCTTTTCACGTTTATCTAGCATTCATATATTACAGCATAAATAAGGAAAATGAACTTATTTGTCTTTAATTTTGTCAAACATTTTCTTTGTTTTGTTCTTGCTTTGTCTCTATTTCATAGAAATGCACAAAGGCCTGATGCATTATCTCCTAGTTTCTTCAGAAAGTAGTCCAACTCAAGGAGGTAGTACCACTCAACTCTTAAATCCTTTCTTTAGCTAAAGAAAACAGACATCTAACCTTCTGCAGCAGCTGACATCCCCAGAAGGTTTCTTTCTGCTGTATTTATTCAGATCCTTACAATAACCTTTGCATAACACATCTTGCTTTACAAGTCACCTGTACAATATTAGAATAATTTAACTGAACAGCTATACATAATTTATGCAACACGGTAAAGGACTGACAATGGTTTTAGAATTTTATTCACGTCTCTCCCAGCTAGACCTTTTCCAACTAGGAAACTGGACCAATATTGGTAGATTCCTTTGTTTTATGTTTTTCTCTCTAGCATAAGTACCTTGCATTTACTTACACTGATAGTTGTATTTATTATCTATGCCAATACTCCTGGTACATATATCTATATATATAAACTGAAGGGGGAAGGCTCTCATCAAGCACATGGAAAGATGCAAAGTGCAAGTCTCGGACTATGTGTGCCCACAAAGTGGGGACTGACACCCTCCTTTCCTCCTCTGCCCCAGTGTATCTCCACTCAAGCTAAACACAGCATTTTGGAAGTTCTTTTTCCATTTTTTATTTTTTTCCCCGCTTCCTTTTTGGTTGTTGTTCTGCCATCAAGTTTCTCAGGTTGCCTGGAAGCACTTTCATACCTGAAATGGCCCATGCCTAGAATAAGCATGCTGGTTCTGTAACTATGCACGCACCTCTCCTTCTGTATTCGTTTGTGACACTGCAACTCCCCAGGGGGCCATCTTCTGGATAAATTTGTCAAGTTTCTGGTTGAGGTTATATTGCAGAGATGATGCAGAACACACACTTGAATGATAAGTGCAATTCTGAGTAATTTAACTCTCACCCAAATGTTGAAGCAGCTGCCACCCCCTGCCCCAGCCCCACTGCTCCCAGTTCCACAAGTGCAAAGGCAAAAGTGCTCAAGTAGGAGGGCAGCCCCCATCCCCCCGGGGCTGTTCCTCACCTCCTCTGGTGGAAAGGCGCAGGCCCAGCACAACAGGCTCACATGGCACAACCAGCCCAGAAGATCCAGCAGCAGGAGCAACACAGTGACATAAAGTTTCCTTAGGGTCACACGTTGCATGGGAGATGACACACCTGCTTCTAATGTGTTTTATGTGTTGTTTTTCATCTTGTGCTTCATTCTAGAATTCTTTTGGTGGAAGTATTTTAATTATTTGACCAACTCTCCTGTGTTTCTAAGCATCTTCAGTAAAAGCTGTACACCTTTTGGGAAGGTTAGGACTTGCTTTCTGACTTTATCCATCTTTTTCAAGTCAAATAGCTGATGGAATTGGTGGTTTTATTTGTTTTGGTTTGCCTTTTGCCCATTAAATCACTAAATTACTCCTTTCTGAAACAGCATCTGTATTCCTACAATGGATTTAGCTTCTTACAGTTTCTGTGGAAGTTTCTTGCAATCATTCCTTTATTTTCTACATATAACTTTTCCTCCTAGTTTTATAGTCCTAACTTCTTCACATACACTTCCCAATCCTCTGTCCTTAAGGTTTTGTATTTGTTTAAGTCTGTCTTTACCTGTGATTTTTTGTTCTCCTGGTTTATGCAGATTGACTTGTTACCCTTGTCCTCATATTTTTACTGCCAGATGACACACTAGATATACTTAAGGATCCACACTTTAATTTTGCTTTGAATACTTTTCATTTCCCCTCTGTGTCCTTCCTCTAATCTGGCTGTTTCTCTCTGGCTTCCTGTATAGTCCACTGCAGATCCGTACTCCATGGTAGAGAAGCTACAAGAGATTATTTCTCCCTTGGTTGGCTACAAATGTAATAGAATTATTTCAGCAGGAATTTAAGATGGTTTCTAGAGATTCACTTTGTTATACTGCAGGATTAATGCCTCTATTTTTTATGTTTATGGTTTCTGTTTTTCAACTGCTTATTAAAGGTGAGTATATTTCTAGAAGAATGCTAGCACTGTGATCAGCTTAATATTCATTGAATTAAATTACACAAGCTACATATGTTCTCATATTTACTGATTACACTGCGAAGAAGCAACAAGAATTTACACCCACAGAATCTTATCGCTTTAGCAAAAGCTTCATAGTAACAGTTTGGGTAAACCGTCACCCAAAAAGTATTACTTGTGAATGATGTAAAGTGAGTACAAATTAAAAAAAAAGACTTATTCTAGTTAATAATCAGTTTTAACCAAGCACAACAGCTGTTTAAAGAGAATTAACAAAATCTGATTTGAATTCAGTAAGTCAGTTGGGTCAAGGAAGCAAGCAGACACCTCTCCTTGATGTCTTATCTTGGTGTTGGGTTGTAACTTTTTGGTATTATGTGATACACTGAAGATCTTTCTGATCTGATATCTAGCGAGCCTAACTTCAACATATACCTTGAGTTAGTCCCTGCCACAGGCATGAATTTCACCTTTAGACAGTCAGCTTAGTGTAGTCTTTTCCAAAAATAAAACCTGCTTTTTCAATTGCAGTACATGTAGTCTGAAAATAGAGCATATGGCTAAAAAACCTGTCGTGTTCTATCACGACTTTCTCCATCTTGTTACAATTAAAAAAAAAAGGTAAACAATTGTAATAAAAACATAAGGTAAAAATTATAATTATTGGTGAAGAGTATGCAGGAGTTGCTTACAAATGTCTTTGACCCTTCAAAATAGTTCATTTTTGGGACAGTGGCTGTTTGATACAACAGCTTCTGAGGCAGAGTATTGCTGAGAGTGCCAACAAGGTACTCAGAATGACAGTGTCACCAGTTCTTGCAATGTGGCCCCTTGCAAGAAAAATGTGGGCCGCAGCATCTCTAGACATGTGTGCACAGATTAGATGGATGACAGTGCTATCACCAGTGGGAGCTGCACTTTTTTTTTGTAATAATTGCATTAATGCACTAGACCAGAGGGCGTGATTCTCTGCAAGGGTAAGTGGCTGGGAGATGAACACACTGTGTCTCTGCCACACTGAGATAGAAAGGCACGATGCCAGACCCAGCAAGCATTGCCTCCTGTGCTCTCACAAATGAGGCTGTTCTACATTGCTTACAACACTATTTCTCCATACTTGGAAAGGAAGAGCTTTAAGTGGGATAACTTTTGCAGGGGATACAAAAAGGACTAGAAAAAATGAAGAGTATTCTCTAAAAGACTATGGCTTGCTTTTCCTAGCACAAAGAAGACTGGGAGAATATGATTATTGTCTATAAATATATTGAGCCTACCCCTTAAACACGGAGACATCTCTGAGAATAAAACTAGCATAGAAATAAAGAGGGGGAAAACAAGGGGTTTAACTATCAGAGCTATTAGTTTGGGGAGCAACCTCCCAAGAGGAAGGTGAGGACAAAAATTCTCAAGCATTTGCAAGACCTAGCTGTATAAATTTGTAATTTTGCCTGAGGTCTCTTCCAGACTTCCATCCTGTGTTTCTACACTCTGCTAGTTTCTAATATTAGAAAATCAATTTGTAAAATCAAAATCACAAACCAGAACCACTCCCATTAGCCACTAGGAGTGTTATTTCCTTGCTTGTCTGATTTCTATATGGGAAAATTGTGTCCACGTACCAAATTATGTCCATTCTTTCTTCTAAACTAAGAATGAAGCCTCTTAGTTGTGCCTGAAGTCAAAATGTGGCTTAGAAAATGTATTAATTATTGCTGAGGCTTAATGTGGTTTACGAATGTCCTGTTTAACTAGGAGCTCTGACTCATCAGGTTTTAGACTTCTAATAATAGCTAAGAACCTTAAGTCTGATCAGACTTGGGAAGTGTGAAATGAGAAGTGCCTGCAATCAGGAGGCTGGTCGCACTCCATCAGCCCTTGAATGGCACCCTTCTGATAAGCTGCATGTTTTTATGGGTTAAGTGAGTAAACAGTGGCCAGTCTAAATTGTCTAAAGGAACAGAGCCAACTTTTCTCCTTGCTTTGTACTCAGACAGCAATTACCTTTTTTATTTGCTGAAGGAAATGTTCATGGCATGCTCCAGCGCATGTTAATTCTGTTTCATGTTCTTGGATAATTATCTGTTTTCAAGCTCTGTGTTGCTGAAGATCATTTTCATAGTATGAAAAGTTTGACATTTCATTGCAAAGACTTGTGAACAATCAAAGACTTGCATTATTTGGTAGTGCTTAGTGTACTCAGGCTTTGAATTTGGTGTTTCATGTCAAAACATGACAGAAGCAGTCTGTTCAGTCTCCTCCACACTGAATCCCAGCAACTGAGCACTAAAATACAATATGGAATAAAGTATGGAAAATACGGTAAGAAGATGGATAATGATGTTTGTCACCCATTTAATGTGTATGGATGTTGGGAGCTAAATCACAAATTATTGTGTAAGCTAACTTTTTAATAACATTGCATCTCAAAACCACATTTAAAAACAATTACACTGTCTCAGTGCCACCAGAGTTCTCTGAAATCTTGAATATCACATTTCTAAATGTGTTGTATTATTTAGAAGGTGCCACACATGTACAGAAAAAGAAAGGATTGGAGCCTATGCTGCTATGAATCAGCAAACTGAATTCTGTGGAGCTGCTCCAATTTAATCCACATGAAGGGCCAGCCCAGATTTTTTTTTTTTATTTTTCCTTGGGAAAGCATGGTGTTGTAACAAAACAGACAAATGCATTTCATGTTGCATGAATGTGACAGAAGACAAGACTCTCTCTTTCCAGATGTTGTACTCCCATGGTTTCAGGGTAACATCTGAGGACACGTGATTGAATGTTTTTGCTAAGTCATTTTTATGAAGAGAGAAGAACAGATACTTCTGCAAGCAGCAGCTGCCACTGAATGATTTTTCCTATGGCTTTCCTTTCCACTGGTGGCTTCCCATGGAGGTTCTCTGATGTCACAAGGATTGAGCTCAGAATGCAGTGTTTTTACCAGCAAGTCTCCCTCCTCTACTCACAGAACTCAGGATCTGTTAAATTTGGTTAAAATTGGCTAAAGGGTTAAAAAGATACGAAGGGAGTGGCAAGGCTGACAGGCAGAGACACAACAGAGCACATTATATAAGCTGTGTTTGTTTATGAAACCAGGCTAAAATGAAACTTAAGGGCAAACAAACAACCGGCCTAGGCAGATCACAAGTAAAATTTCTGGAGAGCATGATGAGCGGCTTTGCCTGACAGCAGCTTTGCCTTTCCCCTTGTAGGTTTAAATTCTGTTCAGGCTTGGAACAAGCACGGTAAGAGGAAAAAGGTCAATGCATCGGTCTTCATGGACTATCATCTGCTCCTACTGCCTTCTCAAAAGCCACTAACAAGATAATCTGATCACAAAGATCAAAAGCTCTCTCATAGTGCACTAGGGAAATTGATAGCCACATTCTCCTGTGCTGTATATACCTATAATTCAGGGTTGGGAACTGGCCCACATTTACCAGAGATGTAAAGTGGCTTTGGAAGTCTTTCTTTATATCTCATTCACACTGTATAAAGGAACTGCTGTTTCCGGGAAGAGGACTAGAAGAGAAACTTGTGCTACCAGCACTTTACTGCAGAATTCATTTAAGCAGTTTCAGTACATACATGCAACACTCATTTGTCCTCTTGTTTTACGCTTACATTTTACACTTATTATTTTAAAATGTTTTGTCTACAAGTGACAAAGTTCCCATTTAATGGATTAGAATAATTTTCACTGAAGTCTTTGCTGAGATTTCTGAAGTTTCTCTATTCCATTTTTCATGTCACCAAAATTTTAAATTTTTATTTAATTAAAATTAAAAGAAACATCCTCTTTTCTTCAGTGATGGGTCTAAACTAGATTCTAGTCTTGTACAGCTCTGTAGACCCTACCTAAATTTCAAGCAGTGTTCAAGAGGAGCAAAGAAAACAGGTCAGCTCTACTAAAAGACAAGAGCAAGATCTGGACTGGAGCTGGCTTCTGTTATTGTAATGAGGCCTAGATTGGAACAGGCGAAAACCCAGCAAAATGACCCAAGAACTATCACTGGAACACAGTCAGTATAAAACAAAACATTCTGCTGATATTCTGTTCTCCCCCTTCTCAGCAAGATGCTTTTTCTCCCCATTTGTATTCAATCCTTCTTGCCAGCTCCTCTTCACTGCTTATGTGTGACCCATCCATCTCTTTTTTTCCCCTTCTCATGGAATAGCATCCTCTTTCCTGCCTAAATACGGTCATCAACTCAGCTAGCATAATGATTCTTGGCCACTTCTGCTTCAATGTATTATTAGGTTTTACATGTGGAAGCTCTTCTTCCATTGGAGGCTGGTCCCTCCTGGACACCTAGCAGCTCTGCCCAATGCATGGTTTTCTGCTGCTTTTGTTAATTTACATTGAAGGCCTGTGAGGACCATTCAATCATCTCACCTGTTTCTCCTCCCTGCCTTAGACCTCTGAAGAAAGAAGCTTGCCTACTTTTTCATTTTGCTCTCCCACAGCTTTTGTACAACTTTGAATCTTTCTTTATGTAGAACATTCTCAGTGAAAACAAGGAGGAACCAACCCCAGTGATCTCATCACTGACCATCACCAAGTTCCCCACAGTCTGGGAACTCCTAGATGAGCTAGTCAGCAATACATCATTCTAGATGAGAAACGTGGACTGGAAAATCTTGGACATTTTCATGGGCAGGTATGTTATTCAGGGACCATTAAGATGGCTCCAGGAAAGCTTGTGTTCTGCTTGTAAAGCAGCCCATGTGGGCTGCCTGCCCTGCCAGACCTGGCACACTGCCGACTCTGGCCTTTGAGTGAGAGAAAAGACACGATTAGTATCGAGTGCTGGCATTTTGTACAAATGTCCTGCTTTGCTCCCATTTAATTGTGGCCTGAAACTGCAGCAAGTACCAGTAAACACACACATGGATAAGCTGTTGCTTTAAACAAAAAACTACAAGCGAGAGATACAGGATTTTAGAATTGACAGCAAATGCTGCACCTAGATCAGCATTCTTTCCTGATAAGGAGCTACCACTGCAATGAAGAACAAGTTGTGGCATGTCTCATTTACATACCAACTCCGGAACAGCCTTGCTTGCTGTCATTCAACCCCACAAGGGTTCACGTATTCACATGCAGCTCTGGAAGGTACAATTATTTGTGATGACAAAGGATGATCTAAGCAAACAAAGGCAGACTCCCATGCGCTTGTCTTCTCATCCTGTAAGTCAGCAAACACGATACTAGCCCTGATTCTGCCTTGGGCACTTTCCTAACCATGAATCATGAAATACAAGGCAGAGATGGCATAAAGAGACTAAAGAATTTACACTTCTGGCATACCTCAGCTGCATCATGGCTTCCTGTCCTTCCCAAGAGCTCAGGCACGGCTGTGCTGACTCCTGAGTTCTGGCCACTATGGCAGCAGCCACACACACTAGTGCTGCCTGTAACTGAACTGGAAAGTAACAGGAGTCCCTAAAGAACCACTGGCATGATGACTATATCTGGGGGAGTTGTTTGGTCTGGGTCTTTTAAGTGTTTCTGAGGTAATACAGCTATATTTAGCCGCTGAAACATAATATGGAGTATAGCAAGAACCCCTGCTGTGTATTTGGTCATCTGATGCCAATTATGCATGAAAAAGAAGGAATCTATCTTTAGGTTAACTTCAAAGACAAGGCCATGCTTCGTACTGTCAAGTAGGTAGGACTCGCAGTGATAACTGTGATTACAGCTGCAGGGGCACAAACACAGTGGGAAATCTAAGGCAGCTGGAAAGGCTCCACAGCACTGAAGTTTCCTCTCTCTTTTCTCTTGCTAATGTGCAAGTTATGGGGCAGAGTATTGCTATTTATTCAGATTACTCTGACATTGTGAATGACTGACTACCAAATCAAAGCCTGCTCACCAATTTCAGTGAAGGTCATCTCTCAGAAAATTTTCCCTCATCACTCCCAGGCCCTTCACATGTTGTTGCAGGGGTAAACACAGAGACTCAGTCACCAACACACAGGCAGGTACACAAAGAGAATGATCCTACAAGCCTGTTTATTTAGGAAAGAAGGCAAAAAGCCATTGTGGAAATCATGTTAAGATCTACCTCCACCATAAAGCTCTCTGTTGTGCTTTATGTCACCTTCCCCAGGGCTTTACCTGAGCTTGTGTTTGATTGTAAGCTCTGCAGGGACTGCCTACTCTTTTAGATTTACTACCATGACAGAGGGCTCTTCTTAGCTGGTCCCTTATTTCTTCTGTAATAAACGTGATTAATCATAATAATTAAAAGGATGTCCCCCTCCTTTCTGTTCTTTCATTGCAGTACAGATGGTAGGGTGGATTTTTTTGTTGCTTTTTCTATGCTGAGTTTTTCTTTTCAAGTCTGATCTCACCACCTGTCCACTACAGTGTGTGTATACATCAGACAAGTAAGTGCAGTTTTAATAAGGGGAATGCTGCTTAATCATGCCCATGTTATAAATCATGTTTCCTCTTACCCCCTTTCATTTGATACATTTTACTCTAGGTAAGTTACATTATGACAACACATATTGCAAATCTTACTGTGAATATTTAAATAGATGATATCCTAATTTCATTCACTTCAGATGTTTTTTGTTAAAAGAGATGGCAATGTAGAACCATAATGAAGGACCTTCTTGTCAAATTTTATCTTCAAGGAGGCTTAGAATAATATGAAGCACACAGCTGAGGTATCTGTGTTCTGAAGTGCTTGAGAGACTCTTTTAATTGCTGCAATCTGTTGTGCCTCTCAGATCTATTTGTGAAGGTGTTCAGCATGGTGTGTGTTTTGCTGATGAGCTATTCTTTGTCTTGTAGTGAAAAAATGTTTTGTCTTGTGTCAGATATTGCAGCCACTGATATTTAAATGTTTAAGAATGGGAAACAAAAGACCGAATACTAAGAAAAGAATGAAAGCAGTTAAGACAACAGGTGTTAAACATCCTAAGGATGATGTTTTATTACTTTATTATTATGTTTTGTTTATCTCTCTTCTGTTCATTAGCGAGGAGCCCAAGAGTTTTCTTTCAACAGATCCTCTAGTCTCATACTTTCTAGATAAAGGCAGGTTACTACCACCAAGTAAACTGTGTTCCTATGCTGTACGTCCATGTGTTTTATATATTCTTTCTTTGGATCTACAGTGGATGTTTTACATTAGTGGCCTCTTTCAAAAGTTCTCATCTTTAAGAATTCTTTAAATGGTCTTGATACAGTCTAATATGCAGTACTAATTGACTATTCTCTCTGTTTCTTCTTAGTATTCTACAAAAAATGGGAATTTATCTCACAACATGGGTGAAACTACCTTTGGAGCAGAAAACTTTCATACATGTGATGATTTGTATTAATAATAAATCATACATGTGCTATCTCCAGAGTAATCTAACACTTAAATGGCCAGTGCAGAGCAGACCAAGTCACTGTACTTGCCTTATTGTTTGTAAGGAAGAGGGTAACTGACTGAAGCAACCATATTTTGCTATAATTTCCGTGAAATCTCCCTTCTCCCTGTTATACCTCCCATACCCTTCTGATTAGTAATACATATCCAAGATATACACACTAGGGCTTCTACTCAGACACTGATCCCAGTTTATTCCACCTCTGCCGTGCTCTCCCAGGCTCATGTCTCCATTCCCCCTCATACCACTCTTGGGTTGTTTCCTCCCCCTTTACCTGATCTGACACAGATGCTTTATTCTGCCCAATCTCCCCATCTGCAAAGCCTCCATCACTGCAGTCTCCTTGTCATATCTACCGTAAGTCCCTTTATTCAGCTATGAAAGAATGGAAGTACTTGGGGTGCTGATCTAACATTGCTGCCTTCATTAACTTCTTTGTACTACAACTCCCTTTGTACAGTGTCTTCTAAATTGAAGTGTACCTGATATTTGGAGCATGATTTAATCTCTCTTAACTCTTTGGAAGTTAGTGCAGCTTGCAAGATCAGAACCACTCTCAGGCTACTCAATTTCAAAGATGATATTAGTCAGGAGTTTTTTTCATTTCTGAAATGTGCCAGAACAGCCAATGTAAGGTGAGGGATAATGATCTACCTCCAGAATTGTGTTTAATATTTAATAGTCCATGATCACTATCTAATTTGGATCAATCCCATACTGTATGCTGTAGAGGTCTCTCTTTACTGTCCCACATCTGTTAAATATTTTAGATATTTTAACTTCATATTTATGTAGTTGAGATGGACTATAATAAAGCCTGTTAAAATCAAGACTGTATGAGGTTATATTGGGTATTCTGAGAAAGACAGATTTAGCAAGCTTAATGGAAACCATTCACTCCTCTATTGAGATGTCAGATTTGTTTCTCACAGTTTTGCACATTATGTTTAACTCAGTTCTTTCCATCAGAGGCAACTGATGTCTTCTAGCAACACATTCAGACATGGACTCCTTCTTCAGTTCCAACCTCTCCAGATTAAATTACTACCAAAGACAGTGAGTGGCATGCATGTGAAAAAGGTCATTCCTAAGCAAAATGATGTATCTATAAAAACATAAAGGAGCACAACTTACTGTCAACATACACTGGAATTCTCCTAACTTCCTTCTGGGATCTTGTTAACATTTGACATTTGGGCAACACATTTCCATTATGGCTCAAAACTCTTCACATGATTTTTCTAAACCTTTAATCAGTCAGGAATGTCAGGCTGGTTTATACCACAGTGATACGCCATTTAGTGCTCCACCTCATTTTCAGCAAACTGTTCCACAAAGCTTGAATATCACTAGGTGGATGGAGCATTATGGATAGGTGTCTGCAATTAGTCTTCTGTCCACAATTCTCTGTTGTCAGTATTTTCTCTAAAATTGAAGTTTTCATCCTCAAGAAAGACTCCTACTCTCAAGCAGGACACCTATCATTACCACAGGCCAGCCACCCTAACGATATGCCAGGTAGGTTTAAATGACTGAAGATATAAGTATCCTTGGATGATGGTCTCATGGTTACAACTATGACCATTATATTCTCAGGAAGCAACTGAGAAATGCAGACCCAACCAATAAAATTTGGTAACAAATCCCCCTGCCATTCCTCACTAACATATTTTAAAGTGATTTCACTAGGCAGTGATACTACTGCACTCTGTACAAGTTCTAATGCTTAAACTCAATTACATAAACTTGGAAACTGAGCAATGTTATAGCAAATTTCGTGCATAGACAGCTGGGGGGGGTAAGCAAGAACCCATTAAAAAGAAAGAGACAGACATATCTACTATTTCCTATCATTTACATTCTTAATCTTTAAACTAAACTTCTACTCTATTTATTTGTGCAATTAAGCACATTATGTCGCTGGCTGTACACAGCTTTTGGAGGATTTAGTCAAGCTCTTAAGCAATTCTGAAACATACTGTGCATATTTGTCTAAAAACATGCCCTAGCTGTATAGCATGGACAGGTAAAAGAGTTAATCAGAAAACAAAAAAAGAAAACATTAAGGAAGAAATGCTCTCGGGGGAAAATAACACAATGCAAAAGATATGTTATTGCTCATTGAATCACCTACACGAACATTTGCATTCTTATGATAGCATTAATCGTTGCACATGTGATACAGGAGTCAGTAGCATTAATCCTTTACCTTGTTCGGCAAGAAAGCAGAATGCTGCATGACACTACTGGCTTCTGCCCCCACCAGCATCTGACAGCAGCAGTATTACTGGATTTTGTGCAGGTCAAGAGAGTGTCTCCGGTAGAGAGAAGAAGATTTGTTTCCCTCCTTCTTACAAGTACCATGTCAGGCAATTCAGAGAAATTCACTGGACCTCTCCCCAATGTCCCCAGAATCTCTTCTCCTCTTCCTTCCCATAAACACAGGATCATGTTGGCTAACTTCGGCTATGGCCCAGCCCATCCTGATCGCTTCAGCCCAGGCCCTTGTATTCTGTTCCTGTTCACATCAAGCTTTATAAGACACTCTCGACCCTCCATGCTACTGCAGGAGGAAGGCTGGTTTAAGGAAATGCAGAATTACACAGGCACACAAGCAAAATACCTCCCTGACATGGCCCCCACACTGCTGTCTGGCAGTTGAAAGCCACCTTTGCAGGACTAGGTTTTGGTCCCAAGTAGAGAGTAAGGAAAATATTTTGAATCCTGAAGGTGTCAAGCACAAAAAGGAGATAAACAGCATCTGCATTTCATAAAACAGTAAAAGCACCGAACTTTTCAAGCTAGAAGCTTACTGAATGCAAAGCACAACACCACACAACACGACCTTCCAAAAAAGAATTGTCACCTCTTGATTTATACTTGCAATACCACATCTTCCCTGCATGAATTTTGAAGTGTATGATAATGTATTACAACTCCTCAGAGCCAGAGAGAACTGCTGGATAGCTGGCTCAGGATCAAAATGATCAGCATGCCATAAAAATGGCCATACAGCTTGAGAGTAGGAATTCATCTAGCCTAACATCCCATACCTGACACTGGTGCAAACCTGGTTCTGCAGGCAGTGTGATTTGTCATCCCAATGACAACAGGCAAAGGACTTCAATCAATCTTTGTGGCTAGTGGCTGAAGTTAAGGTGTGGTGGTGGGTGGTGTGGGACAAAGGATAGCCTCGGAGGTGTAGCAGAGCTGCAGGGAGCTCTGGCTAGGGGCTAGAGAGCTCAGTGGGGCTCCAGAGCGATGGCAGCAGGGCTTCAGAAGGTTGTGGCTAGAGTGTCTCTTTCCCTTCATTAACCTACTGCTCTCCCAGCAATCAGGTTTGCCTGAGGGATTCCTTCCCATTGTGGGACTCCAAGACCAGAATGGACTGTACATGCTGGGTAGAGCTGAAGACCATGAGAGAACCGCAGGCTGGAGTCCAACACCTCCAATAGGGTTTATGAATAACATGGCTCTCAGAAACCTACATGTGAATATGTGCACCTTTATCCGTATTGCTGCATCCCTTTGTCTTTGCATGGCCACTCTTCTGAGAGGGAAGGTTTGGCACAACAGTTGGGAGCTTCCTCTCTTGCAGGCACAGCAGCGCAGAGAGCTCCAGGTGGGTTGATGATACAGGGCCAGTTGGCTGTACCGTGCTGGGGCTCACCTGTTGGAGCACAGTCTGTGCAACAGTACAGCACCCACTGCCACCGCAGTGGAGACACTCAAACACTTGGCTATCAGTACGCCAAATGCACTGGAGGTACCTCCTACATAGTTCTTTACAATCTTTAAGCCTATTTGGTCCTGCTGATCCTGCAAAGAACTCCCACTAAGGTGGTGTTAGCACACACTGAGAGACCAGGATAGTGTCTTAGACATGCCCGAGTCCTGCTTGCAGAGCACGCAGTTGGGAGCTGGGAGGAAACGCAGTGAAAACTGCCCATTTGTAATTCTTGATAGTTCACATTAAAACAAACCCACGGGAGTACAGGAAATGCCTGACTGATAGTGTAAGCACTCATGTAAATTTGTGCAGGCTGGCAGACTGATTTTCATCATTCAGGCCGGCTATATTCTTTGAAGATATGTCACTTCCCTGGATGCATGCAGCTGTGTGTTTGAAGCTCATACTAGTTGGACAAAATGATTTGTTCATGATCTTAATGTTTAGCCCTTTCAGGGGAAAAAATTTCAGCACTTCAAGCTTTTGTGAGTCTGAAAGGCTCATTCAGTTTTTAAGGATCTGCCTGAGCTTTTTTATTAGGATTATTTATTTGAAGCCTGAACAGGCAATTTGATGAATGAGAGAGAGAGGGTGGGAGAGGAAGCACACAAATAATATATTGTATATAGTTTTGCCAATTACCATGGAACAGTCCTCAACCAATTGAGAAGTTTTAATATTTTTGATGTGTTATTACATGAGGTTTCTTTTACCTTCTTGTTACTTTCCTTTTTCCTTATTATTAATTACTCTATTCAAGCTCATCAGATTTTATTTTTAGGAACTGATCCTGATGTTCTTGCTTACACAGAGCAGTAGTTACCCTAAGTAGCTTCAGGAAACCAGTGCCTCAATCCAACAAAAACAAAGCACTGGATTCCAGGGCTGGAGGGATATTTGCTACATGTAACGCTGTTATGCAAAGACATTGAATTTCTCAACCCTGCTTCTTCTGTGCATACTTTTACAGTTTTAACCCTCTGCATATGCACATGGTTGATTTCCTCCCTTGCATCTGAACTAATATACAGTAATTTTAATAATAAGGTGGTGTTTTTTCAGCAGTGTCACTAGCTGCCAACTCCATTCTGGGAAAGGTGGTTGTGATGTCTCTCAGTGAGGCAGGTAAAGCATGAAACATCACAGCTGCTCATGGGGAGCCCAGAACAAGTCTGATTTACCTGATTCTCCATTTGACTCACTCTGACATAAGAATACAGAGCTTCATTCTTTGTAAAGTGATAGATTAAGATGGAAGTGAGACTCAGTGCAACTCCTCCTTTTCTGATATGTGTACAGCTATACTGATTTCACTGAGAGGATGTATCTCTACACATCTACAAACTTGTTGACTTCCCCATATGATAAAAAATATTTTGAGGGTACTCCTTACCAAAGAAAACATAATCTCAGGGAATCACTTAATAAAGAATAAATCTTTCAGAGCTCTTAAACGAACCTATTCCACAGCAAAGATTCAACATTTTGCTGAATTTTATGTTTTGTTCAGGACAATCTCTATATATGGCAATATACCACTTGTTTTCATTCCATATTTTCCAGAGGATTGCTCTATAGGGCAGTGTGAAAGTTGAGCCTGAAAGCACTGACTATTTTTTGAAGCTAACCCTAGGCCTCTGGGCTACTAAATTATTTCTTAAGCAAACCCAGCACACTCTTCATTTAAGATTGTTCAGCATCCTCTTGATTATGGTATGACGTTACTTAAACTGCTGGAAAACTTTAGCTACTCGGTAAGTTTTACACTGATCATATTTTGGCTGTAAAAGTTTAACTACTACATAGTTAAAGAGACATCTTTCACAGCTGCTGACTGAATATTAATATGATTTTTTATTTCCACTAGACTCCATTAGAATGTAACTAAACATTAAAAATGAGCACTAGATTCAGTGACGCTTATTCCCCCATTGCATATCACTACATGACTCGAGTCCTGTTTCTCCTTACCCCATTTGTGGTCCTATCTGTCTGATTTATAGAGCAAGCTGTAGCAGAAAATGGAAAGGAATTCTAAATCAGCACTCATTTGTCAGACTTCAATACTAAGTGCAAAATACAGTATTAAAGCTTTCTTCCTTCTCCTTGTAGAAAACACCTCCTTGCAAAGGACTTCAGTGGTACAGCAGAGGTAACGGGCTAAGCGGTTATGAATTTTCCAATACTCAGTTGCTCTGCCTGTGTGTGTTATCAGCCAGGGAAAAGTTTAAGGCAGGTTCAAACACGCAGCTGCAGCGTACATTCAAGTTTACGACTTAAATGTGCTGAGAACCAGCACTGTTAGTTTGGATCAATGGTGCTGAGAGGAGCATTTCTAAGTCTCAAGGCTTACTACCCTGATTTGCAATTATCATGCAAACAGTCCACTTACTACACTGTCTTGTAAGATGATGCCTTTCCCAAGAAACATTAAGGGTTTTCATTTCTGCCGCTCCGCTTTCTTTTCCATCTTGAACTTTCAGGCCATTCAGAGGATTCATGCTGTCTGACATACAGTGCTTATACTATATGCATTGTTGAATTACTGCTTCAAAAAAAGATACAAGCCTATTTTAATTAGATTTGTAGGAAATCTTCCCAAGGCAAATTCTTCCCAGTTGCAATTACTGAGCACACCTGAGATAAAGGAATGTCAGGGGGAGGAATTCTATTTCTTTCAACATAAAATATAGTTTATTTGGTTATTTTCATTATCAAAACAGGTAATAATATTTTTAAAAGAAGCAAAGTGGCTCACCTTTATGAATCATTAACTGTTTATCCACAAATATGCACAAAGCTGCAAGCAATAAAGGAAATGAGGTTTCCTGCCCTAGAGAGTATACAAAGTGATGTTATAGACACACTTTTTGCAGCAGCAAAGCACTTGGGAACACGTGCCACTTGAAGCATGTGGGCAGAATGAGTGAAGACTCAAAATGACCAGAACAAAATTTCTTCTAAGGTCTTTCAAGATAAGCAGATGCCTCTGGACCTGGAAATGTAAAGCACAGTCCTGAACCTCGGAGATGTATAAGCTGCCTCTCCTTTGGGATGTGCCCTAGAGAAACCCAATGCATCTACAGTGCAGTGACAGGGTTAGGAGCAGCAATCTTTTGCGAACGTGCCTTCTACCTTGCAGTTGACACCCTTTTGCATTTGGGGGTCACAACCCCAGATCCCAACTAGGCCAACGACAGCTCTCGCAGACACGAGAGCAGGATATGTAGGAGTAGGGGGAGAAGATGGGATGAGGTTGGAGGGAAAAGTGTCTAAACAAAGGCCTTTTGCTCTCTTCATCACTCATTCAACTCAGAATTGAGTAGCCACAATGTCACCACAAAAAGCTCATCCAAAACAAGCCCAGCATTGAAAAGAAACACACCCAAAGAGTTAGATCAGTGAAAGTAGGCTACAAGGTGAACATTAGCACCTGATGACTTAAGGAGGCTACTGTACTGGCTTTTGAAGGCTTACAAGAAGAAGCTGTTGTTTTTATCAATATCTGCAGAAATGAAAGTTGTATTTCATCTGAAAAGCTACTCTGCTTAAATGGAACAGCTGATGAAGAGTAAAGAGTAACCCTCTCAAATTGTGTTAACACCTGGTCCATTTAATTTCTGCTTTGAATGAGATTTTACAGTTGAATTCTAAGCCACTCAGTGAAGGAGGCTGGGAGGGAAATGCTGACACCCTCTTACTATGTCAATATTGAATGGCTTTGCTGTAAAAGGTACTGCAATTTCACATTTGTGTGAGCTAAATGGGAAGTAGTTTGTTGTCATTAATATAAACCACATTTATCAGCACAAAAGTTATCTTACATTTTTGGACATACTCTAAGAGTATTTAAAATTAACGAAATGCTGGCATGTGACCTTAATGCATACTAAACAGCCAAGATTATAAATGCAGATCCATGGTCACAACTGCATTTTGTTAGATAAAACTCCCCGATATCTATATTAGAACACTGTAAATGTGGCTCTTCTAAAAATAATACATATTAATTGTCGCAGGTAAAGATGCCACCAAGACACCGACCTGAAGCAAATACTTAAATGAAGCTGCCCTATAGTAAACAACAAAACCCCAGATCAAGAATATGTATATTATAAATCACTAGGATGCTAAGCAAATCTGACAGAACAAGGACCCTTGAATTCAGCATCTAGGACAGGATGAGCTATGTAATGATATAGGACCTAATGAAGTACTGTCTTTCTCCAAAAGTAAATATGTAATACTTCATAAGTTTTCATATATGAGCTGCAAATGCGCTGCTTATGTGGAACTTTGGAGCATCTCACTCTCATTAGCAGTATTAAATCCCTGAAAAAAACAATACAAATAAAAATCATTCCTGTCCTTTCAAACAGTGTTTTAAAATACATTTTCAGGAACGTGCAATTACCCTAGCTAGGAATGGAAGGAAAACTAAACAGAAGCAAGGGTAATCATTCCCTTAGTAACAAATTACTGTTCTAATTTACTAGATGGGTAAGCTCAACATCCATACCATGTATGAGAGATCAGTTTATCTCCTTGCTGCTGTGAAAGCTCTGTCACAATCTTATCAATCCAGCACAACTAGCAGGGCTTGACCAGGCATTCATGAAATCCTGGCTTCTCCCTTACGCTCTGCAGATTCCTCCACACATCACACTCCGTGGCTCCTGCAGTGATTTACAGTGGGACAGAAGGGGTGTCCCAAAGGATGTATCAGCTGAGATCTTGAAATCTAGTCCGAGCACTGTTCTGTCCCACACAGAAACTAAAAGCTTCTTGCAGATTCTGCAGTTTAGGAGAGATGGTTATAAGTGTCTCTTTCTGTGCTCACTGCTATTTTCACATTCATGACTTTTTTTCTGTATGTCATGGTTTAACCCCAGACAGCAACTAGGTACCACGCAGCCACTTGCTCACTTCCCCCCCACCCAGTGGGATGGGGGAGAGAATAGAGGAAAAAAAGTAAACCTCATGGGCTGAGATGAAGACAGAAAGGATGATGATGATGATTATGATGATAATAATAATAAAGAATTGGAATATACGAAACAAGTGATGCACAATGCAATTGTTCACCACTTGCTGACCAATGCCCAGTTAGTTCCCAAGCAGCGATCTGCCCCTCCCAGCCAACTCCCCCTGGTTTATATACTGGGCATGACGTTACATGGTATGGAATATGCCTTTGGCCAGTTTGGGTCAGCTGTCCTGGCTGTGTCCCATCCCAACTTCTTGTGCTCCTCCAGCCTTCTTGCTGGCTGGGCACTGCTTAGCAACAACTGAAAACATCAGTGTGTTATCCACATTATTCTCATACTAAATCCAAAACATTATGCTATACCAACTACTAGAAGAAAATTAACTCTATCTCAGCCAAAACCAGGCCAGTGTACTAGTGACTGTCATATTACTACTTCTAACTGCAATGTTCGTCCAAGCCCCTACCTTTTTTTGTCTTTACAAGCCCTATTTTTACATATAAAAATATATATACAACCTCTGCCCTTAAAGTGTTCTTAGGACACTTAGCTGTGAAGATACACAAAATGGAAGCAGCAATACACGTACCAAACATTACAGTAGTCAAATGGTCCCTTGTAGCAAGTCTTATCTTGGTTTTGCCTCAGTCAGTATATCTTGGTTCAATAAATCTTGATGCACTCCTCAATTCAGGTCAATATCTGTTTAATATTTCATGATCAAGCTAACCAGTGAGCACCAAATAAATCTGTTTCCGTGTGCTCTGGGAAATGCACACGATCTGCATACAGCCCGAGGACCCAGGGTTTGCGGTCCCCTGGCCTGCTCTGGGGAAGGTGCCTTTCTGGTTCGGTCCTGCTACCTCCTTGCTTCTACCTACTGCAACCCCTCCTCTCTCTCTCGCTGAGAAGCAGATGACACATTTTCATCTATTTGGCTCTTTCTACCAATGTGCTCTCTCTGCTCGGAGTGCTTCAAATATTTAGCTTTTAGTTTAGCAAAACACAGTGCAGACACTGGAAGTTCAGATCTATGATCCTGACGGCAGACTTGCTCAGACTGCTGGAAGCCACGGTGTCATCTGAAGACGGATTGCTTTTCTTAAGTGCATCTACACCTATTACTAGCTGTAGCTTCCAGCTCCATGGGGTTCAGCTGTCATGACTCTTCTTGGGTTTTTAAGGAGCAAAAGAAAGCAAAGGCCTGCCTTTCTTAGCACTCTACTCTGCCTAGCTGTTGTGCAGAGCGGGAGGGAGGTCACCTCTTGGGCATTCTCTGTTGCCAGCTGCTGGCCAAGGAAGGCACTGGAGCCGCAGGAGGAAGTGTTTGGGCTTTGTAGGTCACCCATATCCTCCCTTATTCCCAAGAGGAGTAACTGGGTATATGCCGGGAGAGAGTAAGTTTGCTCTTAAAGGAAGGGAAATAACTGCCTCAGAGCAAGGGGAATTGTGCTTTAGCATTGGTGTGTCCTGTAGTTTAAGTGCTCAAAATATGACTGGTATTACAGCCTGTCTTAAGTGATGGCACAGCTCCATCGCTGCAGAAACACATCACCTCACAGCGATTACTGTTTTTTTCCTCATGATGTGCCTATTAGATAAGAAACGCTATTTTTCAGCTGAGAGCCACAGAGCAAGTAACTTGTCCAAGCATGGCAATGGTGGTAAGACTGAACCTAATTTTCTGAAATACAGAATTCTATCATTCGCACTCACAGTGCTTCCAACCAAAACCGACCGTATAATTTGATTTTCAGCATGCTTATAGGAAACTCCACTCATTAGCCAGCTGAGTGAGCATCAGTTAAACAAGAAAGCTTACATCCAGAACCATGCTACCACTACTCACATTCTCTCTAAATTTTCAATTCAGGAATTACATCCCAAATGTTTGTGCATCATAAAAAAAAAAAAGTGAGAAAAAAACCCCAAATTATGTTTATGGAAAAAAGGACAAAATCAACCCAGCAATAAACATTACTTGCAGAACCAAAAGCGCTGCCAGAATGGGTCTCAGGTGACCCACACTGCCTGTTCTGAGCAACTGGCATACCTGAGGGGGGAGCAACCTGCAACAGCTTTTCAGGGCACGCTGTACTGGACCCAACTGGTAACTCCAGCACCAGAGAGGCTTGAAACCTCTGTAAACACTGCTGATACCAGTTGCCAATACTGCCATGGTGTTCTGTCAGCTTAGGAAATCAGAGCAAAGTGACACATTTATCAAGCTCTCTCCTGGTGGGAACTGCCCAGGGCTGTGAAGTCAAGCAGGGGGGACATACGGTGATGCTGGCTGGTTATGTCGGCTCTACCGGTTTCCCAGAGAAAGCTCTGCAGCCCTGGTCATTGCTGGGAGTGAAACCCAGCGTACAGGCTGCTGCTTTTAATTACTGCACTTGCAATGCTTTACTGTTCTTTAGGAAACTTCTAATTTCCAGACCAGAACTTTTTGTAGATCAGGCTCATTCTCAGTTATATATTGATCCTTTTGAACCCAGATGCCTCAAGGGATGTTTTAAATGGCGGCATTTTGTATTAGTGACAAAGACCTATGCTCTTACTGTGTGTGATCATGCCTGCACAAGTTCTGGAGTAGACAGTAATAAGCAGCTTTATGATTTATTTTGGAGTGATAGTCTGAACTTGTAAGCTTTTAGGAAAAGCAGAATTATTTCAAATTAATTTCTTTTTTATGTTATTGCTTCAAGTTTTGGCAATCAGAAACCTTAGATGCAGGGAAAAAAATAAAAAAAAGAGCACTCAATTAAATTAGTGACTCCCAAAGTTGTGTCTACAGCACTGGCTCTCCTCCTGATCTCCAGATGAAATAAAACAGATGTGAGGGGAAATAATGGAGCAGCCAAAGTAAGTGGTGTGACTTGGTCAAAAGGAACTCCTCCTCCCCTGCAAGATTTCAAGACTCCCCCTGCACCAAAGCCAGCTGAAGGGATATAAATACTTTTGCCATTTACACCTGGTTGAAGCTTTCTGGATTTCATTTCCCCTCTCCTCCTCTCCAATCTTCCCTCTTCCTTTCATCTCCCACTTAATCCAGCCATCCTGTCCATAGGTATATACACACATATGTAAACACACACACATATAAACACACAGCAAAATGAGATGAATTAAAAAAAAGCATGATTTGCAGGTTGACATTTTCTGAAATGTGAAATGCTAACTAAACACTCTGTAGAAAATCCTAGAGTGAGTCATTCTTAAGGCAATTTTTTGAGATACGGTCCAGAGTTGGAACTCCAGCATCAGATATTAGTTAGCATTTTGTGCAGTGTGGCTTTAAGTTAAAGCTGATTAATATTACCAGCCTTGTCATTAAAACAACAATTTTCTCTCTTTGATAGTGCTTGGATTTTTGCATTGGCACTTTCTTTCAAACATAGATATAAATTGTGCCAAGTATGTAAATAGCTACATTGTTTTTAATAAATACTATCCATATCTCAGTTTATCATTTAATCTTGTTCTGTTTATAAACTGCTGTAAAAACATTGGAACAGCAGAATAGGTGCTCAACAACGTTTGAGATAGGCCTACCAGGGTGCAGAAAACCTTTCTACCAACTCAGCCAGTAACAAGCAACATGCCACTCGGAAGGGAATTTCAACCAGCTGATGTGCACATTTGAGGCTCATCTGACAAGAGAAATAAGTTATAAAAGAAAAAATCTTTAATGGGAAATATGAGTGAGAGACAGAGCCAGGATGGAGATGAAGAGCAAAATGCTGGGCAAACATTTGTCATGGATCGCTGTCAGGGCTCACTCAGCTGCTGGGTTTGAGAGAAAGCAGACGGTACTGTTGTTTGGTGAAAAAGCCACAAACTGCATGATGGGCTGATCTAATCCCAAAGACCATGGTAAGGGCAGTGAGAAAAATGTGTAGATGCTTAGTATTTAGTCTAGATCTACTAACTTGTTGTGCAAACAAAAGTAAAGAAAGACTGTCCCTAACAACCTGTATCAAACCCTATGTTGTTTGCCCCAGTTCTTACTTCTCTCTGGATGGGAAATGCTAAATCCCAAGTGACTATGATGGCTGTACTTTAGAAGGCCACGTTGGTGCAGAAGGGACTGAGGCGCAGCCTGTACTATGAGAGGGAAAACCCCCAGACTTCCAGCAGAGAGGGTCACTGCTGTCTGCAAAGACCCAAGGAAATTAAAAGTACATTGGTCCAACAAGCTTGGACTGAAACACAGCAGTTCGGCAAGTGCTAGGTGAGCTCCCCCATGACACCGACCTCTCCCAGCATCGAGGCAGACCACCAGCAAGCTGCCAGCTTCCCCTCCTTATCAGGAACACCTCCAGCCTATGCATGTGGCTGAGAGCTGCTTTTCCTTTGTATATAACACATGGTGTTGCCTACTACTGGTCTGGCCTTCCAGAGGCAAGCAAGAATAAATTATTAACAAACAGATACAGCAAAAAAATTGGATGGGTGACTTTCTAAAACAGTTTGTTGCACTATAAAAAGAAGGAAGCTTCAAAAGTAGCTAATAA
Organism: Elanus axillaris; assembly: GCA_026212715.1. Classification (NCBI taxonomy): domain Eukaryota; kingdom Metazoa; phylum Chordata; class Aves; order Accipitriformes; family Accipitridae; genus Elanus; species Elanus axillaris. The sequence continues at coordinate 18,408,532 of JANZLQ010000089.1, forward strand.
TTCAACAGTCTACTTTGAGGGAATCTCTGGGGTCTGTCTGTAGGTTCCAGCCTCCCAAACTCCTCTCCCCATTTCATCTGGATGGTGGTACCACACAGACAGTGCAGCACACTACGCCCTGACATGCAGCCTCCATCTGCTCCTCGTATGCTGTATGCACTTCAAGTTTGTTAAAAAGCCTGGCACCATGTTCCTGCTCAATTAAAACCAGGAAAAATCCACATGAACCATTTGTTGAGGTAAGTGTTGTGAATACCCCACAAAATAAACTTAAAGCCAACATGAATTGGCAGGGCTTCATTTTCCCTCATGAATATGCATAACTAATATATAAAATGCTAATCTTGCCCTCCTCCACTTCCTTTCTGCCTTCTCCGTCTGCCCCTTTTGGAATTAAGCACTTATCTCCTACACAGTGAATAGGGCTCCATTATGTGAAGGGCTGCAGAATTTTAATGAATTGCAAAATATAGTTAATTATGGAAAAAAAGACATCTTCTGCACTTTTTCATGTAAATTAGACAAATTAATTGGTGTTCGGTATTTTTTTAAATGCATGCAGCCCTAGGAGGGAAGAAAAAAAAGCTACTTGACAATTCAGCACTGGAATCGTGATAGAGAAAGGAAAACAGAGGGGGCATTTCTGATACACTGCACTAATCCAGCCTCCAAAGTGAATACTTCCTAACTCCAATCTAGAATCGTGAGAAAGTTATGGAAGTCTGTTCTCACAAACCAGGTTATTAATTTTTTAAGTTTTCACCTATTTGAGCTCCTGAACCTCAAGAATTAGTATCAATACCTAGGTCTAAACATAGCACAGGGCAGGTGTTGTGCAAGTTTTCCCACAGCACTCTGCCAATGCACCTCCTCACCACTTCCCCTTTAGATAACACTGGCAGTTGTGTCAGCTTATATGGAAGCTTGATGATGGGAACAGATGTCCAGTTGGGACTGCATTGAACCTACTAGGTGAATTTTCGGTTACACTCTACCAACATTTGAGTCCAGAATTAGCAAGATGAAAAACTGGCTATTCTGGTTGAAAACCTGTCCACAAAGAAGCCAATGGCAAACTGCATAGATTTTACAGCAGTACACATTACAAAAAATTAAATATATTTCATGAGATTCTGAGTCCTTCAAAAAACAATATAATATCTGCACTGGTGACCTAAATAAAGAACCTACATCCTGCTTCAGGCTGCCCAAATCAATACCCATGTATGTAAGCACACACTTCTGTCCCTATTTGTTGCAGGTGGGTTAAAGGAGTTCTATTTAAGTGGAGCTGAAAAACAGAGCACTCTGTCAGCTGCAATAAAAGAAACAGTTTTACTTCTCAAAATGTAAAATTGACTCTGGATAGTTTCAGAGAAGGTTACTGTCACAAAACAACACATTAGCAACAATGATAGTATCTATTAAAATTACTATATAAAACATGCTATGGCATATCAGGACTGTACTTTAATATTCCAGCCTTACATAGCAACTGACACCTATAAAGGAAACATTCAGGCTGATTTATTTAAGTGTTGCATAGCAGCATTATCACACTATATATTTTTTTTCAGTCTGGCTGTGTTGGAGAAGTGTCCCATTCTGACCAATTGAGGCCAGAATCCACTCACATGGAACACAACTTCATGTCCTGAGGACCTCTAAAGCCAATCGCTCCCATCAGAATCAAAGCAGTGCACAGAAATTGATAGCAATGTTATTTTCTCTGATACGCCTTGTGGTCCAGTGCCTATGTTGCTCCTCTATTTCATACATGCCTTCTATATGTCTTTATTGGCACAGAGAAAAAACTATTTTCCCCTTTATTGTAATATTTCACAACTGGTATGGCTTCTACAGATTTATGATGGTTTAATACTTAATGATACTAAATGCCTGTTATGGGTTGACCCTGGCTGGACGCCAGGTGCCCACCAAAGCCATTCTATCACTCCTCCCTCCTCAGCTGGACAGGGGAGAGAAAATATAACAAAGGGCTTGGGGGTCGAGATAAGGACAGGAGAGACCATTCACCAATTACCAACACAGGCAAAACAGACTCAGCTTGGGGAAAATCAACTCAATTTATTACAGAACAAAATGGAGTAGGGTAATGAGAAATAAAACCAGATCTCACAACACCTTCCCTCCATCCCTCCCTTCTTCCTGGGCACAACTTCACTCCTGGCTTCTCTACCTACCCCCGCCAGTGGCACAGGCAGACAGGGAATGGAGGTTGAGGTCAGTTCATCACATGGTATTTCTGCCGCTTCATCCTCCTCAGGGGCAGGACTCATCACACTCTTCCCCCGCTCCTGGGTGGGGTCCCTCCCATGGGAGACAGTCCTCCATGAACTTCTCCAATGTGGGTCCTTCCCACAGGCTGCGGTTCTTCACAAACTACTCCAGCATGGGTCCCATCCATGGTGTGCAGTCCTTCAGGAGCACACTGCTCCAGCATGGGTCCCCCACGGGGTCACAAGTCCTGCCAGAAAACCTG
>JANZLQ010000089.1:18411134-18454203 GCA_026212715.1 Elanus axillaris
AGAGCCGGCTGGTATTGGCTCTGTCGGACATGGGGGAAGCTTCCAGCAGCTTCTCACAGAAGCCGCCCCTGTAACCCAACCCCCCTGCTACCAAAACCTTGCCACAGAAACCCAGTACAGTGCTTCATTGAGGATTAGGAGTCTTTGGGTGCTATACAAACACATAAGTCAGGAGATGCTCACGAAGATGAAGCTGGTGATGCAGCCAAGGGACAGAGAGGCTCCCTCCTCACAGGAAGACGCCAAAAGCAGGAACTTGACTCAAAGGCCTCTTAGTCTCTCCTAGAAATTCTCTTCCTCTCCCCTAATGATAAAGGGATCCTACGGACACTAAAAAGGACTAAAATTTGCCTTTAGTAATATTCCTGTATCTTCTCAACAATGAGATTACAAGTGAAAACATCTAAAGTGACTCTAAGTTCAAAATTTATTACAAATATTAACAAAATGAACTTCATAACATTAATATGAGGTAAAAACAAGGGAATTTTTTGTCCTATTTTACAGATGGAATAATTGACGTTATTTATATGGATCTTAACATTTATGTAATATTAAAAAATCTAAATTAAAAAGTAACTTGGCTCTGACAGAAGAATGATAAATGCTGAATGCAATTTTATCAAAGTAAGAGTTCAAAGCAATGCAAACCACAGCCGATCCTCACTAACATGAAGAAAGCATGCCTGAGAGATATCAGAGCTTGTTTCAGGAACTGATTTATTAGAAACATGAAACGTTTCTTAGAAAAAAGTTGCTGATCATAATTTTTTAAGAAGCACTAAGTTACTCAGTAAGTTGGGCAGAAGATAAACTTTGTTGTGGGTCATCTGCAGACGACTTGAAAGGTTGAAAGTGCTGAATGCATTAGAAAGCACTGGTAACAATCTATGACCATATTAAACGCTTGTAGGAAAACCTGCCTGCTCCTATGAAACATTTGTGTCTTGTTAGGAACTTTAAAAGATTAGGCAGCGTTTAGCATCACAGTTCTTAAGTAATGGAGGAAACCTCTGCTAACCTTTGTTAATATACTTTATGGATCATGATTTAAACTTAAAAACCCCCTCTACACAGTATTCTTTTCCATCACCAATATTTTTTAACCATATTAGAGCTGGCTTACATTTCTTTTTATATACCAGGTCTAGGATCAAATGTCCTTTGAAATCAGCATAGGTTTTTAGGGCTATTTGGATCAGGCTATGAATTAGCATTTAAGCACTTCAGTGTCTCCTTAACTGTTAAGCAGATTCTACATCCTACCTCTAGCCACTGATGAAAATTAAGACTATTTTAAGTGCTTTGCTGAAAAGAATGTAATGAAGCACCTTCCTCCTAACCAGGCCCAGAAAACAACAGAATTGGTGAGCAGTGCCTGTTTTTAAGGATGCTATATTTCTCTTTCTTTCTAATAAATGGAATATGCAATTAACTTAGACAGACATATTTGACATAGTCATAAAAAACATATAAGCAAGATCATATAGGTCAACTTCACTTTGCATTTCCTTCTAGCAAGAATTGTCTTGGCTTCTGTTTACAGGGTACCTAATAAAACACAATCACAACTGAAGCCTTGAAGGTGCAATGCGTATAAATATAAGTTCATGTTTCTACTACTGTTATGTCTAATTCAAATATTAAGTAACTAAGGTTCTGCTGTGAACAAGAAGAGTGACAACACTAAATAGCACAAGATGATAAAATCTGCTTCAGTAGGTACACCACAACTGTAACATCTTGGATCCAAAACAAAATAATGAGGTCTGCTGTTGAAGGTTAAATTAGACAACGTTCAGGTTCTACCCAGTTTGCGTTACACTGCAATCTAATGTCAGCTAAAATATCCTAAATGTTGTATTATCAATCGAAGTGTGTTTGATTTAAAAATGGTATGAAATTTCAGGCTCTGCTTTTCCACCACTGCAATGAGTAAAAGCTTCAGCAGTGACTCTTGTGCAAAGCAGGATCTGTCTGTTCAGGTACAGCTTCACAAAGCTGAGCTTTCTCATACAGGATCAATATGAAAGTGGCCTTGATTAAAGGGAGTAAGAAAGAGAGAGCACCAATTTCTTTGCTATACTATAACCTCTGGAGAAGCAAAGGACCGTCAGCTGGAATTAACCTCTGACCCCGGTATAGCTGTCAATTGGTCCAAGGTCCCCATCCAAACATGAGTAAAGGGCTCTGATGCATTTCCATTGAGCCATTAAGTCACCCAGTTCTCTGACAGGGCTCCAGAGAGAACGCACCCTGCTCATCTTCTACAAACCAAGCCAGTCCTGAAGATGCCAGCTGACGAGGCACTAAGGAAGGATGGACACCTCACTGCAGGCAGATGGCATGCACCTGAGGTAGGTATTGTTCTATTCACCGAGGTAAGGCACTCAGAACATACAAAACATTCTACAAATGCATTGCCATTACTGAAGCTAGTTATGCTAGTTAAGAAAAAGCTAGTTTAGAAAAAGTAAATCAAAAGTACATTTTAAAGAACAGGCTCTGTATAATAATTAATGAGTTCAGTTAACATTATCAAGCTTCATTTATATTTGTCTAGATAATGAACGAGATCTTTCTTCCTACTGCTAACAAAATTTATTTGCTAACTTATACTCCCACAGTCCAAAGCGTTACTAGATGATTTTGCCTGATACACAGACATTGTACAAAATAAATAGCTTTGAATGGCATTTCAAAGATATCATTTATTTATTTTTACTTCCTATCTGCCTAGAACAAAAAAAGGACATCACAGTATTTTTTCTTAAATTCTTCGGCTTAGCAAATTTCTTGCAACAAGCATTCATTATCATCATCTATCCTTTGCATTATCCATGCTGACCTATGCCCTTCATTTTAAGTTTTTTCTAGTACAGACAGCACATAAGAAGGTCAGTGTGCTCCTTTTAAATATATATTCTAGTGCTAAATGTATTTTGTGTACATAGAATTGTACAGCCGTTGTACAGCATTCTTTGTATCTGTACAATTTTAAAAAATTTGTCTCTTCTACCTTTAATTGCTGACAAATTCATCGTTGTCATGAGGCAACCGTGAGATAGTTAAATACCTCGAACTGATGGTAAATTTGCTTAATGTTCAGGGGACATTTTTCTCTAAATAAATATGTATTTCAAAGTATGTTTTCGTAAGAAGAAACATTTTTAAACAATGGGATTATGAAATACTAGAAGACAATAAACAAGTTGTAAAAACAGTCCCCTCCCTCAAATGGTCCCGAGGATATCATAGCATACTGTAAATTAGGAAGGTGCAATTACTCCTCTAACCCTGGTTTTCAAGGACAGTAGCTTAGAATTTTACAAGGTCAGAAGTTCTGGCAAAGAAAAGGTGGTTTCTACGAAACATATGTCCTCTCATCTTCTCAGCCCAGTGTTCCTCATCTATCACAATGTCCACTATTGCTTTCTAACCCAGAAATAAAGGCAGCCCTCTTTCCATTGACCATGTTATCCTTTACTTCAATTGCATTTCCAACAAATGATCTAATGATCCTCACTGTGAAAAATGATGATCCTTAATTCTCTATTTACTCTGGGCTTTTTTTTTGCTTTTAGCCTTTTGTCCAACTTCCTTTTTTCCAAAGCCTTCAGTTAGACTGAAGTGATAATGTATTTGATGAGCCTCTAGATAAATTTTAGAAAAAATCCCATTTTGCCTGAGTGGAGACAATCAAACTCTTGTGAAATCAGGTTTCACTTTCAGTATGTGTCAGGTTTCAGCCTTAAAAACCTCTATTGCCTTGTTGCTATAATATTCTGCCTATGCACAGTAAAAAGTCTTGTCCACAGCATCCCAGAGGAAGCAAGAAAGTTACACTTCCACAGCATTCTTGTTGTGTTCCTTGCTCCCAGGTGACGTGAGGATGCTATCAATTTACACTTGCTGCTAGTGAGGCTGTTACAAATTCAGCCTGATGCAAACATGGTGGGGAGATTTTGAATTATGGCATGAAGGAGTCTTGCAATCAGTTTACAGCCCCTGCTCATGCATCTGACAGCCGGTGTTCTGACCAGCAACATCAGCAGGGCAACCTTTGGTACCCGAGCATCTCCAGATCTCCTTCTGTGGTAACAGTGGTCTTTCATGATCACTTGCCCTAGTAACACCAAAGGAAGGTACTGTTTATCTGTCTATTACAGAATAGGAAATAATGTGAAGGACAGACTTGTCCTTGGGAACACCAGGAGTTTGTCTCCAAGATGGATCAGGATATTGAGTCCCCAGACTTATTTGGTCACACTGCTAGTGAATGGGCCATTACAAGCTCTGTCTCAGCAAGCTGCTACAGAATATTCTGTAATCTTCATCATCATCATCATCATCATCATCATAAGTTGTGGTGATAAGAAGGCTCACTACTAACCTATTCAGCCTTTCTCAGGGACTGGGAAAGACCAACTATTTCTGTCTGAGTTAGCAAAATTGTAATTAGAGAGTCTGCTTTATTTACATTTAACTGCATTTACCTTCTGACAGCACAACCTTCAACATGTGACTCTGCTTCAACTGAGACTTTGTATTTCCGCTTCCTCCCTTTTTATACCAGTTTATACACATTCTGTACAATACATTTAAAAGTGTCTTATATATCTTAATTTAGGATAGATCTGTCAGTCCTGAAGAATGAGCAGAAGGAAGAAGGAGAAAACAGTTCTTGAGCCAGGCCACCTTCACCACTCTCCCACAGAACATAATGCTGGAGGAAACCACTATTCCTGTGATGCAACTTTTCTCCTCTTTGTGGGGCAGGGATGGAGACTTCAGGCCCTTTACACACACAGGCTCTTTCCACTCCCACGCAGGAACTGGAGCTGGCAGTTAATGCTCTGTGCAAAGGGTAGGGATTGCTTGATTAATAAAACAATAGCTACCAAAAAAAAAAAAAAAGGAAGGAACCCCCTTTTTAAACAAAACTATATATTTCTCTGAAGCATTTCCTTTTCCTAGGACAAACAATGAATACATTTTGTGAAACAGGTTTAATTATAAGGCCTCAATACTGATGCATCCTGAAAAGACCCCTGTTCCACTGGCAAATGCCAAACGATCCCCTGAAATGTGCAGGAAACTTTAAAACTTGGAAGGACTAAGTGTATGTATTTAGTGAAACATGCACACAGATAACATGTTACCATTGCTCCCTTTGTGTTTCCTGTTGCTGGATAACTGCCAGAAACAGAGGTATTGAAACATTGTGAAGAAACTTGTTTTCACAAGATTCTAATAGGGGGCTGTAGATTCAGACACAATGGAGAGTCCCTACGTGCATTCCCAACCTGAGCATGTTCAGCAAACTGAAGTCCTGAAACTTCAGCAGTTCATTCATCAAAACTCAGAGCTTTTATCCCCACTTGAAACGTTTTTTGTTTCTTATTTTCTCTTTTTTTAAGGCTAACCTTTTGCCTCCTTTTGTGAGGCAGTTTTCTATCCCTGTTTCATCTCCTTTTCTCCAACTCTTTACCTTTGCCATTAATCTGCAATAGGCAAATCTGTCAAATGTCACCAACATCCAAAATGTAATTACAGCAGGCTTGAATTTTCCTTCTTTCTTTGTATCAAATATGTGGCTCTGACTTTCAGCATTACTGAAAACAACTATTTTCTAAATAAATGTAATTCTAAAACCCAAAGCAGCTCTAACTGTGAGCATGTGGTTTGGAGCTCTAGCATCTATGTCCTAAGCCTCTATTTTAATACTCAGAGGCATGTTCAGAAAAATGGTACAAGAGAATCAGAGTGCAACTTTTGCGGGTTCTGATTTTTTCAATATATAGTGTTACGAAGCAACATGTCAGGTACCTGTAGCTCCCAGTGCAACTGTGATTACAACGGACATCTTGGTATCTCATATTAGTTATTTAGGAAGGAGGTACTTTTTGAGCTGTTTTCTGGAACCAGAAATGTTCTCATGCCCTGATTTGATTCCTCATCTAGCACTGAGCGTGCTTCTGTTAGTTACTTCACTGACTTCATGAATATCTGGCTACTGCCACAGACTCCTATATTAAGGAGACACAAGCACCAACTTATTCCAAATGGTGATGGAGTTTCCCCAGAGCCCATCACAGCTTCCCAGCTCAGAATGTGGATATGCCCCACCACCAAATCCCAGCCAGAGCTTCCCTGCCCAACAGCAGAGAATGCCCCGCTGACTTGGCGGCAGCCTGCAAGGAGGACTGGAGGGTTAGTGAACTAAAATGAAAGAGCTGTGTCTTTGACAGCTTCAGCAATAGCATTCCTCACCACACTCTCTCTCTGGCTCTGTACACTGACAAACTCTTTCACGAAAATGCCATGGAAAGAATGGGTTTCTATTACCAAGCCATTAAATCAGTGTTTAAGAGGATGGCTATGCAAATAACAGACACATAACCTTATAAAAACAATCATGTTTCGACTGGCAAAACACTCAGGAATATTTGCTTAGACTTTGAAGGCTGCTTCAGACACTTTCACCTTCTCCCCATCTTGGGCTTTGAACTCTTGTTGCAACACAGATCTGCCCCAAAAGTTAGGGAGCGACAATAACTGCTTTCTTGAGCAGAAGCTCACAGCTCAAGATGTAGCTCTGGGGGGTTGTGTTGGTTTGTTGGTTGGGGTTTTTCTTCCTGTCTGAACACCTCAGCTCTGCTTTATTGTAAGTTGGGAACTGTAGTTATGTGGCACTGCCTTTATGAAGCACATTTCCAGTGTGTATAGCAGTAATTTGGCATTGCTAAGTATGACCACAATGTTGGTCTATATGAAAGACAGTAGCTATATTTTGAGTTTTCTAATAAAGTTCTCTTATACATAAAGCATTAAACAGGCTCTGTGGCATCTGATACATTAATAATTCAGAGTCATTCAGTCCAACAAACACAACATGTGGCTGACAGCTGTCAAGTGTGTAACATCACCCCTCGATTATACAATATAATAATTTATGGTTTAATGACATGTTCAATAAAATGAACAATCCACAGTAAAGTACAGAAACTTAAAGGTGGCACCCAGATAGGAGTTTCTCCTGATCTGTTAATTTATATTTTCTGGAAGCACTGGGAATTTGCAGTTCTCATCACAGCAAGGCCTTTCTTAAATGACATTAACTTCCAGCAAGTAGTCATTAACCACACAATTGGTCCAAGATCCCATATTAGGCTGCTGTATACTATGTGAGAAACTCAAATTCTGCTCTGAAAAATACAGAGATCCTTTTTTTTTTTTCTTTCAGTGAAGTGAAGCTCTTAAAACTTCTTACTCATTACTGTGTCGGTTATGCAAATACAATAATCAACACATAAATCGTCTATGTTTTGGGCTGCAGATCAATTTACAGTTGTCCCTAGAAGAGACAGCAGAATGCAATGGTTGGAAAGGATAAGCACAGGCATATAGAGTTTACTTGCTTATAATTTTGGCAATAAGGAGTTTAGCTGTTCTCACTGTCTAGCCTGGAAAATAGGAAAGTTTATCTACATTTTTATTCACCAAACTGCTGAGTATAACAGGGAAAGCAAAACTGAACACACAGGCACAAATGGAACAAGTTGTTCTGTGGGAAACAGAATTTAGCCTGATTACCTTTGGGTTTATACTTTGTGGCTGGATTATATCATACGAAATAAGGCATAATACCTGACTGAAGCTTTTCTTGCAGCTGGGCCACTCAGAGCCCTCTTTCTCGTTTATTCCCCTTAACATGGATTCTTTAGGATATAAAACCACAGCCTACCCTGCAGCCTTTCTGTCAGTGGGGTGCTGAACTGGATCTCACTCTCCAAACACTTATTCTCCTTAAACTTCTAAGGTCTTAATTATTTTTTTTTTGAGACTCAAACACTGGTTGAAATGACTGACAGGTTCAGAAGTTACTGGGAGGATGATCTGAGCTATTTACTGACCTGTTCACTCACTGGCAGATGAGCTGGCAATTTCTGACTCACCCCATACCTGAATGCCAGTCCCATAGAGCAGACAAACTGAAATTGATGCTGTTCTCAAGCTTGATCGTCTGCTTACATAATATGATGAAAAGTAAAAGGAAGTTCCCAAATGCTCTGCTTCAGCTTGGGCATCTGCTATAAAGATTTCTTTGGCCTATGCCCTAGCTTCTAGAAGAAACGCTCGAGCTTCTAATACAGGGATATGCTGACAGAGCAGCATTTTGACCAGTGAACTTTACTTGTTATTCCTGCTGCAACTATTTCCCCTCTTTCTAGCTTTTTCAGTTGTTATTAAAAGAACATGAACAATTTGCAATTATACATGAAAAAGATTATCTGTTTTCTAACAGCAAGAGCAATTTCACATTTTCTGCAATGGTGAGAGGAAAAAAATCCAACCCAACCAGACCACCCAAACCTTTAGCTTCAAAACCGTTCATTTACCTAAAGATAGAACCTTACAGTCTGAGGAGAGATGCAAGGGAACCTTCATCTTCAAAGAAAATAATGAGCTGTAAGACGCCCCTATTTAAAGATACTACACAAAATTAGCCACACAATTATCATTTTTGGACAGGAACTAGCTCAAGGAATGCTGCATAAACCAGAACTTAAGTAGTAAAATCTTACTGCAGAATGAGTATCGAATAGGGCAGGCCAACAGAGAATAGCAAGGAACTAATGTGTAGCCCTCCACACTTTTTAATTTAAAAGAATCCAGAACAACAAGTGTGTCTAAAAACTCCCAAGAGGCCTGAAAGAGCTAGATCTCAAGGACAGAAAATCCTTTTCAGATCTGCACCCTTGTAAAGGTCAGCCTTTGCAAGGGTAAAGTTTAAGTCACAAAAATGTTTAGAAACTTGGCATCCCAGAGCACACAACAACATAAACTCCTGCTTGTAGACTAAAAATAATCACTACCTTTTATTAAAATGCCATAAGGCCAATTATGCTGGGTCTTCACACTGGGGTGTGCAGAGCACTTGTGGTGCATATATTAATTCAAACAGTATTCACAATGAAAAATCCAGCCCTCAGCTGCTTCTTTGGAGGAGATGAGGGAAGTTGCTCCCTGCTAATCTTTGTGCAAAGGGCGGCTTTGAGCCAAGGCCTTCTGTCTGCCACTGCCAGCACAATACAGCCTGTCCTATAGATCTAGGTTCACATAACCTTGGCAAACTGTGTTTGGGAAGTCGTGTTTTAATACAAAAACCTGTATGGACAGTTTTGTCTGCTGCTTTAGTCAAGAGCTACACTATTATCCTCAGCAGGAACCTGACAATAAATGAACCTGAGCAACTTCATCAGATGCAGCTAAGACTTTTGTCTCAGATTAGAGCAGTGCTCCAAAAAGTGACATCCAGCCAAAACACTCAGTGAGCTTATAAAGCTTCAAGAGAGGATGTTGTCTTGCCTAGAATTTGCAATAACAGTTATTACAAACTACATGTGAAGATGAGCACAGGGCAAGGTGGAAGGGATAAGATACCTTCTAAGAATCAAGTACCAGACATGGAAGTGCAGAGGGCTTGGAAGATTCATGTTGGGAGACTGTCCAGAGTGAAACCTCTGAGTGGGAACTAAGCATAGTAGATGACAGAAAGATATATTTATATTTCATGGATAGCCATCAAATTCTCTTCTTTCGAGACAGAGGAAGAAAAAATCATACCAATATGACAGTCACAGGTAACTACATGTACTGACTAGGTTTTAAGTAGCACAGGAGCATCTGACTGATCAATTAGCTTTTGATTCTGCTGTCTTCAACTTGCCATGCTCAAAATTATATGAATACTCAAACTCATACACACATACATATATGTCAACACAGTATATTACAGCTGGCAACTTTCTGAAAGCTACCAAAGTCCAGATAAGTTGAAACCTGTTTAAGCTGTTGTAGATACTTCATCTGATTTCTATTACATCTAAAACTTTGGATAAATCTGTGTTCAGGAACAGCATCCTAAAATGAAAGACTGAACTGCCACCAAGCATTGTGGCCTTGCAAGAGCTAAAGAATATTTTGGGGTGAGGGAGGAACTGGGAAGAAAAAGACAAACAAAACTCTTCCTCAGTATCATGTGTCCAGGACTGATGTTGCTACTTCCTGTTTAGTCCTGGACTGGAAGGTGAAAATATGGCATGTTTGAATTCTCAGGATTTCATGTTCTTTAAGAAATCAATGCCACCTTCCCCTCTAGGTGCCAGACTAATGCTGTCTTCTCCCACCTCCCTTATAGGGCTTACAAAATGGTGGAAGAAACTTGACTGATTTAACTGTAGCGATATAACTGTCATGTACTTGTGGCTGTGATTGTCAAGGGTTTAATCTGAATCCAAGGCCAGGGACTAAGTGTGAATTTGCTAAATCTCCTATTTGCTGCTCTTCCCTCTGACAGACCCTGAGGTTTCAGCTCGCCTAAACTTGTATTATCGACCACTATGAATGGTTGCTACAACAGGAACAGAGGGATGATAAGAAACAGCTTTGGAGATGATGCTGAGATTGACCTGAATTCTGGGGTTTGCAGTGAAGTACCACACCCCCAAACTGCATCCTCCACAAACTGCGCTTTCATCCCACTTGAATCTTCTACAGAGAAGCATGTCCACACACTCGCCCTCACCCACACAAGCATATGGCCTGCTTCGCACACACGGGGCTTGTGCTCCACCCTTCTCTTCTCACCCAGTTACCACTGGCAAAAGTAAATGTTTCATTTGCAGCAAGGATTGGGAAGATGGAAGGGATAGGAGAAAAAATGAGAGCAGAAGAGAGCTAAAAAGCAGGCTGAATATTCTGGTGCCTTCTCTCATCCTCTACAGTCTGTCCACAGTAATTTTTAGCTCCACAACCAGATCGTGCTGACATTCTCTGGGAGCCAGACAATAAAGTTAACACAGACCAGACCAGACTTTCTCTTTTTTAGACCACTTCCCAATCCTCCATATAAAAAGGTGGCTAAAATCTTCCCTAGGATTCAAACAATCTCCTTGGGTATTCTCCACAGACCAGGATTTCCTTGGATTTGAGGCTCCAGCAAACTGATTTTGTTCTTTTTCTCTCTGTGTACCAGCCAGAAGGAACTAATGCATTTTGATCATATGATCTCTCTGAAATTGCTACGAGCCTAACAGCAGGTTGCACAGCAATTGCACACAGTTTAACTCCTGCTCACTCGTTTACCTCCAGCTTGACAGTTCATATTGAACTATTTTAGCTAAACCCAGATTACAGTCATTCAAGTTTTCCCCTGCCTGAGCTGATAAAAAAAAGCATATACACAAAAAAAAAACTTGTGCTGGCTTAATCAAAAAGTGCAACACCAGAGTTACAGCTAAAACTCTGTGTACAGACAATTCCTAAGAAGAACACAATGCCCTGCATCCTTTGCCCCCGTTTATGTCCTTAGTGCATCACTCTCAGGCATTTCTTCCAAGAATCTTTTCTCAGGAATCAAACTGCCATATGTGCTAACATGTCAGCGTAGTCCAAAAACTTCTGAAACAGGAGGAATCGGCAAGGAGACAAACTTCCTGCACAGATAAAACCAGCTATGGAAATGTGGTTGAACTTGATCCCTTTAAAATGTTGCCGGAGGAGCAGGCTGATAGGCAGATAGACAGGACAGTTTTGGCTTCCTCAAAGAATACAGCCAAGAATTTCATAGCATTTACTAGAACTGATACATTGCACAGAGATACTTTTTGCCTCGTTATTACTTGCTAATAGTGTACTTCAGCATGCAAGATAAGACAGTCTCTTACTATCCTTGGCCCTAGCACTTGCAGGTTTTACATCACACCTTTAGCTTTTCTTCTTGAGTTTTACATATCATAATTTCTGCTTTGGACTGTTTAGTATTTTTCTTTTCTTACTTCTGTTACTTTTGAAAAGTGCTTTTGCTTTGCTGTTGAATTGAGATGCTTTATTATCAGCTAATCCCATTTCCTGAATATGCACTCATGACTTTCTGGCTTTTACCATTACACTTAGGAGCTAAACAGAAACTTCTTATTCCAAAAAGTAATTACTTACGTTTTCAAAATAAATTCAATACATTTAGTTTTTTTAAACTGTCTCAGAATTAAGTAGCAATTTATTATATTTTGTTTGGATTATTAGTTAATATATTACCAATGTAAAAATCTTTTATGTGTCTGGTAAACTGCTGTGTGATTTTTCGTTAACCAAGTACTTGGAAGTGATCAGCAAAGCTAGATGAAAAAAAAATCTAAAAAATTATTTTAACCAATAACTGAAATAAGAAAGTATAATATTGCTTCATATGGCTCATAAACACTCTAAATGAAGTCCAAAATTGAACTTTAATACTTGAAGTGATTCATTTTACACACCTCAGTTAAAACTTCTGTATCGTGCTGCATGACTCAGAATTACCCTTGAGACTAGAACTTCATGCAACAAAGCTCTTTAATATTAAACTTTTATTCAAGTGACTGGCACAAATGGTCAGCTTCATCAAGGGGTTCAAAGTGCCTGCAGCGTGCTGCAGCCCATGGCTCTCTCCTTTCTCTTTATGACTTCATCCAGCCCCAATTATTTGGCCTAAGACAAATCTCAAGTTTTCCATTTACCCTTCTGAAATCCATTTAATATTATTAGATTCTCTTATTTCAAATGCCACATCAAATATGGTTCAGCGTCATTTTACTGCAGTGAAGCACAAGTCATATGTCATTATATTATCCAATAATTACATTGTTTGTCTGCCAGTTCACTCCCATGAACATGTCATTTTGAAAAACTCTGCTGTGAGAGGCTCCTCTTATAGGTACTGAAAGGAGCAGGACGCAGAGCTCTGAAATGATGCTGAGCACTATTTGATTCTGTTTGCAAGGCTGATATGTATCGGGACATATGGTAGGATTCAAAACATTACATGCTTCATATCAGTAGGCTATGTTCTAGTTATTTGCTTCTGGCTATTAAAAGCTGTGTTCAAATTTGACTATCACTTGCATCCCTTTGAATTAGTTATTAGACAAACTTCTGTAACTGTGGAAAAGTCCTCATCACATAGAAAAAGTATCTTCCATATCAGAATTATTAATAAATCAGAGCTAGAAATCTTCTTTTCCAAATGTTGGAAACAACAGGATATGTACATCAGGTTGGTTTTTTTCAGTTACACACATTGGAAGCATGCAGAGGCCTACATAAATTCATCTTCAGATGTGACTGAACTGTGTAAGATTGAGGACACATTGTGGTTGCTTCAGAACAATTTAAATCTGTTACCCCTGTCTCTTTTGGGGACTGTGTGACACGGTGTGCACACTGCCACGAGCCTGGAATGCATAAATATCTATGTAGGAGCATACTCGGCCCTAAGGCATCAAAAAAGCACATGCGTCTACACGCACCTACATACAATAGCTAAGTGACCTGTGTGTTTAAATGCCATACTGAATGAAGGCTTTTGGTACAGAGAAAACTGGGGGGATAAATGATAGTGGACTCACAAAGGTTAATGCTAGCCTTGCCAGAAGACCCTCCCTAGATCCACTTTATTATCAGTGGAGAAGCACGGTCTGGAGCAAAAGCCTTAATGTCGAGATTTTGACTTACCCTCTCGAAGAAGGAGTCTTATTCTCCAACAATTACACAAAGGGTTTAACCTCAGAAGGCTTACACCAGGCTCTGTATCTCTCTTAATTTTAAGCATGGGCTTCACTCAAACATGCATGTAATTATAATTTTACACAGTGCGAATAGCCTACAGAATTATTTACATCTTTAGGGACACATGTAAATATTGATTCTGGGCTTGAGCATGGTTATACATGCTGGGTCTTGTTTGCTTTACTAGACCAATGTCAGTTACCCTTTGTGAATACTCACCAATGTTTCTACATTAACAACTTTTCGTGAGCTCTCACTTGCTGTAAGAGGCAGAGAACCTAATTTCTGTCTTGCAACAAGGCAGGTACCTTCTGCAGTTGTTTTTGAGTGGCTCATGCTTGCTAAATACTGGTAACTCTCAAAGCTTTGATGTGAGAGGAAACACTTTCATGAGACTTAGTTGTTATCAGACTCTCCATGGGATGACTTTCCTCCAGAGCGAAGACTGGTGTCTTTGCACAGCTCAAAAGCAAGCTTGAGAAAACAGTGATGAAAGTGTATAATTTCTACATGTGAAGTGTCACTGTCTTACTCACTGCCTCTCATTTTTCACTTTGCTATTAGTGTTAAGGCAATACCAAGGCTATTGGTGGGGATTTGGTGGTCCCCCAAGTGACTGTTCCGCATAGTGACAAGTTCATCTATGACATCTAGGACTAGGAATACTCAGCCCCAAATAGATCCACTCCCACACAACTACACTGAGACACAGGCTCATTTCAGATGCATGAAAAAGGCAAGTGAAATAAATATATTATCTCATTTAAAACGCATACAGTCCCAGAAAACAGGATAGATTGTAGGTGTCACTAAACAGTACATAGTAAATAAATCGTATTTGCAATGCAAGACACTTCGGCTAGCCAAAGCCTGAGGTGTTTAGGGGTACAGAAACTGAGGGCCTGGATATTTTCAAGACTACAGAGCTCAAACCTCTTAAGTAGCCGTTTCAGCCATGAAATCACAATTAAAGGTAGGAAAAATCCCATCTGTGATCAGGAGTAGGCTACATTTGCAAAAGCACAGGAGCCATGGCATACAGACTCTTACATGCACCTCATTGATATTCGAAAGAACAGTAATGAGCAAATGGCTCTCAAATGTAATACCTGAGGCTTTTCTCAGAATCATGTGCAAAGTAGTAAATTCTCTTACAGCCAGTAAGTGTATGCAAATTCTGTGCTTGTAAATGAGCAGGTATTAGCCAGTATTCTCCATTTATTTATGTCAGCCTTACTAGGGGTAATCTGGGCAGGCTGAACTTGCAACAGGAATCTGCTTCATGCAAGATATGGAGACATGCTGTTTACTTTGGTTGTCATTTCCTTTGGATGTATTCCTATAGGAAGCAGGAACTTCCAGGTATCCCACTACCAAGTTATATAATAACTGCTCTTGCTTTATACACTGGAACATATTTCAGTGTATAAAGGTATAAAGTGCTTATTCTGTGCCCAAGAACTATTGTCTATGAATTCAAGCTGGACCTTGGAACATTATAAACAGGAAGAAGTGAGGCACTTAAGACTAGTGTACTTATTTTCAAAGATACAAGCAAGCAAACAAACACAAAGTGGAGGGGCACCAGAGAATAGATGGAATCTCCCTCGCTGGAATTATCATAGAATGGTTTGGTTTAGAAGGCACCTTAAAGACCATCTAGTTCCAACCCCCCTGCTATGGGCAGGGTCACCTTCCACTAGACCAGGTTCCTCAAAGCCCCATCCAACCTGGCCTTGAACACTGCCAGGGATGGGGCATCCACAGCCTCTCTGGGCAACCCGTTCCAGTGCCTCACCACCCTCACAGTGAAGAATTCATTCCTTACATCTAATCTAAATCTACCCTCTTTCAGTTTAAAGCCATTACCCCTTGTCCTAGCACTACATGCCCTTGTAAAAAGACTATGCAAGACTTGGTTTTACAGGGCCATGGATAATTAATCTAAGGCCCTGCTTTCAACAGATGGTTGAGCTGGATTATCTCCAGATCGTCCCTTCCAACCTCAAATTGTCTATTACTCTCTGGTAACTTTTATACTCTGGTAAATGCTGGTAGAAGATGATAGAAGAATTAGAACTAAAATATATGCCTCTAAAAATAGTCTTATTGCTAATGCATTTGGAAAAAAACCCTTAATATCTATTGACTTAGTTATGACAGCCATTAACGTAAGTGCTCTGTGGGGCTCTCTGCATTTTGTCCTTTAAGGAACATGTAAGCCAGTGCATACAATGTTGGCTTGGACCTAGACTTTAAAAAAAGGCTGAGGAAGGTCACTCAACTCAGCTGTGTCTGAGTTTGCATTTAAGACACAGATGCACAGTATTTCCCTAACATTATTTCTACCAGTGTTTCACCTCCCGGGTGAGGGATGCCGCTGGCTATCATAGTGATAAAATGTGACCTCTCAAGGTATCAACCTGGAAAGGCACGGTGGGGAGAGTCTGGTTAATACTGTATCTCAGACAAACACACCAACTCTCCAGTTGGTGACTGGACACTAACAGATAACTTTGGGTCTCAGCCTGTGCTGAGCTAATGCCAGACTACTGCCCAGTCCACATGACAGCTGGGGTTACTGAACAGACACTTTGTAAGAAGACCACCCACCATTTGGGCAGACAGGGCTTCTGAGCTCCTCCAGCCCTGCAGGTCCAGGAAAACCTGCTACTTCAGGAAGCCACACTTTTCCTTTGTGACTGGCAGGGTCCCCAGCCTTGGGAAACTCAGGTCTCGGCTGATCCTAGTAGCTTGCAGCTGTGAGAAACAGTGCCCCTAGAGCCATTTAAAGAAAGTTCCCACAAGCTCTAAGCCCTCATCTGTAAGGCACTGCAGCTGCCTGCTCCAAGCACTGCCCAAAGCTCAGGCCTGGGCCATGGCTATTTGTTTTCAGGTGGTGCATATCCATAAGCAACTTCTGCTCCTCTTCAGGACGGTATGAATAGATCAAGTGATGGAACAACAGGGCTGTAGGACATCTCTATTTGAAAGTGAATTTTAACCTTCCTTAAAGATAAAGTCCCTGTGTGCTTCTCTGACACTCAGTCCATCTTCTTTGGCCTTGTTGTGGAGTTGGTTCCTTACTGCCTGCTGGTGCATTTAACCTGTTGCTGATAGAACTTCGTCTGATTTTTACTGTCGCTAACAATCCTGATAGAACAATGTTTATGGGAAACTATGCCATAGTCTCCTGTGACCAAAGAAATTTCTTTCCATTCCTTGCTGTGTTTTCCTCCTAAGCCTACATGCTGACCTCATACCTGCACATGACTGAACTGAGTTAGGAGCAAACTGCACAGACTGTCTGGAGTACAATGATATCAGCTAATATACTCAGCTGAAGAATGTTCATGGTGCTTTTAAATAATACACCTAACAATTATTTTTAAATGGACTTAAACTAGGCTAATTTTCAGAAACAAAACATTTCAATATGGGTAAGAAAGGCCAGTAAAAAGGTAAGAAAGTTAAAGCCTAGCTAATGCTTGTAAAAGTAACAGACGGTGAAAATTAGAGTGCAGTAGGGTTTGTAAGATTCCCGCTAAAGTTTTTCATGTTAGCTGATCTTATGTTCTTTGCAAATCTCCAAGTCTTGACCCAAAAGCAAGAAGGTAAGAAACAGTTACAAATAAAAGTGATTCTCCCTACTAGACAGTTCTCTTGCAGTTAGTGTTAGCAAGCAGGTAGGAAAGACTCAGCCTTTTGTATCTGATGGGAAGTTTATTGTGGGAATTCTGATGAGAGACATGAATGTATGGTATCAAAGTTTTGTAAAGGAGAAAACAGGACATCAGCCACACAGAATTAATGCTATTAAGGGAGAAGTGTTTCCCTGGATAAGTGGGAATAGCTATACTTGAAAGCTGGAAGAAGGAAGACATGTCTTGGTGTCAGGATGGAAGAAGCCTCCCAGGCCTTCTGGGGGCAGAAAGCAGGAAAGTGCACTAGTACGTCCCAGCCAGCCATCATGCTCAGCACCCAGAGCGCTGAGATGCCCAATCTTTTGGGGAACACACTGAAAACAAGGTCAAGGAGGTCTGTGGCCATTCAAGAACTGCATCATGCTTTAGATAAAAGAGCAGTAGCAACAATGATCATGCCAAACTGGCATTTGTTTGATTTTACTAATTACATTGATGTACCTACACACATCTTGCTTTTTTGATTCCAACTTGGCAGAAGAGCTCAAGATGAGATGAGGAAAATATGAGTCTGATGTCCTAGGATCTCTTCTAGATTTGGTGAACTACTCTCAGCATGTCTCTGGGATGTGTATGTGATCAGGTGTGTGTGTGATGTAATAAACTTGAACCTTTACAATTATTATGTACAACACCAAAGAAGTGTAAGACAGGGCCAGAAGCAAAACAAGTCTTTTGTAAGACAGAATTTCCTTAAATTGACAAATAATGTTATTTCACAGTAGCAGTTCTGCCTGAAATGAGAGGATTGTTTCCTTCAGCCTTTCCTATTTTAGTAACTATTTGTGAATGTTTCCCTAAATAGAAGCAAACGGCTATTCCTGACATGACCTCTCTCCAATACTCAGACTTGCTTTCATAATTCCAAAGTGTAAGGGAATGAACACTGATAGAAGAGTAGTGGAGATCAAGTATTCCTCTGATGCTTGCTTGTGGCCCTATTTTCTCCTTTAGAGACTACACAGTGACCCCAGAAAGTTTGCCTAACCTCACCTCACACCTATCATTAGCTCTTCTTTACTTTGTCCTCCAAGAAGTACATGACTGATCACATGAATACAAACAGCACCAAACTGATTCAGAGGTTTTAGCCTCTCTATGCGTTACAGATACAGCGAGTAGACATATTAAAGACTGCTTGTCTGGGTAGATGAACCATCCAACATTAAGCTGTCACGGAGGAACCAGTTAAGCAGCCTAAATATGAGTGCTGCCAGTATTATCGATGACTTGCTTCTGGATTGTGCAGGAAGCCTCTGGGAGTGGCATTGAGCAGCCACAGCAGGCAGCCTTATTAGGCACCTAGTAAGAGAAACCTCTCAGAGGGACACCTGGTCTAGGGCTTCTCCAGATTCATCAACTTCTGCTACAATGCAACCCAGATTATTGCTGGAAACAAGTTGATCGCTTTAACTGGGAAGTGGTGATATACTTCAGTAGCATTAATCCTCTTGTCACCAGCAGTACAGATCCACTTGACTTTACAGACTAAGTTTGGGCTTTAGGTAGTCTTTAGTTTTATTCTCTTACACTGCTTTTTCTACTTGTCTCCTCCCTTTAGTAGTGGAACAGAAAGAGAGGAAAATGACCCTGTTCTTGCTTTTGGCCAATGATCAATCATTTGAAGACCCTTCCTCTACCCCAAAGAAAACAATGATCAGCCCATAAATCTCTGCTTTTCTTTCCTATTACGCTAAACTTACCACCTCCAAAAATAAGCACTTTATCATACCTCAGGAATGAGATCAAAACTAAATACCATAATCACACTTGTAATGATAATAACTTAAAACAATGTGTATGACTTACAATTCTTAGAGTGATCAGAAAAAGATCATAAGCTAATAGAACAAAATAAATATTAACATAAAAGAGAATTTATAATTTCAGTATGACAACCTTAGTTAATTCAATAATTGCTGGCTTTCTATCTTTAAAAATAATTAACATCAAAACAAATAGACTAACGTAGCAGTCAGATCCATTCTTCCTCCCCTCTGCCAACAGCCACAAAAGGGCATTTCTGGTCAAGAACAGTAACAGTTGTTACCAGCTGTAGAACAGTAACAACAGTATGCATTTTGGTTAGCACCTTATACCACAAAGACAACAGTTATTAGTGATGCATTTCTTGTGGGGTGGCAAGAAACCACAGTCTTTCCACTAATGGTGGAAAAGTTTCCCTTTTGCTGCCTCCACCCCTGCACAGCAATCCCAAGGCCCCAGGGCTGACCAGCTCTTCCTAAATGCCCCATACTCCCGCCCCTGCCTTGCTTCTCTGCCTGGCCTTGGGCGCCCACACCAGCCCTTGTACTCCCATGCCTGGCCTCATGCTCCCATACCACTTCCCACCAGTCAGGCCAAGGAAGATGCCTCCAAGGCTTGACCCTCTCCTCACTTGCAGCCATTATACCAGAGGATCCAAAACTCATTTCAGCTTACCTGTGAAAAAGAGTATCAGTTTAGGTGTCGCTAATCAGCTGCAACTAGAACTGGGCACTCAAGCCAAAGGACAGACTGTTGGTTTGGGTTTTTTAAATACATCTCTTCTTTCAAACTATGTTTTTCTATATGTTAAATGTTTTGGCTCAGTTATAGATTGAAACAGTAGCTCCCTCCTCCCTCTCCCCCACTTGGCTCAAGTCACTACTGTGACTCAATATGTGATTTTGATTTATTAAGACTAATTTCCCACAATGAGCAAAACAAAACACATACAATGGTCCATCTGGGCAAATAATTTCTGAAAATGCTTGCAAGACAAACAGCACAGCATACTCTGAGACACAACACATGAATAATAAATGGGCATGTTAGCATTATATATATGCTAGCATATAATAAGATATGCTGGATTTACATTGAGATTCAGATTTGTCTTATTTTAAAATGCTACATTTTAGTTTAGCTGAGCCAGTATTTCACATGATTTCTGTTTCTATTGAAATCTCGGTGCTGTTTTTAATACCAAAAAGACATTTCTCAATTCTAATTAAAATTATTTAATTATATCTCAAGTCACTATATTTAACAAAACCTAACAAATAACTGCAGAACTCAGGCCAGCAAAAGCACACTGATTTCCACCAGGGATGATACATACCTCAATTTGCAATAAATTACAACATTAACATATGGTCTCCATAAAACAATACTCCAGTGACATTTTTTCAGTGGGACAGGACTAGAAAGAGCTCTCCTGCTCTGATTTATGGACAAACTTCTGGGTTTGACAGGAGTTTTAATGCCACAGCAGAACCCAGGTTAGAGCTTCCAAACTCCTTCTCTTTTTAAAACATAAGGGCGTATGAGAGAAAACCACTGTGTACAGACCAGTGACTGGAGCTGCCCAGCCTTGAACGAGGAGATCCCACATCTCCAGATGAACAGCCTAATGACTAGATTATTATCGGCTGGTCTGCTTTTCTGTCTGCCCCTCAAGGTACGCAGACAAAGGGAATCTGAGTGAGTTTTTCTTCCTTCATGGCCATATCTGTGTGTTTTCCAGTAGGAGCCCAGCTGAGTCATCTGCAGCCCTAAGCCTGTCCCTGCTCCTTCCTCTGCATGCCTCCTTCCCCTGGATGCTCCGCCAGCAGCCTCCCCTGGGATGCATAAGTCAGAAATGAGGAAGGGGCACAAATTACTGGTCTCAAAGCAGTAGCAGTGTGCAGAAACCTAAGACCAGAACAGGATTTTGACAGACTTCAGGTGTCCCAGCCCACTGTTTGAATATATTTCTTGTGAATTTTACTCCTTCTAATGGAAGCCCTGACAGATAAATGCTCCTAACCAATCAGAAACTACATTCTGTTTAATTGCCTGAGAACTACAGCCTTTATCGTGAGAAGTATTTCCTAGTGAAGCATCCCCATTACTATGCAGTCTGCTATATATTACCATATCCTGATGCACCATTGTGTGATACACTGCTTTGCAAAGAGGGGGCTTTGTTGATTTTGATTTTTCCCAATAGACAGCAGATGCATTTTCTCAACTTTGATTGACAAGTCAATGTGAAAATATGTTACAAAAGCAAAACGCTATGGACCCAAAGACAACTTGCTAGGAACCATATATGACAGAAAACTGCCAGGTTCTTTAAAGAAGCAAAAAAAGAGCTAAATTGCTACTAGATTTTTGTTTCTTTTTCCCAGGCTAGCAACATTTATGTAACTTTTCTTGCTTTAATCACAGATATGATGCAATCTGATTTCTTCAGAATTTTTATACAGCATACTTTACATACGTGTATATATATGTATTTCCTAAGAAATAGAAAACCATACAGAAGACTACACAGAGAAAGATTACGCTCAGTCTTTGAGTAAGCTGGACTGTTTCAAGCATTGGGATGAATTGTTTCATTATGTATGGATTATGAAAAAGATTGTAAGTTATCTTGGAGCTGAGCATTCAGCATCTATATCTGGAAGCAGAGAGATAGATGTCTGACTCTTAGCAGGGGAGAAGAAAAACAGCCCATGAATCTAATAAGAGTGAACATTTTGAAAAAAAATAGAATGAGAAACAAACTCTGTATAACTGATGAAGTAATCTAAGATGATAGTTTATTTGACTATAGGGGTGAACAATTTTTATACAGCAGAGCAGGAAATAAAAAAAATAATCAAACAGTCCATTTGCCCTTTCCTGGCATTATAAGACTTTAACCATAATTGTTTCAGGTTTCATTAATTCTATCTTTATTTTCCTGAAGTATATGCATTCTTGCTGCTATTTATTAATCAGCCAATAACTACTGCATTAATTCAGTTATCACTGCTGTTTACATTTGGAGATGAAGGTGGTGAGAGGTTGTTATTGCCTTTATAGTGATGTGAATTCAAAGAGGACCAACACAGCTGCAGAAGTGTTTGCTTCAATGAAAATCTCTCTAGTACCTGAACTGCAGACAAGCTGAAACAAGATTAATCTTTAAGACTTCTATGACCCAGACCATTTAAAACCTGCACCGAAGAATCAACAGTCTCTATCATATTACAGGCTGCTTTCACCAGCTGAACAGTGATGTGGGTCCTACGAAACCTGTAAAAGATCAGTCTTGGGGCCAGCTGGGTGGCATCCTCAACAGGGTATGATGGCGCACCCTTGGCTGTGCGGAGAACACAGCCTTTCATCTCCTGTATTTCCATATGGCGTTACTACCACAGAAGTACATGTATAATAGAGTCTGCATGCAATGAATCCCGAAAGCCCTGAAAGGGTACTACTACATGTGCACAGATAGTCAGTACGCTGTACACACTGCAAAACTAGGACTGGAGCCCAATCCCCTCAGTGTGTCTTTTCCTATTAATCTCTGCATCTGTACTAAATTCAATGCCTCAAATTACAGATAGTCTGCGTGGTTAGCCACTGAAGAGAGAACGAATGTCTCTGGGATTTCCAGATGTCTTGCTTTGTACTTCCAAAAGGGATATGGAGCACCTGAAATCCTGAAGAAATGTCCAAAGTCTCCAAATGCTTTGGATAGAAAAAAAAAGGACCTGTTTTGGAAATCCAGACATATGGCAGTTCTGGGAAAGGTGTGCTGTTTTCTAAGAGAGACAAATCTCTGCAGGTTTGGGGAGGTGTGAGTGGGGCAAGCAATAATAGTTCTAAGCCTGTTGGGGCTGTTTAAATCCAAAGTACTAGAAGTAATATAGCAACAGTCTTTCTAAGTTGACTACCTTTCTTTCTATGTTTTCATTGGATGAAATGAATTACAGAATATTTTGAGTCTTAGTCCAAAATAGCTACAACTTTGGATGAAAATCAAACCAACTTGTCTCCACTTAAATCTCATATATGTATAATATAATTTAATAAATTTTATAGATGTCTAACCCCCCCCTTTTAAATTAAGCAGTATTTAAATGATTTATTGTATTATTCTCTATTGTCTAACCCAATTAAATTCACATTCAAGATTAAATTATGGCTAGGTCATATTATTGATAGGAAATATCTCAGTGCTGTTGCTTCAAACTTTGCTATGATGGCATCCTTTGTATACAAATCTAAAAGGAATTTAGGTTACAGGCATTTCTTAGTTCAGCAGGCAGATCGATGACACTTCGGTGGGAAAATAAAAATATGTGGGTCCAGATTCAGCAAGATTTGCTTTGACATTACTCTCGTTTTAAGCGCTAGGATATTGCACTGTCTTCTTGAGTTACAGCCATGCCTGAAGCATTCATCTCTGACTGACAACAGCAAAACACACTGAATCTCAAAATCTGTCAAGATTAGATTTAGGCTGACAAAAGACAAATAAGTTAAACTTGTATAATACTTATTATATTATAAGCCTTTGAGAATGCCCATGCAACCCTGCTAGTAAAGTTATAGTCAAAGCTTCTTCACTTTTCCCTAATATTCTCATTGCTTTTCAAGGCAATTGATCTTTCAGGATTTTTAACCTTGGCCTCAGAATGGCTTGTGTTTGAACTGTGAAAAGCATTATGCTGAAGAAGAACATTGAAACATATTTAAGTGTGATTATGTGGCAAGAAGTAGTACTCGAAAAAGGCACAATGGGGGATTTTATGTTTATTATCAGTTGCAGTTCACATCTGCTCTATTCACAAAAAAGAGGAAGGAAAAGATATTTCTAACTGCTAGTTTTCCAAAATCAACCTGGGACTTCACTTGATCTCTTTTGCATTACTAAAAGTAAAAGTTACTGTAAATTGTAACTCCATAATTCTATTGATATGTGAATCAGCAGCTACAATAAACTCTTCAAATACCTTATCTGCCAGGGATGCAAATAACAGTAATTGTTGAATAATATTCTCTAAATTTCACTTTACTTTTGGCTTTGCAAAGTGGTTATAAAATAGCCTGCTATTTGCATAATCATCTTTTAAAAAAACAACAACTATGTGGGGAGGATTTAAGTCCCAGATGAAAAAAATGAGGAACTGCTATAATCTCCAATGAAGTGGCATTTCAGCCTAAGTGACAGGCAGAAAGAGACGATGACTTGTATATAGATTATTTGTAACATACTGGAGTTGGGATGCTCTAACTAGAATAATACATTGGCAAGAGCTTCGTTCATGCCCATGTGATTTAGGATCAATGAAGTCATTAATCTCTTAACATTTGTGGATAAGTCATAATAAGGACCTAACAAATAAATGGCTGCTGTACACCAAAGACTGTCAGTTCTAGATTTAAATGAATGAATAGTTTGCTACTTCTCCATGGCCAGTGGCAAGCCACTCCTGCTCACAGCCTCGTGCTGCATTGCACGACCCCAGTCGCCAGAGGCCCACTTTATCTCAGGCCCCACTGAGCCTGCTGCAGCGCACAGGGACGCGGCCCGGGACTGCCGGCATGGGGGAAGAAGCCTGCAGCAGTAGTCGCAGAGTGATGAGGAAGAGCTAGGGTCCAGCAGTGGAAGACAGGAGGTGGAAGAGGATCTATCAAAGACAGCAGCGATGAGATTTGCTCCAGAAATTGCTAAGAATTGCTGAGCTAAGGTACACCTTTTAGAAAAATGAATCCTGTTGATTTGAACGTAGTTGTAGTTGACAGTACTCCACAACCTAAGCAAACTGATCTAGCAGCAAATTATCCTGATTTTCTAAACCACACACCTTTGCAAAACTGAGAGAGAAAGCCAATGGGTCCAGACTCTCTGAGGGATAGATGCAGCATGGCTGGAGCTTGTTTTTTTAAGACAGGAATGTTATTTCTTTTAAACATCTTGGCACATCTTTCTCTTATCCAAGAATATGCTTTCTTCTGCGTAGTTCAGCAGTATTACTTAGTCGGTAGAATGTTACTGGGGCCTAGACACATCAAATCACCTGTGATGCACATACTGTGCATTGGTTTGTTCTCTGCTTTCCAAGCTTCTTGCCTCTCTAAGATTGCTTCTGTATATGCAATATGCAACTATTGCTTAAAATGCCGTTGCAAATGTCAAACACTTAAGAAGATACAAAGATAATACCTTATTTTATCACTGTTTAAATTTGACCTTATGTATTGCCTCCAAAAAAAAAAAAGATGAAAAAAACCAATTTGCCCATAAAATGAGAAATGGGATTCTGTATAACTCTTCCTACCTACGGTCTACACACACACTACTAATGACCCTTTAAACTGCTGATTTAATTGTCTTTTCAGTGTCAGTTTTTATTTGTATATTAATATCGCAATGGAAATGAAAATTCAAGAAGCAGAAAACAGCTACACATGTTTGATGTTGTATGTGAAAGCCTTAGATATTTAGCAACTTCTCTGATGCTTTGATCTCTGAAGAAATCTTACTAAAATTATGATCAAAGGAATTTATATTATTCCAAGCACTTAAGAACGAACCATCTTCGGGCAATAATCAGTATTCTGTTTAATCCTTCACCCTTGGAATCCATTACTGCTAAGCACCTCAATCTGATGGGCGTTGCATTTACTTTAGGATGATATTCACCCTAAAACAGAATAAGAAGTAAAAGAAAGCAACGCTTCCAACTTACAAAAAGAGCTAGGAACTGGATTTTATTCTTCTGGCTAAAAAGTGTTCTCTGAAGCTGTTTTTTAAACATACATAACTTAGGAAAATCGGTATGCAGCTCATTATGCGACCATTCAGATTTTTATTATTCTACAGCAAAGAAACAGAATTTCCAATACACAGCTACTTTTAATTTAATCTATTTCTAACTATTTCCTATTGTCAGTGTTTATAGAAGACTATTACACAGATGGATATATCTAATATTTATAAAGTAAATTAACACTCTACTTTATAACATGCAAAGGCAGATAAATAATGAATTATCATTTTCATCAATCTGACCACATAATGTCTATTTCACTGTAATATTAACTACCACATCAGACTGGTTGTTGTATCCCCCATGGCAAGTTAAATCAGAGTGATACAAAGAATCCCTAAACTGCAGCCTACAGAACAGTAGAAGAACATTAGAGACAAGGAAGATTTAACAAAAACACTAATTATTGGTTAGATTATGGATTTACCACTTGTGGTTGATGAGAGGTAAAGGAGGGTTCTACTTCTGCAGGAGCAAATAAGAGATCAAACCATGACTCCCAGTCACAGCCACAGTCTTAATAAGCTCCCACAACCTGACTAAGCTACTCCTCCTCCCATTTTACCTGTGCAGATTATTTTTCTTCCTGCACAACTCACCTGCAAAGGTGGACTTTAATCTTACAGTGGTTTTCTACCAACTATTTATATTGCCATGCTCTATCACTCTTTAATGGTGAAAAATTACGACTAGACTAATGTGCAAACACATCTGACTCTGAACACACTGTTGTAAGCATTCTTCCAAGCTGACAAGAAAACATGCCTACTTTAAATGAAAATCAATCTGTTAGCTCCAGCTCATTTGGACTGGCACTACTTTAAGAGCTCACAAAGAGGTGTGCTGAAGCAGTAATACCAGAGAATCACACGTTCAGCTTTGCAAGATGGCAGATGCACCAGGACTGCAAGTGCATCTGAGGGAACCCAAACAGATGAGAGGCAGACACAGGTTAATCACGCCTCTGACAAACTCACTGGTAGGTTATCTTTCCTTTTGGGCTGAGTGGCTTGAGAACAAGGCCTGTCAAAGAAATGTTTTCAAAGGTGCAGGGTGTGGTGGTGCAATTCTCGCCCCCGGGTTGCTTGGTGCTAAGTGCGATTCCACCCATCTCCCCCAGGCTATATGTCAACCAGGAGAGATAAGGACTGCTAATGGCAGTGAATCAGAACGTTCAAGTGCCCCTTTAACGCCTGGCTCCTGCCCCTCCCCATCACTGGGAAAGGGTTTGAACAGTCTATCACCTCCTGGCACCCCTGTAGCTGGGAAGTGATCAAATGAGAACAATAACAGAGTTGCACCTTCATCAAACTCTTGTGCAACGGCTGGAAGGTCCCAGAATATTTCATTGTTTGAGCTGGGCCTCGGAAGTGAAAATACATGAAGGAAGTCAATTGTCTTGGACCCTATAAATTGCGACTCCAAGTGAGACCCTTTGAGCTCTCCTGGATGGCAGCGGGCCTGTGACCAGCATCTCCCATGAGCTGGGACCCCTCTCAGACATCAAAACCTTAAGGTGTCGTCTGCTGCCAGAGCTGACAGAAGGCCAGGGCGAAGTCAACCCACTTGAGTCTCAACTGTCGCTCGTTGAGGAATGCCAAGGCATTGTGAGTATTTGCTCTAAACTCAAGGAGGAAACTTTTACTTTGAGCTAGCTTCTCTTACTCTTTCTCTGCCTACTGGTGTGTGTAGGTATATACTTCATTCAGCTGGATCCAAATACTTTTGTTTCGTGTGTGTGTTTGCACATTTTGTGTTTGCATATGCACATGTATATATGTTTTGATTTAAGATACCACATAGTAAGCTAAAGTGAATCTTGTCATCTTAGAATCTGTAGGTAAGTCGCTATTTTTAATTAGAACATTTTCCTGAATTATTTTGTATGTATTCAAACCAGTTAATGATCAAGTGCTTTTAGTTATTAACAAATTTTGATTTGCTGTTAAATCATCACCTTGCTAATACTTTCATCCACGACACAGGGTTAATTTACCCTGGAGCACCTTCTGTCCTGGCTTCAGCATTCCTTACAGTTCAGTTATCACACCCTTATAGACCCATTTTGTCTTTTGATCTGTTTATATCTACACCACTGAAAAACAGGAAGCTGCACAAACAAGGAGATACTCCTCCAGCACAAGAATATCATAGGACTCCTAAAGGTGCTCACACAGCCTAACTCTAGTCACAAGCTTCATGTGAACTGTGGGGCTCAGGAGTTCCTCTATGTTCCTGGGACTGTGGACTGTAGGACAGTTAATCAACAGCTACAGAACAACAGCCAGGAATTATAGCAACTTCCAGGCAAATAATTTTGCCTCATTATAGAGTTCATAAACCAGCTGGCACAATGGAATCTTCAGTTACCTTTAGTACCAGGCCCTCTCCATGGCTATTTCAGGCCTATGATGCTGGGAAATGTAACATAAGAACCAGCACCACCTAGTAATTTAACTTCAGCTCTGCTATCAAACGCAGCTATGAAATGCTTTTACCCCTAAAAAATTACTTACTTGATTAAAGTGCTGAAGTTTATCATTTAAATTACTGATAAGTGGGTCCAATCCTCTGACTTTCAGTTCTGGATTATTAATTTGTGCCTTCAGTCCATTGGAAACAACTCTGCTGGTATAACTGAAAAAGAGGAAAAAAAAGAAAGCATCAGTGACTGAAACCATATCCATCGGAATAAGAAAATCATATTAAAGGGGACTTACAAAAAGCAAGTATTTTGTAAATGGGAATAGAAATTTGTAATAAATATTTATGGTTTTAAATACATCAAAGCAGAATAAAAATCACAGTTTCTTGCAGTATCATTCATCACTTCAAACTATTCTACTCATGAACCAACAACAATTTCATAAACCACACAGAGGTTCCTTTCATTCATATTTTAATACTTGAACCTTTGTAACTGACATTCTCAAGTTCTTCCATGCAGAACCCAAAGCTGATAGCTTCCAAAAAATCATTCTTTCATAATTACTGAAACCCGGGGAATTTAAGATGGAAACTAAACATCATGAGATTGAAGTCCAATGAAACAGTAATCTGATTTTGAAAAGATTCTTAATCAAAGTGTGAGATTGGACTTCTCCTGCTAGACTAGCCGTTTGTCATCAAACTGTCTAGTGACACTGTAAAGCAGCACCTGCTGTTGTATCAGCGCTCCTCACCATGCCTTATCTGCATTATGAACTCACTAGCCAGGGTTCATGTACAGGAATTCTCTCTAACCAAGTCTTTCTTTATTTGAAGAATAGCAGCTGTTCTCACACTGCAATAAACTGTCTCTTGCCAGCAATCTTCTCTCACCAACTGTTGACTAAACAATTTCTGCCAGTCTTTTCTGGAATACACCACAGTGTATTCTCAGAACCTAACTGGCTTGGGGCTCCACCCTTGTACTCTCACAAGGAAAATTCCAGGATTGTGCACATTTGGTCTCTACTTCAGAACATGTCTTTACTACAGCTGAGGAGGTGAACATATCAATCCAGTGCTTCCTGGAAGCATCCAAACTACTCCGTATTGGCTCCAGCATCAATCTGTTCATGCATGATTTCAGTTCAACCCATCCACAAGACTGCAAATCCCAGAGAGATACAGAGCAACCTTTTTTGGTGAGTCATGTTTTTGAGGGTTGTATGTAAGCACTCTCATTAGTTCGGCACTCATTTGTCACAAAGTGGATCACAGATGTTTGCATGACCAGTTATGAACTGGACAAGAGACTGTTCCCAAATCAAACTCTCCTAGACTCACATACATGCCTGGGAGGATCTCCTTAAGATGCCATGTTGGCATCTTTGTAAGTCAGGTAGTAATTGGCTGTGCTCCTTTGGACTGAAATGTCAAGAGGAACATCCTGCTACATCTTTCACTTTGATCATACCTACATACTTTGATATCCCAGATGTTCTCCTATCAGTGGATTCTTCACTGTAAACCATTTTGTGCTGAAGCCAAGGACAGCATTTCAAAGTAGAGTGCCCAAATTCTATTGTAGAAAGGCAATAGAATGTGGTGGGAGGAGACCTAGCTCTCCAAATATATTTGTCCTATCTTAACTTCATTTAGGATGAACAAAAATTTTTATGCAAACTGCTGGCAAAGCATACTGTAGTATCCTGCTGTAAAAGGTGTGGCTTAAAAAGAGAAAGAACTGAGAATGGTCCACCTTTACAATAAACTCAATAAATTTCACTTGTCAGGAAAAAAAGAAAAACAAATGGTTTAGAACAAAGAACTGAGAAAAATCATGGTTTTCACTAATAGCCAGATAGTATTTAGAGGACAAACATTAAGGAAAACTTTTTTCAGCGAGTTCGTATTTTTTTGTTCACTGAGCCTTTTAAAGGTAATGTTCTAATTTTTCTTTATGTGTAACTCATACAAGTATAAACTAATCTGGAAGTATAAACTTCCATGATGCAATGGCATGTGCAAAATGATGCTCAGGTTCTGATCTTCCAAGCAGACTCAGATAGCTAGAACAATGTCCCCAAGAAGAACCCAGCTAAAGTATTATTTTGAAGTCAAGACTGGTATAGATTGTATCAATCCACATCAATTTATTTGGACAATATAGGAACACTGCTGCACCTTACCTGCCTTTATCTTTACTTACATTTATTCACAAATCATATTATTTGCTGAATGCTCATCATTGTTCACTATGTGAAAACATGTGGTTACCCATGGTAAATGTACAGGAACACTTGACAAAGCTTTTTGAGATCATCTAGTTGCAATACAAGAGAAGCTTAATTTGATGGATCAGCTCATGGCCTCCACTAGTCTGTTCAGTGATTCTCTGTGTGCATTTCTTTGTCTGATCAGAAACTCATCAACAGCAGCAAAAAGCAAGGGTTTTCCTTTTCATTGCTCCTGACTACTCTCCATTCAACCCCAAGTTAGGGCTATCAGAATTTCTCAAGAGGTTTATGTCATTATAATCCAGGATAAAGAACGTAAAATTACTTCCTCTCTGGGTTGGTTGGTTTTTTTTGGCAAATGATATTGGTTTTTTTTCCCTGTGAATCACAACCCTCCATTAAATGCCTTTAAGTGGTATTACAAACCTACAGCACTGTACAGTGTTTGCATAAACATGACTGATTCAGGGACATCAGCAGCAGCATCATTAATGCCAGTCCTCAAAGGGACTCAAAATGTGGGAAGTCAATCTCAGCCAACCCATATATATATATATATATATCTGCTGTTGCTAAATACATACTCTAATCTACATACATTGTTATCAGGAAAATAGGACCACTTGGTATGAATGAGTTCACAGTCCACTGAAACAAAGGGGATATTCATATCCTCCAAGTTCCATTCATGTTTAAGGACTCATTCTCTAAAGCTCTAGAGATAAGCATAAATTATGCACAGATATTTCTGTTGCCCAGATTGCCTGTAATTAGATTCATAATGTGGATTACCTAAATTTCAGATGTCAGAGAAAGCATGTATGAATTGCACAAACCCCGCATCATTTGCTTATCTCCTTGGTCTAATATAGCTTCAGTATGGCAGTCACTAAAAACTACATATAACTGCAAATGTGAGGCTCCAGCACGTAAGAGTTGGCCCAGCTGTAGTCTGGAATGTGACCTGCACAACTGGAAATGCCCAGAACACCAACTACAGACCTTTGGCAGTGGTGAAATAGATATGTTCTGCCAAATAAACAGTGAAGAAGCTGATGTAAAGAGAGGCAAAAAACTTGCTTGCAGAGCACAACAAAACCAACTGTTGTGTTTCCCCGTAATAACTCATAAGCTCTGCTTCTCCTGTGTGTTCTTACTGAGAGATCACTTCTATAACAAGCCCAAGCCCAGAAAGACTCAGATGAACTAAAAAACGGTGAGTTCAGAGAAGGTGGACTACAGCTTTCGAGGAGAAGGAGACAGGGGAGATAACTGAAGGAGAATTGCAGAGCGAGAGAGAAGGGAGAAATTCTTCCAGTTCATCACAGCCAAGAACCAAAGACTGTACTAGAAAAAGACATTATGTTGATCTGACTCAGACTACTACCCTGTAAACTCTGAATCCTTCTACTAGCTCTGTATAATGCTAAAATACTTTGAAATAAACACTATATATTTCCTGAAGGATAATCTGATTACTTCACTTCTTTGCACTATCTAAAACATTTTTTTTTGTTGACATCAGATCCTGAATTACTGGAAATGTACATTAAGTAAGATCAGGAATTGGCTTGCTTTATTTAATAATCTGCAATTTAACTGAAATATTGTAGTACAGAATTGTTAACTCTGGTTACAGCTCCAGTACTTTATTCATACTAAACCCAGAAATGTCAGCAGGAATGGCCAGGAAAGTTGCATTAAAATATTGTCACTGGAGCAATCCTGAAAGTAACTGTTACAATGGAACCCAAGGAACAGCACGTGCAGACAGAATTTTCATCCAGACCACAAGCCTCATGCCAGTAGTATTCCACCGATCATTTGGGCAGACTTTTGATACATTAAAAAACAAACAAAACCAAATTACAGAAAACAATTCCCCAAACCCCAGTTTTACAGTATTTCAGAAGAACAATATCAATTTTAGATCTTAGCTAACACAGCTCATTGCAGGTTTAAAAAAGATAAAAAGTAAAATGCTGTTTACACATGGGATTGCATTTCAACTGAAGGTACACTTTTATTTTCTATATAAATATAGATAGACAAAGATATTGAGTCTAAACACTTATTTTAAAATAAAGCCAGATGCTATTCTGAAATGTGTTCTTTTTCACTCCTAATGTGAAAAGGCATCAAGGTACAGGCATCCCTCAAAGACAACTATAATTCAATACTTCAAAAACAACATATAAAATAGAAATAACTTAAAATTCCAGGCAAATTGCTGCAGGAGCTGCATTAGGGATAGCTCAAACTAACAGTGATATTTAGCCACAAAAGCCCAAGAAACAGGGTGCTGTTTTCACACCAGTTCTTTCCCTCCTCCATGCAGCAGACCATACCAGTCAGGATCCAAGTGTCACATAAAGCTCTTGTAGGCAGCTTTTCCAAGTATTATTGATCAAGCTCCAGCTGGGAGACTATTTCCATTACTCCGTACTTCTCGGGGTGCTATTACCCTGAGTTGTGTCACTAGCAGCCACTAAGCACCCCAGTGCCTTGATTCAGTGGCTAATGGCCTGTCCTTTTCCTCAGTGAGCTCCAGCGTGTGTAGTTACGAGAGGGATTACAGAGCAAGACACCACACACTTCATATGCTTTGTAGCATGCACTGTGAGTTTCAGAATTATCTACACTGGAAATTCAGGACACCCGGAACCTGAACTTTATCTGAATGCAGTTCTCTTAATTTTAGTTCTCTTTCCTCCACTTGAGGATTTGGCCCAACATAGCTGCATAAGAGACATCAGAATTCTTATTTAATTGCAGGAGAAACAGAACATCTAACATCGTAAGGCACATCTGAAAATCTGAGCCTCACATTCAGCTCAGAGGAATCCATGAAGTGCCATAAATGTCTCTATAGGACAGAAATTGCTTTTGACGAAATAATTTGTTGTACAACCTTGAGAGTTGCCATATACATAAAATAAGAATAAAATGCATCGGCTACAAAATTAAAGATTTATTTGCTGAGATGTTTCTAATTTGTTAACCACATTTGTAAAAGATATAATTATACATTACACATCATCAAGGCAATAATTTTGAAGCAGAAATAGTTTTGTAATTTGTGATGCATTTTTTTATCATTTTTGTTGGTACTGGTTGAATAATTCCACTACGATCAACAGGGGCTAAAACGCCACCACCTTTCTGAGACACTGGCAAGCTCAAACTCTTTGTGACTAAGAGTCTACTGGTTCTAAAAGTCACATTTAACCATTTATTTCTTTGGCATTATAAAAATGGGACTGTCCTATTTTCTGTACAAATGTATAAACTATTCTGCAAGAAAAACAAACGCTCTTCACCCGCAACAGAAAACCATATTAAAAACCTGCAGACTGGACCACCTAAAAAAAGTGGTTTTCTCAGCCTTCTAAAGATCAACAGCTATCCAGCAGCCTGTTAAAGTCAGAGAAGCCTAAAGAAAGCCAGCCACTAATTTTATAACCAACAAAATCATAAAACTGTTGAGACAAAGCTAGACTTTACAACGATTATTTCACATCCAGCTCTGTTTTTTTCATCTTTGTGTTTAACTTTTTAAACAGGAAACAACCCTAGAGATACATGTTGCCTGTAAAACCACCCAGCAGTAGATAGCACTATGCAAACAATAACTGCAATGAATTAAAATTATGTCTTTTTAGGCCCATATGTTTGAAAGTCAGTCACTGACCGCAGGCTCTCATTTGCTAAAAAAATTCTGAAGTAGCCTGTTTATTTCAGCAATATACTCAACACAGTGTCAGAGCAGACACCACCCACCACCACTAAATGACTCAGAGGTTAAAGGGTTAGAGGGGGAGAAGGAAGGGAAAAGCTTTGAATGTGTCATTTAGTAAGAAGCAATGAGAAATATGGATAAGCTATTTAACTGGCTTCGAGATCCACTGAACAATTAATTCAGTTACATTAGGCATGGTTCACCAGATGGTGTGTGTTTTGTCTTTTATTTATTCGTAATTTGACCCTTGGGCTAGAATGGTTTGCCTGAAATTCAATTATGTGAATCCACTGCTGATCTACAGCAGCCTGTTGTGTCCCTGAATTAATAATTTGTGGACATTTCCCTTACAGTTTTTGGATGCAGCCCTTGGTGCATGCGACACTGACCTACAAGGCTCTGCAAGGAATGATTTTCTCCCAGTTCAAGGAACACAGAAGTGTACACTGACCAGTAAGAGCAGTGACAAAAAACCTCTATGGATGCAGAATTTGAAATAACTCATCAAAATTATCAGCCTTGATCTGATCAACCCTTCTGCCCACTTTGCAAAATGCAAAGAACAATATATCCCTTGATATATATAGAATATATGCAGAATATATATCCCTTGCCTGGTTATCACAGTTGCTTGTCACTCAGTAAGTAACTTCAAGGAAGCAAAGCAAATGACATTTTCCTGAAGCATTGTCGATGCTTAAATATAACTCTCCAGGAGGAAGAGCCAGCCAGCGCAGGATTCTCCTTGAGTCAGCTGATCCCTAAGCTGCTTCACGTGATGAGACTAGCGGTGGGTGAGTCCCCCCACCTTCTTCCAATCTTTGTCAGTAAAACTGACCAACAGACAGATTTATGCTTCATCTCTGAGCGACTCCCACAATAGCACTACTCAAAGAAATGTCTTGTATCATACTTTCTATCATTTCTGTAACAGCTTAGCAAGCCTGGATTACAGCCATTGAGCATCTTGGCTGAGAGGTCTCAAAGAAAGGAATGATCAATCCATGATCAGTACTGTTCTCTAGGAACTAGCTGCTCTTTCACTAAGCTGCCACAATAAACAGTTTATTTTAATTAAAATAAAAAAAATAAAATAAATAAACTGTTGATAAATTTAACGTCAAGTAAATTAGTTTACTAATCAGCAGCCATGAGGGAAAAAACTGCTGAAGTTTGCAGTTTTGGGGTTTGTTTTATAATTTAGTTTCTTTTCATCTACCCAACTTGGACATTCAGTGTGTAAGCGCTTTGTAGAATTAAATCTTGGATGATTTCATGACTGTAGCATTTATTCAGTTGGCCTGATCCATCAGGTCATCCTACAGTTAGGTCCATTAACTTAAATGGATATATTCCTTGTTTATAGGAAAGGTTTCAGTCAGGCCTCCAGTCATAGCAGGACTGTAGTAAGAGCAGCTGAATTCCACCAAGCAGCTGACAAAGCTATCCTCTAACAAGTAACATCCTGCAAATGACACTCTGCAAGGGCACTTGTTGGGAAATCTTGAAAGCTCCAGATGTTTTCAAGCCCTTCCATGCAAGACTGCAGGCTTTTGTGTGATTGTTGGAAGTCACATCTTATAACTTCTTGGGTAACATGAAAACCAGTGGGGCATTTTGGTTTTAAGGAAAAAAACATGTAATATATGTCAGTGTACAGCAGGAGCAATTCTGCTGAGGTCAGTGGAGTCATACTAGGTTAAATCACATGAAAATCAGACCTTTTGTGCACAAAGAAAAAAAATTTCATGTGTTCTGAATGATCAGCTGAGTGCAACTGGAGCAATCTTCTCCAAGAGAAAGATTTTTCTGTTTAAAAATACCTATGTAAAGAGTTCATTTTGAAATTATTAAATAACTGCCAAGAGACTACAAGAAAGCTCAAGTCTAGCACATAATGAGTTTAGCTGCCCTGAAGATTTTGTGAAGCAGAACTGACACGATGTGAATACTGTCTCTGCCAGAACTATTCTAATGGGCTTCACCGGAAGTTTCACAAATAAGCTTGTTTATTAGTAATTATGGGAGACGATGAGACAGATACAGTGTGTTAAGGGGCTAATGCGATAATTAAAAAAAAAAATCACAAAGCCAAATAGCATTTATAATGGTCTTTCTCTATTTCTATAAGGCTAAAAAAGACCTCTTGCAGTCTAGATTATAAAGACAATTTTAGGACTGCAGGTACAAAAACAAGTTACCAGAAGGCTTCAAGTGACTGCATGATGCCACCCCATGAACACACTGAAAATCACAGTGAAAAGCAACTCAGTGAAGGAGTGTACATGTAAGAGATCTTACCATCAAAAAAGATGTGTTCATCAGTTTTTCCAGAATCCTGCTGAAAATGTACTGACTCGAGCTTCACAGAATACTTGCAAAATGCTTGAAAAGTGTTGTAGAAAAGTTATTACAGATTGTAGGTGAAACAGCCTACATTCTTTTCCTAGGTATATGAAAAGTTAATACTACCTTCAAGGCACACTGAAAGCACCGAAGAAATTTGTATAAGTTAATTGGACAGTCTTTATTATGTTGAGGGAAGGAAAGTACTTGCCTTGAATAACATCAGATAGGAAAGCTCTTTAGTTTAAAGTGGAATAAACTCTACAGGACACGCAAATGATACCTCTATACCCCTCAAAGTGAATATAATGAGCAATGAAAATGATACAAACCCAAAAGCCAGTAACTTAACTAGGAACTAGCAGCATAAACACTGTTCCCCATTAAATGAATTTGAGAAACAGAACAGAAAATAGAACAATAAACAAACAGTATATACTTATCAAAGTAAAATCTGTGGCCATTCCTATGGGAAAAAGTAAAGCTAATCTGAAACACCTTTTCCTCAGTTACTCCTAGACTGGGGAAGAGCATTCTTCAAATATAAACAGGAGAACAGAGCCAAGCTAAATCCTGATGGAGGATCTGATTCTGCACCTCTCGGAGACTGGAAGCTTGCATCCTGTTCTGGGGGCTGTGGAAAACATGGAAACATATGACTGCCTAACTTTTTAACCTGCCAGATGGAAGACACTCGTGGAAACCAGGACTGACTCAGCAGAAAAGAAAATACAGTCTCAAGAGAGGAGAGGACTTGAACTCTTAGAAGGAAAAATAAAAGCAGGCTAGCAATAAACTTCACAGCAGTAGAGAGAGAATGAATACCAAGCAAGGGCTCACAATATTTGATAGGACTTTTGGCAGGCCAAGGGGGCAAGCATCCAATTCACTTTCTGGAAACCCTGGTTGCTGATAAATAAAAATTAGGCTTGACAGATGACCATTGGTATACAAAAGGATATTCTATGATCCCTGCATAGAAATTTTTATGAAGAAAAATGGGGAATGTCCAAATTTGCACAGTATTAGACATACGTCACAGGGAGATGACCTTGCCTGTGGCTCATTAAAAGCAAAGCAAAACAAAACATAACAAAAATACATTAATGCTAAGAGGTCAAAATTCCAGGTTTCCTCCGAAGTCAGTTTCTCCAAATACACTTAGATACACATGGGAGATTAACAAACAGCTGACAATAATGAATTCATGAACTGTAGCTCTGTACGAACTCAACTCAGGGACTGAACTCTGCCCTCAAACAGCCTTGGCTTAAACCCTCTGGCGTCATCACCCCCTGCCATTCTCATTGCAGCCTACAGCTCCGACTGAGACAGCCCTGGGTGCATACTGTATGCATCTGTTACTTCCACAATCAACGCTACTGTTGAGCCTAATAGTGTAGTATGACTGTTGTTGAATATCACTGCTCCTGCAGCAATTTCAAGTTTCTTGGCTCCATTTTTAATGCTTTCCACAACTGTGACCCCCATGCTTATCTCCACGTCCCTTCACCTACCCTGCTGATCATGCCAGCGTGAACCCAGCTTTGCTTACTTCATTCAAAACCCTATTCTTCTCTCCCATGCCTTCTCAGGATACTCTTTAGGGTGACTCACTACCCACCTTCTCTCCTCCCTCAATGCCTATATGTATTGCAATGTTGACAAAGCCATGAACCACTGCCAAAGCTGGTATGCTGTAATGGAAAGATGCATTTAGCTGGTACTTATCGGACACAGGGAGTAGATCAGATATAGCATTCCATCCCATCTCATGCAAAGGAGGCATTTGGGTAGTCCAGGCCCACTCTCTCTTCCAGGCTTAAGTATAAGGCAGCTGAGATTTGCACTTTCTGAACCTGTCACTTCCCCTGGCTATTTTGGCTTCTTCTTTGGGATGTCTCTGACCATTATGTATTCTAAACATGCACTAATGCACACACATTATATTTCATTCCCTTATACAGTTTTTCCAATATATTTGTGCAGAGCTATTCAGGGCAATAATTATCTGCCCTGGTGCCTTCACTTCTGCTCAGGTCTTAATACCTTATAGCAGCTGTTTGATCCTTTAGCCACAGATGGAAGAGTTATTCACCCTTTCTGGGCTGCAGGAGTGTGAGGTACACAGTTCCAATCTGTTCCTGTTTCCAGGTTAAAAACTTTATCAGTAAGATAGTGTTACTAAATTTTATATAAGTAAAAAGTAAATAGGAGGCCTTAATGCTTTATAGAAAGAGCTCAGACACTAAGGTTTCCAAATCTCCAGACTCAGAGTTCTTAAACTCCTTCCCTTTCACTTAATCTTTTCCACCAGCAAGACAGTTGAATTCATCTTTCCAAAACACCAACTTTTTATTCCTTACAGAGGAAGCAGTATTTATTGCAGAAGCTATGAGCTACCTGTTCAGCTCACCAGCGGATTTATAGATTTCACCTAGCTCCTTCCTTTTGCAACTGCCTAACTGGCATAGCTCAGGACAATCAACATTTATTGTTCCCCCAACAGTAAAACACCAACAGCCAAAATGGACTCAGCATATTCTGCTGCCACTGGTTGATAGCTACGGGCACTGGATCAGGCTTAGCTTAATTACCATTAACCTGTAGGCACCCTTATTACTAGAATTCCTCACAGATACACCAAAGCCTCTGCCATGCTAATACCACAGGGATATGTTTTGAACACGGACTTTTTTCAGTGCCAGCTTCATGGTTTGGAAAGAGTTTAGGCAGGTAGCAGTTTTAATTTGCTGCTAGCTTATATCTAACTAAATGTTTGATTCAGTAGTTCAGTGCCTAGCAATAATCATTATTTTCATCACTCTTCAAAACACTGCAGAAAATGCTAGTATTGGTAGAGGACAAGTACGGCCTAGTTATGGAGATTAAAATGTCTTAGCATTTGCCCAAGAGAAGTATTTACCCAGTTCAAGGCTGAAGAGCTTGAGAGTAACGTGGGAAACTGAGGGGCCTCAATTCATGTTTTTGTCGTTAAACACAAAGCATTGTTTTCCTTGCTTGAGTGTTTGCTACTTCTCACAAAAATAACTGTACTAGAAGAGAGGTCAAATGCAGAAAGATTTTCCTGTCATCACAAATTTGAAAAAGAGAATATTTATACAAAAATCAATTTACTTGACCTACACTGTTCCATTCTTCTGCTAATACTGTTGAAGATTTATGTCTGGTTAAAACTGTTCCCTTCCACGGTTTAGCTTCTCTCTCACTTGATTTTGCAGTAAGGTCACAATCCTGAGTTCATGATTTTATACTTTGTTGCCACAGATGCAAGCAACAAAGTTCACTGCAGGATTAACTATATCAAGGGCCCAATTGTTAGGGGAAAATACATTTAAACACAAATGCACGTGCCACAAAATACTGTGCGGAAGAAAACCTAAGAAGAAAAATAAGGACAGGGAATCCTTTTTCCCCTGCTGTAAACACCCTCTTGAAAATCCAAGTGTCGCAGAGGCTTCTGTCTTGAAGAAACCCAGTTCAATCATGTGAAGCACGATCTTAGTTTTGATAGTCACTTCTAAGCTGGATGACAGTAAGTGGGAAGACTAACCACTTCTGACATACTTGCAAGTTAGTGGCATGTTTCCTCTAGAGTTTTAATTTCTGTTACACAGATTCCATTCCCTTACACTGCTGCAAGAGTACTACCACCTTTGTGTTGCATACAGTAAAAATATTCACTATAAAATCCCCAAGTAAATGAACGCAAACCAGATCATGAGACTCACTAAAAAGAAGTAAACTCAAATGACCTCCCCATCACACAGCACACTCAGAAACACACATTTTTTTACTTTTTAGCTAGAAGATGTAGACACCTGAAAGCAGAAAAATAAACAGACTGAATAATGTAACATAGAAAGAAATAAGTCTAACAGAGCATTACGCTAAATGCAACAGAGAAAGCAACTGAAAAGTACTCAAACAAGTAACTGATGTTGCAGTGATTGCAGGGATGTTCACGCAGCCCTCATTTACATAAAGCCCAAACTGACCTGACTTTTTTTTTGCATGTAAGTATCACCGCAAATGATCTGTTTAGTAATAACATGCTGCTATTCTCAATTTATATTTAGGGGATGAAGTTAGGTGCTTTAAGCACCTGTCCCATCCAGTTCCCACTGGGCCTAAAGAACTTAGGCTCACACTTGCTAATGAGCAAGGAATCAAATGTTGATCTCCCACAGTCACCCACCCACTGCATCCTTCTTGATCCTCCTTGGATTACAACAACAGGAATAAAAAGGTGTCTCTTCCACCCTCCTGGATAAAGGCACACTGATCCAATCAGCCTGTCACCAGTTACATGGCTGGAATACTTGCCTCCAGGTGCAAAGGCTCACTGGGACTTTCTTCTGCGCCCTCTTGGCACCCTGGAAGGAGCAAGATGCAGTCTTCATTATTGCACTCCCAGCACAAGGCCAAGGAGACACTTGAACGAGGTCAGGACATACCCACAAGCTAGGCGGGCATGGCTAAGGCAAGACGAATCCTCACTCACCCACTGGAGGACTTAGCAAGCTGCCTTTTATGAGTGCTCCCCAGAGAACATGCACGAGCACTTCATAGTAAGGCAAGGAGGTCAGGACCTATCAAGCAGCATGTTCTATGGATGTTAAGGTGCAACACAAAGTACTTCAGAGCTTGAGTGTGACCACCCTTGGTTAAAAAAAGGAGCTGATAGTTTCAAGTGGTTGCCATGGGCCAAGCAGACAGACAGCTCTTTCCTCAAGCTCAACAGCTGCCGTGAGACGCAGAGAGCTTTTGCACACCACACATGCTGGAGCTGACGCCGCTCAGCACAGGGAATATGGACCTGCCTGTGCTCAGCCATAAGGAAAGGCCTACAAATACCAGGAAAAAAAATGACAAGAGGACTAACTGTTTTCCTGCTAAAATCAGGAGGAAAAAAAAAAAGAAAAAAGACAGGAAGTTTCTTTTGTTTTGTTTTCTTTTTTTAAGATGTGTACAATGTTAAAGAACACAGAGAACCAGAGTAATTTTGAACACAAGACAAAAGGAATGAGAGAATAGCAGGCAGTTTGTAGCTGACAACTATCAGCTACAAAGCACCACTTGTTATCCATGTGCTAAAAATATTACGATCATTAATGGCAAGGACGAAGGAAAAAACAAATAATAGACGGAAGAATAAATGATGTAACAAGGTTTAAAAAAAAAAATAAAATGTGGCATTTCAGCATTTACAATAGGAACTGAATAGGCTTCAGTTGTCTATAGCATTATTCGTCTTTGAGGTATCCTGAAGAACTTTACAAAGGGCTGGGCTGGGCCAGTACTACTGTGACTGATGGCAAATGGAAGAGGCATTAGTCACTATAAACAGCGCGCACACAAGTATCACAGCTGGTTTTCAGTGTGTGAAAAAGCTTCGCAAGTCCGTACAGCTAACACTGCTGGATACTTAATTTCTCTTTTGAATAGGATGGCAAGACAGGACAAGGACACTGGT
This sequence comes from Elanus axillaris, assembly GCA_026212715.1. Taxonomy (NCBI): domain Eukaryota; kingdom Metazoa; phylum Chordata; class Aves; order Accipitriformes; family Accipitridae; genus Elanus; species Elanus axillaris. Next base: position 18,453,269 of record JANZLQ010000089.1, read on the forward strand.
GATGGGCAATTGTTCGTTCTGAGGCCAGGGGCTCAAATTCTTTGACATCTGAGTGTTTGCATTGCTTCCTGGTTATTCAGCTTCCTTGTGGACAGTTGCAAGCAACGTCAGAGCACACGTTCTTGCTTTGGAAGTTTCAGGCGGGCTGACTGCTGATGGGGTCGGCAGTTTTTAGATGGAAAAAGAGAATTTCTGTCCCCTTCAGGGCACTGAGTTCCTTTAATTATAGTCTAGACTTAAAGGGGCAGGGCTGAGCAGAAGGAGGTGATGCAGATAGTAAGTATTGCGCTGCCACCGCACCAGTGGGTCTGACCCATGGGAAGGTGTCCGGCTGTAGGGCAGGTGGCCCTAGAGCAGCCCCTGGCCCCCGCAGAGCGTGATGGAGCAGCAGCAGGGACAGTCATCTCCGACACCTCCTTTTCGCATCAGCTGGCAGACAGGCTTGTATCGTGACTCTTCACAGTGAACGCCATGAAGGTGCAGGACACGCAGGAACCCAGGGGCTTTTGCAGTCTGTCTGCACCTCCTGCCACGCGCCCCACTCCAGAGCCGGCACCCAGCAGAGACAGAGTCCCACACCGCTCCCCGAACAGGCGCAGACCCGGTCCTCTCTTCCCCGTAACGAGTCAAAACCAGCCTCACCACTCCCAATCCCACTGGCAGCAGCACAGCCCAGGCAAAGGGATACGTCTCTTCCCTCGAGCTCTTCCTCGGGGCCGTTCCGCCTTCTAGGTGGAGCACAGCACCAGGGACCCCAAGGCAGCCGGCCGGCAGCGCGCAGGGGCCACGGGCTCCCAGCAGCAAGCAAGGGCGGCGCTCCTCACGGCCGCCGCAGCGCCCGGGGCCTACAACCCTGCCCACGGCCCCGCGGCAGCGGAGAGCGGGCCCTGCTGGGCGGGCTGCCCCGGGCGGCGGCTGCTGCTGCCCCGGGCGGC
>JANZLQ010000089.1:18484361-18526326 GCA_026212715.1 Elanus axillaris
GGGACAACCTGCCTCACCATGGTCTTCCCCACGGGCTGCAGGGGAATCTCTGCTCTGGTGCCTGGAGCATGTCCTCCGCCTCCTTCTTCACTGACCTTGGGGTCTGCAGAGTTGTTTCTCTCATGTTCTCACTTGTTTGTCCCTGCTGCAATTGCTCATTTGTTTGGGGTTTTTTTCCACCCTTTTTAAATCTGTTATCACAGAGGTGCTACCATTATCGCTGACAGGCTTGGCCTTGGCTAGCGGCGGGTCTGTCTTGGAGCCGGCTGGCATTGGCTCTGTTGAACATAGGGGAAGCTTCCAGCAGCTTCTCACAGAAGCCACCCCTGTAGCCTTCTCCATTACCAAAACCTTGCCATGGAAACCCAGTACAAAGCCCCAGAGCAAAACAGGAGAGACGTTTCAGTTTGGTTTGGGTTTTCTTTAATAGTTGTGTCATCTCTTACTTCACTGGAAAGTACTAAATCTTCTGAAGGAAAAAAGTACCTGCTGGTATCATTAAGAGACTTAAACATGGCAAGATAAAACTCCCTGAAGTCAAAGCAGCTATTTGTGTCAAAGAAAACAATACAGTAATTTATATTTCCACTCCCAAGTTTTATGTTACTGCAGAAAATTTTGTCCTTTAACAATTAATCATAAATCAAAACACCGACAAGATCTTGGTCTCCTATTCCTTTGAGAGAGAAGTGGAATGTATATCAAGAAGCAAAAATAAGAGCTTGCTTGCCAATGTGTCAGATGGAAGCTGTGTTAAGGGGATCGCTGTATTTTCTACTACAACAGCAATATGGAATTTCTGATTCAGCATTAAGCTAATGAACTGGATGACCAAGCTTCAAAATCCAGACTCTATCTGAAGCAAGCTGCTCTCTTAGAATACTTAACGAATGCAACTCAGTAAGTGCTGGTCACGGAATGTCTTCGATTGTACTCTTTGTTTTACAGGGAGTGTCGAGGGAGGTAAGTGGAGAAGACTTTACATATAAGTAAGGAAACACAAAGCACCGATAACTCCAAGGAGACACGAAAAATGTAATACATGACTTTTTCACATGAAAGATGGGCAATTGTGTTCACTTAATTAGTGATCATTCTTTAACATCCAGAGCCATAAAATGCTGGAGCCTTAGAAATTCTGAAACAAGTCACACTGAGAACTGGGCAAAGGAGAACAAACTTAAGAAATAATTATAACATGCCTGTTCTTATCAGCTGCAGGAATAACTTTTGTATGAAATATATTTAGTTGCTACCACCTCACACTGTGTATTTACCTAGCTGACTGCTTGCCAAAAATGAGTATATGACAATGGCCCTTTATTTTTATATAAAGCAGTTATGTAGTCAAAGAAGGAAACATTGTTCCCTATGTAGGTAACTAATTTTTGTAAGAAGCTTCCCAGGTGAAGAATTAAAGGTATTTGGGATAAAAGTAGAACGATTTCTGAGATGTACTTAGCACTGTCTTCTCCCTCCTTCTCAAATGGACTGGAGGGTGGCTGGTATGCAGAATGCTCCCTTGACTGCCACAGGAGATCACATAGTGCCTACATCCATCCACCCATCCATCTGCCTGTGGAAGGCAGAGGGATAAAGCATGTGACAGTTAAGAGTTTAGGTCAGCACTCACCTTTTCTGAAAAACACCCAGGAATTTACATATTGCTCTTATTCATCAAGTAAATTTGTTTTAGGTTTAATTTTGGTGGGTTTTTTTTGTTTGGCTTTTTTTTTTCCAGAAATGGTATTTTCAGTCCCCTGAAAAAAACACAGTTGTGCATATCCTACTGAAAAAACCCCAAAAGCCAATCTGAGTAATATTAAACTGCAAGAGTGGTGGTGGGAGTAAAGTGAGGAAAAACAATCTAAACTTTGTAACTACCCATCAAAATATCTTCCACCAGCAAATGGTTTCTTGTTTTAAGGCAGCACATTCACACAATTCAGTTTTGAATACTTAACACTAAACACCCAACTAGCATCATTATGAAATATTGCTGGCTGCCTAATCTCTACAACTTTTTCACATCTAGTGACTCTGGTGGGATTGATGAACTGCTACAGAGGTAAGTACAGGACTAATGTGTAATCTTTTTCTTTCCAGTGGGATTTTCGCAGACAGTTATCCTTACAGGTTCTCACAAAACAAGCTATAATTTCACTATTTCTGTAAACAAGGAATAAGAAATCCTTATTACCAATTCTGTAGGGAATGCAATTTAAAAAGTTTGTGCATACTTTAAATAATTGCTTAATATATTAACTTTCAATTTGTTATTCCTAAATAATTTCTCACCTGACAAGGAGATTATGTTTCAGTGCACTACATTCAGAATTTTGGTGGAATTCAGTTATACCTACAAAAATTCATCCTTAAAAAGAAAGTCTATAGATAAAAGCCTGCCCATGAGCAATTAAGAGATGCAGCCATTTCCCCATTGCCATACCATGTCTCCTTGCTCACCATCACTCTGCTCAAATTATACCATTCAGCTAATCTTAAATTTGTATCTTTGCTCTCCTCAGTAATAGAACATATTGCTGTACGTAACTGATGATATAACTGATTATTCAGTGTGCAGTAAAGGTTTCAAAAATATACTGCTAGCATCCATTAAATTCTGTTCATGGTCCACATATTTACTTGGCATGTGAAATTATTTGTGGATTCTAGGACACTTTTTAATGAACAGAAACAAAATGGAAAAATCTTATATGACAGTAAGGCAACAATATTTTAAAATATAAAATATCTTAAAGTGGTGCATAGTTTTGGTTTTTTTTCCATTTTTTCTCCTGAATTGTCTGAAGAAATAGGTTGGTTGGACCAGACAAAGAACTACAGTTACAACAGGTATTAATGAACTCAAAATAGGAAACCAGCTTTAGTCTTGATGTGGAAATGTTACAGAATGTCTACAACCCCCAGTAAGACAGAATTTAACACTACTGGAGTCTCTGAAACTTCTGTATAGCTTGGTAATTAGATTAAAGCAAGACTTCTACTTGAAAATCTATTTTATGATTTTCAGTAGAAAAGCTTCAGATCACTAACCTTACTAAAAATTAACATTAAGAACATTTAACATGTCAAGGATTCTTCGACATCTCTCAGTTACGCTAGAAGTTGAGACACATACACAGCAATGGCTAAAGACTAATGCTTCCAGGAATTCCAAGATGAACAGCATTTAGAAAAGTTCTTAAAAATATGTTAATTTTCTTTGCTTCTGTTTGTTCTACCAGATTCACCTCTTTCTACAGCTTTACACAGTGTTTAAGAAGCCCTTCTCACTTGACTGAAATCCATCTTGTTATAGTAATGCTATTATCAATAAAAGTCCACGGGGAGAAAGGTTAGAGGGACAAAGAATTCTAGTATCCTTTCTTTATCTGTATCTTTTAATTGGACCACTCACAACCTAGTATTATAATACTTAGTGACATTTCCTCCTGATTTTGCGATCTCCGCTGTTTTTAACTGCATTTGCACAAAACCCTGCATACAAGAAGCTAAGCTTATCTCTTTGCACTGCTTTTTAAATCACAAGCCATCATGGAAGCCAAAAGATAGTGAGAACTAAAGTTTACTTTTATTGCCTAGTAAAATAAGATATACATTTCAAGCAGTGACAATTATGCATATTGTATTTGCAGAAAAAGACTGCTCTAATTTGAAATGCAGTTTAAGCTCAGAAATGCTTTGCAGCTTTATAACCATTTGACAAGTCTGTTTTGGTTATTTAAAATAGTGTCTTTCATACAACTAGCCTGAACGAGGCACCTTCTATTACACCAAAAATTATTACAAGAAAGTTTATTACCAGGCTTTATGAGGTTAAAATGAAGTTCTCAGATTTAATGGACTCAATTGTCTAAACTGTGGACTATCTGCTAGATTTCTTGAGGGCTGACCTCACAATCATTTTACTCTCTGCAAATGGGCCAGACCCACCTATGCAGGTCTTGGCATGAGAATAAACCCCATAATCTCAGTTTCTCTACTATAGATTATACTGGAAAGGAAATGTGCTGCTTCCCCATACACAAATAGCTTATAGAACTCATTGCCACAGAATACCACTGAGGACAAGAGCTTAGGAAGGCTCAGAATAGGATAACACATTCATACAGAAGTAGAAATCTGCTGTTTCAGTAATATATCTGAAAAACTAAACACAAATGGTGCAGGCACCCTGGTGATACGCTTATCAGGAAGAACATCCTACAGACAGCTTTCTATTACCATCCACAGTCTACAGTGTACATGTCACAACCTTGCTATCAGATTCACTAGATTAAACTGGATTTAACAATGACTGTATTTTTCAGCAGACTTATGTGCATCTCTGAATACAAAAAAATAAAGCTCTAAGTTGTACAAGAGAGTTCACTGGCCTCTGTGCTATTATTTTAGTCATTATTTGTAAACAGAGAGTATGCTTTTTACAGTTTTCTAACCTGAAAACACACTTAATCTTTTCACCACAAGATAAATATAATCCTTCCCTTACTTTCTTTCAAAATAAATGTAAATCAAGCACTTTCTGAAAAGTTACAGAAATGTCATACTGTGCAACTGCTCTGGATGGACTCACTGTCATGTTCAGTTTATTTAGGAGGAGATTAAATTGCAACAAAAAGCAGAAAACATTTAAAAATTTTGCGTCACTTGGCATACATGCAAGCAAAGGAAAAGGCATGCCACACATCTGCTTCTTGTCACGATTCAAGCCGAAATGCATGTGACAATTGCTTTGCTTTTTATTACCATGCATACCATAAAATTCTGAGCCTCTCCCTCCTATTATGGACATAGCAGTTTCCAATCTGTCCACAAATGTGAAGTGTGGGGTAAAATTCTTGGTTAACCGACAAATACTTATGAACTGTTAGGTGAAAGGGAGGGTAGGTTTCCTCTAAAGAGCCTTGTGGAAGGGTCACAGAAAGGCATAAAGGCTGCCAAAGGGCTTCAACAAGGGTGGCTGATTCTGCAAATAATGAGCAGAATGTTTCAAACTTGCACAGTTGCTGTGCAAGGTTGCATGTTGTTCGGGAGCTGGGATGGAGAAAGAGCTTATGCCCTGTGGAGTTTAGGATCAGGTGGGCAAAGAGCAGCCCTGGTTGTTGGTGATGCAATTTTTCTTTTCTATTACCGGGCTACTTTACTGCAAGTTCCTGAATACCACATTTCCTGAACTCATAAGAAATTCAAGGAAATGGAAAGGGTGAGGTCAGTTCTTTCTGCATTGCACCTGATGCCCATTCTGGCTTCTTTGATATCGCACCAGTAACTCATTTTTCCACAGCTGTGCATGAGATATTCCACCTAAAAACCATAACCATAGAATCATTTAGGTTGGAAAAGATCCTTAAGATTATCCGAGTCCAACCCTTAACCTAACAGTACTAAGTCCACCACTAAACCATGTCCCTAAGCACCACGTCTACACTTAAAAATACTTTTTTATACACTAAGGGGACTCACTTGAGGCAACATAGCACCAGAGACTATTTGCCAAGAAATCAGCATCCTGGAAATGGAAAAGGTAGTGTTGACTATCAGCACAGAGATAGTGAGGGGACAATGGGTGCTTTCATGTTGCCCATGGGCCTCTCTCCTCTGCCCTGCCTGGTGCTGTCACCACCAGCAGTCATGTGGCAGAGCTAAACCATAAGAAGTCGAGGGATTGTCCCATGGAGTAGAGGGCCCTGCCCAGGCAGATGACATCCTTGCAGCTCAGGGACAGGCGATCTGCTCCTGCTGTGCCTGCTCCGCAGAAGAGCGGCGACTTAGTGAAACCGAGCATTGTCCAGGAGCCACTTCTGCACAGAGTTGGGATCCAGCCTGGCATATGCCCTAAGCAGGAAGGAACACACTTAGCTGCTCTCTCCTCCTCCAGCTGCATGCTGCAGCTGGCCCAGCCACCGCTGACACAGCCACGTACAGCAGCTTGGAAAAAGCTATTCCACTTATCAGTGTAATTACTGAATTTGCCCTTTCCACTGAAGGGTTCATTAACTCCTGAAGAGCAGGGACTGTACAGACCAATATTGTTACAAGAAATATTAACGACCTGTAGCAATTTATAACTGGGTATTTTTAACAATATGCAAGGTTGCTTCATCAATAACCAGGTAAGATTTGACCATTACAAAGTTCTCTACCACAAACCCTATCTCAAGCAGCATGGACCCAACCTGTAACACGCAGCTGAGAGGCGCTGACAGGGGATGAGTTGCCCCACCAGAGGCTTAAGAACACTCTGAGGGCAACTTTGGGGGTATGGTAGGGTATGGGGCAATTTACCTTTTATATTAATTTAACTGTATTTGTCCAGTTAAGTAAGTCTTATGAAACTATAATTTATAGTTTTTATCATATACTTTAACAATAAGAAAACTGATAAATCACTGAACAGCCGTCATGGTTTTGGCAGTAAGGTAGTCTTATGGGAAGCCTGAAAAGCTGACATACAGCACAAAAGCCAATTTTTTAACAACTATAAAATTAGATGCAGCACTGTGCATCAAAATATGCCAGGAGTTCAATCTCCAGCACAAGCTACCCCCAATCTCCAAATGCAACCTAAATTTGTATTCTCACATTGCATGAATTTTTATTGCTCACACAGAGTACGTAACCCATAAGCCCTTACGTGAACGTCCTGGGGCCAAGCAGCATGGCCACGCAAGGGATGGCAGCAGCAGCCCTGCAGCTGTCTGCCATGAGCACTGCCTTCCAACTCTGATCTTACTTGCATCCATGTTGAACCTGTCTCACCCCAGGCTGCTGCTTCTCCTCTGCTCCTCTTCAACTGCATCCTCCCAACTTCTCACCCCAATTGCCTTCCGTAAGGTAAAGTCAGATCTTGACACTAAATAAACTTATGGACCAGGATGGCAAAACAGAACCTTTTCCCTCTTTAAGTGCACTTCTTAATACAGACCAACATTACGAGGTGACTACCAATGCTACAGTAAATATGCTGCTTGTAGACATTGCATTAGAAGACGATAAATGGAACAAACTACAAAAGCACTAGGTCCTGACCAATTCACTCCTGAATAATTATTCTAACATTACAAGTCTTTAGTGGCTGAATTTTTAAGAAAAGTATATAAACAGTAAACAACTTTTCAAATTAATAGTAGTCTATCCCTACGAAAAAGACAGTATTGTTTTTGCTCTAGGTCACCCCTGACTATGGCCAAAAAGTGGGCAAACATTATTACAGTCTCCTTGCCAAATTTTCTGAAAAACTACTTTCACCTTAAAGTCTAATATCCCGGAATGGTATAAAAAATACAAGCTTGATACACCTAGACAGATTTTCTGGCTTCCCAAACATGACTGCCTACCCCAGAAGAGCCCATACAATCAGGCTTTAAAGTTCTGACATTCTCAAAGAAAGAAAGGCTACTTAAAGTTGCTACTGAAGAATACTAGTCTTGATTTCAATCTTTGTTTCACCTGACCTCTGCCCAGCTGGGCTAATGAGGTTGCATTCCCAAACAAATAAATCAGCGTAGCTATTCTGAAGTGAGCAGCACAACATTGATTTACACCAAATCTTGTTTTGGGCAATGGAAAAGAAACTAGGCTTTGAGGGCTAAGTAATTCTTACTGGTGAAATACAGAAAACAGCTATAACAGTATGCTACAAAGATTTATCCAACATTTTGTTTGCAGTGAAGGATTCATGCATTGCTTTCCAGCTCTCAAGTAATATGATCATTTCAAACTCTGCTGAAATGTATTTAAACCAGGTGACAGTATTCGACAAGCAGATAGATGGAGAAAGTGATGTTTTGACATCTTTCAGAAAATCAGTGAACGCTGAATAACCTAAACCAAAAATCTGCTTTGATATTTCTTGTTCTTAAGGTCTTTGCTTCATTCCTTCACATTCACAGATGAAACACATTTCCAGCATAAAAATCAGCAAAACAGAATGAATTACAGCATAACATTTATGACTTAAAACATATCCAATAAAGCTTGAATTGTTCATTCTTTGGAACATTTTCTTCTGAAAGCTATGATTTGACACTTTAAAGAATTATCTATTTCTCTGTTTTTCTCTCTCATAGGAGCAGAACTAAACACTGAAAATAAAAAAGAAATCCCAAAACTTTGAAACACAAGAGAAGTTAATGCTTTCATTCAATCTTTCTGAATTTGTGACCTATTTCTGAGACTGAGAAAATACTACACTAGCTAGTGACTACCATAAAACAATGCATAACATGAATATTTTTCTTACTGCTGACTGGGGATATGGATATTTCACCTGCTCAGAACCACTGCCCTCAATCCCTCCTCAATCCATCTTCTTACACACAAGCCTCAAAAGAAGTGCACATATAACAATGTCCTTTTGCGGAAGCAATAAAAACATAACCAACTGTACTCAACAGATACCATAAGTATTTAAGTTCAGCTGTGCAGAGCAAGTTCAGGGACAGCTTATGACCAGATTAAGCATTGGTGCAGAATTGCGTATGCATATATGAAAATTTTGAACAAAAGGTTTTAGCATGAAGCATAGTTAGGTGATATTTTGGTACACCATACCCTTACATATCCAGGGAATTGACCTACAGGCATGGTTACCATTTTGTGGAGTAGAGCTGATTCCACACAAGTGAAGAGAAGCAGACATGGCCTCCTACTCGTTACTGGGAGTGTTCAGTTGTCCTTTTATTAATCTCATACAAAAGTCTTCAAGTGTAAAATATGTTTCTGTTTTGTCTCTGGAGCCTATAACATCAATAGCAAATGCCAGGAATTTTAATTAAAAAGTAACTGAAAACAGTTTTTGGTTTGGAATTTAATATTAGCATACAGCTTGCAACCCAAGATTGCAGTACTCTGCTTGTGCATATGAGCCTTCAGGTAAAACAGGCTATAATGAAAAACTGTTCTCGTTAAAGTTGATCAAGTAACTAATTTCTGATAACTTAAATAAATTAAACTGATTCCTCTGCTTCAGGAATATCTGTGAAAACAACACCATCCTCTTAAATTTAATCACTCTTTGAAAGCACTATTCCATGTTATATGCAAAATTCTACATGTTAAACACACATGATAATTTCCCACAAGTATTTCTCTTCAGGTCCTGTAGGACACTCATGAATGGGCCTGCTAATGTGAGGCAATGTCTCCATTCCCTGAATGGATGGTCTTAGAGACTCTAAAGCTATGGTTCATAAGCACACCAGATTTTAGGGAAAAAAAAAAACAACAAACCAAAAAACACAAGGAAGTAATTGCACAGGCCAAACGTTTCTAGCAATATTTTTCTAACTTACCTCTCTCTCTCCTTGCTTTTCATTTTCTGGCATAAGCAAGCTGCAAAATTTAAATTAATGCCAAAGTTTACTGAAGGCATACTTGATTCTGTGGCAAATGGCCCTAAGATGTTGCTGACAACAGTAACAATGTTAAACGATATTGACAATCCACCTTGAAAGCATGTGTTCTCCAACCAGATGACACAACTTTTATAGACTGGAAGCAAAGAGCATAAAGAACTCTGATGAAAAAAGGGTAATTAAGAAAAGAGGAAAAAGAAAAAGGAAACATACAAAAGTAGTGTGGGTAAATGTTTTAAGACATAAGAAACCTTTAAAAAGTTACTTTTTTTCCCTAAATACACAAAAGAGTTGTAAACGGTACTAAGATATAGTCTGACTGGAGGGCACCTTACAAAGATGCATGAAAACACCTGAAAGTGTCAGGATAAACTGCCACATTCGCGCAGGTTCCATGTTCTGAAAATTCTGTTGGAACTGCTGAATTAAGTCAACTTAAGCCAATTTACGTTTGTTTGCTTACAACATTTTATGTTAATGTGTCTTGCTCACCTGGAAGCCAAGGAGCTAATATATGGAATACAAACAATAATCCAGCTTTTAAAGAAAAATATCCAATATTGCTGGGAAGATGTTTGAGGACTTGTTTTTGTTCTGTTTTTAAACTATTTCTTGTCTCTCAGAGAATCAAAAGCAGTTACAACCAAAAAAAGAAATGGAGCGTTTGTTCTCTTTTCCTAATGTCTTATCATCCTCAAGATAACCTGTATTCAAACATCCCCTTTCACATACAGCAAAAAAGGGCAAAAGTAAAGAATTAGACATCTAAAAGGAAGGCAGTTCTTCAGTTATTCATTAACTAGAACAGAGGACTCCTCTTACACTGTAAGAGCAGTCATATGGCAGGGTAGGATGAAGCCAGTGAAAAAGTTGCGGCTGGCCTCTCATTTAGGAGAGGAGGCATTTTTTTGGCAGCCAGCACAGCCCACTGAAGAGCTGAATCACCCAGATGAACTGCCTAACTCTCTCTGCTGACAGCAAATGGAGACTGAGGCCAAAATTACTCCTAAATTACTTGCCTCAGTTAAGTAGCTAAAATTAGGAAAGGGGAATTGAGGCTACATCCAGGGTGGAAGAACACTGCTACAGTCTTTTGGATGGGAAACCTAGCCTTGCATGACACAAAATGATGGCAGCAATCCCTTCCTGGTTGCTGAAATACTCCACGCACATGATGTCTTAAATCTCTTCAGAAGAAGGAAACGGCATGAAGCACTGGACAAACACACTTAATAGTTATGTCCATTCCCTCAGCATAAAAGGCACTGTGGCCCCTGGCAAAAATCTGTGCTGAAGAAACCAAGGAGATGGTCACACAAATCAGGCATTAATATCTCCAGTGGTGCAAATTCTGCTCTGATGGTTGTGCACAGGCAATATCAACGTCACCAACATCTGCCCACACGGCAGGAGCTACCAGTGCTTCCTGGCATTTACGCAGCTGAATGAGGGCAGAACTGGGGCCTGTCACTCACAAAGATAAGCTCTGACAGCAAAGCCTTTTCTGAAGCCCGAGCAATAGGACATGTAGCACAAATCCTTCAGAATGAAAATGTGTGTTCGAGTGAGAATGAAAACAGGATGATGATGGTGGTAACGAGGGAAAGGGATGCACTAGTGCCCAAGCTGCTATAGTAGCGCTGCTGCTTTTCCCTGTGAGAGGCTTAGCCATGGGAAGGTGCAATTGGGATGGATGGAAAAGGTGTCAGAGACTTTGCTGGCTGTAGGCTATGGGGAAAGGAGGGTGTGCTGGCCCTCTGCTTGCTAGCTGAGCTGGAGGAGCTTGAGCCATGGTGCTATTCTCCCCCACAGCTAGGAGTTGATGAGCGGTAGGAGGGCTGCAGTACTGGACTTACCAGCTCTTCTGCATCCTAAATGAGCCTCTGCAATCTCACTTCAGAGGGATAATTAGGTGGCAGTTTCTACATGCACCATTTTGAAACTCCAGTTTACTCTTTTGCTTGGCATAGCCCCCAGAAATTCTCACTAGCAGCAAAAAAATCTATCAGTCTTTCCTGTCAGATATCACTTCACTCCTAAAGTACAAGTACAGTTATTTCCCTTTTGAAGCTGGCTTATCATTAGTGCCTAATACCATGCATAAAAGATTTTTTTATAAAATATGATCTGGCCTGAAGCATAATTTTATTAAAAAGCTTAACCCTACTATATTCACAAGCATTAATAAAACACCAGGTTATAATTAAAAATAAAATATCCAAGTTTTTTCCATGTCCTTAAAAATGCCACACAGTTCTTTTGTTGTTTTTTTTGGTTTGTTGGTTTGGATTTTCTTAAACAACTAAAGCTGGTCAAAAGCTAGAGATTTTTCCACCATTGCCGTCTTGTAGTGACGCCAAACATCTGTTATCACACATTTTTTGCCTAAGCTAAACTTTTTAACTGGAAAAATGAAGAAAGTTTCTATTTGTAAACTCATAACTCAGATTAAAGAAATGCCAAACACTGTTTTTTCTGGGGGTCATTTAAAACTCCTATCTACTCTGGGAAATCTAGATTTCTGGTCTGTTGGGAAGATGGGAGACATAGTTCGTATGATTCCTTACCAGATAGGGTATCCAGTAAGATGCTGCTATTAGCCCAAATCGAATAAAACCAATCTCACAAAAAGATGCGTAGCTCATTTAGACAATTCACATCAAATTTTTTTTGTGCCACAGAAATCACCATTTCTTTTGATTTTTTTTCCCCAAACCAGCTTTTCGATCTTATTTAAAAACTAGTATTGTTCAATGATCCAGGATGACAGCAGTCTTGTTTCAGTACAGTACTGCCTCAATCAAGAAAAAAGTGTTAGTATGGATTAAAAGCATATGGTGGACCAGGAATTTCTATATTTTATATCTTAGGCCAGCCACTTTATTGGTCTTAATAATATGTTGCACTTAATTAGAACTGAATCAAGACTATTTGGTTATGCTTCAAAGTGCATCTGTAAGGCAAACATAACTACTTCACATTTTACTATGAAACCGATATTGTCAGAAGTTAAGCAACTTGCCTAAGGCTACACAACCATTATTGCTAAAATTAGGGTTAGCATCAGCCATTCCTGCCAGAGAAAATGATTAGCACTACATTTCTTTGAAAGCTCGAAGTTCATTCTTCATAAAAAAGGGATGAAATACAATTACTTATCTCTAAGGACTCCTGTGGCCTATTAATAACATTTGTACATTGTCAGCTAAAAGCAAATCTTGTCAAAGGTAGTAGTGCTCTTTGTGAAATGTCAGCTGCAGAGTATGAAGCCAGAGCACTTAAACCACCAGCATTTGTGGGTATGGGTGTTGCTAGTGTAGAAGAGATTTTTGCATTTAGAAACATTCAATATTGGAAAAATATTTTATGGAAGGAAAAGTTCAGATTATTATACAAAAACATTTCATTTTCCGTAACTTTTCACAGAGGCAAAACCATGAATACTTTTTTCAAAATTTACTTTCAGATGAATGCCATTCAATTTCCAGCATTTCACATCTTGTACACCAACTACTGGCCAATACTGTCAGATTAAACCCTTTTGTACATTTGATGTCATTTGCAGCATTTTGCCTAGTCTTTTAGACTAAAACTATGCCTTACCCATAAATGTGTGTTTGACTATCATAGGAAGAAGAAAAGAAGCAACTTTTCTTTTGCTGAAAGATTCCCATATGGACAGACTCATTCTAGGGGTTTGCTGTGAGACCCTCCACTTTTATTACTCTCTGGGCTTCTTGGTAGTCACAAATCCAATTTAATCTATCTTCCAGAAAATTGCAGATGTAACACTTTTTGCCTTGCTTACATGGTACAGGATGATACTGAAATGACAGAAAAAACTCAATTTCTCTTCTGTCAACTGCACTAAAGAAAAAAACAATATACCAACAGAGACAACAAGGAAAAATATGAAAGAAGCATGTGTGCATTTGTGAATGCTATTGTTTCTTCTGGGGAAAAATTTTTGCTTAGTGAATGTAGTAATATACTTGTTCAAATATTTCTTACATTTTATAACTGATCGAGTTCTAAACTGTATGTTTAGAATTGTAGAGCACTCCACAGGTGCTAATATCAGGCTAAAAATAATATAAGTTGGTTTTGTGTTAAACTTTTACAAATTGACACAGCTGAAGCAGAAGAGAATGGTGCACATCTTTCTGAGCCATTCTTGTGTTACAGCATGCCTAGGATTTGGAGCTTTTCCTAAAGCACTCCAAGAAGGTTTTTTTATTACTCCATGCTGGCTCCCTCCACACAGTCAGCGTTTGGAGAGCAGCAAAGAAGCAGCAGGGCTTTTAAAAATCACTCAACTGAATCCCAGCTGGAAACCCAAACACCCCATCTTTTGCTAAGCCTATTTTGCTGTGCAACAATTCTGCCAGTATAATTACCTATTTTCTTGTGTGTTGACACAAAAGGTATTTTCAGACATAGTGTGAAGTGTTACAAAGCAGCATAAATTTCTTCAGAACAATCATAGACTAGAGCAAGGGAGATTGATACTAAGGATGTTTTATTAACTTTCACTCTTAAACTCACACAGAGTCCCTGATCCTACAGAAGAAAAAAAGAAAAAAAAGTTGTCAGCAGTTCCTAAAACTGCTATTCCATTTACTAAAATTCTACAGCCTTAACAGAAAACTAAACATTTTCATACACATAAAATTATTGTGATTCTCACAAGGATGCAATAATATAATAGCAAAGGCATCTGAAGACATTTATATTGAAGCCTTATGAATCATTGACTTTGAAAACTGCAAGTAGCAACAAAAGCAATCAACAGTCTTCTAAGCAGCTGAATGACATTGTTATAGTTTGGAAGTGGGGATTTTTAAATAATGCTCCACCATAAGTTTTATTGCCAGTCCTAATAGCAGTAATGCATCACTTCTGCAATGAGCAGATGCTATCAAGACATCACAGCAGTACTTTATAAAGCACAGTGTAAACATGTAGTGGGGAAAAAAAAATTCCTGCAGGCAAAGCTTTGGAGATGAGACACATATGGGAATAAAGTGATTTTACTAAGGCAACAGTTGGGTCAGTGGCAGAATCAGGAACACAAAAGAGATCTCTTCAGTCCCTAATGGCCTACCAGTAACAGGACAGGAGCATAAAGACCATTTTCATTGGAAAACATACTATGAATCATACTAGACTGGATTTCACTGACTCTGACTCCTTTATTGCTTCAAATGTATCTAAATTTGGAACCATAGACAGTAGAACCAATCATCCTATCATTTTCCTTTTTCTGTTTGCTCATTTTCTGTGGAGAAACTGCATTAGTTTTACATCTTGCCTCACATGATAATACTTCACTGCCGTTCTCTGGGATGCTTGTCTGGTTTGAGTCAGGATACTTTGCTAGGTACAAGCACAGGAAGCTCTGTGCCTCTGTAGCTGATGAATACTGTGAGCTTATCTATAATGGCATTAAACTTCTTTAGGAAGTACCTATCACTGCTATTATGCTTTACGTGATGCCAAACCCTTATGGACTGTGACCCACCCAGCCCCAGTTGAGGCACAAAATTGGGAGCCCTATCTGCTTTATCTGTCTCACAATGTATCCTTCCAGTGACACGTGGCATTTCTTTTAGAAAGCGTATTGGTATTTTTCCTAAGATATCTGTTAGTAGAAAGAACAAGCATCACACTTTGTAACAGTGCCAAATAACCATCATGCAGGTGCTTTTACATGTTCACTCCATTCAGCTTAACTGCTTTTAATATTATGAACAAATCCTACAAGAAACAACAAAAAGGTGGCACAGAACATAAACAAACAATCCACATATAATGCCAATGTATTATAAGTGCCTCAAATTCATCATCCACCTGTTGGGTAGGTCATGAGAAAAGATTTATGTTCAAATAGCCATAACTTATAGGAAGCGAGATGCAGAAAGACTATCCCTCTTTGCTGGGAAATCTGATCTTTACCAGAACAGATTCCAGTAACAAATACAGTTTGGGTAAATTTAATGGTCTATTACTTTTGCATTTGTCATGTTCCTACATGTTTTGTGGTGGTGTTTTTTTTCTTTATATTTGATACAAGCAGCACAGTACAAATATAACTGGCAGAATGTGTCATCCCTTGTTTTCTTTCCCATTCAGCTGACGTGCTAATTTTGTGTAACACAAGAAATGAACAGTGCTTTCCAGATGTATGAAATTTGGCTTTAACAACCGAGTAAGGCGGGAATTTTTTTTTATGGCATCACAGTTTCCTCAATTAAATTTTAAGAGAATTCAGCTTTGGAAACACTGAGTGCTGTATTTTACAGTTCTCTGTGGGGGAAAAAAAAGTGAGGTGAGAGGATGTATGCCTACTTTCAAAGGGCAGAGAGTTAACAAAGCATTACTTTAAAATCAGTGATTTTAAAGTCAGTTGTTCATGTTTGCTTAAATGTCTGTGGGTAAATATGCTGAGGGTTGTAACACACTTCAAATGGTCAGTGCTGTTATGATACTCTTACAATTACTGCATGACTAGAAAGATTAAGTCAATCTTTAACAGACAAATAAAAGGAAATACTTCTCCCTTTCCTGGCTGAGACAATTTTTCAAGTTACATTCCTACCTAACAACTCAAAATGATGGTGGTAGACTCTGTACTGAAGCTGCCCTGCCATGCAGATCTCTACAAGAAGTGGGAGTCCAGCAACCTTGCAATGATTGTAACTGCATGGGTGGACTAAGTGAATCAAGTTTG
This sequence comes from Elanus axillaris, assembly GCA_026212715.1. Taxonomy (NCBI): domain Eukaryota; kingdom Metazoa; phylum Chordata; class Aves; order Accipitriformes; family Accipitridae; genus Elanus; species Elanus axillaris. The sequence goes on from JANZLQ010000089.1 coordinate 18,500,475, forward strand.
TCTTTTTAGCAGCATGCTTGGGCCTTCTACTAGCTGTAATGAGTGCCAGCATTTTAAGGAGAGAACTTGCTGATTTTCCTAAAGACAATAGATCTGCTGGAACTTTCCCAGGGAGAGGTATATGTGCACGTGTGTGCATGTATGAGTGTTTATGTGCTTGTCCACAAAGATACAAAGACAGAGTGGAAATCTGAATCTATATAATATCTAGTAAACTAAAAAAGGAAGTCAACAACGCTGTGAACACAGAATTCCTTGCAGAATGGAAGGAACCAGAACTACTCAAAGGATTCAAAGACTGAAAGAAGCTAAATTTCCAAGACAACTTTTGGAGCAAAACTGCATTAAAAGCCTTTTTTAGAGACTTTTTGGGCTCAGACAAAAGCTTGTTAGTGGCTCTTCTGGCTTTTCATTAAGCCAGTTATGAAAAATATGCATGCAAGTTTTGAGTCAGGTAGCAATTTCTTGAGTTACCTGTCCCCACTGAACACAGGCGTCTGCCCACTCACACTCAGTCATCGGTTCAGACTTGGGACACTGGCACTGACACCATTTAGTAGCCATAGAAAATGGCAAAACTTCCCTAAGTGACACCATCTTTAAATTTACCAATTTCACAGTTAATTATTCTTGCAAAAGAGCATGGGAGAAATGTGACACCCTGAGAGAGACTCTGACTTCCTGTTCAGAACCAGCTCAAGAACATGTTTAGATTTAAGCTTCCCTGAAGCAACAGAATTTACTAATGACACAAAATTATTCAGTGTGGGGAAAATCACAGCTGTCCTAGAGGAGTCATGGGGAGGATTTCATGATACTGAGTGACTAGGCAACAAAACTGATGGATTAAGTTCAACATCAGCAAATGCAGCCAGAGAAAAGCTGTCCTAAATAACTATACACTGGAGGGCATACAATTAGCCACCACCACTCAGGACACAGATCTGAGAATCATTACAGTCAATTTGAGAACATCAGCTCAGTGTTCAGCCATTGTCAGAAAGGACAAATGCAATGTTAGATTTCTTTCCCCTGTTTCTTCGCATATAAAAAATATTTTTTTACCACTACAAAGCCATAGTAAGCCTGTGTCTTAAAGACTCTTTACAGTTCTTGTTATCCCACCTCAAAAATGACACACCTAGAGTACAGAGAGGTATCAAAATGGCATTAAACTAAACTATCAGGTAGCAGGGCTAAAACACAAATAAACTTTGTTCTATCACATGTATTGGCACCACTACTACCTTGTAGAGACCAAAAGAGTAAGTAATTCCTAATGCACAAATGAACTGAAGGCCATTATGAGCTAAAGCCCAAAGATTCCGAAAATAGCTCAGCCATGGAGTGCTGCAAGCTAGGACAGTATATTTGGGAAATAATCCTCTCAAACTACTTACACTCAGGAATACCACTGTATTTGCAGCATGTAAGCAGACACCACTTGTTTTCCAGTCTTGCTCAGGCTGATAGTGCTGGGTCTCCTCACAGCAAACTGCAGGCTCTGCTAACCATCAAAGGGGAAAGTGTACTGAAGACACCTAATCTGAATAACAGCACTTAGACTCGGTCACAGAAACATATTTTACTTTGTAGTACTTTTGTACTTGTACATCTTCTATTAAGAACACTCTCTAAATTGCAGTTTACAGGTTTATTTTACAAGCCAGCTACACCTGTATTGTGTTTTTCTTTCTTACAGTACTTTTAAGCTTCAACAGCAAGTCCAGTGGCTAAAACAAATTAAGAACAGTTTTTTCAGTGATATTTCTACTCTTCTACTAAATAGCTTCAGCCTCAAAAACTGCTACCTGACTATAGGGCCCCAAGATGCAGATGATAAGTAAAAGTCAGCCAACATCCCAGTGGTTGTTCTTACCCAGATCAGGGTTCACCTGCAAATGGAACAAAGCTCCAGCCTGCTCCTGTGCAGTGCTATCAAATACAAACTGTGTCCCAACAAACCCAATTAGTAATTATAACACATAAGTATTTGTGGGTACATTTGCTAATAATAATGCTGATCTTTATTACCTACAATTATAATCACGACTCAACTGATATTGAACATATCTGTATCCAGATGCTCTGTATGTACTTGTTTCAGCTACCAACATAACTCCTCGTATTCTAACTTCTTAAAAAAACTAGAGAAAAAAGTGCAAGCAAACAGAGTGTCACAATTTCTATTGCGCTTTAGGCAACTCTTTAATCTGAATTGGTAATTAGTACATTAAGGTGACATACCATAAAACCCAAGAGAATAACTTTATAAATAGATAGAAGGCTGACTTTAAAAAGGATTTAAAATATCTTCTCATAATTAGAAGTCCACCTGATGTCACTGAAACATTGAACTAATTTGCAGACCCTGTTATATCTTAAATATATATCATGCAGCACCCATAACAATTTTCCATACAAAAAGAATATTTTTTTAAATCACACCTTTCATCTTAACAATCATCAAAATCTAATCTACCTAAAAACAGCCTGCAGATTTATATTGCTATTTCAAACATGACTCAGTAGTGCAATTCATCTTTTGACAACAGTAGATGAATTAGAAGGCATCAAATCTAACTGGTCACAAACACTTTATTAGCTTAAAGCCCCTTGATGCACAGCCTGTAGATCTAAACAGACAGAAATGTCTCATGGGGAAAAGGTAGAAATGGAAAAAAAGCTTAATGGTGGCTGACTGACCTCATCAGATCTTTGCACACACACACACACACACCACACACACACAAAGGGAGCCCTCAGGGAAAAGATCTGTGGAAACACATTTTGTCGGATCTGATACATTATATAAATTATATACATCTAGGCCATTAATGCCTCCGTTCCCTCTCCTCCCCATTAAGCAAAGGCCCTGGCCACTGTCAAACAATCTGGGCAACAGTGCGCGCTCAGCAGCAGTTGGAAGGCAAGTGCCAGGCTCAAGAAGCTAAGATCCACAGGTATCTATGAAAGAAAAGGGGCTAGTTCCCAACCCAGTACAACAAACGCAAGGTGCATAATGTTATCAAACTGTGCAGTACAATTACAATGCAATTTAAGTGTTTTCTTCCCAGACAGATCATTTTCTTGTTTGTTTTCTCCCCTCTATTTAAACTGTATAAATATTTTTTCTGCATGAGATAGAACAGATATTTCCTTCTGGAAAAAATTTCCTATGAAGACATCAAACACAATGGAGTCTTTTCAAATGAGTTATTTGTCTGGGCACTGATTTCCCCTCTTTCGTCATACCTCTGGCAGAAGCCATCTCAAGCAGCGAGATTCACCTGAGAGCTGGAGGGTGGAAAAGCACTGTCGTTGTAAACACACCTGGGCTGCTCTAAGAAATTTATTGGAGTTCAGATTTCTCAGTGACTTCCAAGTTAGTTTGTTTCTGCAAACTGACATGTTTTCTTCCTTCCTTTTTTTTCAATGCTTTTATTGAAATTCCTTTAAAATTCAAATTCCTTTATCTATTTGGATTTCAATTTACAAAACAATACCTCATTCACTATGAAAAAACAAGACAAGTTGGTTTGGTTTTTTTCCAGGGGAACTAATGTGGAGCAATGTGAAACCATGGTAACCATCAACTTCCACAAGGTTGTGCTATAAAGGAAAACGAATTGGTGCAACCATCTCTCAAACATTTCTGTGTGTTATCACCATAGTAAATCTAACAAAAACACACTTCATTTCAACGAGAGAAACCATTGATCATTTTAACCAGCTATTTGTGATCTACAGTCAGCAGTTCCAATAGGAAGTACATCTGTGCTAAGGGGAAAGAAGGGGAAATGTAACTTTTGCAATGGTTTCTCTTCTAGCAGCATAGGGCAAGGATTAGCAGCAAAGGGTGAGATTTAGGGGCCCTTGCTGGGACAGGAAACACTAGATAGGAGCAACTATAGATTTTTTGCAGCGCAAGAATCTTACAGAAATGTTAAGCTTTATTGTCCTTTGAGCAAGGGAAATATCAAAGACCATGGGGGCCAATTAACTACATGGAGTTGCTGAAATAGTAATAAACAGAGCATATACCTGAGCACAGTAGAGTTGGTGCTAGAAGTCTTCCTGTTAAGATTACTTGCTTATTACACCTCCTATAAGACTCTACAGTAATGGCCAGTGAGATCCTGGCAGGTTTTCCCTTACATGCCCCTTTCTGCCCAGGATCTAACCTCCCCTGCACATGAGACCAGGGGAGTGGACAAGATCAAACTTCAGTTCCACCAGAGTGACTTGAAATCTCTGCTCTCCTGTAGCCAACCTTATAATGCAGCTGGTCTCTTTCAGATGTCAATATTCCTTCTAGGACACAGGATTGACACTGAACTCCTGAGCCAGAAGGTCTAGTCTGTATTCATGCTTAAAATGGTTCATATTAAAACAGGTTATTTGTCCCTCACCACTCCTGTTGATACATCAGCAGCTCAGTTCTCCAATGGACATCTAATTTCCAGACTCAATTTACCACTATTCAGTTTACACCCACTCATATGCCTTTGCCAACAATCTTTTCCACTTAAATAACTCTTCTCCATCTATGGCAAGGTACTTACAGAGAGTAATCACAGCCCCTCTATGCTAAGCCATACTCCTTCTGCTTCCTCTCCTAAGGCAGGCTCTCCCATTCTGTCCTCACCTCTCAGCCTGAATTCAGCCAGAGGTGAACCACTGGCTTTCTCAGGCATTGATTTTTGCTCTGTGTCCATGCCTCTCTGTACTATCTTCTCTTGCTGCCCCTGCACAGAGAAACCCATCACCAAGCTTCGTTACAGACAACTGGACCTCTAAGGTACAATGCCTTCCTGTCAGCTTTACCTCGATTTCACTTTCCTGAGCAGTGTCTGCTGCTCTGTCACATATCTGCGCTATTATATCCACCTTCACGTAACACCAGTTGTTCACAACCCTCCCTGTTTTGTTGCCAGGCTTTGCATATAAACAGTTCATTTGCCCCTTTCCCTAGCTGGGTTAGGCACTCTCCTCCCATTAATTATATCACTTCTGGAACTACTGCATTCAGCAGTCTTAGGATCAGTTATGTCTATTCACATGTGCATATGCTTATGCATACGTATTGCTAATAGCTAATAAATTAGACACAGACAATTTTTTACTACAGGTGAATATGAATGGGGTGTTTGAATCCTATTAGGACAAATTTTTACCTAACATTTCAGCCCTGACACTTCCAGTTTGTTTCATCATTGAAACAGGCTGATTTGTAAAAATAGTAAAATAACAGTAATGACACATTACTGATCCATCAAGGGAGCTTATTAACTTTTTGTTTGTTTTCTTTTAGTTTCATCCACCAAGTTATTTCTAGAGAAAGATCAAAGAGCATTATCATTGTATTTCACAAAATAAATGTAGCAGCAAGAAAAGTGGGGACAAAAAAAGCAGTAGCTGTAGAATCCAATGCTCGTTAAGAAAGCAGTGAAAAACTTGAGGATACAGCCTTTTAAGATCCAACCTTCAGAAGTCTGCCCAGTAAATACTGGCACTGTGTCAGCCATACACTTTCACCCCAAAGATGGTAATTCTAGCCCAGCTGAGAACCTGGTCACTGACTTCACCTGTTGTTTTAAAACCCTAAGGCTTCAAATGTGGAAAATTTTCATCTGGAGCTCTAGCACTAACCTGCACAATTCTGGCCCCAGATTTGGAAAAAGTACGGAGCAATTCCACACCATTCCCATAAGCTGCAAGGAACAGAACAAAAGAGGTGGAAAGAGCTGCTGCTGTTTAGAACAAATTTAACCTTCCCCAGCAAAGCTTACAACAGGTGTAAACAGAACTTCGCACAACCACTGTTAACCAACAGGCATTCACAAGAGCATTGGTGAATTTTTCAGTTAATTATGGCAAAATAAAAACTTTTCTAGCAACTTTATTCTCTCCTATGTGCATGCTGGGAGGGCTGGGAAAGGGAAGACATATAATTTCTTATTCTTTTCAGCATATCAGTTCAGAGGTATAATTTGATCTAAAAAGCACCCATGCCCCTTTTTTTCTGAGTCGCCGCCTTTTTCCACTGTTTTCTGCATCTTTTTTTTTTTTCCTTCATTATTTAATTGATCAAAACTGTGACTTTCTTCTAAAAATGTTTGGTATTTTGGGGCTGTATGTTAGGGTATGGCAGTATGAATATATTCAGCTATGTTTGCTCTCCCACTCTTCAACAGGTCTCAATTTCTTTCAATAGTGAGTTCACCAAAAATTTCTTGCAGTTTATTGCATAAATTCTGGTGTATACAGGGCCAAGAAATAAAAGGTATTCACCAGACTGAGACTTCTTACAAGATTAAAATAATGTTTATGAACAGAGGCAGGCAATTCAGAAATGACCATTATGGGACCAGACAAAGTCAAAACAGAATCCTGCAGATTTAGAACTCTGACTCAAAGGTATATGAAGAATGAATTGTAAAGGAAGAAAAAAACCTTTGATTATAATTTTTTTTCAATTAGAGAATGCTAAAATAAGCTAAAATAAAAATTTAGAGTCTGAGTTTAATTTCTGAACCACTTAACATCTGGTTATTGAAATGAAGAGTTCTTTGTCATTAGTTTGTAGTGTAACACATATTTCTGAATACTTGGTAGACAGCAAAATAAAACAACATCTGTCAAAACAAACAGCTACTACATAACAGCAATCACATATTAAAAACAATCACATTTTCTGCTGGTATGACATGGTGCAGTTCCACTGATGCAGATGCTGCAGCAGCTAAAGTGACAGAGACCATGATGGACAGTTGTTCCCAAAAAGCTAGAGTTTAGGAACGTTATAGAAGCCCTCCATAAAATCTATGTAATTTACACCAGATCAAGCTTGTGTTGAAAACTGACTGCTACTTAACATATCTTGTTGTAAATAAAGTGATGAAAGTAAATTCCAATGAACTCTTTTGAAGATTTATAATGTGCAACACAATGGGGTTTTTGATGCTTACATAAAACCACCCACCATATCTTCTTTTCCTGCCCCCACACCTGACATCCTGAGTATAGAAGTATTTTCCCGCTTCACTGATGAATGCTTCTAAGACTCGAAAATATCCAGTGTACACACACAAATGAACTCCCATACGTACTTGCAGATCAAACATGCAGTATAGGCACATGCTCTGGAGGCACAGATCTCCATGCACAATCTGTCCAGTGCACAGGAGCATGCTATATTTGCTGTGCATAAATACACCATTAGCAGAGCACATACATACTAGGTCCAGTATATCCTGGACCTGACACAGGGTGACTATCTGTCTCAGAACAGAATAACACTATGGGTGGTTCTGCTTACACACTGTTATAGTCAATAAAACTAACTTTGGCATCCTTGTGACCCTCTTCGCTGGGGCTCCCAGTGAAGATGCATTTGTTAATAACTTCATTGAATCAAATTTCTCTGCACTGGGAATACGTTGTGCTACACAAAACAGGGCTGTTTATCAAAGATATGGCTTTAAACTTTCAGTAGAAAAATAAAAAATGTCAAAGGCTGCCAGAGAGATCATTATGCCAAATATTTTCAGCATTTTTTCAAGCCCAAGTATCATTTACTAGTTAATTACTGCAAAGAGGAATTATACCACTCACTTTAACGAACGATCATTTTATTTTTTTGTTCTGGCATAGCAACTGGTGTGAATCTAAAACAATTTAAATCAAAGAATATGATTTACAGCAAAAGTTGGGATGTAATGGTCTCTCACCTAAAAAGGGTCTGCAGGTTCATATTATATAGCCAATGATCATGTATATCTTGCTTTTCCATGGCATTTTATTGATAAATTAAGATGTGTTTTAATATGTGACCACTAAAGGAGCCTTAAAAAAACCCTGTAATTCTCTAAAAGGTTCATCTCCATGATTTAAATGAAGCCTTTTCAATACCAGTAGAATAACAAAGTAGAATGACATAGCAATAGTTGGAAGGGATCATCAAAAGACACTTCATGCAGCGGTCAGAATCACTTAGAACTTTCTCTGTAACTACAAGCTGTGTTAGGACAGGTTTAAGCATTTTGCTGAGCTGGAACCTAAATTTCCAACAAGTCAATGCTTAATTCATGGACACAAGTTCTGTTTTCATTGCTAAAAGCTAACACCAAAATTTTACACTCCTACTCCATCTTATAATAAGTTATCTGAATTACTTGAAAACCTTTATCCTGTATGAATTTACTGCTAGCATCATCTAGCATTATTGATGCAATTACTATTATTTGGAGGAACAACTTATGCTTCATTGCTATTAATTCTGCCACAGAGAATAGCTGTAAAAATCATTAATGCAATGTGAGCAATTTGATTAATTAAAAAGAACTGATGTACACATCACAGAATGTTCTGTAAATACTTAGAAACCACACACATACAAATTATCATTCTAGAAACTGAATACGGTTTTATTTCTAAGCTGGATCAAGTCCTATTACCTAATGCAGGCCCTTATATAGAGAACTTCTATGGACTCTGTAAATAATTCACATCACCCTGTGAGGATGCAACACAAAAGCATCTTCCTATTAGAAAGGAACTTCGTTCTGTTCCAAGTCTGCTTGCAATCAGCAGTTCTTTGTAGGCAATAAGATGGTTTAGGTTCTTTGCCAAATCTCAATGTGTGGCCATTCCATAAAATTGACTAGAGTCAATACACTTTGAATTCTCAAGATAGTTCATTTTCCAAAGAATTTGCCTGATTCAGATTTATGTATTTAATTCTGTATATATGTAAAAAATACACATTACATTAGTTTCTGTTTTTCTTAGGTTTTAGATCTGTTAAACTTAATTCAATTCACATTTAACTTCTTGGTATGTAAGCATCAGTTTTGCTCAGTGCTAATTCCACCACAAGTTTTGAAAGGCTATAAAATGTTTACCTCTGCTTCAATTCAAGTAACACCCAGTAACACATGTATTCTAATGTTTGCTAAGTGATTTTGTAAGTGCTCACCTAGTATTAAATTTAACACCATTATCTTAAAATTGCAGAAGACTTTGCCTAAGTTTTCTGAGTGATCGCAATTTTCCTTGATGCATTTCAAATCTCTGGGTATCTAGTAAGTTATTTGAGCATTAACATTATGGTGGACAACTTGTGACATAGGCTGTTCACCCAAATTGTATGCTGTTGCTTGTGCTCCCCATAACCTTTAAGAAACAAGTGTAATGGCTAGTGAACAAGAAATACAAATGTTTCCAAACACACACACTCGCCTGTTTATGCACTCAAGTGCTTGTAAAATCAGAAATCAGAACTCCCAAAGGCTGAATCATGGTCAGCTCAAACAGCTGCTCCAATTGTTTTTCAGCACTTGAGCAGCTGTAGTTTTCTTCATGTCAGTCCTGGAGGGCTGATCACCATGTAAGTGACCCCACCGCCAACAACTGCCTGAGAGAAAGAAACTGTATGGCAATGGGGAATGCTGTAAAGAAAGGCTGCTTAGGGATCTGTCTGGGAAGGTTTCATATTGTTTGGGGGATCAGCAAAGAAATTGGAAGATTTCATAAACCAAGCTCTCTGGTGGCAGAGAAAGCATATCAGATTTAGTAACCATCCACCAAAATAGGCTAAAAGTTACAGTCTTTCAGAGGAAGTGCCTTTGCACTTAGCAAGAAAATTCAGGTACAATGAACATACACCGTCTCACATTGTACTCTATCTTTTTTTTCAATAATGTTGCTACTCTCTTCACATTTTTACTTCTTACTGGTTTAAATTTCTTTTCATGACCTGCATAATTTATCACATGATAGGCAATACCTGCAATTTGGGCACACATGCAGTAAAAGTTGACAGACATGGCTTGCGACATGACTCCTGAGTGCCTCCAAAGCAGGTAACAGGATCTACTGGGGGCTGAGACAAGCTTAGTACCACTTTCTCTAAAGTTTGGGTCAGAGCCATGGCAAAAAACCACACACTGTTTCCAGCCCATTCCATCTCACCATATATTCTGATGAAAACTTCATGGGCAGTTGCCAAATATGCTTTAAAATTAAAATAAACAATACTGAATGTTAGATGACACCAGCTTTTTGCTACATTAGTGGATGAATAATAGCTCCTAAGACAGGGCAACAGACTAGGAATCAGCAGAGAGATGTCCTTTTGCCAGTTTTGCTGCAGACATTTAGCGTGACTTCGGATGCATTGGTTAAAACACTGCATCTTGGTTATCCATCTCTGTGAAATTGCTTTACCTTGGCTTCTCTATGTATAACATAAATGTTAGAGAGGTGCAACTGTCCCTTGTTCTACATACACCAAGCAACTAGGAAGCTAATCTTGCTTTGGCCAGTAAGAGCTATTACCATAGGAGCATGGTAGCAAGTAATTCAGTAAAGAAGTTGGCTTTTTACAACTACCTCCCAGAGTTCAAACTATATGGAAGCACCTAAATCCCCTACAAGAACAGCTAGTGTTCCCAATCTTACCAGGTTCAAAAGTGATAGTGAAAATATGGCAATAATACAAAACAATCCCTATTCCACAATATGTTTGTTAATACATGCTATTTTGCACACTTGTAAGCCTACCCTACTACCCTAATAACCCAGTATTTGAGTTCATAAAGTTTACTTTTCAATCCTAAAGGAGTTATTTTCCCTTAAAGTTTTTTGCTGTGAAATAAGCCTTTAATACAATCATGTGAGCTACCTAAACCAGGAGGGTTTTGTAGAAGACATTTAATACATAGCCCTTCACCTGGCATTTTAGAGCACACCATTGTATTTTGAAATCTGTTGGAAAGGCTTTCTACACATGACTCATTGCTGATAAAAGAATAACAAAGGAACTCAAGAGAATACATTATTAAGTGAAGTTCCAAGAATTAAAAAGGAAAGGATTAAAACATGGCTATAGCCCAATGCAATTTGTAATTAAACGTGAATTCTCAATTGCAAAAGCCTGCTTATTGAATGTAAAAAAAATATCATTTGAGTAGTCCTTTATCTTCAGGAAGAAAAATGAGATGGACTACCCCTACAGAATCAGCCAGAGAGCATTTTTGCAGTGGTTTTGATCAGCGCAAGCTACATTAGTTGCACACAGTTTAAGTTAGTACAGCAGGAAGTTTTAAAAATTCACTTCCATCAGAGAACTCTGCATTTTTGTATACCCAACTACAGTGCCAGCAATGAAGAGACAGCACTGCGCAGTGGGTACTAGACAGTGATAGCTCGTATGCCACCAGCACCAGTGATACATTTTTAACACACCAGGCATAAACATTCTTCCCATGAACCCTTCCTTTCAGGAATGCTCTTTGCTGTATCCTCAGCTGGAAGGGCTTCAGAAGGAGCTGGGATTGGGACCAACAGAAATATGGTGGTTTCTCAAAGGAATGCAGAGCTCTCACTTGAAATGCACCCTACCCTGTTACTGACAGATGCCTCCAAGGCAGGATAGGAGGCAGTCCTCCTTCCCCAAAGCAATCAGAGATTATCGGTAGTCAAGAAAAACTGAAACTGAACTTACACCTTTAGCTTAGAAAGATTAGTCTCTGTAAAGATTTTCATTAACAGAAGAATTTATTCCTCTGGGTAAGAGATGGCTTTGCTGTACCTGTAGCATGGATTGTTCCAACTCAGTGTTTCAGGAGGGCTCTGCTTTTCGGATTATTGCACTAGAAAGCAAACACCCCTAAGCATAAGGGCATTCTTTCACCTCCAAAAAGTATGGTTTGCTCCAACTCTGCCTCTATGACACCAATGACAGCAGTAATACAGTTCACAACTTTGCAGAGTCCTGGTAGCTCTCATACACTTTGCAACAGTAATAGTATTCAACTTCTTAACCCCAAAATGTCAATGACAGGATACTGCCATTTCACAGCAACTTTACTTCAGAGGTTATCAAAACCTCCTTCAGGTCCCCTAACACCTGATTTCCTGGCTGGAAACTCTGAACTCCGGGTTTTGGGAACAAGGTAACACTTTGACGCATGCCCTGTGTTTTCCGCTGATGTGGGGTCAGATCCAGCTCTTTGCTGCACATTTGAACTGTCCTCCCAAGAATACCATAAAGGTACAACTTGGCCTAACAAACTCTTGGAGCGATTTCTGGAACTGAGTCCTCATCATCCAAACCATGGAGATGTTCCAATGGGCTGCAAGGTAGCATTACACTATAGCACAGTGAAAGATGTGCTGTTGTCCATGATCTGCAGTATCTCTTAATTTGCCCTACAAATCTCTGAATTACAACTTTCCCTTTATTCTCTTTTCCCTGTAGTTAAGTTCTTGCTTACAATAACAAGGTTTGTAACACCCACTCAAACATTTTGGGTAAGCTGTCTGCTGCCACACTGAAAAGACCTCAATCCTTTGTCCTTGCAGTCCAGCTGCAAATAAACTCACCCAGGCAACCACATGAGTTTACCTTAAATAAGACCAGCCAAGGCATCCGAGTATACCCAGAGTAAACCAGCTATGCCAAGGAAACAGATGTTCTTAAGTGTCTGCTGTACATAACCTAACTTTTCTAAAATTATCTCTACCATGTGTAATACTGCACACAGGTTTCCATTCTTCTGTTTGTTTTTAGCACATTCCCAGGTTGGGCAGCCATACAAGCATTTCCACCTAGCAGTCTTCCTCCAGGGATGTGGCTATAGGAAGCAATGAATTATTATGGATCAAATCTGTTGCTGGTTTAAAGTGGCACAGTTCTATTAAAACTACAACAGTGTAAAGTACGCCGTACAGTTTTGTATTCCAGATATTGCAAATATAGCAAAAGACAATAGGTGACTGGAGCAGCAATAACTCCAGTTGTTCCTTTCTTTTACTTCTGACTCTGTTACAGGCTTTGGTGGCATCCCTTCTTCTTCCCCACCTTGGTAAGAGATTGAGGGGATAAGAAAAAATGCTGGAGAAACCATGGCAATGTGCTACATCACACTAATTTTGCCGGACCATCCTGCCTTTGCAAAAATAGAAAATATAACTGCAGTTGGTTTTGTTTTGGCCCCAGGTGGTTTTGCAGCAGTGAATCATTTATTATCTTGCTTTACTTAAGGCATTTTCCAATTAGCTAATGAAGACTCCACTATCACGAATCAACCACAGACATCTAAGATACTACAAGGTTTGCTGGTTTTCCTTAGCGAAATTGAATTTCCTGATGCATACTCAAAATGCCAATGCATATATTAAAATTTTTTAGTATTTCAGGGATAATATTTTAAATGAATTTCCTTAGCATAAGCCTGCTGATCTTGATTCTCAAAACTCAAGTCTGTCTCTATGTTCCTTTTTATTTCTGCAGTTCACCATGTGGAATTCTAATTTTAGACAAAGGGCCTGCAAATGTTACAGGTCAACACTGATTGTGGACTTGTATTTTTTAAGTTAATTTACAAACACATTGATTGTGCCAGGTGGTTTAGTACAAGTAATTTGAAAGTACTCTCACAGCTGGGCAAGTATGTACATTATTTTCTTTAAATTTTTTTGTTTGTAGAAATAATCACTTATGCTTTTAACAAATATACTATTTGCCTTTTTTACGTTAAGTTCCCACAAATACATTGTTCAAAACATGCTCCAAATTCTTCAGTGGAGAAGAACTGCCAAGTTCTGGGTATAAAGAGAAATAACAACTGAATATTTATAGATAAACAATATTTGTAAATAAATGTCTATATAAATAATTATGTGGACAATGACCCTGGAAAAAATTATCAGGTCATGCTCCAGACCACTGCCAGATTATATTACTCACTGTAAGGCTAATTCATTATAAGCCAAGGGCATGAGGAGTTGAGAGGCAAAGCTAACCACTCTGTTAACTCGAGTTTTAACATTTCACTCTCAAATTTTTTTTTTTATTTAAAAGTATGCTTTGAAGTGACATTATTTCAGTAACTAAGAAAAAACAGGACAGTCAAAGATGGGCCTTTGTCAACATCTATACATCGTCAGTTAATGAAGTTTGCCAGAGCCTCCTAAGCTATCTGCAATATTGGACTAATTTTCATAATGCTAAAAAATACTTCTGCCAAGTTTTTGCATTTATCAAACATGCACTTCAATGTTTAATTACCTGTAGAAGACAGTTTATTGCTTTTTAAACTCATCTGACATGAATATTGACCTTTAATTAAAATATATAAAAAATATTTGACAACATTCTGTTCAAACAATGAAATAATTTTATGAACATTGTCAAGAATTCTTTTGTATTCAGTAGAGCACATATGTGGTACCAATGGCCTAGAAAATAAGATAGTTAGGCAGTTTGTTGTTTTTCAAATCCAGCTTTGAAAAATTTTCATCCTGCTCAACTTTGCTTTTCCAACAGTAGCATAGCTTTCAAGAGCATTTCAAATGTTTCCACAATAAGCACTGCCAACAAAGACATTGAGATGTTTGCAGACCCTACATTCCTTGTTCTCTGATCAAATTAAAACTCTAGTAAGTGGGGCTGCCAGGAACACCTCCTGCAAACAGAATTATTTCTAAACCAAATAAAGCCTCATACAAAGAAATGCAGATCCAGGTCAAGAAGAAAGTAAGTGTAGGAAAGAACTGAGAAAGACGTAGCATTCTCTTCTTTATAATTCTAAGAAATTAATTTAATTCTTGTCATTGGAAAAATAGTGTTGGCAATATTTTTAAAAGCTGGGTATAGTTTTAAAATATTTGCATTATGTTTTCTGAGTAACACTGAGATATGAGCCAGACAATTACTACGTTGTGAACTACTTGCAGCAATCACTTTGACAAGCTGGGTCCCCTTTCTGTTTATTAATTATCAATGTAAAAAAATTACTCAGTCACTAATAGCTCTTATTTGGTCAATATCTCTGGTAGCACCTTGGGTGAGAAAATGTTTTGCCTGAAAATGTAATCACGGTTCGTCCTCACCACTCACCTTAGCTAGCAAGATACTGACTGGGCAGAATAGGGGAGGCTAGCTCAGATTCAACAAATCGGCTCAGCCATGCAAAACTGACAAAATATAACTAAATCTGACAGCATGGCCTTGCCTATAACCTGCTTTCCTACTTACCATTGTGCAAACACAAATCATTCAAACCTTTCATTTCCTTACAGAACAAGCACTGTGTCTGTGTCATAGGTAGAAAATTGGGGATTCCGTATAAATCCAATGCTCTGTTATGCCTGTGAAGTGATGTTCTAGTTCTAATAGTCTCTGCTGATAATTAGACCATAAGCAATTAAAATAGCATTATCTGAAGATAGAGATGTGACAAAATACATTGTGTAGATATCAGGGAGAGGCTTAAGTTATGCACTGCTAGCATAATGTCCTCTTCCCAGGAAGGCATCTTGGCAGAAGTTAGTCACAGAAACCACCTGAAAGAAAGAGAAATTATCTACAGTCATATCAGCTCCCAGCTCCCAGAAAACCTGACTACACTGCTAAATTGAAGAAGGTATACTGACTACTGGACAGAAATTAATTTTACTGCTACAGATTTCTGTTAGGATATGACGAAAACAAAACCATCCTGGATTTAACTCCACTGTCTTTACCTTGTCAAAATTATTCTTTTAGATAATATAGATATAGACTTGTAATCTAATCAAAATCTTCCAAAGATTTCCAGTGAACTTTGTGCTTCTCAGAGAAAAGAAGAAAAGGAGGCTGAGATGTCTTGGCCTGAGTTTTAATTTTACTAATGAACATTCTTTCTCCACATCACAGAGCATGAACCAGTACGGACCTTCTCCAAGGCTTGGTTGCCTTTTTCCATGCCCAGAGACTCCTAGAATCAACCAGCCAAACTTTCTCTTCACCTTTGTTTTTCCTGAGAGATCCTTCCCTATTGTCTCTGTTTCTCATAAGCCTCAAACTTTCCTCCTGAACACTGCTTCTACTCTCCCTACTAAGCAGTAATCCATCTGCACCACTTCACGGGGCAGCACCTTTATAGCCATAGAGAGGCTTATCTGCATACGCAGCCCCTTAGCTGAAGGACGTATTATGTGTAATACCAATTCTGTAAAAGGCAGTAAAAGTTTTTAATACGTATGCAGGACAATTAAGTCTGTGACTAGCACATGGCTCAGTCCTACCACACTTTTTAAGTACAGTATAGCTGCAGCTATATATTTTACTATTTCTTCACTTTCATTTGCTTGGTTTCTATCACCTATTTCCATCTATTCCCCTAAGTGACCAAAAAAGTATTATCATCACTACTATTAATTATCCACATTAAGGAAACTCAGCCTCAGTTCCCTGAATAGTCATTTTCCTCTCTAACAAAGAAAGATCATCCATTACTACCCCTTGAGGTGATTACGATCTAAAAATATATTGAGACAGAAAGATAGGAGAAAAATCAGCCGGAAGATGTCAAATCAGATGTGAAATGATTGTGGCCAGTATAATAATTGGCATTTACGGTCACAAATACTTTTGCCAGCTGTGTTTACGGCTGTAAGTATTGTATCAGTAAGACAATAAAACTACAGCTGGTTGAAAAGCAAAGTTTCTGGGCCGTAGGAAATTCTTTCTCCCTCACTACATCAATTCAGGTGTGATCCAACCATCCAATTTTTTCACAAACTCAATCCTGAGCTGCAGCTCTGCAAGGGGGAGAACGCCATCTCTGTTAAGCCTGCCATAAGACAAGCTCGGGAATCCTTCGTTCTTGCTATCCACACTCTGGACCTGTTGGCAGTCTGACTGGCTTCAATTTGGAGTGACCAGCTGGCAAAACTCAAGCACCGGGTAGTACTTGCTCTGCAGACTATAGGAACATACCTACCTCAGCCCCTGAGGCTCTGTGAACTTGAGCATGCATGGCCATGGCCATGAGTCAAGGATTTGCTCCAGCTGGCAGGCCAAGGTTTTGCAGGATCCTTATGGAGAGGCAGGACCAGAGCTGGAACTCTCAGGGGTTTCAGGCTTCACATGCCCATTAGAGCCACTGCAGACCAAGCTGGCTGCTCTGCAGGACCAACCTTTCCCTGTTGTGGCTGCCAGTGCAGCCTGCTTGGCCAGCCAGCACTGGAAAGGATGGGTATACAGACCAGGACAATCTGAGCACTGCACCATGCTGTGGATTTGGCTGCACTGAGTCCATACTACTTCATGTGCAGTATATAAGGCTGAGTAAATCAGGACACTTTGTGTGTTTTTAACTAAAAAAAGTGACGATGAGGAGACCTTCCCAGGAGGCAAGGACATCGTTAACACAGTAGGGGCTTAAATGGAAAAACTTCTCAGACTCTGCACATCATCTGCATTTATCTGAATTTTATGTAAGTCCTTTGCTAAAGACTTGGGAAAAACCACCAGAGAACTCTTCTGGCTTCTGGGCTTAAAATAATTTCTCCAGGAATCTTTCATAATTAAGGGCAATGTGTATTTTATTCATTTATTTTTAGGCTACTTCCTAAAACTTCACTAACTGACCTGAGGAAAGCATCAAAGGAGTTAGTGCTCTCTCCTTCTCCACTGTGACCCTGATGTCAACACAGCCAAACAACTTCCCTTCTAGTCCAACTTTCATTAAGTGCAGTTCTACTCACAAACATAAACACACCTCCTGCAGTGAGTGCCCCTTCCTTAAAATCTACTTAGAGCCAACAAAAATTCCTCCGTTATCATATTCCTCCACAGAGGAAGGGACCAAAGCCTCTGTCTCCTTAAATTGCAATTCTGGAGTTGATGGATTTTGTCCTCATTTAAAGGACATGAAAGTACATGATATTGCTGAAGAAAGGATCGGCTACACAGTCTACAAGCACTACAGAGTATGGCATATCCATGTATTTACTGTGGATCAAATACTATACATAAATTACTTTGAGCCACTGGCTTAATCCTATGGAACTGAAAGTAAGAACATATTTTGGGCTTTCTTACTACCCTTCCATCAGAGCTCATATCTTCTTTATTCCTGTAAATCCACCATAGGGTTCTTTCTGTAGCTGTATAGGAATATTTGCATTTAAAACTGACAACTCTCAGAAGATAAGAGGTCATCTGTTTTAAAAAGCAATCACAACAGAGGTCAGTGAAAGTACACAGCAGACAGGGAAAGCTACAGCAAGATGGTTTTATACCAATAACATGTAGAGATTGTGGAATAAAGTAGTTAATTTACACATTGTTTTAAATTATATTTAACATTTGCTCAAACTGGTTTTGTGTCTGCTCACCTGATCTGCTGCTTATAGGCAAATCTGCCTCTAACTGCAAGACATAGCTCTGAATACTACTGTAGTCAGCAAACATGCTTAGATAACTATGTTTTATCGGAAGGTCAGTTTCTGGGATAGAACAGAAATGGGTTTTTTATTCTGCGAAAAATATCAACTATTCAAAAGTTTACCTGTCCTGCATTGAGAAAATGCAAAACTTTCCACGCAGGAGAATATCATTCCACTCTACTCATAAGAGCTGAGATTTATATCAAAGCTACCCGCATTGCAGCTGAGTATCCTACCCACAGAGCTACACAACAGCCTCTTTCCTCCTTTCATTGTCATGTTAAATGTTCTATCGCTTATACATAGAACAGCTTCAACAGGAGAGAATGACAGATTCCCCCACAGTGTAACAGGTTGCTTGGGGATCTAGGGGATTCTGGCCTTCCAAGCTAGAATCCAGATTGCTGGGGGTTTGTGGTTTTTTATTTTTATTTCTATTTTGATGAATAAACATCTTCCAGTGAAAACCATTTTAATAAAAGAAAAATGCTTATCCCTGACTCCACCTCTAACTCTGGATTCCACCCCACCTTGCTATATCTATTTGTCCAAGAAGTTGGCTGTGACTGAATATGTTACATCATACACACATTATATTAGACCAAAGGTATTTTGCCAGCATCTACCCCAAGCCTACACAAGGAATGAAAACCAGCGAAAAGGAAATTTTATGGGGTTTTACATTCAGGTTTGGGCAGTACCAGAAAAAGACTTCTAACCCACCCTTTAGATACAAAGTACCTGTAACGTATATAAAAACAACATGCAGGCCTAATTTAACTTAATGACAATTTACAGCAAGATCATTCTAGAACAGTAAAACCTGGATCAAACTGCTGAATATATTCAGTTCAACATATATCTAATTTAGTTCAACACAAAAGCGTGTGCCCACAGAGAACACAATTCTACTGACCTCTACAAGTTCACTCCCATTGTTACTGTCAGGCTCTTGCTGAAATGGTGTGCTGAATCGAGGGCATAAATACAAGTACCACAAGCTGTGCACAGAAAGGCTTTGCGATATCAGAATAGTAGAGAGTGTGTGAGAAAGAGTATCATCTGCTATGACTTACAGATGATTGAGTATTCGACCAAGGAAGGCACCAAGGTGAGAGGAGGGCTACGAGCTGTTACAGAGCAGGATAACTATTCATATCTTCAAAGGGAACAAACCAAGTAGGCTGACAGCTGCTTAGCTGTAAGTAGGGATTTTTTGCATTTCCACTGAAATATTTTCATTTAAGCAACTGGAGGTTTTATCACTGCAACGTTTTTCTCAAAGTATTCACTTTTGTTTAAAAACTGTAAAATTTATTATTTCTTTTATTTGATAGGCCGTATTAAAAACACTGACTGATTCTTAAAGGCCTGCTTCAGAGTCCAGAGTTTAATGCATGTTTTTTTCCTGCTCATACTGTAGATAGTCTACAAATGCTGTTTTCATTACTGCCAGGCCACAGGATTAGTAAAGGAGAAAATTCAGCCCCAACTTACTTTTTTTTTAATATGTTGTTACTTTTACATCTTCAATTTCTTCATGAAATAATGTCTAAAAGATTTTTATGTGCACTGGCTAGTATTTTTCTCACACCTATCAAGACATCACATCTAGAAATTACACAGAATACTACAATTTGTAGAGCAAAATCTTTTAGATACACCCATCCTGGTAACACAAAGCAATAGTAAGACTTTGTAGGGATTGGTCTGGAAATTTAGAAGTCTTTGTATTCAACTGTGTACTGCTCAGAAAAGTGGTGTGCTCTGGGGAAGCACAGACATTCAGTGTTCTGAGAAATGACAAAACCCAAATGTCACAGGCTATCCTTTTTCATGCAACAGACAAAGGGACCAGACTTGCAACTCTACCCTATACTTTTAGGAGAAAGGATTAGGAATATCAGTATTAAAAGCATTCTTATGATACCTCATTTAACTGATATTCTGAAGAATAAATTTTCAGTCCAATATGTCCAGGCTAAGATAGGATTTTCTTTTTCTTGTTGATACACTACTGTATTACATACCCATCGCAAATGAAAGCAAATGGATTTTACTTCCCTACTGGAAGAATCATTGGCTAAGACAGACAGAAGGATTAGATAAGGCTTTCTCTTCCTACCTTTCCAAGGGGACTTTGACTGTGACCTTTCCTAATAGGAATAGGTAGAAAGTCACTACCTTGGACTCTGCACCAGAAAATAAATTTTATCTTGGCTATTTTCCATAGACTTTAACCATGTATGGATTATTTTTATTAGAAGAGTTTTAATGATTGAAACACTACTGTATTATTACTGTAGTATTTTAATTGGAAGGTTTCAGTTTTCTGACTAAATAAGGGCTGTTCTTTCCCTCTTCTGAAGAAAATAAATAGAAAAATTAGCATAGAAAAGAATGAGTACCTGCCCATTATTCTTTTGTATTACTCTTCAATAAAGAACCTCCCAAAGCTGCCAAATTAAGAGAGATAATACATTAGTATCAAACTAACCCCATTATATGTTGTATCTGCAAAGTTCTGTTCCCACTGGAGCAACCTAGATGACTGTATGGCAAGATTTATTCTTCCACATATTCTGCTCAAAGTCCTGCCCCACAGAATATTTAAATCAAAAGGAGTAAGTCATTAAGTAGACACCTAATCCACAAGTGTCCCCCATGAAACTTTGAAACATAGCATTAATTATTTGTATTCAACTCCCTCAACTTGAGAGAAAATGCTTAATGCTACAATGTTGAAAAGAGGCCTTCACAAGTCAAATCCCTCTTTGTATTTACAGAAATGTTTTTCAAATACTGACTTGAGCCATCAACATAAACTACCTGGACATATCACAGTAACAATACTAAGAAGGAGAAAGCCTACCATTAATGCCAGAAGTAAGATGAAAATGTGATTATGCATAAGGAGGACAGTTTCCAACAAGCAGGTCATACTTAACTAGCAGTAGGTATGGAGTTACCATGACTCAATCAGAAAACTGCATTCACCATGTCAGGATGATTTTTATTTTTTTTTTAACAGTATACTGTGCACAGACAGAGAAGCCAAAATGCAACTTTAAAACATGAAGCAGAAGAACAAAATAAAGATAAGCACCAAAATATTGGAGGTAACTTCTCAGCTCTTGCTCAAAGCTGAGCTGTAAATGGTTTAGTGAAGCTGCCAGCAGAGTTCCACAAGCGACCCCAAGAACCCAGACTGACCACCAGAATGGCCTGCTGTCTACTAAGAGGTCATGCACAATGTGCACCAAGTAACAAGATCTCAATCATCCAAATTCCACAGCAGTCCAGTCCAAGAGAACATTAACTTCTCATCTGTAGTTGGTGCTGAATAATTCAACACGTTGCTCCTTTTTGGTGTTAAATTTTCTCCTAACAGCTGGCACATAATTAAATTTAATGAAATCTCGACACTGAGATAAATCTATTATTACTTTCCAGGACTGAAATCCTTAAAATTGCCTTTCCTTTATCATTGCATACAAAAACCCACAAAACAAACAAAAAATCAAGTCTTCAAGCTTATAGACTTACCTGTTTAGATTACAAAGATCAGTGCAGATGACATCCAGCCAAATTGTCTGTCACAAGTATTCATGAGGCAGCTATTGTGTACAAACATCATTGACTTCTGTCACTTTTCCTTACCCACTTTTTTCAGTGTGGGTCACAGGGAAGACATGCCTTGACCTTTTTAAAATGTGTGGTGAGGAGGGAAAGGTCTTAAAGAGGTTACATTCCTAATAAAAAGCCTTACCAGAAAGTATGATTTCTGGTCAAAACCATAAAAAAATTCTTATGTTTCTGACCAAACTAATAAATATTTCCTCAACAATGGAAACTCAGTTCGTATTTGCAAACCCAAACACTAATTTTCAGAAGTCATTTAATACAGGAGCAAATAATTCTTTCCTCATTTAGTCAGGATTCTACTAGTTAACAGAAAATCCTTAAATAAATGCACTGAAGCACCACAAGAAGCTTTAATGCAATTATGTGGATATATATGGGCATGCATACAATCATTCCTTCCCTCTGGAAGCTGGCTTGTACAATGGAAGGGGAAAGGAGGAAGGGGTTGCTACTAAAATTAATTGTGTATGCTTGTAAAAGTTTGGTTTATACTGTAAGGAGAAAGGTTGTCTATATATGCAGTGTGTAAAACAATACCTGTTTTCAGCATACATCTTCGACCCAGCCTGTACTTTAGGGTGTTGTTGCTCATATCCACACTGCATACATACTCAACACATCAAAAACTGATCTCATGAAGCTACGCTTACTGGCTGCAGCATCAGAGCTGTGAAGGTTTCTTTAGGGGCGATCCTTCATTTTTAAAAAGTTCTCTCCGGAATTCAATAGGTATCAGGTCTTGCTGTACAGTACAGCAACTGTAGAACGTATTCTTTTTGATCTTCATAGTTCTTCTCCAGCAGAGGAGGTACCTTACACACAAGTCCTTATGGTACACATATCAGGTATTTCATGACCACTTAATTTTCAGCTATGTATCCTGGCTCTTAAGCAGAGCACTGCAGATGGTCCCCAAAAGCATAACACGTATCGTTTTGACTGAACATACAATTGAGGCTGAAGGCCTGTGCCTGACAGCTTAATCTTGTGCAATATTAGAAATGACCCTTAACAGAAGAAGTAAATACATCTTCCCAATTTGTGAAGAAAAATAACTACTGTGGTAATCAATGGTAAACTATAAAGTAATCTCAACAGCTGGAGAAGCCTGATGATGTGTAACAGCTTTCAAGACAATCATCCCTGCCTGTTGTCCATGTGTTCAAAAAGCTTTACAGCACTGAAATTCACTAGGAATTTTACAAGAAGGGGGCAGTTTTCCTAATTCCATTTTTTCCCCATTCTGTGTTTTAGTTAGAGACTGTCATCAAACAAATACAGCTAAAGAGTTTTCTGCTATTTAATGGCATTATAACATGTCTGTTCATTGTTACAAAGACAGTCCCCCCTCCTCTCTCGTGATTCAAGATGCAACAGCTAATGATTTTTATGGAGTCAGAACTAGAAGCAGAAGAGTAATCTAACCACAGGATCCTACATGGCACTAATCTCAAATCACCACAGAAGACATTCCTTTCCACATATGTATATTCCCATAACCCTTGGGAGATGTTGTAGTGACGTCCTTTCTGGCACTAAATATATAATTCCTTCAATTAGTACCAACTTACTATGTTGGCCTCTGTGATCTTGCAGAAGAAAAACCATCTAGGCATTATTATATGGCATTTTAATAACTTGTAGATTAAACACAGCTTGTTGAAGTCGTGTGCTTCCTTTTCATAAGAGATCACTTCATATGGTTTATATACATACAAAACACCTAATGCTAAGCAATCATCTTTCTGCTTGCTAGTACTGGTGAAATGCAGTGAAATAGCTTCACTCACAATATATTGCAAATTCATTTGGTCCCTATTTTCTGACACAACTGAAAGTTGCCTAACAACTTTTTAAAAAATCCTTTTTAAATTAGAACTGAAATTGAATTTATTCCTGTTAGAAACAAGGACAAATATTATCTCCTTATTGAGGCATTTACTTCTTTAATCCCTATGTTTTCTTAGTTAAATAGATTTTGCTTTGTGAGCATCTTTTAGAAACTTGTACAGTCCTCTGTGGTGACACTGTTCTTATCATATGTATTTTATCTAAGTGCTACAGGTTCATGACTGGGGGTAAGGAAGATTTCTAATCCCATTCTGTGCATATTGCTCTGTGTTTGAAATATAATTGCTTCTCTCCATCATCAGTGAAGCCTCTCACCTTGTAAAAACAGAAAATAACGCAGGTTGCTGTGTCTCTCAATGCATCTGACAGCTATTAAGAGAGTCAGCTAAGCACTGGCACTTGTTAAGTTTGCTGTCAGCATGGCCTTCAAGAGTTTCAGGTTCACAAACACTCTGTGGTGCATGGTGAGAAGACAAAAGACAACAGATAAAATTTGAAATTAGATAGGTCCGACTGGATATAAGGGAAAAAATTTGCACCACAATGACAGTCAAGAAGTGGAACAAGTCACCCAGAGAGCTCACGCTGTCTCTATCACTGGAGGTTTTCAAGACCAGACTGGATAAAGCTCTGAGGAACCTGATCTGATCTCAGAGCAGCCCCTGTTTTGAGCAGAAGATCAGACCAGAGACCTCCTGAGCTCCCTTCCAGGCTGAAGGGAACTATAGTTCTAAGGATATATATTTTTAATTCATGGGACTGTACTGTAATGTGCAATCGTCACATTAAACATACCAGCTTTTCCATCCTTCTTTATAACTGATCCCAAAGCTCTAATTCTAGAAACTTTCTTATCAGCAATCGAGCATAAATCCAGAGTATCCCACAAAAACAAATAAAGCCTCTGTGCCCTTCCTGCAGTGCCACTGCTGACAGAGATCAGTCTTTGCTGCCTGATGGTAGAAGTTCTAGAACAGGATACCTCAGCAAAGATTACTCCAGTCAGCTCAGCACCCCATTTGCTGTCTTTTTTTTTTTTTTTCCTAGCATCTCTGTATTAAATACTACTCTCATTACCTCACCTCTTCTTATACACAGCAGACCTCCACATACCCCCTCTACCTACACTACTTGATTGATTTCAGTACAACTCTTCCGCTTTCCTTCATATTCTGTGGCTTGGCACTGGCACCACATGGCCTATAGTCAGGTTTGATCAATTCATCTGAATCTGACCAAACGCATATGGATATATTTTGCAGAGCAGATAAAGTATGTATAACAGAAAGATAAACAGTTTCTATATGAAACCCTTCTGTCTTTACTTCTTTAAATGCCTAACTTTCTGTGACCAAAAATGCAGGATTTATTTTCCTATTTGAAAAAAAGTGAACTGGGAGAACAGGGCTCAGTGTTGTCCTTTGCTGCTTTTCAACTGATTTGCCTTCAGGAGCAGGGAAGATACCAACTCAGATAGGAGAACACAATACCCCCAGACCCCTGAAATAGCCCAGAGAAAGCGAACATTCTCCTCCTGACTAGCCCAACTCCAGAGTTTTGCTTCCTCACATGAAAGAGTAAGCTTTACCAACAGTAAACTGTCACATTCTATCCTTAAATATATCATGGACCTCTGCATACAAATTACACACTTAAATATTCTCAGAGCAGTCACTTCATTTTACAAGACAGACATTAGAAGAACATGGGCCAAATTGAAACCTGCATCATCAAGTTTGAGTTCGCCGGGACACTTTATTCACATAGACAGTTGGCTAACAGCAGACCCAAATTTGGCCTGAATAAGGAAAACATTGAGCTATCTTTATCTGCTGTTTCCACGCTCACCTCAACTGCTCCAAGTACTCACCATAACCTGCCTGGGACCCACTGCCTGTATTTCATAGGTCACTGTGATGGGTTGACCCTGGCTGGATGCCAGGTGCCCACCAAAGCCATTCTATCACTCTCCCCTCCTCAGCTGGACAGGGGAGAGAAAATATAACAAAGGGGTTGGGGGTCGAGATAAGGACGGGAGAGACCATTCACCAATCACGGTCACGGGCAAAACAGACTCAGCTTGGGGAAAATTAACTCAATTTATTACAAATCAAAACAGAGTAGGGTAATG
>JANZLQ010000089.1:18546973-18572847 GCA_026212715.1 Elanus axillaris
AATTGAGTTAATTTCCCCAAGCCGAGTCTGTTTTGCCCGTGACAGTGATTAGTGAATGATCTCTCCTGTCCTTATCTCGATCCACAAGCCCTTTGTTATATTTTTTTTTTCCTCTCCCTTGTCCAGCAAAGGTGGGGGGGAGTGATAGAACGGCTTTGGTGGGCACCTGGCATCCAGCCATGGTCAACCCACCACAGCTCCATAATTTAAACTACAGCACAGACATTTTAATCTGAAGTGAGATTAACAAGATGAAAGGTACAATAATGATATATTATTTGTAATGTCAGTAGCTCTAAAATGTCTCAGCTGAGATCCAGAATGTGCTTTACTAGGAAGAAAAAAAAAGTGTGAGACAGTCCCTGTTGAACAGCATCTGACACTTAAAGGAACAAGAAAGGATGGGAAACTGGTGCAGAGGCAGGAAGTGACTTCTCCAGTGTTACGAGCAGGGGCCCATGGCAGACCACAGCACACACTGTGTGCAGGCAATGCCCTGGCCTCCTTGGGCAGCTCATCCCAACAGCCCTCAGCCCAGACCCAGCTCCCCAGGCTGCTTCCACCCATGCTGCAGGGGCCTGGGCAGCTCCAGCAGGGCCAGGCTGGCAGCTCATCAGCCCTCTTTCCTTCCCACCGCCTTCCAGCACAAAGTTGATTCGAGTTTAGTGTGGATCACCAGATTTTCTTCATTCCCAACCTCTTCGGGGCAGCAAGGATGGAGGATTTCACCCCACCGCGGCTCACGTACGTGTACAGGTGGTTGGAGAACTTATACCCATGAATGTGGGTGCATCCTACAGCTTTGGATACAAAGACCAAACTCCCTCCCAAGAGGCTATTTCTCATGGCTTTTGAGTTAGCCCTGTTTGGCATATTTGTTTCAGATTTTGGATACGTTAAACAGAAACCTGATTTTTTTTTTTCCCCCATGTGGAGTAATTTTGACATCCCACTGAAATGTGTATTTTTCTGCAAAATAAAGAGACAAGGCTGAATTTTACTCGCTAATTTTGACAATCACAAAGTTGATGGCAAGAACGAGAATGCTCACGTAGAGAAAACCAGCTTAAACTTCCAGCTAGGACATTTATGAAAAATGAGTTAATGCTGTGTAAATTACAAGTATGAGGCATGCCATTAGGAAAAAAAAAAAAGTGCTTTCTGGAACTGCAACATCTGGAATCTACTGCTAACTGTCTGTTAAGGAACATGGAGGGTTTCCCTCCCATCCTAAGGGCACCAGAAAACTGCACTGTCAGTTGAACTCAGAGCTCATGAATCAAGCCTCACCACCCAAAGGAAAAATAGTGCTACTAAAAATGATGACTGGGATTTTAAAGATTTATTTCCTTACATGTGTGACTTACTGCTTCCAAGTAATCTCTTACACTGAAAGTGTAGACTGATTTTTTTCTATTTATTTTTAAACAGAAGCTATTATTCCTCTACTAACACTGGACATTAGAATCTGACACATTAAAAAAATAGCAAATATTGTGAAAGGCAACAGAACTGCAAAACATTAGCTGCAAAGATCTGGAGATACCAGTGATAAAATTAAAAAAGAAAAATGAATTAGTAGAAACAGAAAATCCATTTCTCTTTTCCTAAATTCAATTTTTAGCACTCAGAATAATCAGGAAACAACATAAAAAATGATGCAGCTCATTTATTTCATTGATATTTAAACTTAAAGATAAGCCTGCCAATCTTTAAACTGATAGAATATCATCCCTCATTAGCTGTCATAACACGAAGGTCATTCCTCTTGTCTCTAATGATATTTAATCAAGTCTGCCTTCTAACAGTGAACACCTATAGCTGAAAACGAGAATTCCTCATTCCACATTATCTTCTGAATTATCAATAATGTTTTACAATTCTATACGCTTTTCTTTGGATTAAAGCTTTTTTACTTATGCACCAATCATTCTTCTTACATATCTCTTTCTAACAACCATAGCTACTTTTCTTCTGTAAACTTTCCTTTGGAATGAAATACAGAGTCATATATATATATATATATATATATATATATATATATGGATTATTTGACCTCTTACTATTTGTTCTTTAAAAGGATGACCATTTACAACTATTGCGGAGGCTTAACAAAATAAATTGAAAAAAATGTCATCCAAAATCTTTTGAACTCGAGCAACCTTAAACATTCAGGTCATATTTAATATACGTAATATAATCAAACAAAGGAAAAATGTCATGCCCTTCTGGATACCAAAAGAATCTTATCTCTCTAAAGCAAGAGACCTTTTCACTACTCCAGAACAGTCACTTTCTTTGTTTTTGTAACGGGAAGCATAGTATTTTAAAATACAAGATTTTTCTAGTGATTGGTCTTTGAGTTATTATTAAAATGCTAACACATTTTCTGGCAGATTGCTGCCCCCTCCAATCTGTAACCCAATTCAGCTCTGCGAAAACCCAGCATCTAAGTGAACACCTCTGACAAATTACACCCCTCAGTCCAGATTCCTGATGGCTGTGCAGGCATCAGCACAGCCGTACCCCACAACACACATGGCATAAATGCATTTCAAACCAGAATTGGAGTTTGCAGTGAAAGAAGCAAGAAACACTGAGTTACAGGGAAATCATGTTCACCATGAGATCTCATTTCCTTTGGATCAGGCATACTCTTATCACTTGATTACCAACGGCACAAGACACCAACAGATATCTTGTTTGTCATTTTCTGTTGACCAAGCCATCAACCAAAGTTTATTATGTAAATACAGAATCCTCTTCTTTGGAGTGGCTGTCACCTATTACTATAGTATTGTTGCAAAATTCTCATTTCCAGTGCTCAAAAGATGAGTGGCAGCACATTTGATAAAATGTAAGCCAGCGTTTATTGCTCATTGCCACTGTCTATAGCTTATTCAACAAAATCTTGCACTCAATGAAGAGGCAATGAAGAGAGAATAAGAAAGATCATTCGGAGAAGAGAGCCAATAACCTTTGATTTTGCCTTCTTTTAAATACTCTCTCTCTTAAAGAATATGTTACTTATTACAAATGCAGCATTTTGCTGGTAGCAAAGTTCAGCAATACATAAACAAACTATAGGATTATTAGTTCATTTTCTTACAGGAGTACGTTGTGTATTTCACTTGTGAGGGGAGAATCCTCCTCTCTCTCATCTTGAATCTATTGGATAGTCTAATGTAAATTAATTTCCTACAAAACTTCTGAAAA
Source organism: Elanus axillaris (assembly GCA_026212715.1). Taxonomy (NCBI): domain Eukaryota; kingdom Metazoa; phylum Chordata; class Aves; order Accipitriformes; family Accipitridae; genus Elanus; species Elanus axillaris. Next base: position 18,550,190 of record JANZLQ010000089.1, read on the forward strand.
CTGGCAGTTAGAGAACTTGACTGTTACTAGAGATTCCTCCAGGGAGAAATTACGAATTCCTCAGGGGCAGAAAAACCTTCTGTCAGAGTTGACACTTACTTAGGCATCAAAGAATTCAGCCATGGAATTTAAATCCTTAAGAGATGAGGCTCTGTCTGTTCTCTGCTGCCTCTTGAAATACCTGGCTTTAATCAAGTGATTTGAACTACAATAATATTTCTAGGTTCAGGTTTGGAATCAAGATACAAATGTGCCAGAGAAAAACAACAATCCTGTAAAAGGAAGAGCTCACGTTCTGAGGAAACTAGAAGTAACTATAGGCATATCCTGAAAATGATGGACAAGCACAAAGAGATTGAGATACAGATCATCCTGTTATTTTTATGAAACATCTGGGCTCCTGTTACTCTTAGGCATATCTCACAATCTCCCTCAAACAAAAAAATCAAATGAACAGGAAAGTAGTTTTGTCTTAGCAAGAACACAGAAGTAATGGAACACTATTTAACATAACTGACATGGATTACTTGATGCTGAAAGTGTTTTCAGTTCTTCAATTTAATCCCATCTATTTCAATGATCTTACATGCTTTGGTGTGCTACTGTGCTGCACCCAAAGCCAGGGAAACTCTACCCCCTGTAGAAGTGCACAAGGATGAAGCACTTCAACAACCAAACACTGAGATTACTTCCTTGCTTCTCCCTAACTGCAAGAGAAAGTCTGTCGCAGGTGCTAATGCCAAAGTGCCTCCTGTCTCAGAAAGGTTTGGAAACAGTAACTATAAAATATTTGGTTGTTAGCTTGGAGAGTTGTTTGACAACAAGTTACAGTTCCAAGACCCTCACACTTTTTCTCTGGGGACTATATCCCCCATATAAAAAGGGGAAAAAAATGTATAAGGGTTATTTAGGGTCTCAAAAAGCTGAACTTGAAATCAGTAAATCCAGAAAGCTCTAATAAATTCCCTGGCTAAAAACGCGGGCTATAAAATTTAGGCAGCCATTTCAAGGTCAAGGAAGTATTCAAGAAAACCAGAGAGCAGTTATACTTCAGCCCTATAACAGAGTTGCTAGAGCAACATTTGCCCAGAACAGGAATGAAGCAGCCACACTCGTACAGAACAGGCAGATGCAAATGGCAAAGCTGAAGTGATTCCTAGCTCTTTTGACTGGAGAACATGTATCCTTACAAAACTTCACAAATTGTAATGTCTTCCTTAAGGAAATGCCTGGTTATTGCCTCTTCTTCAATGAGCAGTAGCCAAAAAAGAACTCAGCGGACTTCCCTAACCGCATGGTATGTTCAACCAGCTAGGGAGTCGGACTAGTATCATAGATGCAGCCCCAAGTACCCCATTCCAAACTCAGAAATGCATTGCCATTTTACAGGTACACATATAAAGAGGGATGTATGGGGAGAAGCAGAATTAACTAGTCATAGCGATTTTCAATATTGCATAGAATGTCAACTCACACAAGCATCAAGTCAAAAAAGTGCAGGTTTCAAGTATATAGAATTTATAGGAGAAAAATTTATACAACTGCAATCAACTTCCTCTTACATATTTCTAAGGGTCCAACCTGAGGTATTATAAGGCCAAGAAGTACTCCTGTATGCCCTTATAAAAAGTGATACTAAAAGATTCTGTCCATCTATTTCCACAATTCATCTTTCTTCCTTTTTAATTAAGAAGGTCAAGTTTCCAGGCTACCAGATATATTGAGAAAGATGAGTGTTCAGCAAAGGTGGAGTAGCAGTAGTATTCTGCAAACAGCCTTGAAATTGGTTCTTGAAAAGAGAAAAGTATGTGCTGTGTTAGGAGGTTTTGTGCTTGTGTGAATCGACATTGTTGTCTTTTGTAGGTTCTGTCTGCGGCAGAAGAGACATCCTTTCAGGCATTAACACTGGGCAAACACAGTGGTCAAATTCTGTAACAGCTACTCAAATGAATCAAATTCTACAAGGCCTTCTCCCAAATTAAAAATGCAAACGATGAGTAGCAAGAATTTGGGGCCTTATTCTACCATATCATTAAGAAAGAGCGGTTAGATAATCTGTACCGAGCCAAGCAACTGGGTATGCCATGAAGCTTGCATGTGAATGCATACATACAGGTTTTGTTCACAGGGATAGTAATGGAGGATTTCTGGAAAAAACATAAAATAAGAAAATACCTTACATGATATCAGCTCTTTCAAGAATTCTATACAGCTTATACCTAACAAATTTTCAGCATAAATTACAATGATATTATTTTCTGCTCTCATTGACTTTTAAAATTGCATGCACTGGTCAGGATATCAAACTATCCACAGTTTATGTCCACAGGTAAAAATCTTTTCAGCACACATAGGTCAATAACTTTGTTTATTTTGTTAGGATTTTTTAAAGCATTTTTGTTCAAATTGTATATATATTTACCCAGCTGAAAAGGGAAATGATAACTTTAAAAGCCAAAACAAAATATGAACAGCACACCTGAGAAGTAATGACAGCTCCCCTCCTCCCCCACAATACCCCCTCACAAGATTCAGGACTAATCTTCCCTTGCCTTTGTTAGTTGTGACATTTGTCCTTAGATATTGACAACCTAGAAAGGTTAATCTCAATTTTTTAATTAATTACAATAACCTAGTATGGAAGCAAAATTCTATCAGGAATCAATCCACGTGAGTCACTTTAAAAGCTCTCAGAAAAATTAGGTAACTTAAAGCTAACATAAAAAGAAAATCAATTAAAATATTTTATGCCAATTTCCCTTTTAACTCTCTTCAAAGTAATTACAGTATATCAAAAGGGTATTGCATGTTATGCGTTTGTTATTTATTCCCATTCTTAAGTGAAAGCAATTATCAAAATATTACTGGAATATCTTTTGTCACTGCAAGCTTAAAATGTAACTAAGAAAAACTCTTCACAGTTTGTTCTTCAAAGGTTCAATAACCAAGTACAAAAAGTAGCAGCGAAAGATCATGTGTCTTAGAAACATACACACACACACACACATATGTATGAAAGGAAAACACACTCATATCCTTTTAGGGCTTCCCTACAACGCAAGCGTTGTACAGACTAAACACCAACCTGCTGCAGTTCTGGCTGCAGATGAAGTCCCTGGCACAGACTGGTTCCCAGTGCAGAGACGGTACCACCAGCATCACCAACTGGCCCCAGCGCCTGCTGCCGTCCCTCCCCAGCAGCAAGGGCCAGCACCACCCCGCCTCTGCTGGCAGGACCTCACGATGATATTCCTTACCCCTCTGTGGTCAGAGCAGCCAAGCACTAGTATCAGGGTTCAGCTGAGCTAGTAAGGCTTCTTTTGAGCTGACCCTGTTAGAGGTAGCTCCATCACTGACTGTGATGAGGGGCTGGCAGCCTCTAGCAGCAGGGGACTGACGAGCAGAAGGGCTCATACCCATGATTCAGGCAGGTCTCCAGCTGGCACAGGCAATTCTGGAAAAGAACATCTTTCCTTAGACTTGGGTGCCTCACTAGATACCTTTAGTCAGAAAATGAGTTTGTCACTCTTCCATTTGCTTTAAGTCAGATTAGAAGACAGTCACATAAGGAGCTATAAGCAAGCCATTTTTTTCTCAAGTTAACTTTGGCAATGTTGATTTACACATTACTTCTTGATGATGCCCAAAAGCTCTCTGAGACAAGGTCAGCACCCTTTCCATTAAACGCAGCTAGTTTGATCACCACCCCAACACAGTCGGTCCCATTGGTTTTAGCAAGTTTCAGCTGCCTGGCAGCAGAAGTTACAAGATGGCCCAGTGACATAACGAATCAACATGAAGGGGAGGCTACTGAAAGAGGGAGTGTTTCTCCCTAAACAGCATCTCCTTTTGGTATTGCCAAAGACAAGTGGGTAGAACAGACCATTGGTCTGATCAGCTGAAGTCTTATGTTCCTCTATACACAGTTATTGCAGGAATGATTCTGAGTAACTGCCCAAGTTGACTGGAAACACTCATTCCTCATATATGAACAAATAAAAATTTGTAATGAATTACGAGGAACCTGAGCCAGATCTGATCAGTGGATAGATTAGTCGCATAATTCTCTGAGCATGCAATTCAGCTTCATTTTTGAGTTTAGCACGCTTTCATAGATGGGCTTCACCACTTAGGTATTTAGGCACAAGCCCAGACAACCAAAACAATCATCCTAGCAGGCCTTTTGCTATATTAGCTCTAAATGCAGCTTTCAACTGAAGTGTTTTGTCTCCAGCCTTTCTGTAATGCAAACAGAATTGTTTCTTAGTAGTTTTCATGTGGCTGCCATTATACAGTATATCCAAAAGAAGGCAATGAACAGTAACACAGAACAAGGTTAATTTTTGCTTACTCCATGACTTACACCGATTCTGTGTCTTTAAAATATTAGATTAATTAGATATCTAATTATGCAAATAAACTATATAAGTGTGCTATAGGCTGTCAGATAATTTGATATGCTTCTCAAAATCATTGTGTAGTCTGTGTGGCCCCCTCTTCCTCTGCAGGGTGCTTGAAAGCAGGGTTGCATGAGCTGGGGACAAGCCCCAGGGTCGTGAAGGGACACGCAGAATGTCCTCACAGAAGAGAAGGGACCTCAGGCTCACAGGCATCACAGCTCCTGGTCAAAATCTCCCCTTTCTCTGCAGGTAGATATATCTTCAGAACCAAGTTTCAGGAAAATAAATGGAGGAAACATTCCCCAAGTAAAAGAGTTTACTCCAAATCTCTTTGAGAAAAACTGCTTCTGTTACTTCAAACTGACATCTGAGCATGTGCAGGGGGATATTTGCAGGGAAGAGAGCATCCCTATTTAGGGCTAGCTAATACTGCAAACGTGATCCGATCCAGATTTTAAGATACAAGAAGAATCATGCATATCCTATATATTTAAGAGCACTCCTATACCTATCCTGAAAAACATTTGCCAAAAGTGGTAATCGAGCAGGAAAACACCAGCAAAATTTCAGCAAAATTTTTAAATCCTTCTAAGATTTTTTTTTTCTTTCTGTTCATCATTACTATAAGCATTTAACAGGACAGGCAAAATACCTGAACTTTCTCTTTCAAAAGACATTATGAAAGTGACCTAACAAAAATATCTAGGAAGTCAGAAGGCCATTTTACTTTCACGTTGTCATATTAGCTGAAATAATCCCGCAAGTTTATGCAATCACTAAATAAATATGTCAATATGACATTCCATTTTGTATATAACAGAAATATATTAAGTAGAAAAAACTAGTGAACACATTCAATTCTTTTTCCATGCGATACGTCTTTTCAGTTATGATTTGCTGACAGTTGCTGTCAAAATCAACATGTTTTCTCATGCCTTTTCTTCTGAACACGAGTAATTTTAGATGACACTGAAGACTTGAGTAATTATTCAAGACCTGTAGCAGTAGTATGTAGCACAATTATCAGGGGCAGCAGCAGCCACCCTTGTTTAAAATATTTAGAAGACATTTTTCGTGTTGAGACAAGTACATTACATTTGTAAGCAAATGTAAGACTTCTCTCCCACCTCTTAAGGAAATCACTTCTAATCCAGTAGTAATGTGTTGCTTATAGTGGGTACTAAAATAGCTGCTTTTCCCCTTTACCTTAGGACCTCAGGCAGATGTTATTAGGATTTTTACCATCAAAGAGGACTGGGACCCTGCACAGAGTGCAAAACCCTAGCTTCTCCTGGGGGCCTGAATCAGCATATCTATTGGGATAGGCCTCACCGGCATCAACAGGCTTTTGGTTTCTAAACATGTGTGGCAGGCAGACCCTGACCGTGTATACTTGGTGAAAGGAAGGATGCTTTGAGGATTTATACAGTGATTAATGTGGATCTACTTTGGACTATTAAACCATTAATTTCATTTTACTGGTGGAGCTTTTCTGCAGTTGAAACCAGATGAAGGTGCTAAATTTGCAAGTTTAAGACCAAACAGCAGATCAGACCTTTAATATTGTACCTTTGAATTTCATTAAGACAGAGATCTTTCTAGCAAGACATTAAGCACGATTTATTTACTAGTATATGCATCCTGTTTTCAACTTAAGAGTCAAGGGCCAATTGATAAATAAAGGAAATAGTCTCAAGAAAGCACCGTCTTAAACTGCCTGCTCTCTGCAGAATTTATTTTGACTATGTTCAGAGCACTGGAATGGTACCATTATGGCAGTTTGGTGTTACGGAAGTAGAACAGTATGAAAACAGAGCTGAAAACAAGGAATAAGGATGCTTATAACAGATCCAAGACCATGACTCTTCATTTATGGTTGTCAGGCCGTCTTCATTCCGAACTTTGTTTCTGATCCATGCTTTGTTAAAACAAAACCAACAGAAGGATCCACTTTAAACCATTATACCTAGCCAAGAAGTCTTGCCATTATTTCTTAGTCTAGAAACCATTTCCTCACTGATAGAACACTGAAATTTCTGAGATCCATTCATGTACTTGTCTGATCCATTTCTGATAAGGTCTGCAACAAGAGAAATAAAAAAAAGCCTTTCTTTTTATTTGAAATTTCTCAGACTTTGTATAAAATCTCAGAGAAACAATCCTAGAATGTAGGAAGGAAATCAGAGAGGATGTTTTTGAGCTGGAGGGTAGTGAAAACTTAATATTTTGACTTTTAAAAACACATCATAATCCAAAATAAGTCTCCTTTTAGAATGTTAAGTCTTACTCAAAGACTGACAAACTCAAGCACAGACGTCAGGCATCGACAACAGCAAGTTACACTGTCACTTCAATAAATTGTGACTGTGACCATTTAACAAAAACTAATCACCTTCTGACAGTAACTGCCTAGATATGAGTTACCAGGTCTGATAACATGCTGAATTAGTGTTAGTAATGCTGTCAAGAATCACTCATACTTTATCAACCACGCAGTAAAGCAGTGCACTATGTCTCATATCACATAAAAAGCAGCACAGTGAACATGGGGAGCTTTAAAGCCCATCAAGTGCATGCAGAAAGCTAACAGAAAATAAGGATTCTCAGCACAGAACCTGAATTTGCATGGAAAAGATGTCCCAGAAGGGCACAGAATTGAGTATCAGAAAATTTTAATTGAGCCAGCAACATGCCCTAGTGGTGAAGGCTAATGGTATCCTGGACTACATTACAACAAGCTGTGATCTTCCCTTCTATTCAGCACTGGTAAGGCCACACCTAGAATACTGTGCCCAGTTCTGGGTACTAGGTGACCCTGTTTGAGCAGGGGGATCGGACTAGATGATGCCCCAAGATCTCTCCCAACCTCAACCAACCTGTAAGTCTGAGAATTCACTGTTTTATTTCCTTTGTGACTTCTGGTAAGTCACCTAAGGGTAAACACAACCGTCTTCCTACCTAAAAGGCACTTCAGAGTAGGGAATCTAAAATTTGGATGTCCCTGCTGGACATGTGGATCCTTAATTGCAGCACAGGAAATCTCTGAAGGGGACCCAAACCAAACAAGCCCCCAAAGCAGGAGAAAATGAGAGGTACAGAAGTGTATACAAACCTCTACACTTTCCCCAGTGTTCAAGTACTTTCTGAAAGACTCACAACTGTTGAAGTCAACAATACAAGATTAAGATTCAGTGCATTTGTTTGCTACCTCTAAAACGTAGCACAGGGCTTCCCTTCCGTATAGGACACTGAGTGCTTAAGCCACTGTATAATGCTGAAATACCAGATAAAAATTGGAGGCAAGAGAAGTACCAAGACTGATGGGAATTTGGTGTAGTCAAATTGCTATACTTCAATGCACTTGAAAATAAAAGAAAAATTTGAATTTTAGGAGGGAAAATAACTCAGTTAAATTCAGATAGCCCATGAACAACAACTAAAAAAACCCAAAATTAAATGAAATGCACTGACAAAAAGCGCAGTAATAGTTCTCAGTCAAAACTTACCTACCTACTTGCAAACCAATAACACAGAGTTCCTAGGACAATTATGTGCTCAGTGAGACTATTATGCTTCTGGGAAGTATTCTGCTCACTTCTAGCTACAGTTTTGAGTGGCATTTATCAACACTGTAATTTTCCCATCATACAGCCCTCACGTCACAGTAGGCGGTAACTCTTTTTATTTTTATCCTCATTTTTCAGACAAGGAGGCTAAGGCAGAGATTAACAAATCTGAGAAAAACACATAGGATGGGCTTGGAACTGACCAAGTCCTGACAACCAATTTAGTTCTCTGACAATTAAATCACATTCTGAGTTCAAAAGCTCTGGCAAAGTGCCTGCATGACTAGATACTTGCCTACCTAAAATTTGTGGATTTACAGAATTGGGCTACAAATCTCACAAGAGCATGGTCTCACAAACATCCTAGGGCATCCAAGGCTGCCTCTGCATACCCAAATGTGCAGACAATCCAGGCATGATGCACCAAGTAGATGTCCAAGACCACCCAGCAGCCCAGCATAGCAACAGGAGCTGGCAATCATCAATGCAACCCAACTTATTGTTTAAGGCTGTAATTAAACTTCCCTGAATACACAAACTTGTTTCATTCAATAATTGTTTTACTTGCCTAAAATAAAAACTGGAAGCAGTTAATTTGAGCTATATGGTTTGTGCGCATCTGCTTTTCAAAATATATACCCGAGTTTTTCATTAATAACATGCACTTTACTGAAATGCACTAGAGAAGAGTTTAATTTCCCTTTTTCTCCAGCCACAAGAAAGCACTACTGGCTCAAATCGAAGCTAAATTAAGCCACTGGTCTTTTCAAAGCATGTGCCAAGAGACACTGCCCTCAAAAAAGCAGGCCCACAACAATGTAAAACAAAGGAAAAGGAAAAAGTAATTTACTGTTTAGGATGTTTAGCTTGAATCCCAATCTCTATTCCCTGCTCTGCAGCCTGAGCTTGTGAACCAGCACTCTCAATCAGACGGCACCAGGCTCATGTCTGTGGTAAGGGCAGACCTGTCAGGTCACACGCTCCGAGTGTGGGACCCACTGGGTTGCCCTGCCCTCACCTTCCCGCAGCACAGCACCTGCACCTCACACGTACACAGCACACTGCTGCCACTTCTGGCACCCACTTATGCCTGCAGCACTGGAGCCTGCTGCTAAACAGGTACCACAGGTGGTGTGCTGCAAAAGGACCTGCCCTTCCTACCAGGATGCTGTACTTGGAGACGTCCTCTGAGGAGCAGCCCCATTCCACCACTCCTCCCCTTGCCACGACGTTCCATCTGTGTTCATGCCCCAATGGACCATGTCCCTCATGCACAACCTTCCACAGCAGCACCCGGTTCACACAGTTGTAACAGCAGTTTCAATTTCAGAAGTAACTTGCCTGTGAACTGACAGTTTTAGGAACCCCTAACTTGCCGCTTTTTTCTTCACAGCATCTTCAGTGGCATATCCAACTAAATGGTCATTTGCAGAGGCTTAATGCAAAACAGGAGAGACACCAATTATTTCATTTACATATCTTGCTGCCCACAGCTCAGCTTTCTTCCTTTGACCTCCTTATTTAAGTAGCATCACTATAATATTGACCAAAAAAAGCATCCAGCAAGAGTTTGATCTTGCAAGTTCTGGGGTACATTCTGGCAAAGTTAGCCAATGAATCAGCCAAAAGTTCAATTTTCAGCACATACTGGGTTAGAAACGAAGGTATCCTTTAGGAGCAAGTTCTTGAAGCAAGAGCTTGGCAAACCAGTGAGGCTAAGAGTCAGCATCTGGTTGGAGAACATAAACCAAAGCTAGGGAATATATACATATGTGAGATCATTTCCTTACCACACAAGGAGTCTACCATAGTTACAATTTCCTCTTCAATTTCAGACTCTCGCAAGGCAACTTGAACAGACATAGGCAAGTAGCTTACTTGCAAAATCTTGTAATGTCTCAGCAACAAATAAAAGCAATTAACATATTAATCACAAAAAATATATTTCCCATTTCTTAAATTCCAACATTTATTTCCTTATTGCTTCTGTAGTTTCTTTCTACTCCAAAAAGTGTGCAGATTTTCACACTTAACACCAATAGTTTCACTGATGTCAGCTCATCAGTCTACTTGGGGCCCAGTTTGGCCTGGTTTTGAGCTAACCGGAACTGGACATTAAAACACGCTGAAAACATCTTGAGTTTCCCGTAAACATTATAATTTTCATTATTCAATATGCATACAGGCTAAATGTAATAAAAACTAGACTATAGCAACCAGCTGACTCAAAGTCCTTTAGCCACAGTTTATTGAATCAACATCAGCAATCAACAGCCGTAAGCAAAATGTGATAATAGCAGACTTTGTTTACTTAAGCAAAAAAGAGTTAAGTCCAACTTTTTTCTGATAGCTAAGAACTGACACGATAAAACTCGTTACCATAATCAGACAGAGAAAGAGGACTGAATGATCATGGAGAAAAAACTTTTTCCTGAATTCTAGATGTTTAAGTGAATTCTGAAGTTGAAATCCAAGATGTCTGGGGTTGAGATTCCTTAATGGAAGAAATATAATTTGGGATGGGAAGGCAGTACTATGTAGCACAAACTTTTCATTGCCTTTAGGTAAAGTTGTCTGTATGGGCATTGCTACTCCAAACTACACTATGGCATAGAATACTTGATGACAAACACAGTGGGGCTTAAGCGCTTGCTGATGTGGGTAAAGCACAAGAAGAGGACAGTGGTCTACAGGGTACAACAATCCCCCAGGAAAAAATAGACACAAAGGGCTTCTCTCACTTATACCATGGCCTTTCTGCTGCTTTGATCAGCCAATGAAAAGACCTATATATATATAACTTTAGCACAACAAAACTTTCTAGAAAGGCCATAGCATGAATGGGAATTGGGACCAAAATCCCTTCTTTTCATAAACATTTTAAAAAAAACAACTTAAAACCTCAGCAACCTAATAAAACACATGGGAGGTTAAAAAGTAAAACTGGCTTGTTTCTAAAACAGGTCTTAATATAGTATGCCTGTAATGAAAAATGGTAAATGAAAAGCATGCCGATTCCCGTTATTCTTTGAGTTAGACCATGCCCTTGGGTAGTATACAAAACCCCAGAAATGCAAAATATGAAAGTAATAAACATACAATTGCTCAGAACTTGATAATGATCTCTGTGAAACAAAATCTGAGGAATTTTGGTAGGCTTTGATGACTCTGAACACAGAATTAAGCTGAATGTATTTTAAATTAAACCTAAAATAAAAACAGCTGCTGGAAAACATGCATGACCAAATTCTTCATCTCAACATGTGCTGCTTTTGGCTATTTTCTTTTAGATTTTAAAACTTCACTGGCATTCTCTATATTCAACACCATTATGAAGCAAAGTATAGTAGCTACTATTGGCATTCAGTTAAGCCAATCTAATTTTACAGATGTTTGTTTAACAGCTAAGAACCCCTGCTATTTCCACCAGTGAAGGATTATACCACTAAATAAATTTATTCACTGTGGTAGCTGCAATTCCATGTGCAATGGTGCCTAAGAGATATACAGTCATCATTTAGGTTCATGAAGTTCATCCCACTGCTCTGCTGGCAACCTTTAAAGCCTAATCACAGAGAAAAAAGAAAGACTGCTAATTAATTTTCCAGAGTTAATTTTAAGAACAAAACAAGGTGGATATGTAAGTGGAATTCTTCCTATATTAAAAATACTTATTTCATTAAAAAAAAGATTTAGACTGCTTGAGAAACAGGGCAACAATACAGGAGAAAGACACAGAAGAAATTTACTTGGTTTGCTGATACATATAAAAGAGACTATCCCATCACGGCAAGCCAGAGGGCAAACTTAACAAGATGTATAGAATACGCTTTGACTCATGATTGAATTACCAAACAAAAGATATCCATGTCACAGTGGAAATGCCCTAATCAAATAAACTTAGAAATACCATTTATTTGGGAATCTGACCTCCTATTCTCAATTATACAAGATTCTGTGGAAATTCAGGAGGGATACAAAACATAGCGCATTCTGCAGCACTTTGAATTGGAAAAGCTTTCATACTTGCAATGTTTTTGTAGATATCAAAAAACTGTAAAACATGTATATGCATAGATCCCTTTGTACTTGATAGGATGACAGCAAAAACATAAGTAATTAATTTCACAGTGCATGTCTAAAAACAGTTTTCCGTCCCATACTCAGCTTTAAAACCCTGAGATCTTAAAAAAATATCCTAGGTCCTAAAAAAAAAAAAAGTCCTAAACAACTCATTTTTGTGAAATTGTTTCTTACTTTGTTTTAATCACCTTGTAGCATCTGCATGTCTCAGAAAACTCTACAGAGTGAAAAGACAGGTGTCTTCATTAGCCTAAAAACTAAAGGCCCATAACCATTGCCAAAATAAGGCAATATTAACTCTACCTAAACACCAGAAGATAACAATTTTTAAAAAGCTACCCATAAATCTGAAATGTAATGAAATGTAGACAGAATAAAGATTTCCATGGAATAGTTTTATGCATTCTGGAAAAACAACCAAACAGAAAACCAACCCAGTCCACAGGCTACACTATTGATAATGCATCCCAGTACAAAGACAAGCTTTCTGCAAGGCATAATTCTCAAGGGTTTCATATAACCAACTTATGCATAAAGCTGTCCACCACAGGCATGGCACATAATACAGGACAAGAGAAGAAATAGAGCTTTATTTGCTAAAAGTCCTTAACAGTGACTACTCCAGCTCCAACAGCTGTCTGCCTCCGCAAAATCCCAGTGTCTTCACGTAACTTGGCTACAAGAGAATGAGATGGGATTGAAACAACTCCAGGGTTTCAGATTTACTCTTTCCTGACCCATGGAATATTCATTTCACTGCTCCTTCTTCCCTCTAGAAACCCTGACTAGTTGAAGGGACCCCCTGGCCTCAAACTGCCTGCCATAAGGCCCGGCTCTGCAAGTACCGGGCTATTTGAGGCAACAACTGTACAGCTGAGGAGAGTTTAAATGAAAGTAATGAAAAAGGTCAGAAATCTAAAGAATTTAACAAATAAAAGCTGAAGAAACTGGCAGCAGGCAGCATGAAGAAGATACACTCAGAATCTTAAAATATGCAAAAACGTGCCACATATAAGAATAATCTGTTCGCTATATATTTACAAGAGAAATCCTTACAAGTAATAACAAGTTGTGAGGGAGATTTAAGTTAGAAATCGAGAGAAACTTTCTTACAGTGATAACAGAAAAACTGGAAAAGACTATCTGGGGACATTATAATCTCCATCATAAGAGGTCTTTAAGAAGAGTTTAAAGAATGTCTGTTAGGAATGGCTCACAGATAATTATTCTTTCCACAGGCAGGTTATGGGCTACATGACATGCAGAAGTCCATCTGCCAACCCTATTCCTGTATGATTAGAATAGTTATTTGCTGCATAGATAAAGCATTTTTCATTAAATACTGGCACAGAGGACAACACTGAATACCTGTGTGAAATTATACCACAATCAAGTCAGTCCCCGAGCCCCCAAAAGCATACCATTCCAATGAGACTGAGTTTCTCTGGTTGGAGGTCTCTGCCTCTTTCCTGAATCCTCAGTGACCAAAGATTTTTTTGCCAGACAGCAAGTACTTGGGACCAGTGGTTTCAACCCTCCTGATGGCATGTGTTTTCTGTGCATTCCTTTGTTATAGGACAGTGCACTGTTTTCCCCTGCACTTTATGTATTTGTAGTTTCAAAGACATTGTTGGGCTCTGCTATTACCCACCTGTTACTCTTCACAGGAATGCAATTCCAGAATTGAATATTAGTTGAAATTAATTTGAAAGGTAAATAGGATAACAGGTTAATTTTGAAGAATCAGATTGAGCTTGCAGTACTAGCTGTAAGGATTTTTTTTTTTTTTTTTAACTTGGAAATAGAGCTGGAATACTGTCAGAAAACATGACAGCCCAAAATTTAGAATAGCAATAAATCACAGCTTTTCACAAATGGCCTTTTTATTCACACCCGTGCGGCCATTGACATTTTGACTTGCATGAATGGAAGATATTCTCTCCAGCACTTGATTCCCATAGCACCAGTCCCTGCAGAAAGTTTTCAACAAGAGCAGCAGGCTTCAGGACTTGCCACTATTAATTATTCTGTATTAAAAGAAGTGAAACTTTCATCATTTGAGAAACATTCTCCAAATGTGACTTTTTAAACAACCCAAGGCAAAAGAGAAAAAAATGTTTAAAAATAAACTTTCAAATAGAGACCAAATAAACTGGGGGGGACGGGGCGGACACAACAACACAGGAAGAAGCTGGAGGACAACCAGTTCTCAAAACAAAAGTCACAAAAATGAATAAGACACATGCATGTAATTCAGGTTATATCAACCTTGAGTTTATTCCTGAACTTCCTTACCAGTCCACTTCAACATTAAATTTTTCCCTTTATTATTACTGCTTCAAAATTGAGAACTCAAAAAAGAGATTTCTCACCAACAGGAAAACGGGTGTTGAAACAAATACTTTCCAAATACTCACAACATTTGAGAGGTTAACTACAACCAAAACAATAGTTGACATTCTCTCCATCCCTGCCTTCCACCTTTGCCTACTGAATATGAAAATTACCATATACAGCATAATCTTAATGTAGCAAATATTGCAGTTCACTCCCAACGAAGGCAGACACATTTGACGAAGCTCCCCCCCACCCCTTGCAACCACATGGAGATGATATAGTTCAGCTGAAATGCCACAGCAAATATTACCTTCTTTGTCAGTTTTCCAAGTTTTTCAACAGTTTATTGTGGGCATTTTACTCCATTTAATCAGGATCTATTTACTAAATTAATTCTAAATGATGTCAAGGTTGTCAGGCATCTGACCTGTAACTGAGAGACTGCAAATTCTATTAAAGCGGTGAGCAAGCCAGTTTCCAGTAAGAAGATGTGCAAGAGCACAATAGCAGCCATTTCAACATGTTTTATTATGAACGTTTTATGTTGTTCTTGACCAAAAAAAAAGAAAAATTGCAGAAAATTAACATGATTTTTAAATATGAGAAGGACTTGTTTTCTCTTTCATCTTCTCAGTCAAAATAGGTCAATCACCTATTCTTAAGTATATGGACATAACACCTATATTTCAGAAGAGAATTTAGGAAAGTCACATAAATGTCAAACTAATCAGTTACACATAAAAATATTAATGTTTGATGTCACATCATCAAAATATCCCAGAAAACATGTTCACTATGGATCCTACCATTGGAGTTCACCAGACTTAGCTCTTGATTATTTGGAGCAGAATTGGGACCTAATTTAATAGTTGTAAATAATATTACTTCAACTTCCAATTTACTGCTTAAACACAATACATACACTTTGGGTATATTATCATCACTTCCACACTTAAGACCTACCGCTTTCTTTAGAAGATGTGTTTGAAACAGCTCAAAACTATGGAAATAAAAACCAATAATTTTATTTAAATGAATTTTTTGTATCTCAACATTGTAGCAAACTATATGAATATAGTCTTGCATAACTTACGTTCAGTATGTTTAGAAAGCTTCTGTATTTACACCAGACTATCAAACAAGTTACTGTAACAATTTGTACTTGAATATTCCTCGTCCATAATCTTGAATGTGGATTGCACTGTAACAAAATGTTTTGTGACAGAAGAATGCAAAATGCACACTTACAAGTAAATGAGATGGATATATAAAATTATGTTAGATAATATGACTTGAAAGCTGAAGAAACTTCCACTCAAAAAGCATGGCAATAAAAAGGAATAAAAAGTATATTTTGCTATGTAAATCTCAGTATTTTTTTTCCTCTAAAGAGTATTAGCTCCCTAAGTAATTCACAATTAATAGACCTGTTCTTGACAGAAAATGCATATCTTATTTAAAAGGATGAAAAGTTTGTTACTTTTACTGAAGCAGATTTAAGTTTCTAAAAACTGCAAGCAGCATAAGCACTTCTTCAGAGAGGTAGTTCTCCTCAGAGGTATAATCTTACCATTTTCAACAGGGGCCTGTTAAAAGAATTTATTTGTGAAAGGATAATCTTCTGCAGTTTGAACTTTCTCACCAAGCTCCCTTCTCATTGCTATGCAGTGTGGGAGGTAAGTCTGCTTGCAATGCTAGCCATGTCTATCGAATTAGAACTAACCTTTTGTTCCAGTTATTTTCTCTGCAACTTTTTGCCATCAGTAGCTCCTCCAAAAATATACTTTTGTACTTTTGAAGCCTTGTTGTCTTTCAGATGATTCACTGACAAACTGATTCAAAATAGGAAAATGTCATCATTTTACGGGAAGCCATTCAGGACTTTTTGCAGAAGACAGAAATACATCTACTTTGTGAATGCTAGCCATACAGCAATGTAATAATAAAAGGAACATCGTCTAAGATATTGTAACACTAAATTATACTAGGGTCCAAAATTAGAGACCAGAAAACTGATTTCCACTACTTATAAGACAGAATAGCATGATTCAGACAGTAAATCAGTTTCAGGAAGAAAAAAAAACATAGAAACAATTCACACTAGTAATATATGTAAACACAATAAGGATATCAAAGAAAGATTGATGACTATAGTAGTCATTTCACTTTATGGAAAATAAATATTTCTTGGGGAGTAAGTACCATGCAAAAAAAATTACAGTTTGTTCACTAAACATTATAAACACATATAAAACCATAAAACACACATGCAAGTACCCTGAAATGCAAAATACAAATAATCCCTGGTCTCTGAAGGAAAAGCACACAAACAAACAAGCAAGCATATAAAATTAAAAAAAAAAAACTTATTAAGCAGACACTAGTGAGGTATCAAGAATGGAACTTCATCACAATCTTAATCAAAAAATAGACCTTGATATAAAATTCATCTTCAAATATATGTATGGCTTCTCTTTTTTTTATTCAATGCTCTGTACTGCATTTTCAAAGTATTAAAAAAAATCTTGGTAAAATCATTTACTGTAGGAGTAGCAGTGGGGAATGTGGCAAAGAACAAAAAAAAATCAGTCTCTTTGTTAGCCAAGCCACAAAGCATCTACAGAGCCTAATTCATCATGAAAATGCCAGGATGCCTGACAGCTGATTGACAGATCAGCCCTCTACTCGCTCCCTCTCCCCTCACAGAGGAGCCCCTTTGATATATCGTGCCTGTTCCTCCTGGAAAGAACAATTTCTGTGAAGCGTGGTCATATGCAAGAGCTTAGCTCAGGAAAAAGAGAACAGGTTGAGCAAAAAAGTCTTTCGCAGGACAGCTGGGAATTTGCTTGGTGGAGGAAACTTCTTGCCTGGTGTATGGAAGCATTTCCACACATCTTCCTTCCTTCCTCCCCCCGGGCAAGGAGGATTGCTGCGCTCTCCAGGCACGCAGTCCCCGTGCAAGGCACCAGCCTTTGGCAGGTGGCCACAGGGGTCTGGTGTTCCCTGAAACCCTGCTGCTGCTACCTGGGGCCTGGGGCTGCCATCCCACCTGGGCACTGGAGGAGCAAGCCCTGGCTGTGGTACAACTACACTAGCAACCCAAGTCATCCTCCACATGTAGTGTCAAGGATCATGGGTTCAGCCTTTCTAGGTGTCAGTCAGACTGCTGCTTGCTTTAAAATTAAGCCTATGTTTAAGTGCTTTATGGGACTGGGGCCAGAATACTCAGTTTCTTGCAGAATTAAGCCCTGTGTTTTTATAGCCATAATGTTAGCTCAATCCTTCTGCCGAGCAAACTTCTCCCTGAGTTTTGTTTATTTTTCAGGACTGAGGTCAGTGAGGGGTGGGGGTTAATCTAAAGTACAGTGGTTTGATGGCTATGTACACTGAAGGCACTTTATACTGAAAAGAAGTTATGAAAGTATGCTCAATTTCTTGGTCCTTAACTCTGCAAGGGACAAGCACTGGGATAAGTGAAAGTGAGGTTCCCCCATTATATCTGTGAAAGAACAAATTATATGTAGATGAAAAAGTAAATCAAAATAATACCAAGTAAAACGGCACTGTATAGTTTATGCTTTCAATACATAGATTTTCTCTGTATATTTTAAAAATCTAAAACTCTAAGACAAAAGAACAAGGAAAACAAGGGAGTACTTCGAAAAATACTTCAGAAGCGAATGCCTAAACAAAAACACCCTCCACATCACCCCCCAAAACAGAGATTATTTTTCTAATCGTTACCAATGTGTTGGTGAGGAATGACTGTAAAATGACCCTAAACTTTTATAATCAACGACCATCATCTTCAAAAAACAAAGGAAGAAACTCTTTAGTTTAGGAACTTTGTGGGAAAGCCATCTCACATCACCTTCCTTCCTTTCCCAGCTGGTAGCAATGACTGGGTGGGACAACACAGCTGAAGAAGAGACATGCTGGCTACTCTGGCTGCAGTGAGACAATCTGCAAGGGCAGGTGTGGAAGAGAGGAACTGGGCTCTATCCTACACACCCTGCAAGGCTGCACAGCTTTGAAGACTATGCAATCCCAGCAAATTTTAGAAGCTTTGTTTCCCTTCTGCTATTAAAGCAAATGTACTTCCTTGGAGAATTTTTCCTCAGAAATTAATTTAAGAAGTGTGGAAAAAAACATTCATCAATAATGGAAAAGAATTTACTGTCTTAAGGCTTGACTCAAGAAAATTCAGCTGCTATGAAGCAAAAGTAGCCATGAGGTCTTTGGCAGCAAACCAGTGAGGCACAGACTTTCTTGTTCTCTCCCTAACCTTTCATAAAACATTTTACAAATAGACAATATAGACAGGGAAAACTGGAACCACTCAGACCTTACAATGACAAGCTAATATTCATAGTCTTACTCTCCCATTAGTGCACAAAGTAAACCAGCCACTACAAAAAAAAAAAAAAAAAAAAAAAAAAAAAACAAAAAAAAACCAAAAAAAAAAAACAAAACCCCCCACAAAAAAAAAAAAAAAAAAAAAAAAAAAAAACAAACCAAAAAAAACCAAAAAAAAAACACAAAAGCAAAATAAACCTTCTTTTTTTGGCTAGTTAGCTGGTTTTGTTACTTGGATCACAATTTTTGATCATCCCCTCCCAGGTATCGCATGGGAGGAGCAACTGTGATCTTAAAGGATTTTGATACTAGTATCCCCTCCCACCTCACTAGATATTTATTCTCTCAAGACTATCTTTCTACACAATTCTGTATTCACTGTCACTGTAAAATTATTGTTTTACTAAACTGCTTAGCCTTAATTCTCTCTGCTGAAGTTTGACCATTCACAGTGAATGAGAGAAAAAATTAGAAATAAAGAGGAGAGTCTCACGACTCTGGCAAACAAATATTACCCTAGCTTATATAGCTGCACCTAGGTCCTTGTGAGTGCTACACCTTCAGGGTTTCTGATAGGAGGTTCGGTGCCCAATTCACAGAGTATTTGGGATTTGCATTATTCATCTGTCTTAGAAGGCTTTTGGTGTCATCCAGGCTGCCAGGTAAAGCAGTCCTGAGTCCAGGAAAAATATTTGGTTGCGATTTTGACATCAGTGTGTGGACACAGATTTTTTCCATGCTGGGAAATCAAGACTGTCCTAGACTAGAGCTATAATAATGCCAAAGTTTGAGTACTACTAGAATTGATGGAAAGGGAAAATTTTTCCAGTATCTCCTGGTGGGAGGGGAAGTGTGACCTTGGTCTCCTCCTGAAGCAGACCATTGGACATGTTATTAGTAGCATATTACCAAGAGGCTGGGGGTTATGAGACTCAGATGAAGATGATGATGTGGAGTACTGATCTTACAAGGGACTGTTTGTGGTTCCTTAAATAGCTTTTCTGTAGTAATCACTAGTTGAAAGGCAGGTGGAGGGTTTTCACCTCTTGATGGCATAAGCTGGCTCATAGTCTCTGGCTCTCATAAGCACATCACAGTAGTGTTATCACCTAATGCTCAAACAGGGAAGGGGAAAAAGGATCCAGCATAATATCTTTGCTGGTAATTAATTCAAGGGGAACATAATCTCTGAATCTTGAGATTGCCAGGTGAGCTCCCCAACCAAATATAAAGGAAAATACAATTATACCCAGCTGAAAGTTCTGTTTAACTCTCATTAAAACTCTGTACATCTTATGCCAACAACCAGGTATCTGCAACTGAATCTACTGGAAAGTACACACAGGCAACAAATAAAAGAAGTTATTCAGGAGTCCTACTCTGTATCAGACTAGAAGCTGTCTCCTTCTTCAGAGACACCATTTTTCCATAGTCTTAAAAGGCTGGAAGGAGCTCTTAGTCTTTAATACTTTTCAGTATGTCCACATAACTCTAAGGATGCAATGAAACCTACATATAAAGCAAGGAAAACAAATATCAATCATTCTACTTGAATAGCCTGCAGTTTTAAGGTGTTTGTGGTAAAGTGAGAGAAATAAAATCTCATTATTTTTCTCATACAATTACTACAAGAAAAGTTAGGGAGAAAGTCAAGGTCCAGTATTTGATGGCTTGATTTCTGACTTTCCAAGAAGTATCCAGTAATAGTTCATAACCATGTGACTTCACAGTAGCATAAACCACCACCTATTTCTGATTAATGCTATTACCTTTTAAAACCAACTTCACTATAGATCCAGGATAAGCATTTAGAAATACAGACTCTAAGTAGGACCTAGTCCCAGGGGAAAAAAAATTACCTACCCCCTCTCACCAGTGAAACAAACTCTTCCTTCCCTTATATTTTTCCAGAGTAGTTCTCCAGTTCTTCAGCAGCAGAATACACAGGCTGCCCTCCTTCACCACTGCTTTCCTCAGCTTCCCCTGCAATACCACTGTGATTCCAAAGATCAGCCTCATTCAGACCTCAAAATCTTTCATACCTTGCAGTTAAAGACCCATTTCTTTTTAGCCTGTTGTAAACCAAATTAAAATTGCACTGTAGTATTAAACAGTTAATAAATCATGCAGTTCCCAAAAATTCAGAGAAGTGCCACAGAGTTGATAAGCTAGAGGTAAGAATTAAAACTATTATTTAGAGATGAAGTCAGCTACCAGACCAGAAGTGTGAAAGGTGGGAGCCGTAACTATGTAAGTACGGTTTATATAAATGCAAAAACTAGAGTAATGTTACTGGCTTTGTCATTTATTTTAAGTCAGATTGTCAAAGTTAGTTAGATGGACTGGAAGAGGTGGATATAACACGAGTAGACAGAAATACAAAAGAAAAAAACTGCTTCCCGGTCATCTGGCACCAGCTCTCCATAAGTACTATTCTAGTCCAGTAGGTAAATAACATATAACAACAAAAAAATACAGCTGATCCTTCCACTAGACTAGATAGTCTCTTGGGATCTCTTCCAGCTCCAGCATCATCTGACTCCACTCAAAACATTCTGTACTAGCTGTGGAAAACATCCAGCTTTCAATCCATCATGAACTGCATGAGGACAAAGCATCTGAGAACTAGAAAGCAGAAAAAAAACCCCTCTATCACACTCTTTTCACACTGAAAAAATATGTCTCTCATTTTCAGTCTTGCTAGTCCATCACAGATCCCACTGAAGACACCAAACTGGAATATATTTTATATACAAGACAAACATTGATGTAGAAGCTCAAATGTCACAACGTTCCCTAAGTCTGTTGCTAGTTTTCCATGCACTGAAACCTTTGACAATACAAACCCACTAAGAAAACTTCAAGCAGAAAGCAGCTTGCTTCCAATTCTGCACAAGGCTGAAGGGACAAAATTGAGATCAGGACACATGTTTATTTCTGAACATAAGTGAGTTAGGTTTGGCATACACATCCAAACATTCGTCCAACACTGACACTGTGATTTGTGATGCACAGAAGTCATTTCTACAATGGATCAGCAGGGCTAGGAAGTCAGCAGATTCTTTCCCAGACAAACCTCACTGTGTATATTATTTCTTCATGCTTAATCCAGGCATTTGCAATTTGGTTATAATAGTTCAAGGAGCTGAAAGCACATGACTATGAACTTCATAGATCAAACCCTCAGCTGGCATGAATTGGCATTGCGGTCCTTAAGTTCAGAAGACATATTCGCTAAAATCTGGCCCAGAGCAGATACACATTCCTTGAGCACTTCGCAGTGCTGTCATGAATTCCCATACTAAAAGATTAAAGTTTCAAAGATGAACAGAAAGAGACTTGGGCTTAGGCTGCTCTGAAAAACTTAGCTGCTGACTTCCCTCTTGTTTTTAGTACAACTTTAGAGTCCGATGTCAAAAAAAACCCCATAAATATACTGTAGAGCAGTAATGAAAAATTTTCATGTGTTCATATGCAGTGGGGAGGAATATGAAAAGGCTTTTAAAAGTGTATTACATTTCTCATGAGTTGGAAATCCTGGGTCACTAAATGTATCTCAAAATGGAATTGTGGACTGATTATATATTTTCTCAGTTAACTATGATGAACAAGCCATTCTTTTTTACTTTCAGATCATGATAAACATCAGTTCAAATAATCATCATGAAGAATTAAGCTCATACTGAAATTCAGAATCTATCAGTGGAGCAGCTTCCTGACCTGATCCTGTAAGAAGCTGACTTAATTGCATCAAGATTGAAGCCTTAGAACTCAGGGCATATCCTGGGCAAGCTTAGACTATAGGAGAAGTATAGATTATTAATTATTAAAGCTTATAAAGTAATGCAATACTTACCTTGGGGGGGGGGGGAAGGGCAAAGGGCTATTTTGTAAAACACTCTGACACAATAAAAGG
>JANZLQ010000089.1:18578010-18593864 GCA_026212715.1 Elanus axillaris
TACTGAACTCAAAACACAGCACTGTACCAGCTACTAGGAAGACACTTAACTCTATCCCAGCTGAAACCAGGACAAGATGTTGTCATGGCTCACAAGCACACGAGCTGCAAGTCTCAATAAGAGTAACAAACGATTTTTTTTAGAGAGGATTAAAACTATTTGGTCTCTCAGGAAACAGCTACAGGGGATGGTATAGAACGGAGCAGGTTTGCAAAGAAACAGATTGGAGCCACCAATATATGCTTCAGGTAGGGAGAACAGAGGCTCTTACCATTGTAAAAAATAAGCCTTGGAAGTTGTTCCAGTGACTACTAGTAGCTCAGATGAAATACGGAAACAAAATGCTCAGGCCCCATCCTGACTTGAGAAATCAGATATTTTATGGTATCTCCAGTTGGTGATGTATATAAACCAACACTTGACATAGCTAAGCCATTGCTTGAAGTCACAGACAACAAAATTTGTGCATCTGTCTTTCTATGCAAATGCCAAGTTTTGCTCCCCTAAAGAGGAAAGGGATTACTTAGGGGGAGACGCTTACTTGCTCTGCTTGATCCTATGGCTGCAGGAAGCATTTGGCTGCTGCACATGAGCAGTGCAGCCTTAGAAAGCCTATAACTTTCTCCCTAGGCCTCAAGTATCTAAACGAAAAGGCAGGTCTTCTCTAAATGCAGGTACAACAAATTCAATAACTAGGATTTACCATTACATTTCTCCTTACAAAGACTGTGTTGACTTCTCTGGTTCATATATACATAAGAAGGCTAGAGAAAAAGTCTGTGGAGTAAAAATTTTGTGTAGACAGACTAGAAGAATAAAAAATAAGGAAAGCTTCATTACAATTAACAAAAGTTAAAGAGCAGCCTCTTTGGGGGCAGAAGATGACAAGAGAACCAACTTGCTTTTCACTCTAATCACATTTGCCCATCTACTGTTAGAAGAATGAAGCCTTGCTCCCAAATTGCAAAACTGAACCTTTTACCCAGGTTCCTGGTTCTTTAAGTCCCTTCAAGTAAGCTCTAACAGCTGAGGATCTCCTCATTCTCCATCTTCCCCTTGCACTCCAAAAGCCAGAATTTTTCAGGCTTCCTCCAAAGCTACTGACACTGTGCTTCCCAGATTATTTAAACACTTTGAGTTCATGGCTTTTTCTTAAAGGCTGAACTAGGGCACATTATGAGGCAACCAGCTTCTACATTATGAAACATTTGACAGGTGAGGACATATTTTTACGTTCTTTCACACACTGTATCCACAGTCTAAGCTATTCAGGAGAAAAAAAACTTACTCAAAGTAAAGAAAGATGGAACAATTAACACACATCTTTAGCTGGAGATCGAAAAGGCAAGTTAAGTCCCCAGGCTGCTTGTAAAATTAACCCTGCAGCACTAAGCTTGTGTGGCATTTCAACAGCTACAAGATAAGCAGGGACATGAAGCGAAATACCTACAAGTTAACAGACTAGCACCCAAATACCTTGTTGATAAAAATAGGACTGGAAGTTATTTATAGAAAAATCACTTTTAAGGGCCGAATGCAGTAAGTTTCTTTATAGTTCAGGTTTTATATTCAAAGAAAGGTACCATTGTAAAATATACACTTTGGATGTTTTGGTTTGGGTTTTTATTTTTTCAAAATATAAACTACGCTAAATGCAAAATCGGTGAAAAGCTTTCATAAGTGACATCAAAAAATGAAATCAATCTGGGAAGATTTACTGTTTAAATTGGCAAATCATCTACTGGCAACCAAACAGTTAAAGAAAAAAAGGAAAAAAAGCCCTAAAAGACTCAAGAGAATTAGCTGTTGCTAAAACAATTTTATGGTCCTTTCCACTTCACTGGAGGGAGTTTGTATGGCTCACTGGAATCTATTCAATGCTGTCAAACAACACCTTACAATGAATAACAAGCAGTCTAGCTGCCAATATGCTAGAGCTGCATTTTTTACCAGGGACTAGACCCCAACCCAGCAACACTCTAACTTCATTGTTTGATGCCTTGTTAATTTATAAGATCAAAAATTAACCACAACAAACAGAAGCACCAAGATTCCAAAGCACTGCAGCTACAAAATCCATCATATTTAATAAACCACAATACAGAAAGTCAGATTCATAAAAAAACTTGCATATCTAATATCTGTTTTGTAGTTTAAATTGATTTTGTAATAGAAAATAACACTCAATTTCAATAGATGACTTACACAATCTAGGGAGGCTTACAATAGGAGCATGGAATAGAAAAAAGAAGTAGGAACAATTAATAAAGCGTACACAACTCTTGTTGAAACACTAAGCATATCATGTCATCTTGAGTATCATCATTTCCATAAATATTATCCCAACCATTGATTGTCTTGCTCAGTATTGTGCTTCAAGCAAAATCCTGGACTCTTACCATATTGACATCCTTCATCTTTCAGCTGTAATAATGGTGACACGCTGACACCAGAGTCATATTCCAAGTAAGATAGAGAATGCTTAGTAACATCATTGTCTCTGTGAAATTATGACTGTGCTACCTTGGCAGGTTTATGTTTTTGACTTTGACAGGACTTCTGTTCTGTAGCTCATACCCTGCCATCAGACCCACATGGGCACACCCTCCTCTTCATACAGCATCAAGTTAAAGCCAAACAGAACACAAACATTATGACTCGGGGTACACTCTTTAGTATTTTCAACTTTGGTATGGAAATGAGCATCATTCTGACCATGTATGTGACCATATCTATGTATATGACCATATACATATATGACCATATATGTAACCAAAGTTACAACTTTGGGTTTTACTTTTCATTATTATTTTAATAAAACTACACTTAACTGTAGAGTTCCCAGGAACTCAAAAGGATCTCCAGGAACCAGAAGGTGCTGAAAAATTTCAGAACCTAAGTTTGGCAAACAAAATGAAGCAAAGCAGCTGCTTGAGAAAAAAAAATTAGTTATATCATGCAGATACATAGCCCTCTGAGAAAAACTAAATTCAAATCAATAGTAGAACTAATAAGCTCATTCTTACTAAATAAAAATAGATGCTACACAAACTAGCCTTTTAGAATGCAGTTGATTATCCACACCCTAAAAAAAGATGCAGCTTCATTTGAAGGAGTGAAGAAAAGCAGTGGCTGTGTACATTAATGTGTACAAATGTGTTTGCATATGCTTCTGTTAGTCTTTATAGCACTTAACATCAGAGGGGCAGGCTTAATGCTCCTGCAGTGACCAAGGATACTTGCTTCATCAACCATGCACTTTTAAGCACGTATTTAGAATTAATATCAATGGTGTATCATTGTTTTTGTTCAAGAAAACAACAATGAAATAATAAAATGTACTTTTCAGAAATCTATTGCCTCTTAATTATTTTCCCTCAATGAAGATGGTAGCCATAATGCAAAGTGAGCAATAAATAATGAATTTTTTTATTACACTGTTTAGGCCTCTTGCTCTGACAGCAGGTTACATTTTCTTGGCTTTGTATTTAACCTGCAATCCTCACTCTCTACATTTCGCTAACATACCGGCCGTACACAGTACATTAGCATATTCCTGTGCAACTTGAAAGAAACACCAGGATCATGCAGAATTTCATCTGTTTTGAACCAACATGCATGCAAAATCTCCTGAAAACACTCACCTATACACTAGCTTAACAGCATTTCTGGGACCACAAACATACACAAGTACCTGACACATTTTCCACAAACACTTTGGTAATAAGACTAGGCCAAACAAGTGTATCTTGATTCTAAATGGAAAAAAGAAAAAGAATGGTGCCACGATCCCTCTTAAAGACAGAAGCCTTTGTCTGAAGGCAGCAGCTACAAATCACTATCATCCCCACAACCTTAATCACAGTAATTAACCACAAATGGTTAATCATAATCAGAGCCAGTCTCAGATCAAAAGCTGGTAAAAAGCTACATCCACCAATTCCATTGATATGAATGTTTAACATAAAACTTTCAGGTTGCATGTTTACACAAAATACAAGATTTAAGGAATGGAAAGCAGAACCTGAATACTGCTCCAGCAGGCAGAAAAGAGCTTTTTATCTAACTACAGATTAACGACTTGTTAATAGTGTGGTTAAGCACTATCAGCAAGTCAGCAGTCAGTTGGGAGGTAAGATGTGACTTGGGGTGGAATGCCTTTGGGTATGAAGAGACACATACATCCAAATGAATGATCACTTCTGCAAAAGCAAACTTAAGGCTATACAATTTATATAAACCCAAATTACTAGCTACATGTTTAGTAAAATGACATGACTGCTGGATAATACCCAGTAACTATTTCTCAGAACCAACTCAATTGTAATTATACAGTGTTTTTTATTACTGCTCTGATAATAATTTAGATTTTTTGAGATACACGTCTTTCATTTTAACATACTTCATACTGACATAAATACCAAATTTCAAGCAGTTCCATCACTACAGATGAGTTAATCCTTAACAGTAGGAAATCAGGCTACTCTTTGGTATCAAACATCTACATGGAAGAGAACTGTCATTAACCAAGATGGGCCAGAAAGCTCCTTACATACACTTAAAGAGCTGTTCGAGACTACATGAGCTCTAATTCTCCAGAGGACTTTTGTAGCAGATTGGAATGAGGCAAATGCATTAAACAATTTAGATTATTATTTCCAGAACTACTTCTACAGTACTCAAGTGTCAAAATGCTTTTAAATCAAGCAGATAGCACGTGGCAAGACTTATAAAGCTGACTACAAGAATTAGATGCTTATAGTCCGTGAAATTCAGTTGATTCCAGATATATAGTTCCACTGCTCGTTTTTAAAAATTCATTCGTGACTGACCATAAAATGAGAGCAGTTTCTTAATGAGTATAAAGCCCAATAGAAATAAAACAAAATTTTAACACAGACATATTTTATATGTCTTACACTACTGCGAAACCATTCATTTACCTTTTGCACAGAAATGGGTCATTACATTACAAGGTGTGCCTTCAGTGCAGTTCACCAGGTTTCTAGAAGAACTTGTCCTGTCTCTGGATTCACAAAGGATTTGAACCTGATGTACACTCATATAACTTTGATTCATGAGAACAAAATATACTAGCTCATGCCTTCAACATATGTGATTGTGTCATTCAAGATCACATCTGTAAGAAACACTACTAAATCAGACGGCTTCAACAGGACAACCATTCTGGCTCCTTCAAGATCATTTACAGATACCTCACCATAGCCAGGCATTTCTTCCGTTTTCTGTTTTCAGAAGAGGTTTCCTGTGAAGTGCTCAGAAAAAGCAAAAAATCATTTTAAATAACTTTTCTAGTGCAAATATTGCACAAGCATAGCTTTTCCTGTACATTTTTACAATTATTTTCCGCAATCTAACCACAAGGAACTGAATATACTGCTTTAACCTCTGCTAAGTATGGTACTTATGCTTATTGACAGCTGGTGTTGATCATTTGAACTAGAAAACTTGCAAGAAGGAAGCACCTGAATTCAGCTCTGAGTGTTCTCCAAAAGTCTCCAGGAGTGTTTTATGATACTGTTCAATGTCTTTAATCAAGTAGTTCATTACTGGCTGGCAGCAACTCTTTGTTGCTATGAACTCACTCAGCACAAAGTTATTTTGTTCATAGTACTGCCATTTCCTTTTCAAATTTGTAAGGTTACCATGCATCAATCTCCTGCTGCTGTAAGTTTGGCACTCTTTTCTCTAAGCTTTTACTTTCCTAAAGGTGACCGTTTTAACAGGTCTCAGGTCTTTTATTTCTCAAGATCATTTTCTTCTCCATTCCTAATAATTTCAGACCACCTAAATTATTTTCTGTAAGCCTTGCATACACTGGTGAAAATTTATGGCAAGATTTTAATATTTTTTTTTTCCAAAGGCTACCCTCCATAAGTTCTGGCTCAAGCCCACCACAGTAATGCAGGCATTTCAGGATACACCAGGTACGTTCTTTCACAAGCTGATTCCCCTTTCCATCCTTAAATTGAATAGCAAGTACCTATATAATTTACTTGTTCAGTACCAAAGGTAGTATATCCTGCTTCTTGGCAGGGATTATTTGTTCCAGTTAAATGCAACATTAAACAAATCTTTGCAACTTCCAGTTGGCTAAGAGTATGCAGAGCTGCATCATATGTGCCTGTAAAGGACACTAAAAGTCTACCCTCTACACTAAAAATGAGCTGCTGTTGGAGGACTGTACTAAGAATTGGGGGAAAAAAACGAAAAAAACCACAACACCAAACCTCATTTATAGTTCTACCTCTACCACTGGCTTTTTATTGAGTATTACTAACAAATCACACAAGCTCCCTCCATTTGTTTTTCAAGACATGACACCAGAATACAGCTACTTCGTAAGAATATTGCAAGAACCAAATACTAGACATTCTTTCAGTGCTTTTGTGTTCTTCTTGGACCCCTTGTTGCCTCCCAGCTCTCTCCAACTCTACCAGCATTCCCTATCTTATCTTACCTATAGGTTAAATACTTCAGATAACTATATGCCTATAGGCCTTCCCTGAATTCATCTGCAAAGCTACCCCTTTCTTTAGTGCTAAGTACCATGTAGCTGTCAGCAAAAGCAATTTCAGAATCAAAACATTAATGATGACATAATATAAACAACGAGAGAAATGCATTTAAAAATGGCTTCAGGGAAGCAAGTTTAGAAGACGCTGGAGAGTGATGGGCACGCACTTTCTGACTACCTGCTTGGCAACAGGAATAAAATTTTTAAAACCACTGATGGAAGGAGATTGATGGACAAGCCACCAGAAGAACCATCTACCTCTAAGTATTTTCTGTTGATTTTTTTAAATTGCTCTAAGTTCTAATTTGCTCTTAATTCTATGTAATTTGCCTCCTCAACTCCATATGACATCCCTAATTACAAATGACCATAGCAGAAATGGTTGGACAGGCATGGAAAGCCTAACTCCTTTGTCTGCCATTTCCATCACTAAGGACAATGGTTCCTGTTACAGGCTTTCACCTTCTCATGCCTTCCTTGCATTTCTTCTGAGCAACACAAAATTTTTGAGAAATACCACACAAATGATCAGCCAAAAGTAGGTATCAGATAATTTCTTTCATTACAAACTTAAACCAACACCCTTTAAAACACAATCGATATTTAGTGGATCTCTTCTCAATATTACCCATCCTCCTCCTTGATGTCTTCACAACTTGTGGAAAGACTATCATTGATTTCTCTGGGATTTTGATCAGATTTTTCTTCTCTTACAATCACTAAGTGTGTTCTTCCTGACACTCCTGAAATTCCTAGCATTGTGCACCTTAAACATCCCTCCTTTCCTCTCTTTCTCCTGCCTCTATCTGCTAGCCTTCCCAAAGTTTATTCTTCTGTCACTTTTTTATATCATTTTTATCACATTAATTGGTAAGTTTGTCTCCAATAAGTTAATTGGCTCAAGGCACAGATCCTTCTGCTTACTCCCAATACTTAATTTCTGATCATATTTACGTTTTATAATCCCTATCAAGCCTTTTATTAGCTTTTGCTTTTATTACACCTATAATCAAGAAACACAATACATTGGACTTTTGTCTTGTATAACAGTTGGCCATTCTAAAAATTTTAGGTCTGTGTTTTTTTACATTCTCTTCATTTAAATTTTTTCAGCCATTATAACATTAGTAATAAAGTACTTTATGCTTATGAACTTCATGCAGCAAGAACACAGAGGACTACGTGCATTCCCACAGTCCAAATATTTCTGCTAACATATATCACTTTGCATTTTCCACCACATGGGTGGGCAGGCAGGTTTCACAAGAAGCCACATGCAGAATGGAAGTTGTAGCAATACCTGGGAAAAGCGCTTAATAGAACAATTATGTGTTCGTAATCTATTGAGCTGAAGTAGAATTCAGACAACAAAAATTTCTTCTTTGAAAATCTTGCTTCTGCCTTGCCCTTGACAAATGGAGCCCCTAATACACAGCAACGTAAGCAGCACAGAATTTTTCTATTCTGAAGAGGTATTTCCATGTGGCATCACCACCCTTTGAATTAAGGCCTAGGGAAAAGCACCAAGTATCGGTGTTGGCAGCCTCACACAGCTTGCTGCTGAAGCGTGACCCAGCAACTGCAACTGATAACCACAAAGCCTGCCAGCAACCCATACAGCACTGCACGCATTAGTGGAACAAGAAACAAATCACCATCACAGAGCTTACCAATGTGGGCAAGTGCATCTTACACGCTTAGATAATCTAGTAAGCGAAAGAATTATCCTTTTGCTATTAGACTTCAGAATACTCCTCTGCCATAGGAAAGCATCATACTCTATTCCACAGACAGAGGAGAGATGAATCTCTGTGTAGCCATAAAGTGGCGAAGTTAAGATGAAATCTCTACCTGAGCAGGGCATTGACTCTTGAGTTCCCACCTGTCCAGCAGGAAACGCATCCCACAGATTATCAATGCCTTTCAGATCCAGACCAGGAAAAAGCTGTGCTATTCTGCAAGCAAGAGGATTAAGCTCCACTGAAGGCCCAAAATGCAGCACTGGGATACGTTCCATATCAGTGGACGTGCAGATTTGTAGTTAGTAGGGCTGGGCTCAGTCTAAACATTTCTGATCCAACAGGAATCTTCCCTATCTCATATGTTATTCTGTTTCCAATGCCTGTCCCCATACATGACCCTTGGCCCGCTGGAGGTGGGCTGCAAACCAAGCCCTCACTAGCCCTACACGGGCAACTGGAACACCTTACTAGGACTTGACTCCAAGGAGTACAGGTGCAAACAGGATTTTTTGCACTACCTGGTGATACACTTCCCTGAAGTGCCTGTGGCCACATGCATTTCAAAACCGCCTCTCCGCCTCCTTGCATTTTAGTTGAGGGTATTTCACTTCCACTTTGAATAAAAAATAAAAATAAAAAATCAGGAACGATGCACAAATACAGAGTTTGGAATGCAGCAATACGGTAGACTGAATACATAAAAAATGAGACCTGCTTTAAAACACAAAGACAAAAAAAGAAAAAAAACAAAGAGAAAAAGTCTCAAAAATTATAGGGAAGGGTGAGCAAACTTGGTCTCTGTAGCTGGCACCAAGAAACAGTCACGGCTCTTACCAATACAAAAGACAATTAGATTCCTGCAGACAAACCAGAAAGTAATGATTATGATTGCTGATGCTGCAGACCGTGGCTGGCCTGCATTAGGTTAAGTAAGCTGGATGCAAGCCAGTATCATTGAACAAATGGCATGGTACATTCTGGAGGAATCTGAGGAGAGATTACTAATATTTTAAAGGTGACTTTTCACACATGCTATCCCAGCAAATCAGGCAATTCTCTTGGCTATAATGGATGAGATTAGCAGAGGCCAGTCTCTGGAAGTTATGCATTCTTCACACAAATAGGATTTTTTAAAAAATGTATAATAATTGACTTCACCTCATTTGAGCAAAGTACCCTAAGTGCTTTATTGGTTTATTTCACGCCTTCCTCCTCTTTTAAAGAAAACATATTCTAACTTTCCATTATTCATTATCATCTAGGCAAGCAGAGAGCTAAAAAAGAACTCTAATTTTTAGCCATATTGTCTATTAAAAAATGTAAAATATTTCCTAAAAGGACAGGTACATTAATTAAGGCTGCCTCAGAACAAATGAAAATTACTAAGAGTGCTCTGCTTTCCTGAATGAGTTTTCCATAGATTATTTATAATTGAATGAAACCAATTACAGCGTTTGTAATGGAAACTGTAAGTTAAACATTACCACTTCTGCAGAAGCTGAAGACCATACCGCGTGAACAGAAAAAGGTCTCTACATTTTTATGAAGGGAAAAAAGAAGGTATCATCTTTCCTGAAAAAAAATTCCCCTAAGTAAAACAAACAGTAAATCACTGGGTACAAATCTCATCAGCATGGCCCCAAAGGGCCCTAGTGTAACAGAGAATGAGACCTCATATTCTGAGAAGCCATCTCACAGCCGGAAATCCTGAAGGTGAGGACTGAACTCCTTTCTGTTTCTTCAGAGAAGGAAATATATCTTAATTAGGCTCAATTTTCTAAATAATGGTTATCCTCTCTAACTAATCAGTAAAGTTTTAAATCAGTATCAGACTATTGCTTGCCCAAATAGTGCAGCATGCTCTTTCTTCAAAATATAATCTTACCCTGCTGACAACTGAAAAAGCTAGAAGACTGAGGATAACACACTGGCATATAGTTTTTATCTTCAAACAGTCTGCTATCCTACAGAGCAGTCCCTAAAACAACACACCATCTTCTGTGCACAGAGATTTCACTAGTGAGAGAAAACAAAGGTAACTTTGGGGAAAAAAGAAGGAATGTAGCTTCAAACACAACAGCACTTTCTGAATTCATTCTGAATGGAAGAAGGAAAACATTTGAAGTTACTGCTGGGGAACTGAGGAAGACCCAAATATAATCATTGAATAATCATTAAAGAAAATCCTCAGCCTGGAAGACACCTAAGAGAAAATTCTACTTATAAATCAGCTAAAAGCAATGCACTCATTGAGTTCACTTTTAATTATCTGATATTCACCTGGATTATGAATTTTACCCTGTCAGTAAACTAAGCTAAGCACATATTAATTACAAGACTAACAAATGCAATGCAGAGTTATGTTTTAACATTTTGTAACATGCTGCACATATTGCAGGAAATACCTGTCAGACCATTTTTGCTGCTAGTAGTCAGAAAGTTAAACTTTATTTCTAATTAATTCTGTGTAATCAGTAATGAAGCCATGGGATGATTTAAGAGGCATCTATCTATAGTGAGATAAAACTAATATATATAATAGTGTACTTTGGTTTTCATTTCCCTTCTTCTCACATAAAAATAACATCTGAGTGAAAATTAGAGCAGATGCAAGAACCTTGCTCATTATGTGTTCTAGGTTTAACACTGCTTTATAGGATACATTATGACACTACTAACTAGACATTAGCACGATGAAGACCTGCTGTTCTGCAATGCATACAGGCTCCAATGCCTACTGTGTGCTATCCAAGAACCTGCACAAATTTTTCCTAATTTTTCCTGTTTATCCATGGATGTCAGATAAACTAGCAGACACAAGTGTCATTGATGAAAAGAAAAGGAGAAACTGAGGCAACGTGAACTGAGATAACTACAAATATCAAGTGAAAATTTTATCAGATTACTAGAAGTGGTTGGGGGGTTTTATAATCTATATATTACACTGACTCTAAATCTCTAGCTCTGTCAGGTGTTCTAAACTAAGAAGAGCTGTGACATTAGGTATCTTGGAAGGTTACAAACACACAGACATTTTTCTCCCAGTAAAATACTTCCTTAGTTTAGAATACCTTCTGCCATAGCTTCTTTCTGCAGACTCTTTCAAGTATTATTTTCTCTTACATAATATGTTGACCAGAGTTCAGCACCAGAATTAAATTTTTAGATCTGTGCATTTCCTTCTCATTTGTTCTCTGCAAGAATTCTTTTACTTTCAAGACAGGCAGATCTATCTGCATTTTTTAGATTAGTCTTTACCCTGCTTAAGGTCACACTCCTTCATTTTTTTCCCATTGATAGTCATGTTGTATTTCATACAGCTGCATCATTAGCCATTTCAGTAATTTCTGGTCTAATCTTCAACATCTTGAGAGAACACCTGCCAGTCATATGCTGCTATTATTTATGAGACAGTTCTACCATCTTAGTTCTTTCCTCCTTAACCTACCACTTACAGAAACAGATCCACTTTAAGTGTATTTTTATCTCTTACTTACATAAATGATGTCAGATAAGTTTGATTTTTTTTAATGCTCTTTTTCCAAATTTTGTATGACACGTATACTCATTATAGACCTGTACCACCTTCCTGATGTCTCAGTCAACACAAAACCAACAGGACTGTAAAATTATAAAAGTTAATCTCTTCGCCTTTATTTAAGAAACCCACTTTTCTAACCCCTTATACCAATTCCTGTGGAAATGTTCCCACGCACTACAAATATTCACACACCAGGCAAACACTGCTCCTAGAGTTACAGGATCAGATGTTTTAGAGTATGAAAACACAGTGTTGACATGAAGTATAATATACCCCAATTTTTGTTTAGAAAATTCTGCAGACAAGCAAGAGCTATCTGCTTTATAGCATTGCTTCTCAAGGAACAAACTTCCGCCAACCATTTCATTTCAAAGCAGAGTCTACTTCCCCCCATCATAATCATCTGTAATGTTTTCACAGGCTATCAAACAAAGATCTAGTTGAAGACTAAAAACTCATGCAAAGACAACACCAACTTCTGTTTAAATGTTTATTCTTTGAATAATTAAAGTGGTAAATGGGAGTAGCAAAGAATTAGAGAACACTTACTGTAGCAGAGAGCTGTGGTCCATTCAACTGGGCATGCAGGATGGCTTCATTGATGGAGTTCCGGATTCCTGTCAGTGCAATTTCCAGATCATGTGAGGCAGCCATTTCATTAGTCAGATATTCCAGAGTGGAGATATACTCCCTCCATTGTGCATCCAGTTCTGACACGCTGGCCAAACAGCCCCTCATTACATTTAGACAATATCCAACGCAGGGTCTGATTAGCGTCAGGCCCTGGCAATGCGGGCAGTACTGCATCTTCACTAGAGCTTTGCTACATTCCTTCGTAAGAGCTGCATGTTCAGTAGTATTTATCACTTCAATGCCCAAACTGAGAGCCTGGCTGAGCATCCTACTTGCCCAAAGAGATTTTGACAGCTCTGTAACCATGTTTTTCGAATAGCGTCCAAAAGGATTTATGTCTTGCCTTGTAAGCCGTAGACACTCTGTATAGTCCTCTGATAAATCTGTAATTCCTGGGTTTATTAGCCGACTATACACCAGAGGAAAAAGACTGTCAAAGAACCGTAACACTGCACTTTCCACTGTAGTCTCTGCGCCCAGAATGTAGAGAGAGATGTCTGTAAAAAGTTCCTTAACAGGTTCTGCTGCTTCTTTTGCCATAGGTCTGTAAGCTGTCTCAAACAGGGAACTTGTGCGGTTTTCAGCAAAGCGAAGCAAAGACTCAAAGGCCTCTAAAAGGGGGCAGGGGAGAGAAAAAACTAGAGGTTAATAGCAAGCACTTGACATCTTAATCACAGGACTAATATTGTCCTGAACAGGAACATCAATAGTTACATGAAATCTGCAATATGAATACACTAATAGTTAATACAGCTTTCATCAGCAATATGATTAAAAAGACACATAAATCTTACATGTGCATAATAAAGACAATACATAATACACAAATATTTTCTTTTAAAAAGATGACTGTATTCTCACTAGCTAGACACTGTCCCAAACTCTCGAGGTCAATGAAGGACTCGCACAGACTCCAGTGAGCACAGCCAAGGTCTCTGTAAGATGGCTTTTGTAACTGACACTGCATTTGGGCAGTTCAAGATATATTTCCAAAACATGCCTCTAGCTCAGTGAAAGCTTGCGAGAGCAAACAGAAGTTGGAGCTTTTGTTTCACAGTGCTGTGAGTGGGTAGCTGAGAGGCACTTCTTGCAAAGTACATCTCAAGGATGAAGGAAAGATGCTATGTGAATAAATTCTCTCCCTGTTAACATTGGCTAGGTCTGGACACTAGCCAGAGTGGCTGGGCAGGACATCTACAAGTCTGCTATGAACCAAAACCAAAATGAAATAATAAAGTCAGGAAAACAGTATCTCCTTTAACTATACCATTTTTGAGTGGCCTAAAAAAAAAATATAAAAATTAAGGGTGCCATGGTTAACACATTTCAAATTGCAGAAAGCAAATATACATGCAGAACACTGATTGGGGGAACTAGAATTCGTAGATAGGGACAAGGAAGGGATCAGTTCCCAAGTTTATTTTTAATGACACAGAAGACAGTAATCCACACCATTCCTACTGCTTTCTTTGGAAGCTCTACTATAAAAAGCCTCGGACATAAATCATTCTTGTGCTCATCAGGATGGCGAGTAGTTCCAGTCAAGGCAGGAGACCTATTACTTTATACCTCCTGAGGACTGGCCAGATAATGGGTTTTCAGTCTAATCCTACTCTACATTCATCTGAACATCACCATGTGATTCACTGCAATGTAACACAAACTGAAGTTGCTCAAAGATCAGCTCAGCAAAGGAGCAGATACAATACTGTAAGTCAAGATTAGCATACACTTGCAAAGTTTTGAAGAAAAGCCTGCTCAGTGCCTTCCTCTATTACATCTCCCTAGGCAACTAACTTCCTTGTTATGATAAGCATTACAATCCCTTTACCACAAAGTAAAAAGCGATTTAACTAGACAGATAATACAACAAATCTTATTGTACATTAAATCATCAGTATTTTACACACACACATGCACACACACACACAGAGATGCTGTATCCTTCTGCCAGAGAATCACTTCAGCATTCCCACTCGTATTACAGCAACTAATACTCTGCAAGTGCTTATAAAATCCTAGAAATTAAAAATTCAGATACACTTCAGCTGAAAAAGAAGAAAGTCCATTCTCAGGCAGAGAAACATCTTGCCAAGTTTCAGACTGAAGCAGACATTTACAGCTAAGAAGAATTCTGAAAATTGGATTTATGATGGAAATATTGACACAGCCTAAACTGTAGTGCATTTGGCTATGTGCTACTGCACACTTTATTAAAAGTTTTTTATTTGCCACATCAAATTTCTAGAGGAAACCTAAGCACTGTTTTTGTTTATCATACTAAAAAGGCAATGGAAATATTCAAAACATGAAAACAGTGTTTTAAGTTTCCTCCTTCAACTACACGTGCTCCCTTATGGATATTCAGCTTATCATTAGATTATGGGAGCTGAGACTGTCTCCTAGAATCCCAACAGTCTTACGCTGTTGCTTTGCCTTCCACGTCCATAAAGACGGAACTGCAGACATCATCCTCCTTATCTGAAAACTAGATGAAATGCATTTATGAATGTGCAAGTATCCTTATTGTCCCAAGAAATAACAGCCCCAGTGAAAGATGAGAGCAAAACAGTCAATGACAATGTACATCCCAAGAAAACAGATGTCAGCAGCTTCCTGGGATACTAGGTTGTAGACTAGAAACCATGTAGCATTTTATTTTCAAGCCTCTTAAACTGTAAAAATTCTGCATTCAATTAAATAAAATTCTACATTCTTCCGAGACAAGTATGAAATCAAAATACATAATAGCAACATTTATTTTTCATTGTGTAAGAGAAAAATTGTGATGGTATATAGCTTCATTCCTCCTGCAAAAAGAGCGCTAACATCAAAAATATGGTACAAAAAGTATTTCTGCTGATTGTAGATGTGCTGCAAACACCGTATGGTATCATTTGCTTCCTTATCACCACTGGTCAGACAAAAAATTACTCATGCTTGCAGGCACTCTAGCAATGATGTTTAAGAAGGAAAAATGTAGGTCTTTTTTCATTGTTAAGGCATTAAGAGATGTTTGAGACAATCAAAATTACTGGATCAGCTAGATGTTTTAGACCTTTAATTAGCTCCATGCAGTCAAATGATTTTGTAACAATGGACAGATTGCATTCTGGTTGTACAGAGCAGGCAACCTTAGCATCTTATTTTAAAAGTGATTAATTACATGCTTTTAATGCACCTTATATGGTACTTTGTATGGAGTTTCTAAATCCCAAGGAAAGTTTACTACTATCTGAAAAACCGGGTGCTCATCTGTGCAGTCAAATACAGCAAACTTTATACATTTATAAACTTGCAAAAAGCTGAATTCTAAGCCTCAGCATACCCTGGGAGAAACATATGATCATCTTTTACAGCCTTTGGCTTCACCCCCCCCCCCCCAGCAGCATACAATGTA
>JANZLQ010000089.1:18593964-18604244 GCA_026212715.1 Elanus axillaris
CCTTTGGCTTCACCCCCCCCCCCCCCAGCAGCATACAATGTACTATAAATTTCAAATATATTGATTCTGAACAGAAATAATCCATACCAAAATCATCCATTTTCATGGAAACATTATGTATCTTTTGTCTTTCTTTCATAGTAAAATAAATAGGAAGGTGGAGAACAAGGTTTGTTCTCATGTTCCTCAAAAGCCCCTTTTTGGTTTAAGACTAGAAGAAAAGTGGATTTTGAACTAATGCACTGGTAACTACTTCATGAAAGTCAGGCAACTTCACCTTCCATGGGGAGAATTTTTTCACTGTGCTCACAATACACCTGACACCACCAATGTGTCTATGAGAGTCGAAGAGAGCTGATCAAATACAGCTCACCTCTGGAAACTTCACATCTGAACTGCTGGTGTTTGAAAATTAACTTCAGGAGACAAGCCCCATTATGACAAGATGCCACACTGGTTTTGCTGCTCCACCAGCAGCACAGGGCCTGCCAGGCCAAGCAGCAGTTTGCACGCCGGGCTTCTAGCCTCGTCCTAGCATTCACATACACTAAAAATTGTATTATGCTCAGTCTAACACACACAGATGGAAAAACATTGCTTTGCATGTATAGCATCCATGCTTATTCATCATGAGCACAGCACAGCTTGGGTTTGAGTGATAGCTTCCTTCTGACAAATACATCCATCCTGACACAGAAGATGTTTTATTTCTCTTAAACAGGCCAGCAGCTACATTTCATATACCTAATGCAATAAAAATCACAAAGGATTCCAGACTTATCTCACACCAGCTTTTGCACCAGTGTAACACCACTAACAACTTCAGCGGGTTTTAATCCTAATTTAAGCCCACTGTATGTCAGAAGCACCTGCAGAATTTAAGTATTTCTGCTGAAGAAATCTGCCAAAGGATAGTGCTACAGGAAGAAACAGATTTAGAAGGCATGTATCAGTCTGCCGAACACTGGTGTACCAGCATTTTCCAAGTATTTCCTCTATTTTTTTCACCACCTGGAGATCTATTTGGGGAAAGAACAAGTAGATTTTAAGCAACAGTACAGGCAGAGAAAAAATATCTAATATTGTAACTACAGCTTTGACTAGTTCATCATGTCATGGAAACACTGCATTCAATGACTTACGTTAACTCACTTCAGCAGGAACAGCTTCTTGTGTATTTAAATTGCTGTCACCTCTATTTTAGTGCAGTCAGGTGCAACAGCTCTCCAAGTTTGTATCCACACCACCCACCTCTTCTCCTGCAGCCTTATCCTTAGGACAAGAATCAAAGGTTCGAAAATGCCACACATCAATTTGCCACTCTTTCTGCCACAAAAATCTTTCTGAAGAATTCTTTATTTTTCCAGGCTCCCAGACTCATGGCAACATAGTCTCAAGGAAAGACCTCAACGGAACTATTCACTGAAGCGCATGACAAGTCTGCACACACATGGTAGTATGAGAGCTTGCATTCAGGACTGCCTTCATCTCATAAACCCTAGATTTCTTAGAGTGCATGACAGTCAGCAGATGTGGTCTCAGGGAATGCACACAGATGGGATTTCTCCAAGAAAATCTGGATCCACATATGATAGCCATGCATAGAGAAAGTTCATTTGCTTCCGTCTCTTATACTAGACCTTCACAAGCTATTGAGACCCTTATTCTGTAAGCAACTACACGGTTCAGATGGGGAGCATTAGGAGATGCTAAGCAACTTCCAAGTTGCTGAATTATGAATCGGTCCAAATCCATGTTCTTTTCTTTCCACAGGTCCAACACAGGCATGGGAACCATTTTCCCAAAA
This sequence comes from Elanus axillaris, assembly GCA_026212715.1. Lineage (NCBI taxonomy): Eukaryota > Metazoa > Chordata > Aves > Accipitriformes > Accipitridae > Elanus > Elanus axillaris. The sequence goes on from JANZLQ010000089.1 coordinate 18,595,772, forward strand.
TAAAGTCAAGCTAAGCACCAGACACACGTGTGCAGAGGACCATTTCTGTTGTGCAGCAGCTGAGGCTCAGATAAGAGTAGCCTACTGTTTGAACCCCCATGTCTTCAAAGACCAAAGCCATAAAACTGAGTGCAAACTATGACACGCATATCTGACAGGAAAGTTACTGTCATTGCCATTATGCTTCTGTGTTCTGTGTGTGACTCAAAGCTGGCGCCCTGCCCACAGAACTGACAAGGTAAGACCACCCTGCTAATGAAACAGCTCGCCACTACATTAATAATCCCTTACACTCTGCAATAACTGAATGTGTGCTGAACTTAAATTTTAAAAAACCCACAAACTTTAAAGAAAAATGAAAAAAGGAAACCATTATATTATAAGCATTACTGAGAAGATTTAACAATGCTCAATAAACCAAAAGTAGAAGCAAACACTGGAACTATCTATACAGAAATAACATCTGTGTACATTTCAGATTTGAGCATAATCGTGAAAGAAGAATGACAAATTTAAGTAGCTCCATTACTTGTTTGGTCTCTTAGGACCACACTAATATTTGGCTCCTTTCCCTTCAACATCTTGCATCTATTACAGAGTTACAGGATGAATGAAAGCTACAGTTTGTTGAACAATAGCTTCCTTTTAATACTTTCAAGTCCATTAAATCTTCTGCATCTTTATGGCTCGCCAAAATAAAGGACAACATACTAATATTTTGCAGCAGTAGAATTTAAGTACATACTATTTGCAACTCTATGCAGAAAGAACAATGTACACAGAAAATCACACCCAAATACAGATCTAAATGACACACAAATAAAATTTGGAACTCTACTTTTCTTTGATATGCAATGATCTCTGAATATATTTAAAACAATAAGAACAAAGAATGCTCAAAAAGCATACTTAAACAAGATGAACAGGTTGAGGGGGGTAGATTTTTTTTTAAGTAATCTTAATTGCAGAACAAATTGTCATGTTTGCAAAGAAATCCATTCATTCATTAAGCTGCTTTAAAAAAACTTCTTATAACTTTCAGCTTCATTTCTGTTTTGTGACATTTTGCTAGTAGCAAAGAATGTCAAGCATTGGAAGTTTCCTTCTTATTTATCCTGAATCACTCCGCTGAATGTAGGGCCAAAGCCCTTTAATACCCACTTTTTCCTGGGCCTTACTGGCTTTGGAACGGCAGTTCCCATACATAAAAACATAGTTGCTCTAGATGAAGCTGATGAGAAATAACATGCTAATAAACACAGCAGCAGTCTCATGGAAGAATTATGTCCACCACATTGTAGTTGACACTATCCCAACATCTGCAGAAACATTGTAAGCTTGCTCCAAAACATTTTGGGTCACAGAAAAACCTGAAAGCTCTCGGAACCAGGGCGGTGGAAGGTGGAAGCATCTCTGGCTTTCTACTCAACTCCTGGAGCTGCTTTTAACAAGGCAGAGTGCAGAACAGATTCAAAAGCAAGAAAGCAAAGTCAGTTTTGGAAAGGAGGAAAAGGGAAATTTGAATTTGCTCACTTTGACAGAAAGGAGAGGGTATGATGTCTTTACAGCTAATCAGTCCTTCAGAATATAGATCAGACAGGAGAAAAAACAAAACAAAACAAACCACACCAGCTGTGCAAAGGGGCAAGGTCCTTACTTAACTAGTCCCTCTGTAAGTTTGTCTACATTGATAATCTCAGATAACTATCCCGTCACATACCTGTTGATAGAAACTTCTGCCTAAGTTGAAAAGTAAAAAGTCTGTGCCCCCTCCTCTGCCTATACGTAACAGCTATGGACAACACTGATTAACTGGAAATCAGTAAGTAGGATTATTCACAAGCTACTACTATCATCCTTAACGCTCTGCTCAGTTCCAAGTGTAATTTAAAACTGCTTTTAACTTAAGAATACTTATGAAAAGTTGCAGGGGCTTTAAAAAATCCTAGCAGTGAAACTTCCAGAGAAGAATAACTGCTCTTTCCTTAGTAATATCTCCTGTGCTGGGAGCTTGGTAAACTTCTGTTTACCACATGTAACACTAGACATGAGAAAGCCTGGTGCAATCTGAGTTTCAGAGCAGCAGACCCATTATTGTAATTTGGTCATGTCAGCAAAGCTAAGGCACTTAGGAAAACCAATTTCCAAATGGTCTCTTGGAAGACTGACTTCCAATAACAGCAATAGGAACCAAGACCATTAAGTACCACTTGAAAACTTCTATCTTGGCGTGAAAACGAGTCATTTGTTGTTTTCATATGCACAAACCTGTTCTTTCAGCCTTGGCACAGCTGTGCAATTATATAGGAAGCAACCACCCCCTCAGACTGCTGCTCCAGCCAGCACATCCACAGTCCTTTCTGAATCAAACAGTCCTACAGTACACCTTCTTCTTCATTTTCTTCTGCTTTTTTGTAAACTTAAACAGCTTCTTTACTATACAGTTTTATACAGGGAGAAGGGGAGGAAATATGCAGCTCATATTTTGGTGCAATTGATGAACATTGAAACCATTAACTTTGGGTTATTTTGGGGAGTATTTGATTCTAGAAGCATCGATAACAGAAATAACATCACCAAGCTTAAAACAGGCTCACTGCTTCATAGGATGATGATCCAAAGAGGAAGAAAAGGCAGTAGACACACAAGCCTAGGAGATACCTTAACTAGGAGGTTAGAACAATCTTTTGTTCTGCTCTGATAATTTTGCCATGAAATCAAATAACGATTTCAGTAGACTGTGTGGTGGGGAATATATCCAAACTACTGGAAGTAGTAACCACAGTGCACACTTTTCTGACTTAGTGGCCTGGGCTTTATCATTAACAAAACAACAATGTATAACAAAGTTGCAACTAACTAGCCCAAAAAGTATTTATGAAAGACAGACTAGAGAAAGCTCTGCAGTCTGCTGTATCAAACCCTATCCACCCTTTTTAAAGAAGACACTATATGGAAGAGTTTATAGAAAATAATTAAGTTATGCTTCACAAAATCAGTTACAGTTTGCTAACTTGATTTTGAGCTGCTGACTACTTATTTCACCTTCAAACTTTCTGTAAACACAATGAATGAGCTGGTAATTAAATTTAGCCGTTTATTACTTCTGTATACTGTATTTCAGTACATTTGTACAGTACTTTATACACTGAAATTATAAGGTGCAATTACTTACTCCTTTTTAAAGTGAGCAGTCATAACTAAAATTAAATCAGTTGACCAGCAGAAAGCTGGAGACCAGATGTGGTATTAACCTTTTATGACACCACTGGGCTTTTCCTGATAGATAGAGAGATAAATAAAGCAAGTAGTTCTTTGGGAATACTTGTGCAGTAGAAGGCTGATGGACATCTAGCATCACCATGGTAAGATGATCTAAAAGAGCAGTAAAATCCCAGAGGACTATGGCTGGACTTTATAAAGCCGTGGCTATCAGTATTATTATTCTGTCAAAACAGAATTCCAAAAGAAGATTCATATAATTTGTATCTGCCAAGTTCAAATCTATCAGCTATCACTTAATAATATCAACTCACAGTTTTAATAGGAGTTGGGCCAAAATAACTAAAGAAAGAACTACAGCTGTGTTTCAACAACATTAGCTATGCCTTTAATTTGCTTTCCAAGAACAATTAATTTATAAAAGCATTTCTCACAATCTACAAAGGAAAAAAAAAAAAACCCACAAGTGGTTATGTAACTGTAGGTATCTAGGCTCTTCACATAACTATAACTATCTCTGAAGTTCTTAGGAGGTTTAACAGCCATCAGACTAGGAGCAGAAACAATGTTATCTGATTTATTTGATCAATCACTAACACGGACAGTGATGACTGGAAGCCACAGCTACAGCAAGTAGCACACAGTTCCCAAGGTGTATTGCAGGACAAAGCACTTGTAAAATAGCTTTGAATAACAACTCTGTAACCATCAACGTTTCTTGCAAGATAGATCCATAGAAACAGTCTAAATTGCTTAAATTAGGTCTGATCTAACTATTCTAATAAACAAGTTTTGCCACATAAAAAAAGCAACCACTTTTGTTTTTTCAGGCTAAAACCCTGTGCACAGTTGCAAAGATCTATAGTGAACTGAAAAGTCACCATTCTTCCTCAGAAAACAAAAAAACTTTCCAGTAAAAATAAACAGCTTCAATGATATTTTCTTAAAAATCAATGCTGAACCATCACTTTATGGGATGAGGTAAATCCCTCAGTACCTTTTCTAGTCAGGTTCTTGCTGTGGGGTGGATTTTTTGGGTTGAGGTTTGTGGGGAGGGGTTGACATAATTGTGTATTATTGTAAAAACATAGTCAGCCCCAAAAGGTGTGTTGACCCAACAATCCAAGACTTGAATAGTGTTAGACAAGATTTATACTGGGCTCTAAAAAGTGGACTGCCCTCAGTTTGGTTTCTTCAGAATTGATACTTCATATATATATAGATGCAATTCCTTTGAATAAGCAGAATCTCCAGTGCCAGAGAATTGCACGCTTTTTCTACCCATTTTCAATACACAACAGTTTCGTTATTAAACAGAACTGTACACTTCTCAATACTCACATGGTTGTTACCAAAATACACAGTGAAAGATGGAGCTCAAGGCACCATTAGGGCATGCCTAGACCTGAGGCTAGCCAGGGAGTTAACTGGTCCTGGTGACTATACATGTTAAGCACTGACACACAAAAATGTTACTATCATTGGGAGATGGTGCAAACATTACCTCATTCTTTGTGGGGTTCCACAGCAATTACTTTTCCACATGTATAAGCAGTTTTTCAATGCTCTGAATCACTGCACTATGCATCCTAGCATGGGGCTAGTTTGTAACTGAAGATAATACCCTTACTGCAATCTATAGGATTAAGGCTTTCAGGTAATCTCTTCCCACAGACCACTGGACAGAATAAAAAGGTGTCACCTTTCTTTGGATTTCACAGACTACTTTTATCACAAGCACTTTTGGAATATTTAGTGCATATAGTGTAGTTTCCAGAACTAAAACAGACTCGTGGAAGAAAGAATCTCTGTGCATTCACAACTGCCATATGGGCTGGCTTGACATCTTGAGGCAGTGTGTCATTTATCATAGAAGTCTGAATGCTCTGGGCCTATATTGAGTTAAAAAAAACAAAAACAACCTCTTAACTGGAATCTATGCCTAGGTAAGGGTGGGGACAACATTTAAATAACAGCGCATGTAGGACATACATACAAGTATTCAGGAGCAAGAAAGTGATAGTAACTGTGGTCTACTGCCATACAAGAAAAACAGAAAGTCCAAAATGCAATTAGGTCGGGACATAGCTAATGTAAAAGTAAAACACAGCTATATGGAGATATTGCTGTTTTATATTGCTTGAGAAGAAGAACTACTGAAAAATATTAGGAAAAGAATGGTGAAAATTTGCTTCTGCAGTCTTCCTGCAAATTAAAACCATAGGGAAAGTAAAACCTGTGCCAACTACGCACAGTGCCAGGTACTAATACCAGAGAGGAATAGATGCCATTGTTAGAGAAAGAGAAGGCATTTATGTTGGTGGTCTGGTGGAGCTCAAATGCACTGCACGTTTGACACAATTGGGCTTGGAGAGCAAGCAAGCGAGGCTTGCCAAAAACACTACAGACTTCTCTCTGTTGCTTGACTTAGACAGTGGCTCTGATGATGATCCATGAGGCACTAAGCACTGGGATGTTACCTATGGAGAAATATAAACTATAAGATATATCTTTAGAATCCCAATGCAACCAAAGTACCGAGTACAGTCTAAGTAATACTTGTCCCTGGTACATTGCTGTACTGCATGTTCATGTTTCCTCGCAGGGACACATTTCAAAGTTGCCAGTAACTTTGGGACACAGAAGAAATTGAGATACTTTACTTGTGTATCTCTGGTGTATTAAATACTATCAAGAAAGAAAAGTACAAAATAGCTTTAAAGACTTTAATTAGTTAAGAAGAAAAAACAAAAATCTCTTTTCTGAGTCAATCAAGAGAAATCAGGAAGATGTAAAAGTTTTTTCATTCTTCCAGGAATCTTTTCATTAACAGAAAAGCAACCAGACAGGAGTCTCTAGAGAGATTTTTCTTGACCCTCTGATTAAGGAGTTCGACTGGCAGTAGGAAAACTAATATATTTGTTTCAGAAGGTCATGAACTATTTCATGATCTTCAGCTTAATTAGGTGGTCCATTATGATCCGTTTCTAAAAATCCGAGATAAAAATAGCTACAAGAGACAGGATTAGCTTAACAAATGAAATTTTGGGAGGAAGATTGTTTGTTTTTCATGGTTTTTTTTCTTCTTGTTTAGGTACTAACAGAAATACAAGAAATTATGTCTGAGTTCCATTACAGAGTGAAAGTCACAAGTAAGACTTAAAACACCCTCCTTTTTTAAATTCTAGATTAAATCTGTATTTATTAACAACTTTAAAACAAAGAAAATAGTCTCTATGTAGAGAACAGCAATAATGCAGCCCTGTGTGTTCAACAGTGAAGACTGTCTAACCCAGAACTGCCAGCTGGCTCAAGAATTGCATGTGCCCACACGCCGAGCTTCCAGTCCTCAGCTGCAAGAGGGAAAAGGATCATTACTCACCAGGGCAGTCAGACACTGAATAGCAGTCTTCACAATCATTGTGTACTTCTAATGTGTTCAAAAGCACAGGCCACAAAACCTTTTAGCTGTTTCTTCTGATTCTGGACTGGGTAACATCAACTTCATTTCCCAGTACTGTGAGCCTAACTTTACCCATCCTTCTTTCTCAGACTAGTCTACATAGGTAAGCCTTTGCAAAATAAACTAAGGAAAACATAACAGTCCCATAGCTAAGACTTGGTGCAGAGACAGTCTTACATAGAAGTAACCTTCAGCAAATGGTTTAATTCACTGACTTTTGTGTTTTTCAGAACCCTTGAACAACTCCTATCCACCAAAACTAGTGACATACCAGCATGCAGTATCCTCACCCAAATTTCAGCTGAAAACACTCTTTAGTATTGTTCCACAGACCAGCTGCAGACCACTAAATGGTTCACCTATGGTCAACATAGGACACCAAAAAGCATACAGTCATCTAGACATCTGGCAAAGACATTGGTTTTGCATAAAAGATACAGGCAAGTAATGCTTAAAAACCAAAAACCTTTCCTGCAACATCTATTTTTGGCTGTCTCCTCTTGTAGATTACTTTGCAAACATATTTGATATCATAACACCATAAGGTAATTGAAAGGACACGTTTGCTTGAAGAAACTGACCTTGTTCGTGGACTTTCTTTACAGTCAGAACAAAGAATTTCACTGGTGAAGAAAAATAGTGGAAAAGACTTCCATGACTGGCTTCAACAGACACTGAATCCAAATCACTATAAATTTAGGAAAATATTCTGGGTGCTGCTTTTTAAAATTTCACATGCTTACAAAGCCTCTCTCAATGGAAAAATTAAAGGCAGATCAATACTTAAAATAATCCTATAAAAATAGAACACATTTTTTCTTTATGGTAAAGAGCTTCTTGATTTATCCTCCACATTCCTTCAAGTAAAGTGACTGGCATGTGTTCAACATATGGGTCAGCACTGGCAGAAGTACAGATGTTGGTGATTTGATAGCTCACCAAATTGATTTGATAGCTCACCAAATGTTTGTGGGGAACTAGCTCCAGTTATTCCTAAGGGAAAGCACGTAAAGCCCGCTAGCACTAATAAATCAACAGACCTACTTTGCTCCTGAAATTCCTTCCTAAAAAAGAAAATACATAAAGGGAAGTTTTTCCAGTCACATTGACTACAGAGATATCATAGGACAACTCCCAGCCGCATGAATGAAGACCAAAGGCCAAAGCAATGAAACTTATGTGCAGAAAATTGTGCAGTCCTTGAGCAAAATAAAGTCACCATGACGTCACATTTCAATATTGCCACACACATTCAGACACCTTCTGAGATGAGTAGGGCTTCACAAGATCACAGAGTTTGCTTAAATTCAAGAAGTTGCATAGTTGCAACCCTGTGCTTGCTTCATTCATCCCCTAAGCCTATTGTGTTCAGATCACAATTCAGCACATCATTTTTTTCACATGAGTAGCAGCAGCAGAGGAATTTTGTAAGAAAGGACAAGGATAGGCTAGAAAAATATCTGAAGAATTCATAGACCTGCTTTGTTCATTTCAGGTTCCTCTGTATAAAGCTTTATGGCTTGGATCAAAGTGAGCTGACTCAAGGACCAGCCCAAGTCATGTGATCAGTTAAGAAGCTCCCATGAAAAATCCTGAACTTTGAATATCTGTGGACTTGCAAGGTTGTTAAAAGTGAGCAACTATTTCCCCTCTGGGTTTACTGACTTTCAAGGACTGCTACAAAAAGTCTATTTGTGATTTTGACTGATGGGTGTCCTGGGTTCAGCTGGGATAGAGTTAATTTTCACAGGAACCTGGGAGGGGGCACAGCTGGGACAGCTGACCTGA
>JANZLQ010000089.1:18604344-18634444 GCA_026212715.1 Elanus axillaris
AGCACCTCCGTCAGTTCCCTCAGTAACTCTTGGATGGATCCCATCTGGTCCCATGGATTTGTGAGTGTCCAGATGGCATAGCAGGTAACTAACTATTTCATCCCAGATTAAGGGGGGTATATGCTCTTCTTCATCATTGCCTTCCAGCTTAGGGGGCAGAGTACACTGAGGATGACTGGTCTCCCTGTTAAAGACTGAGGCAAAGAAGGCATTAAGTACCTCAGTCTCTTCCTCATCTCTGGTGGCAACGTTCCCTTCTGTATCCATTAAAGGATAGATATTCTTGAGTTTCTCTTTACTGTTAACATATTTGTAAAAACATTTTTTTTGTTGTCCCTTACAACAGTAGCCAGATTAAATTCTACCTGAGCTGTTGCCTTTCTAATTTCCCCTCTGTGTGACCTAACAAGATCCCTGTACTCCTCCTGAGTTGCCTGCCCTTTCTTCCAGAGATGATAAATTCTCCTTTTTTAATTGACTCCTAGGAAAAGCTCCCTGTTCAGCCAGACTGGTTGTCTTCCTTGGTGGTTTGACTTGCGACGCATGGGAATAGCCTGGTCCTGAGCCATTAAGATTTCCTTCTTAAAGAATGTCCATCCTTCCTGGACCCTTTTGCCCTTCAGGACTGTCTCCCAAGGGAGTCTCTCAATCGGTGCCTTGAAGAGGCCAAAGTTTGCCCTCCGAAAATCCATAGTGATGGTTTTGCTGGCCACCTTCTTTGCCTCACTGAGAATTGAGAATTTTATCATTTCACAGTCACTAAGCCCAAGATGGCCTCCAACCATCACACCTTCCACCAGTCATTCCCTGTTTGTAAGCAGTGGATCTAGCAAGGGTCCTCCCCCGGTTGGCTCACGTACCAGCTGTGTTGGGAAGTTCCAGACACTCCAGGAACCTCCTAGACTGCTTACTTTCTGCTGTGTTGTACTTGCAGCAGATGTCTGGGAAGTTAGAGTCCCCCAAGAGAACAAGGGCATGTGATTCTGAGACTTCTGCCAGCCACCTGTAGAATGATTCATCCATATCTTCGACCTGGTTGGGTGGTCTATAACAGACTCCCAGCACAATATCTGCCTTATTGGCCTTCCCTCTCACCCTTACCCATATGCACTCTACCTTGTCATCACAATTGTGTAGCTCTGTACAGCCAAAACACTCCCTAACATAGAGAGCCGCCCCACCACCTCTTCTTGCCTATCCCTTCTGAAGAGCTTATAACCATCCATTGCAGCACTCCAGTCATGGGATTCATCCCACCATGTTTCCGTGATGGTGACAAAGTCATACCTATCCTGCTGCACGATGGCTTCCAGCTCCTCCTGTTTATTGCCCATGCCGTGTGCATTGGCATAGATGCATTTGAGCTGGCCTATCGTATCCACCCTTAACATTGGCATGTTGCCTTCAGGCTCATCCCTGATGCACCTAGTTTTATCCCTTACATCCTTCAAACCTAGTTTGTGAAAGTTCAACCCAAAATATACTGACTCCGCTCCACTCAACTGTTATGTTGACTAGGTTTCTCATGCCCTTGCCCCTCTTTGTCCTTCCTCCCCCACGTATGTGTATCTATCAGCTGTTATTTGCCTTTGCTTTTATTGGCAGCTCTGAGACAGGCACTGTGCTTTATCCTGGATCTCTACAGTACCTGTGATCCTGGTGTTTTGTTAGCATCTCTAACTGCTATAGTAATGTAAATAACTCTTGACCTTGGTAATTTTTGTGTATTTCTGATTGCATTGATGTATCATCCCACTGTGCCTTGTCATTTGGGCAGCTTTTTAGGAAGAAGAAATTATTAGTCTTTAAAAGAACACAGGAAAAATCAAAGGGAGTAATAATGGAGGAAACCACGCTCTTTGTCAGAAAATTCTGATGACTTTATGCTTTCAAAATAGCAAATTCAAGTAGAAAATTTAGTGAAAACCTAGGAAGAACACTTAATTCTAGTCATGGAATGTAAATCACTATCTTGCAAACCATATCTAGTAATGGTATCCTATAAAGAAGTCTTTATAGGATAACTAAAGCTAGTGACTATATTGTTAACAGTGGATTTCTCCTTAAACATAGCAAAACCTTACATCAAGTCTTATTTATTACATTGAAATGACATTATAACAATTGGCAATTGACAGCGATACTGTGGAGTCACCACCATTGCGAGTAGTTCCCTGTTACAAGAGTTCCTGCATGTTGTATGCAGGTTTGATTTATGAAATAGTGTGCAGTTCTTTTTCAAGAATGCAGTATGCAGAACTGTGCTTGTGGATAACTGGATAGTATTAGTCTTGCCAGAAGATTATATTGGTAATCATAATATACTTTTGAGTATCAAAGTTTTTGACTGGTTACTAGAATTATAGTGCTTTGACTGTTAAGCAAAAATGTTATACTGTTTAGATATCTTTGTTAGTTTTAAGTGATTAAATACAGATTTTGAGAGTTGTTTGGCCCAAGGCTTTGAAAGGATGGTATAATTCCATGCGAACTGGTGAGAGAAATATACACTGAAAACATTTAAAAGGAAACAGCAAATCATCTAGGTAAGGTATCCATTTAGCCTTTATAATTGTCATGTAAAATTGCTTCCTGAGCTTGTCTGGCAGTGGCTGTTACTTGATACCTAGAATGTAAGCAATTTGGGGCAGGGACAGTCTCTTCATTATCTATTTATAACTGGTGTTCATGCAATGTGGGTAGGGCATATTAGTGCTAGAACAAGAAGTCTAATGAACATACACATCATGTGTTTGGTCATTTTATATCTCTGTGTCCGTATTCACCTGTTGTTGTAATTATCTTTTTTCTTACTCTTTGTTCTTTCCAGTACCTTGTCAGGCTGTTGACTATATCTCCAGAGTGTAAAAGCATGGTGGAAATGTAGCCCAATAAATCAATGATAAGTTAGTCCAGATAGAAAGAAAACACAAACACAGCTAGAGAGAAATTGTTCATTCCTAAAAAAAGAAGATGAAGAAAAACCTGTAAAAGAAGAGTGAGCAAATGAATCTGAGGGCTTGACCACCTCAGGAAGCTTTAACACAGTTGCTGTTGTGGGGCAACATTTTTGTGACAGTGTTTCTGGAATGTCATTTACTGTCCTCTTTCTTCTGGAGTTACACACTTTATTCACAACTGTGTTGTGAAATTTCAGTGGCCTATTTACTGTGGAGTGGAAGGTGGGTCGTTTTCACCATGTATTTCACTTTTGTTCTGACATGGCATTTCCATACATATAGCATTACTGCTCAGTCTCTAATTATATGAAGTCCTTCAATCCAGTAACTCTGCTGCTGGCTATGTGAGTACTTCAGTAAATCTTAGGAAATCAAGTTGTTCTCAGTGCAATCAAGTCCAACTTCCCACTTGCCTAATTTAGTCTGACTTTTTGTGAAAAAATGTGGGTGAACATCTGAGAAGCCACAGATTCTGAAGATTTTTTTTTTAATAGGAGTGTAAGTGTATGAAGCTAGTTCCTGCACAAAACTTTCTTGGAACAAAAAAAAAGGACCATTGACGGACTTTCAGGTTATGGAGGGGGGTGTGGTGGAGGGGGTGGTGTTTCTATGATAATTCATCTTTTAATTACACATCATTTTCTCCCAAAGATTATTGATTGTTTAAACTTCCTTTTGTTGTTTTATTAGTCCTGTTTCTGTGAAACTGATAACAGGAAAGGTATTCTTTTAGGCCATTTCTAGATGCAAAATTTTAGATGTTCTTTGAGCTAGAGTATAGGTACTGTAACATAGAAAGTGTTGAGCAATTCAATAGAAGTAGTTCATTACCTCCAGTGTTTTTTCTCCTAAATGTGAAAGGACTGATTTATAGGAAATTCTTACTTCATTCATACTGTTGTATTTTTGGACTTGGTTGAGACTGACAAGGTTAAGAGAGCAGATACCTTAAAGCAAGTATGTTCAGGAGAAAACAATAGATTCAAGGCTCAGCTCTATGCACCAGTAATGATAGTGTGGCAGTTCAATTTGCAGTGTGCTCTCTTCTGCCAACTGTAGACTCTCAATAGGTGAAAAGAATTTTACTCAGAAAATAAAATCAATTTTTTCAGGTTAACTGGCATTAGGAAATACACTTTCATTATTTTCTTTATTTTGGGAGGCAAATGTGGAATGTCTTAGATTCTTCTGATTTTTTTTCCAGAAAAATTAATTCATCTTAGTTATGCAGTTGTATTTTGTTTTTTACTTTTAGAGTAATTTGTATTTATGCCTTTTAGTAATGTTGTGTAACATAATGCGTTATTGATCTACACTGTTAGGTGTGTATAGCTGTAAAAAGAGAGGATAAAATACTTTTTTATCTTCCCATTATTAACAGAAAATGACTTACTGCTGTTATTGTCTTGTGGTATTTTGTTTATGGGCTAGGACTTCACTGCGCTGTATATAAAAACCTGAGAAACCGTGCCAGTCCCAGGAAGATTACAGTGTTACTGTAACATGAGAGACAGAGGAATATAGGCAGATGGCGGGTGTGTAAAAGCAATGCGATCACATTTTTCAGTATAAGAGATAGCAGTGTTAGTATTTACAAGCACATTCGTAGTGTTGGGATTTTTAGATCAGATTTCAGAGTTGCTGTGCTTATCTTTATTAAAAATTTGCTTGTTACTCTAGAATGTCATGGCTTCCCAGGTCACCTACCAGTTGAGGGCATAGTGGTTGAAGTGGATAGGCTTTGTGGATACTTTAGTTTAAAAAGAGGTGTACTTGATTTTAAGTGAGTTTGTTCATGTAAGCATTTACCTTCAGACAAAATATTTTCAAAACTTTTTAGAATTGTAGCAAACTTTGCAAGTAAGGAAAGGAAAACTGCTTGTATGCTTGTTTTGTAATTGTATGCTTGCATGTTTCAGCCACTCACAGCATGAATGGACAAATACATAGATGAGTCCTTTTTCACCTTTTTGTTGGTTCAATTTTCCCTCTTTGTCCTTTATGTTTTTCCTTCAGGTGTCTCTCCTGAGGAGAGCAGAAAGAATGTATGGGCAGAGCAGGGAATGCCTTGCTGAATGTTGGCCCTGTACTTACTGGTTGCTCTACCACTAATTGAGAATCGCTGATTTGCAGTTGGATGATTTTATGTCAGAACAGCTGAGCCACCTCTTTCTGCCTTCTCCCCTCCTCTCTAACGCATGGCTATCAAAGCTGCTTTGAGGCAATACTTGGACCAGTCCTGTGTTACACTAGTGTGCTGGGCAAGTGTTGTGACCCAAAATTGGGGCGACTCAGGTTCGTGGATTTCCTTTGTCTGAATTAAGGTGAAATGACACCAGGGAAGTTCAAACAACAATCAACATTTATTCAACCTAGCTAACCTTGTCCAAGTACAAGTGAACTTATCAAAATGAACCTTGCATCATGTCATTAAGTCACTGTTTGAAAAGAGAAGGGAGGTGTAGAAAAAGAAGTGGAAAAAGGAACATGAAACTGTGTCAGAAGGAGGGCCCTCCTGTTGTGTCACAAGGTTCATAGCAGACCCCTTTGCTTTCTGGACTCCTTCTCAAAGAGGAGCTCAGGGGCGGCTGAATCCACTCCTAGTCTCAGACTTGGTCAGTGGTTTATGTTTAAAAGGATGAGGTGTAGGAACTGTGGGGAAAAAAAAAGAGAAGAAAAGGAGGGAGAGAGAAAGAAAGAAAGGGAAGAGGAAAAGGGTTTCACCAGTCCTGGGTCCAGCATTGGTCCAGCCAGTGTAGAGATCCAGTTCTGGAGGGTGTGCACTGAGAACTCATTCTCCCTTCTTTTATAGTGTGTTAGTCGATGGTCTTGATATGTGCAGTTCACGTTCCTGGGGTTCTCTGGAATTGGTTGGTAAGCTTTGGGGGCGGTCATGAGGGAGTTGCCTCTCTTTCCTTGCTGGTGTGAACGCGTAAGATAGAAGCACAGTCCCATCCTCCATTGGGCCCCCACCTCCAGGCGCATACGCTGTGCTCCTTCTCCTGGTCACTTAAAGAATTGTGGCTTGGAACAAGCACGGTCCCACCGTCTGTAGGGCCCTCTCCTCTGGCCACATTGTCCTGTTCACAAAACTCCAGCGTTTTTACAGAGGCCATTTTCTCCACCAAAGTTCTTTAACGAATGTTTGAGACATTGACTATAATTTGTCAGACTGTCACAGCAAGACTGAAATTTATAAGGATGCATAGGTAAAGTAATGTGTAAGTAGACTGCTGTGCTATAACCGCGTAGAGATATCTGGTCAAATCCATGGTATGTGAACATGATTCTCACTAAAATTTACTCTTCCATCTGACCTTAAGTTGAAATGGCTGTTCATTTACAAAAATATCTGTGAAGTGATATATGCAATACATCAGATTTGAACTTAGCATGGGTTCCTTGTCCTGTGCCTTCTTCATGGACATTTGTTTGGATTGCATTTCTACGCTTCTGGCCATGCATCTGGAGTGTAAATATTTTGGAAGCGTAGCTATTGGATTTTGCCTTTTGTTTGCTATTTTGCTGGGAGTTGGGGTTTCCTTCATTAAGTACTGGATCTGTAATTATCACCATCCTTGCAGAAAGCTTAATACATTTTCTCTAAATTCAGATGTTTTAGATTTAGTAATTAGAAAGACTTGTGTGGTTATAAATACAATCTGCTGAATACTTCCTATCCATTTTACTGGGGAAATGATTAGTTGACTTCAAATGCTGAGTGGAGCTCTTGCTTTTGGTGCAAATCTGAGTGCTATTGTTGATTTTCTGTAAGGTTGCCATTTCTGTTGAAAGGAGGGATTTTTCTGCCTGCTTTGCTAGTCAAATTTACTGTCTAAATGGAGGATGGAGTTGCTACCATAGCCATGTTAGCTGCTTATTAGCATTTCATGTTCATTTTAGAACCAAATGTAGGTGTTTCAGTACGCACATTGAAAACGTGTGTAAGCACATGATTTTTTAACAGTTGTTTTTTATTCCCTCTTCTGTAGTTAACAATGCTCTGTGAGATTGTGTTGAAATGAAGTTCTATAGTTCTGTCATGGGAGAGCAGGGTTTAAAGGGAGTTGGAGTTTGGCTGAATAAGAGTGACCTGCAGTTTGGTTACGGTAGAGTATGAACAGAAACTGCTTAACTCCTTCTGAGTGTGTTTGTATTCTAGGATGAGAAAGCCTTATTTCGAATTACTGGCAAGTGGTAGTTTTGAATGAGATGCTATTCAGGTCACCTGTGCATTACACCCCTGCATCACACGTTTGACATTGTTTCCAAAACCTGTTGATCCAGGAGGCTTTGGGACCTTTTATTTGTTGTTTTCACAGAAGTGAATTTACAGTTGCCTTGGTAGTTACCAGAAATTGGGATATCTGCAGACTTAAGCAACAATGTGAGAATAGGACTTGGAAGTAAGGAATTCATAGATTCCCTGCATCCTCCCAAATCTTTCCCTTAGTCTTGTAGGCTTATTCACAGCTACTAAAGTGTGGTTTGTGTCAGTTTGCACTTTTTGCCATGACTATATTCCAGTTGTGTAACTTTTTCTGATTTGTGCTATCAGTTTCTTGGGAGAGCTTCTTCTAAGTTTTGGATTGCTGTGGAAAAGAGGTATGTTTGTAGATGTAATTTCTTTACCTTTTTTGCTATTCCATTTGTTAGGTTTCACAATATTCACTGTGAATAGAAGGCTATGAACAGGAATAGAAGCTTTCCATAAAAATAAACAGTATCTGCTACAGGATTTTAGAGGTGCATATGTAGAAACAAGGAGCTTTTATATCTCCACTTCTTCCCCTTTTAGTGGTGCTCCAAGAAGGCCTCTTGTCCTGGGTTCAGCTGGGATAGAGTTAATTTTCACAGGAACCTGGGATGGGGCATGGCTGGGACAGCTGACCTGAACTAGCCAAGGAGCTATTCCATACCATGTGCCATCATGCCCAGTATGGAAATGGGGAGCGGGCTGGGGGGGTCTCTTGGCTGTTGGTGGGGAAGTAGCGGAGCGCCGGGTTCCGGGTGGTGAGCAGTTGCACTGGGCATCATTTGTTTTGTGTATTCTCTTATTAGTATCGGTGTTGTTCTAACTTCTCTTTTTGTGTTGCCCCAGTAAATTGTCCTTATCTCAACCCTCAAGGTTCCGGGTTTTTTTCTTTTTTTCTTTTCTCCTTCTGATTCCCCTCCCCATCCCACCGGAGGCGGGGCAGGAGGAGTGAGTGAGCAGCTGCGTGGTCCTTTGTTACTGGCTGGGCTGACACCAGGACAATGGGTTATCTTAAGGAGTTGATGTTAATTTCCTTAACAGGGGCTTGTTGAGATACCTCACCTCAGAGAACAAGATGCCATGTTAAGTCTCCACTTCAGTAAGCTGCTTATGCACTCATGAAATGTGACAGACATGCATTGCATGTGCTAAAAGGACCATTCTCTGAACTGAGAGGGTTTCCTCTCTCTGCAGGACCTGTTTATTCCTATACGGGAAAGGTGCATCCAACCGATTTTGTCCATTTTCTGGTACCGTTTTCCCCTAGTATGTCAGATTTCTTGGAAAATGCTTCATAAAACACTTGCAGCTCTTTTTTACTTCCTGTCAGTGTCTTCCCACAAGAAGGAGCAGTCCTCTCAATTTTTACACCTGAAGCTCACATTTTCAACTCAGGCCCTGAATCACCAAGGTATTTAAGCATAAGCTTTACCTGCTGATGACCACTGATGTTCTCAATTATCTCAATGAGTGCAGGCCCAAACAGAGATAAAGGGTAGATTTTTGTGGGAATGTATTACAGTTTTCTTCTCCTACTTTCTCACGCTGTATTATCAAAGTCATCGCTCTATTGCTTCCTCTATTGCTTATGGTATTTGGAACATTACAATGTATACTTAGTTTTGGTTAAACGTGGGTCACTAGCGATGGAAATTCAACTATAGAAATATTATCCTTTGAATTGAGGGTCAAAGTATCACACACATCTGTTGTACTGAAATTTTAATACATGATTGTTAAAACCTCTCATATATATGCAGCTTTTATAGTTCTGTTTAAAGTTTTGCAATCTTTTACTCAACAACTTAATGAAAGAGTTGCAGATAAATCAATCTGATAATGAAAGTAAATTAGCCATTATGCTATTGCAGACTTCCAACATGAATTAGTGAACCGAGATTGACTGCAGTAATATAACATGCTCTAATTACAATTCAGAGCTTCCCTTTCCAGGTAGCTTTAGAGGGAGTTTAGTAAACAAGCATTCAGAACTAAAGCACCAAAACTGTGATCTACATAAATGTATCATAAGCCTTAACAAGCTCCAACTATGCTAGTAGTATCTTTTAGGAAAGGGAATCTCATGAATGCAAGCAGCACTGCAGAACAATGGTACAATGAATCAGAAAACTGAAAATGTTTATAACTGAAGAGGTTGACAGGTTAAAAGAGATCAATATGTAAAGCTCGATATACACTACAGGAAACAATGGACACATTTAAGAAAAATATTTGGCTTCTGTCACATGCCCATCATGAATGACCTGTCTAATATTACTAAATGCTCTAGTTTGCAAAGAAGTTTGGGGAGCTGTCTAAACTGGAAAAGAACAGTAACACATTTGAGACACAAGCATCCCTGCTGCAGAGGGACCAGTCTATGACAGATGACTTCTGCAGCTGGAAGCTGCAGCTAAAAATTGCATTTTACTTCGCCATATCTTACCCGTGTGCAACTGTCTCCATACTTCCAAACAGACTCATGGAGTATATCTTATTGCCAACTTGCTTTCTTCCAACAGAAAATTATCCAGGCATGAAGTTCAAAATTGCACTTCAAAGGTCTGATGGGAACCCTAGCTCATATACATCTTAGATAGAAAAAGAGCATAGTGAAACTGTTTTGAATATGCAGCTATTCACTGCACAGTCCTGACTTTTCAACAGTGCATTTTTTTAACACACTGAAGTTCATCAGTCTTACCCTCTCACAAAACAAAAAGTTTAATTCTCAACGGTAAGTACAGAGAGCTCCACAGTATGGTCACTTTCTCTTCTATCCTATCAGCCAATTTTAAGCACTCAGTTGTGTTCGAACTTTGTAGAATTCATATTATATTAAACACACTTAACATATGGGGAGCAAACAGATGCTTAACTAAAACACAAAGTCTATGAAGACTTTGTCTTCTTAAAATGCTTATCTTCATTTTGAGGTCATATGGAATCAATAAAAATAAATCCATTTTTGTACACTACTCACTTAGGTACCACATTTTTAGCCCAGTCAAATCAAAAAAGTAAACATGAAGTTTAAAAAAAAAGGGGGAAAAATCACCACTGTGAAATATTCTGACAGTAATTTTGTTGGTTTGCTTCAGGAGAAGTTACAACATTCAGCCATTTTCATGATCAAGTAAATTCTCCACTTCTTTTTCTGGATGTTTAAATTCATTTCACTAGACATGTCCCACTGTTTAATTTCTACTCTCTGAAGCCCCAGAACTGATTGCTTATTGTAAGACCAACCCTTTGGCATGATACTTGATCTGTATAAACCTGTAATGGGATCAATCCCTTCAGAAGCACTGAAAGAAACTGAGAGGAACAATGACCCAACCAAATAAAGAAACTACTAGTAGACTGAAAGTGAGAGGGTAACAGATAAAGCATAAGAAATTCTGGGCCCTAAAGAAAAACACATTTGCTGCATTTTAGGCCCAGTTCAAAAAAAGCATTTTGGCATACACAAAGTTTATCCTAGTTCTGCAGTACTGTTCTTAATCCACAAAATCTCCATAGAACTTCAGTGCACACAAGTTTTCTGCCAAGAAAGCAGATTTGTGAAACAGGGCCTTACACTTTGCAAAATCACTTGAATTCTGTAAGGTCATTTCAATTCCTCTGACAAATCTGCCTTCTCAATTCCACAATTGTCAAATTGTTGAAGAGTTTTCTCTTGTCTTTCAGATCAATCTTATATAATGACACTCTTCATAAGATTATGGAAGACAAAATGTTGACTTGATTACTCTGTTCTGGGAAAGGTTATAAACCAGCTCCTTGTGAATAGAATATACTATTTCAGTTGGAAGGGACCTAGCAATGATCAACTAGTCCAACCGCCTGACCTCTTCAGGGCTGACCAACTTAAAGCATGCTGTTAAGGGCACTGTCTAAATGCCTCGAACACTGACAGGGTTGGGACATTGACCACCTCTCTAGGAAACCTGTTTCAGTATTTGACCACCCTCTTGGTAAAGAAATGCTTCCTAATGTCCAGTCCAAACCTCCCTGGTGCACCTTTGAACCAATATTGTGCCTTGACCAAAAATTTTCCAGCCTTGTGGAAATATCATGCCCTAAGATTTTTTCTGTGCTTACTCACTGCATTTTACCATCTGCAACAGCATTCCTTGGCCTGCCTGTGCCACTTCACTCAGTGCCTGATCATCTAAGTTTTATGACATCACGATCACTTCATTCAAGTTTGCCACATTTCACCATTTTTAGTGCAGAGACATTATTTATAACTACTTGCAAATTCCCTTATAAATTTCTGTTCAATACCTTTTTACTGGAAGGCCTACTATACATGTCATCTAACACCACCACCTATTGCTGGGCCTGGGCAGTGTTACAGGTGGCAGCAGGGTCCGTAGTCAAATATTGTGAATCAACTAAAAGAGCTGTTACAACTTCGATGTCTCTGGGACAACACTGTTCCTACAGACATGCCTCACTTAGAGCAAAGGTTAAAGGAGGGTAGACATTACTGAAGCACGTAAGGAATAGGAATAACTCCAAGAAAATTTATTCAAGCCAGAAAACTAAATTACTTTAGAAATCCGAATCAGGCTCTATTCCTACCCTTCCTTTCCCCAGCACTGCCCTGGCCACATGACTCATGCCGGAGGCCAGAGAAGGAAGCTCTGCCCTGAGCAGGAGGAGGCATCTGTCCTAAGCACCTCCCTTTTTGATTTCTTAACCCTCACACAACAGAAACACAGGTTTCATTATCAGGCAGGTTAAGATCAGATGTTCTACTTGCTACATGCAGCTTTTAAACTGAAGCGTTTAGAGAAACAGATATGCAACACTTGAAAAAACTTCCCCATCCTAATGGAGGGAAGCTCTGTAAGAACCAAGAGCTTCCCAATTCAAGAGACTGTCAGAGCATCCCTGACATGGAAATTCACTGATGCTGAAAAGCCTGCACTGTAATTTAGTGAGGCAAAGCTGGATAGAACACACCAAACAGTAATGTGGCAAAGACTAACAGAGCAAGAGACAAAGCCATTAAAATAAACATGGTAGAGGACTGGTTTTCAATGTTCTCTTCAGAGACCAGGTATAGGAGATTTGCTTCGTGGGGAACTTCAACATGACGATGGAAGCAGAGAGCTCAGCGTGGCAAAGGAGAACATCACGGGAGCCCTTAATCTGATTCTGAACAGAACAGAATAAATCAGTATTTACAAGTCTTATGAAATTTGGAGTTCTTTAACATACTTTAGTAATGTTGGTTCTTACAGCAGGTTAAGGAACATTATAAATTTCTCTACAGTATCTGAGCATTAATTTACCAATCCTGATTACACTATTCAGATATAGTACAATAGCTGAGCAGTCTGTCGCACTGACCAAGGCAAACATCTACCTACATCTTTCTAGAGACAAAAGGCCTGATATTACAATGGGACCTTGAGATATACAAAAGTGTATACCCATTGGTCCTCAAACTTTGACATTTGATTTAGCTGAAAGCTGCTAAAATATCACAGAAATATCCAGGGAACATTCAGAAATTATTTTTGGATCTTGTGGTTAGCTGGGACGGGTTGGCATGGACTTTTGGGATAGAAAGCACTCAGCAGGAAGGAACAGCCACACAGGAAAAATTAGAGGTTGATCCAGTCCCAGGACTGATAGCACAAAATAGTTAGCATCAGATGCTTCACACAAAGCTATATGAAGCCCTGTAGTTGACAGCTCCAGGGTATAGAATAACGTGCCCAGGGGACCTGACCAATCTCTCACAGTCTTTCCCATCTTTAATATACCACAAGAATTTCTTGTTGTTTGTTTTTATGTCTTTGACTCTTTGCTCTTCAAATTCCATTTCAGGCTCTTCAGTTTCCTTCTCACACTGCCCACTCTGGACTGTGCCTCTGTCTCTAGGATTCAATAGTGTCAGATTTCCAGTTTCTGACAGCTATTTCTTTTGCTCAAATAACCTCCTGAACTTTGTGTTTAAGCATATGGATTCACTTGCCTTTCTGCTCCTTTTCTTGCGTACTGCTATTCCTATTTGCAGTGACAGACTGTAATGTGCTTAAGTAGGTACTATGCCTAAACTAAGATTTTAATTTCTATACTTAAATCACAGTCATATATTTAAACAGTGTTCACATTGTTCTAGTAATCAAGTGGAGACCCCAAGCACATTGGTCATTATGTTTTCCACTCTCTATATAATCTAGGTTGAACTTCAACTGTAAAACTCTACTGTGAGTATGAGACAACTTGCACATTTTAATTCAAGTCTACATAAACTAGACCCAGTCTTGAACTAACTGAAGCAATTAAGGTAGTAATATTAGAATCTCTGAATCAAATATAGCAGTGGCATCTAAAAAGTCTGTCTCTATCACATGGATAAGCAGTGGGTTGTTTTAGCTACACATATTTGTGCAAGAGTGCAATAGCAAAACTTTCAAAGAGCCCTAGGCTCAGAAAACTGGAGTGTGTTTGGAAACACCACATATTAACATTTTTAGGCAAGATTAGCCATTGAGATCCTAGAAGTTTGCATATAAGTGATAAACACAAGTTTAAAAAAATTTCTGCTTCCTGAAATGATGGCATACATCTCAGCCCATCGTACTTAAGCATCTGGGATTTGCTTCCCGTTTCAACTAACCTGACAAAACAAAGCAAAAATTAATTACTGACTGATTTCCTTGCTACAAAAATCATCCTATTCTTTTCAGTGGGGCAGCTCAGAGAGTAAAGTCCTTCTCCAACTAAGAGTATTAAAATTTGTCCCCCAATGAGATGCTCCACTACATGGTTTCAGGGGTCTCCCTCAATCAGTAACCACATTATCCACAGATTAACGACAAATGTAAATTGCCATATATCATCCCTCTCGCATCTTCAGTATCCTCCATGGATTTGCCTCCTTCAGCCTCTATGAATTAATCTCCTCCACTCTTCCAGACAATTCATCATGCTCTTTCCTGCTCTAACTCCCTTTCTCCTTATACCACAGAATCATCTCCTTCCTTTCATCTCTGTTGCAGTCAAGTTGTGGAACAGCGTTCTTAACTTTATTAATCCCTATCTCAAGACCATTCTTCTTACAGACATATGACCTCCTCAAGCCTTTTCCTAACAGAACAAAAACATCTTACCACTGTTCCCTTCTCACTTTTTCTCAAAACATTCTTCCCTAACTTTTGTCATTTCACACTCCTTTGTGTTTAGCTACTGAATAATGCAGAATTTACAAAAAAAAAAGTTAAATACTAAATTCATACTGCTTACCCAACTGAACTACACAGCTGCAAATAGACTGAAATCCACTAAATGGAGATTAAATATTTTGTATGAAACTTGTAAATATACAGGTAATTTACCATGCTATCTTTTAAATACACATTTATTTTTAAAAGGAATTTGGAATACATTGATCAGTGCATAAATTAACTAAATCATGCAAAAAGTTTGAAATAAAGGTCTTCAAGATGCAAGGAAATAGTAAAATCCCATTTTAAATCAACATTATCTTTATAATATTTTTTACCAGTAACAAAAAACATTTGATACATCTTCAGTAATCTATTGAACAAAGACAAAAATACTGTTTCTTGCTAAAAATATTAAAGTGGTATTGCCAATTTCAGTTCCATATATATATATAATGTAGGAGGGAAGGGCAACACAGTTATATCAAAGACAAAGATGCAAACTTGTGAAATCCTGTCCATTTTTCTACTCTCCATTTATAGCTACCTCTGGAAAAAAAATTGTTATTTTCTACAACTTAGTGCTGTTTACAGAAGAAACCAATATAGCTGCCTGCTAAACTGAAGCATGGCAGTTCCATAGTAATTAAGAAAGACTTCCGACATTTTATTGTAAAAAGGAAGAATCTTGTATTGAAAGACTTACACCTACCACTGAACATAAAATATCCTATTATAGCCTGGCTTAAATGGAACAGTGCCATACAAGCCCTTGGTAGGCCAGAAGGGGGAAACAGCAGAGGCAGAGGTTTCCCAGATTAACAGCTAAAACAGCTACTGGTCAGGAACACTTCAATAAGCATAGAGCCACACGAGCACTCTGTACAGTCGCAACACATGAACTCCTACAGCTATATTTTCTGTAAGATGTATCTTGAACACCTAGGATAAATTTCTCAAGAATACATGAGATGTTTCAGAATGGACATCTAAAACAAAAGTCACTGGAAACTGCATTCCCTTAGGTGGCTTAGAAAAAAACAATTTCTGCAGCTAATGTTTTTAATGAATTATTGGCTTATTAATATTATATGGAATTTATACAGTAAAAAATCTTGCACTGTAATATACATTACTACTATGGTTTTATATATCCATCAGCTACACATTTATCATACTTCCAACATACAGATTGTATCGTACTTTCACAGTCTTAAACATTGCCCAATTATAATTGTTGTCAGGAAAATCAAGGGCATTTAAGCCTGTGCGTATACAAGGAGAGGGGGAAGTAGGGTATCCAAGAGAGAGTGCTAAAAGAGCTGTTCTTTCTTTCTTTCTTTCTTGCTCCTTCCTACTGTGAGACTGTCTCCCTTCTGTCAGGAACCACTTGGCAGAGGCGCATTCGTGGAACATCAGTCTAAACCTTTCCTGTCAGGTTGATGCGTAACATTTTCATTCTTCTTTTTCTGTGGATAGACCAGCTGCTGAATACACATTTATTGAAAAAACAAAAACAACAACAACAAAAAAAACCCACCACAAAAAACCCAGCAGAAGAACCAAATTTCAATTTTCTTGAAGTGTTCAATTCAAAGATCACTGAAATCAGATGCTGGAGTATCGTTCATCCATCATCTTCTAGACATTTCCTCATCCTCTTTCTCATAAGTGTCAGATTTGTCCAGATTTTTTTTGTTGTCCACATCTGGTAGATCTAGCAGGCTTTCCTTCAGTTGCTAAGAAGCACAGATCTATTGCAACTCAGAGCTCCTACACATGTGCAGTGTGCTATATAGCTGTACTGTGTGCAATAATCCAACACTTGAAGGAAACACTGCACTTAGTGCTGCTCTGCTGAGCAGAAGGGCTAAAACTCCTGAGAAGCATTAGACATTTCTAAAGTCATTGCTCTGCAACTAGCCTGAATATTTATAATAAATGACATTTCCCAAAATATGCAGGACTCCTGGAACAGGACATTTGCTTCCACACACAGAAACACAGAAGTTTTAGCTTTGAGTTCATCCCCAGAGTTCAAACAGCAACAACATCCCCAAGAATTGGTAAGAATTCAAAACTGGCTTTAGGAATAAAAAATGGCAATGTCTTTAAAGATTCTAACAATATTTCTTTTTCCAATGCATTCCTTGAAATCTTCATTCAAAACCACAGAACTAAACTAATCTTCTCCCATAATACCATAAAAATAAGGCAGTAGCACTGGGATTAATATGGCTTTCTATCACGTGAGCTCCTAAACAGCTCCAGGACACTACAGAACAGTGTGAAGGGAGTTTGCCAAAATAAGCTTTATTAACACATAAGCTTGAAACTTTTGACCTTTCAGAAATATCAGAGACAGTGAACAAAAAAACCCCTGTTAACAGAAATCATTTTTTGCTGCTGATGTCAAGAGTTTTTTCAAGAATAAGGAAACAGCAGCAAAACATAAACTACTATCTAGAAGAAACTTAAAGCAAGCATCATCATAGAATAAACTATCATCTATAATCAACTAATCATAATCTATTTGCCACTTCAAAGAGCATAGTTTTATACAGGAACAAGGTCACAGATCCTTTCATGTTATACAGAGTCAAGCAAATATACCAAAAGAAGCAGATACCACTGGTGGGGCATTTCCAAAGACTCTCATTAGTATGGCCACATCTGTACTTGATTGACTTGAAATATGATTCGAATACCACGTAAGGAAAGATGTTTTTTGAGGGTAAGTATCAAATTCTTATCTGGCCACACTGAATATTAGCTAGCATTTTACGAGGTGTTTGTTATCTATGTTGGCAGAATGCAATACCTCTTGCCTGCAGAAGTGTTTCCACATCACGTAGTCATACACAATTATATTATTGATTTACCTACAAATTTCCATCATCTTCCTGTATTTCTTTTGATACATAGTTATACCTTGAGGTAAACACAGCATCCATTTCTCTAAAACCTGAGTAAAACACATGCTTTTAATCTCTTAGCTCAGGTCCCCCTCTACTATGTAGCAAAATCCCTTATACTCTACACTGACTGTTGGTTTTATGCACAAAGTTAATGAACAGCTGATGAGTTAATATTGTTCACTTATTGTAAACAAATACCTATATTGCACAGTCCCAAACTGTAACATAACAAAGCAATCTTAATTAAGCAACTAAGAAATCAAGCTATTAAGAACTGCTTAAGAAACTAAGCAATCTTAATTTATTTATAGTTAGCCTTACTGAACCCACAGGGACTACCCACATGTGCACAACTAAACACAGTTGTGAGTACTTCCATGATGTGGACTCCCACAGCATACACTTAAGATATAAAACTTGAGGTCAATCTCTCCTTAAAAGCTTGCAAAACATATAAATATGAAACAGTACTCTGACTTTCATTTTTTCTGCAGCCTTATTCACCTACCACCAGCTTCCTGACAGGTGAGATATTTTTCTACTGACAGGCTAGCAATTAACCTGCTGCCACAAAAGAATAACAAAGATTAAAACAAAATGTGAAAAAATAAAGATCCATCATAGGTTATCACAGAAAAATCTAGAAACAGCATTGTTTCAATTGAGGTTCTTTTCCCTATGGTCATATAGTCTCTCCTGTACAAATGCAGTGTTGTTCAGTTATTACTTCAATTTCAGGATTTAATTTCCTCCTCAGCACTTGAGATGTAAGTAGGAAGGAAAGCAAAGAACTGAAACATCAAAATTAAAGAAAAAGTCACTGCACAAATCTTGTACTTTACCTTAGCTGATGAATCAGGAGCTGCAAAAGCCTCAGCTACTTCCCCCCCTTCACTCAAGTGAAACTGCACCAGTTTTAAAACCCCTGTTAATTTTTTTCTCCTCAGAAAATGGAGTGGTTGGTGTTGGCTTCTGTTTGTTTAATTTCTCACTGACATGTTCTGCCTCCTCAATGAAAATTACAGCTCAAAACATTTTGTAAGTTTTCAACAGAAATTATTTTGTCTTTATACTTTTGTTAACATCTTAAGCATCAAACAATGCTTTCACATTTTGATTCAAATGCCACTGTTCATTAAAAAAATATTTTGACAAAAAACCTTAATACAATGTATCACTCCTACACTTTCGTATTTCTGGAAATTACTTTTTATTCTACATGACGCCTGCCATTGAAATACCACAAATGCTTTCCACATATAAGGGTCATATTTGCTTGCTGTGCTGTGTTAGCAGTGAAGGACAGCTGCCTGTATTCAGTAAGCCCTATGCAGCTGAAGGTGGCTGCAGCCGGATTGCCTGTGCTGAAGAACTTGCACATCACCTACTTGAAGCTCCAAGTCTCTCCGTGCATTTGTCATAACAACCCCAAGGCTGCAGGCAGGATGGTGCACTCTGGTTACATTATGTTTGTTTTTACTTCACCTAGCTCTAAACCTTACACTTCAGAAATTTTATCCACGAATCAGAAAAATTTAAAAAATTCTCAATAAGCATCTCTCTGTACAAATTAAGAAAGAGTTAAATGATGGGCTTAAAGTCACCAGGCTAGTCTTTGAGACATACCAGAAAAAATACATATATTTATCTATACAAACTGAAATTCCTTGGTGAAAATAGTTGGCTTCCTTTGCGCCATCTGTGAGGTTTAAATCACTGACCATTCAAACCACAAATTAAGGAATTTTAAGTGTTGTAATTCCACACTAGCTCTCCTGAATTTAAGAAATGTATACCTGCTTGAGTGAAATCAGCCTGGCTTATATTAGCCTAAACACAATAGGCTAGTTTCATGCAGAACAGGCACCAACACAGGGACTACCATCAATGGGAATGTTCACCTGGAGAAAGGGTAAGGCACATGCAAACTCTACACAACACAGGAGGCCCAGGAGGCAGCCAGCAAGGACCCCACAGACTAAATAAATTGACGAGGAACAGGCCAAGATCTCTGGATTGCCCTAATGATGCAGCAGTCGTATTTTACCAGCAGCAAACACACTGTATTAAACTGTTGTCCCCATCCTGTCCCCCAACCTCCTGTAGAAATTCTAAGACAGAGGAGACAGATTAACCTCTCCTGCACAGAAACAATGTTCCAAGAATGCAGGGTGATTTCTACCTCTTAAAACAGCACAAATAAAAACTCCGCAGACACATCTGTCTACAGCAACAGTTTGTGTAGATCTACAGAAAACTGGAAGGAGAACAAGAGAGGAGAATCGATAAACTAGTTTCAGGAGTCCAAAAGCTTAAACAAGAAAAGGTCTATTTTCAGAATCCTTCAATTCACTATTCAAAAACCTACACCTGCAATAGAGAATTGTCAGAAGTGAGAAAGGCTTAAAATTTACCAAGTTAATGAGACACAACTGCCATTTACAAGCCTCTGCTAATCCCAGTGGTTTAATCCCAGTGGTGCTCAGCCAGTTTGTACTTAATGCATAAACTAGTCATTCATTCCCAAATGAAATTAGTCAAGCTTTTGTGAATAACGATTGAGTAAAGCCAAAGTTATGACTGAAGGAATTGGCCCCAGGATGTCAATTCACTGTCATGAAAATAAAAATTGGGCCATGTATGCACGCAATGCTTATTGGTATTACTAGTAATTACTTGCTGTTGAATAGGCACATAAATGCAAACCTTTTTTTTATTTCGGACTTGTTTTTAGGCTGCTATGATGAAAATCCCATTAAATAAATTATATTTGCAAAACTACAAGCAGAAAATACAGCAAACCAAGCTACCAAATGTTTACACATTAAGGTCATAAAAATTTGCAAAGAAACAGACACATTTCAAAAAAATTGGTCAGTTAATTTTCCCAGCTTCTGACATAACACAAAGGACATTTCCAGGATTTTTAGCCATTAACCGACTCTGTTACCTGGGATGCCACGCACAAAGTCTTTAACAATGACAAAGTCAGGAACAAAGACAAGGACCTGCACATCACATGTAAGGCAAGAGAGTGAGAAGTCAGAGAAACTCAGGGTTGCACCAAGCCAAGAATTTGACAGAGGAAGCCCATGCAGAAACCAAGTAATCCAGGGAAGGGAAGAACAGGTACCAAACTGCAGTCCCTAAAAAAAGCAGAGGCCAGCTCGATACAAGGACTTGACTGCTCAAGCATAGCCTGACAAGGACTGCCATTTGTCATGAAATCACTTAATGGTGAGTGACAATAATAACCACCAGAAAACCATAACTTAGATTCTACTGGTAGTCCCATGAACATTCATATCGAGTGCTCTTCCCCCATCCACCATACCGGTTTGCCAGAGAGAGAAAACATTCTTTGTAATTTGCTTTATTTGTTTTGATCGTATAGAAATATATTTTGAAGAAGTACTTTGGGTTTGAGAGAAACCAAATATTTTGATGGGTTAACAAATAACTCTTAGTATGCAGAAGACTAGAGAAAATGCTATGAAGTACTGAGATTTACAAGCACTTTAAACTGAAATATTAATATTTTATTAACTGGTGTGTTTTTCACACTAGAGAACTAGACTAGAGAAAATTAGGGAATTAAAGCACCTTCTAAGCATCCTTGAAAAAAAAGAAAGAAGGGAAATAATATGGAAGCGTCTCCCACAAAAGTACTTTAATTCTTATGAAAGTACTTAAAGACCTCACTAATGTATAAAAATTGCATGCCTTCTATAATTTTCATGGTTTTCTGTTAAAAGAGGAAGCTCAGCTGCCATACTTTAAAATGGTAAATAAAAGGCTATGTTCTAATTAAGGTGAATATTGGCCATCTGTTATGTAACTGAAGGACCAATTAGAAGAACTATGTCTTATTTGATCAACTGCAACCAGTCAGGTTAATCCATGAAAGGTTCCAAACAAATGTATAATCTTTTCTAATCATATTGGATTAAGTGGACTAATCCAATTGGATGTAAATATAGTGGTGTAACACCACTATATATTCTGAGTATTCCACTTTTTTTATTATTTTTCCTTTGTAATCCATATTAAATTATTTTAAGAAAAAGCTTTCCAAAGTTTTTGAATTTTATTATGAAACCAGAAGGTCATCTAGTGAGTAACAAGTGTTCCAAGGAAGATAATTCTTTGGCACAGAACACTTGTTTCCCCTTTGGTCCTCCACTGAAGTGTTAAAACTTCACTACGGAAAACAGAAATGGTCTGGTGTTGCAGAGACCTGGAAATGTATGCTTGTTTTAATTTTGCATCAAAATATATCTGAGAAAGGGGGTGAACTATAATTAAGTATCTCTCCCAGCTATAGATTTTTTTAAAACTGTACAGTAGGCATCCTTACATCCCCTACTGGTATTTGTGGGTCAAGTCTTCAGACCATATGGTTTCTCCAATTCTAGGAGGTCTTTAATCCAAAAACCCCTGTGAAGTAGAGGAATAGGACTTCCCTCCCATCTGTAGTTGACCTGTTTATTAGTACTGGGAGGAATAACCCAGCCTAAAACAAGCCACATACACTGCAGGTGACTCCCCAGCAACCAGGTCTGCATTGTGTTTTCTCTTTTTCATAACCATGCTGGATGAAGCTGTGTCACAAATTCACAAAGGGTATACACAACAAGTCTGGTGAGAAGAAAATGGCATTTATCTTTTTAGAAAATTAAGCTGGAGATGGAAATGGCAATAGTTTACAAAAAGTCAAAGCTGACTGAACTTGAAAAGAGAATGGCATGCTACCTACATTGACTTGTCTACTCCTTTGGTGTCCACTGTGGTATGATAACCAGTCTAAACAACACAGTGAGCATTAGTGACTGAAATTCACTGATCTGACACAAATCATATAGTAACTGAAATGGCTTCTCCAAACTGTAGACAGAAGACAGCTGGCAGCACTGGATGGTGGGTTGCAGGAACTTTTTGATGTGCTTGATAAATTTTAATTTCAATTCCACTACTACTTACACTTGCATCTTGCCTTCTTCCCCTCATTTAATGAAGCACATCAAATCCAACCCTTCTCTAACTTTAGTGATTTCTGTCTAGGAATTGGATTTTCTATTTTTTTTATCTTGCATTATCAGTGTGGCAAGGAGAGCTATTGCACATTTCATCCTGACCTTATCATTCCATTCTCCCTGTTTGGAATAGGCTTGTCACCATTTTTTAATTCACTGGCACATTTTTCTCTTACTTTCAGTTGTAAAAATGCATGCAATAGCAAAGGTGTTTTATTTACTGCTATCAAACTAGCTGTATTTATTAGAACAAATCTGAAGTCCTTGTTGTGTGTAAACCAAGTGCCAAGCAAAAGGAGACTGCAAACCTTTTGAATATATGCTATTTTGGAATTGAATTATAAGTCTTCAAGAGAATTTAAGAAAAGAGAATTGTCTAGGCTTTTTAATTGGGATAATTTAAGAGTTGACTAATGGAACCAGGCATTTAATTATCTTAGGCCCTTTTAAAAAAAGACTTCATGTTTAATAATTAATCCCATATAGACTTTACCTTTCACAGAATCTTGTCCTCAGTAAATTAACATGGGAGCCAGAGTCAATTAGAACAACTGTTTAGCTTTCTCTGTCTTTTTTTGGTAGCTTCATTAAAGTAGGGTCAACTATCCTAAACTCCCAAGGCTGTAATCCAGAAACCCAATTGCAGTTGTGTACCTAAACTCAAGGACTACACAGTCTCCTCAGCCTGTGGTTCAGTACTAAATTGTCCAGTACTGGGTGAGGTAGCCATTCACCCAGCCCATAGTAAGTATCCCGCTGCAGCAACTATTGCCTTCCAGCTATCTGAGCTAGCATGAACCCCCACCACTCCTTTGGACTGGACCACAAACATAGACACTTTAGGATTGTATCTTTATAAAGCCAGTTACACCTTAAGAAAATTTCTAGTATAGAGGAGCATTCACTTTTTTTTGCTTGCTCCTTTTTTAGATTAATAATCTCTTTCCTGACCGTGTCTCTGGCAGACTTCTCCAAACTGAGTCCTTGAAGGATCAATCCCACACCGATATAAAATAAGTACTAAATAGGTTGATTATGCCAGAGAAGCATATTCAATAGCATTGAGATTAGGGCTATTTAGATCTATCTAGCACCACATAAGCAACAGGAATGTAAAGATCTGAGGTAGAACATGATATAATCCTGTTCATGTTGTAAAGTCGATACCACACAGCACAGGTGTGAAATACTGCCAAATTAATGTTCTTCTGGGAACCCATTACTCTTCGTATTTCTTAAGCTTACTAGATTTTATCTGTGCAATCTTAGTATTGTGTTAATATAGTTTATCTGTCTCTACTATAGATAATATACTCCTTAATGAGGAGAAAAACTGAAAGAAGTATTCATTACTTCAAAAAAAATCACCATGGTCATAGTGCTTCACAAAGTCATTTCCAATACATTTTAGACCTCTACATGACCCATTTCCAACAGACCCATATAAAACAATAAACTTTTAATTTCCTCCTCCAAAATTTCTCAGCATTGTATCATTCTTTCCCATCACCAACAAGCACAGCAAATCTTTAACAAATGACCTAGAGGATTCTACAACATTTCTTACAAGTTACTTAATAAAAATCTTTCATTTACAAGTGTCTAGAGAACTGTATGTTGATAGCCTTGAAAAAGGGTTAAAAATGCAACATGGATTTCCTAAGGGTTTACATTGAAAGATCAACATAAATAGTAATAAAGCCCCCAATTTAACACACGCTTAAAGCACATTGTAAATAAAAGTTTTAAAGACAGAAAAATAGTAGTTCTTAGACTGAAAAAGGGGAGATTTTGAAAGATGAGACAGTTAAATAAAATTTATTGGAAGCATGCCCAGTTTAAAAATATTTTTCATTTGTACTGTTTCTGAGGTATAATGCAAATAAATCCATTCTCCTAATTAAACTTACTACATCAATAATGTACAATTAATTCATCTCCATGTTGGGCAAAGATGACACCTTTCTAGGAATCATAATCTCATCTCTTCTCTCTATAATTAAACAAGACAAAATTTGAATTTACCTCTAAAGTTTGGGTGCAGATTCACAGTGGTAGGAAATCTGCGTGGCAGCATTGATTTCCATGGTGCAAGGCTGATTTGCACCAGCTGAGGGTCTGGCTTTTGGCCAGAAGCTCCATTAGGCTGGTATGAAACAGCTAGATATTTTGTGGGGGAATCCATTTCATGAATCCCCTTTTCTACGACCACCTCCTCTTAATTCAGGCATCTCTGGACATGATTCATACTACTCATCTGCACACCCCAATGCTGAATGCAAAAAAACTGATTACCAAATTCATCATCAATTCCCTCACCACGCACCATGCACCGTGTCTTGTTTTTTTATGTGCTCCCCCCCAATGTCAAGACATTGCCAGAATCCACAATTTAGGAAATAGAGCTGATCGTCTGTTTGAAAGAATGTCCTTGTAGGCTGTATACCCGTGTCACACAGTGGTCTCATGCCTATGAGCAGCTACATGATCTTTTCACATTGTGACACACTGTTCATTTCAGGCTCCTCACTACAACACTGTTCACATTATCACATTTGATAACGTGATACTAGGAACATTACTTTGCAGTATCATTTAGTGGTGTAGCTGATATCAAATATTTATTTGGACCAAACTGAAAACCAGTGTGATGAAATGCTGTTCGTTTTTCAGCCAGCAATGTTACCAGGACATGAAGCTCTGATGACAGGTGTCTGAAAGGAGCCTCAAAGCATGTACTAAGTTCACAGGATATGTCAAGTAGGTTGAGGGTATCAAGGACTTCACACCAAATAATATCTTTAACAGAAATAAATAATGAAGCATGCATTGATTAAAGACAATAATTCCACAATTATCTCAGCCATCTGATCTTTTACACTTCATCAAAATCTGTCTGCTTATCTCTAACTTTCAGATGAATATGCTTCCTATGAACATGGCTTGTTTGCCATAATCCTAATTTTCCAATATCTAATCATTTCTACATCATTTCCATCCTTCATGGCAATAAAGAACAATCTTGCAAATGCTGTGAAGAGCACACAACTACCAAATCTACACACAGCCTAACAGAAAGGCTTGAAGACTTGAATTTTATGTTCCTTTCCATGGTCTACAGCAGTAGTGCTAAAGCCCACGACAGTGTTTGAGTATCAACACCATTAACATAACGATTTACCTTTTTAACACACGGGACTGTAGACTGATGCTGTGTAGGCTGAAAGTTGGAGTTGTCACAAGGACAGAAATAATAGGGAACAAAGGAGAGTCACAGAGATATGGAAGTAGAAAGGGAGAGACGAGGACAGAAGCCCAGGACAGGATTAACAATGGCCAAAACCAGAGTGTGTTTCCTTACTAGGGGGTAATAAGGAAGACAGCACTAAATTTAATCCATGCATGCACAACGTATTCTTGGCAGGCATCTGCTGCAAAAAACAAAGGCCTAAACCAAACTAAACTCTTCTCAGCAAGGCCAAAAAGCTGGAAGAATGCAAGTATTTGGCCTCCAAAAAGGTTTTTAAAAGTCACAACTTAATCTTCTAGATGAAAGAGACAATGATGGTTCTGCATAACAGTATGTACTGATGACTACAGCTGGTACTACATTTTGGAAGCCACAGCTCTACACTACCTCCACAAACGGACTGCAGGTTTCCATTCTACACTACCTGTGTGCATGCACTCCCAGCTTTGCAGACTGGCTGTAAAGGAGAATGTAACATGCTCTGTGTGAATCAGCACACTTTGCAAACCACATGCTGAAGTTCAAGTAACTGCATGTCCTATTCTGAATAGAATACTTAACATCAAGCAACTTAAAAAGCTGAATTCAATCAACTGATGCTTATATAATTTTAAATTATTTTAAAGTTTTGCAAAAACTAAGTAGAAAACTGATGGTTGGGCAAATCAAGATTAACTGTTACAAAGAACTAACTTATGTTTCATCCTGCTGCTGTTGATGAGGTACCTCCATAAAGCTTTTAAGCTTCTACAGAGGAAAAAAAAATGGCCTTCAATCATCCTTCAGTAGCTTTTCAAGGTTGCAGCTTCATCATGCCAGGAGTACAATGACATCCAGGTTAACTCTGCACAAGACAGCTCACGTCTGGAAGTAATACAGCTGCATTTATTTTGTCGCTGTGATGCCAGACTTACTCTAGCAGGTCAGTACAAGCTGAGAGATCTCTGAACCACAGGCAACGGTGTCACTGACCTTTCTTCTCTCCATTGTATCTTTAGTGGATGTTCTCATAACCTAAACTACATGTGTTTTGAACAATCTGTTCTATCTGGGTTATAATTTTATCCTTTTACCACCTCAGATAACCAAAGCTGACAATATTCAGAATTGAGGCCCTTATCCTAAAAGCATTAAAAAGCAGGTATTTTGTTCACCTCCACGCAAAAATTTGTATGTTTCACAAGAATATGCAGTAACTGAGATAAAATTATAGGCATTAATGCAGCATAAAATCTCATGCCTTTAAAAATAATTACTTCACTATTACATGGAAAAAATGTATTTTCTAAACACTGAGGAAAATGTCACTGAACATATTTTTAGACTAGACTGTCATATTGAAATGAAAATGCATTTTTAAGATATGCTTTGGCATCTAAAAGAAATTTTCAAAACCATTGTATTGATTTAGGAAATTCCTAAAGATCGCAGACAACAAATCCTACTGGCCTCCTTGGTGTATCCTGCCTTTCTTGATCATGTTGAGTATTTCAGGAAAGAATGCTGATATCAAATTAAGCATAGGCTGTTGGATGTCAGCTTTACATTTGAATCTGCTTTGTGATCATGGCAATAATGTTAACGAGGGTCCTGGCTTGTCTTTTATTAGAGACACGAAGATTTCATGAATGTAAACCTTCTTAGAAAAACTCATGTAGGTCAAATCTGAAACTCAACTAAATGTTAGAAAACTAATTAAAGAAATAAGTTTAAACTATTCTACCTCAAGAGTTTAAGGCTTTGTACACAAAAGTTAGCGTAAAGCATTCTATAACATGAATTCAAGATACATCAGCCATTGTATCTCAGTCTTCTGAGGGGACACTCAGTGCATTGATGATACTTACGTGGCTGGAGTTGAGTAAGCTCCTGGCAAGGGACTCGCATTGCACTGTACATCTACGCCTGGGCTTCGTGATACTGCTTTGTTTCCCTGTGAGGAGTCCAAGGCCACAGCCGCTGCAAAACTGCATAGCAAACCCTATCTGGGTCCTGATGTGGCTAAAAACAACAGTTTGTTTTGCCGGTTTAGTAACAAGTTCACAATACATGTGCACAAACACTTATGCAAGCACAATGAAGAAGGCAACATGGTTACAAGAACCAG
The DNA here is from genome assembly GCA_026212715.1 of Elanus axillaris. Taxonomy (NCBI): domain Eukaryota; kingdom Metazoa; phylum Chordata; class Aves; order Accipitriformes; family Accipitridae; genus Elanus; species Elanus axillaris. The sequence goes on from JANZLQ010000089.1 coordinate 18,632,058, forward strand.
CAGCCTGGGTATATGAAGTAAAGAACTGTTCCCTTCAGGGGCACTACTGCTTACCATATAAATGAAACAACAGCCTGAAATCAAGCAAAAACTGTTTTCAGGCCTCTCTCTTGCCTACTATTAAAAGTATGTAGTATCTCTACAGAAGTCTTTCTGAAAGGCTGAATTTTAATCAAAAATCCTGGATACTAGACACATTCTCTTGTTTGTTGATTTGCACTCGATTAAATGGTTTAAGACAACATCTGTAAATGGACCTTGTTGTTTGCAAAGTATCACTAGTGAAGAACAACACTTTAGGTCATTTTGTTAAACATCTGCTGTGTTGGAACACAACATAGTGTTGGAAAACAATACTGATTAGAAGATTTCGCAGAGGAAGTAATGTTTGTTTTTCTGGCAATCACTTGAATGTTTGAACTTAAGTCACATTATGGTCTAATTCTCACAGAAAAATATTACAGAGAACAGATACTTTGGAATGAATGCCTGTTTATTCATGCCCATTTATCAAATCCATATGCATACAACCATCTCCTATTCAGCTACTGTAAGTACTTAACTCACAAATAAGCTGCTTGCACAACTTGCAATGCATCATTTACAAGGAAAAATGAGACCAAGTTTGCAGAGTAATGATCTGTAGCAGGACAGATGGAATTCTCTTAATTTTAGCTTTAACTTGGGTCAAATTCTTTAAGCATGTACTTAATTTTAAGTATGCAAATGATCTCTTGGAAACAAATAGAAATACTCACACTTTAAATTAAACACATGCTGTATTATGTTGGTGTTTCAGGACTCTGGGAATATTCCATTACTGCTTTTAGTCCATGCTATTTCTACACACGACAGATATTTGTGAAATACGATTTTTACACAAAATTGCTGCACACAATTCAATACAAAAATTTATGCCACATTGGTTTATTTAGATACCTTACCTGTGTGTGTTATTCTATATAAAACACAATTCTTCAAAGAATCATTAGACATTAAATTCAAAGCTTTCTATAGACATGTTTCCTCTAAAGCTACCTTGGTATTACAGAAGTTGGAATTAATTACAAAGTATCTACTTTGATCATATTTGTAATTCATAGCTGCTGCCAAGCCTTCCAGTATTTAGCAAAGATGATTTTGACTAAGACATCTAATATTTTTAAGAAAAACCTGTAAGAAAAAGTACCTGCCATAACTTCCTGCCTGAAGCAATTCTTTGTTTTCATTGAGAATGTCTTCATACTCTCCCAATTCCTCAATGACCTCCCACAAAGGTATTTCTTTAAAATTTTAAGACAGTTAATTTGGAGGAGGTGGGAAGTGGAAACCTGCTGTACACCCTATAGATGAGAGGAGACTGCGTGACAATGACCAGCAGGGATGAGGGACAAAGGACAAACTGTTGCTGAATCACTGTACAGCTGCAGACAGCCTCCAGTATAAACTTCCCATGGATCAGTTCCTGTCTCTCTATACTGATGCAGATGTACAGCCGTCCCCATTTCCTGCCCCCCCCCCAACCATGGTACCCTGGGCTTCAGATCTGCAGTCATGCCCCACTTCCATAAGGGAAATGCATCCCATTTACAATATGCTATGATCTCTAGTAGGGAATGCTTGCAACATTTCCTAACACAATGAAATCCTTTGAGAGGCACAAGGCAAGTGAAGTGTTATTATTACAGCCCCAAAAGCCTGGGTTCTTTCCAGTCAGATTGCTTAAAGTCAGGTTTTAGTACTCATTTTAGGACTTAAGTCACAGCCACACTTTTTGAGGTAAGCTTATTTCATTTATTATATACCTCCTGTGTGCAGGCCTGTGATACCTGTTGCAGGATTCCTTCATGTGCTGTTTCTGAACAGATTAATAGGGAACAGAGTATTTCAGTCCATAAAGAAGAAAAAGGACCAAGAACATATGGTTCAGACCACACAGGTATTCATCCATATTGATGCAATGACTTTTTTTGCTGCATATCCTCACCTCCCTAGCACTAGGTAGTAACCTGTCTTGCTGCCATTAGCTATATCCCACTTTTGCAACCCTAACTTTGGTTAGCATTCAGAAATTACAGAGGAAACACCAATGTAGACACTGCTAGCATTCATTGTGATCACACCTAGATTCCGTTCCCTCTCCTAGAGACCTGACCGTGCTTGCCTGTCACAACCACAATAAATTCTGCTGCACATTAGTTGCAGCTACAGATTAAGGGAATGGCGCTTTGTTAGTGCTTTAGCTGCCATATAGGTCTTCACACTGATTTTCACTGGAGCCACCAAAAATACTCCCTTCTGCCCTTGGCACTGGAACAGACTGCAAGACCCTGGCTTAAAACATCATGTTCAATCACGTATTTGGTTTCTGTGGCAAGGTTTGGGGG
>JANZLQ010000089.1:18634544-18645191 GCA_026212715.1 Elanus axillaris
ATTTGTAATAAATTGAGTTAATTTTCCCCAAGCTGAGTCTGTTTTGCCCGTGACCGTGATTGGTGAATGGTCTCTCCTGTCCTTATCTCGACCCACAAGCCCTTTGTTATATTTTTCTCTCCCCTGTCCAGCTGAGGAGGGGGGGAGTGATAGAATGGCTTTGGTGGGCACCTGGTGTCCAGACAGGGTCAACCCATCACAAATCATAATCATGATCACCGTCTTGGGAGATACAGAGCACCGAGCAGAAGCTAAACCAGGAGGCTCTACTGACTTAAAGCAGTTTATTGTTTTGTTGTTTATTTGTTTGGGGTTTTTAAAGAGTTATAACAAAGCTCTATCACAGTTATGATTCCTGAGCTATGGACGTTTTCCCAAAGGGAAGTGTACCCAAACATCACTATTTCACAAAGCCTGCCAAGTCATCCTAACATGTTAACACACTTAGATTGCTGTTTATCTGGTCTGCATTTGAACATGAAAACCAAAATATCTCAGCTTAATGTTTTAAAAGGTACTAGTGACAGTGAATGTCTTACATTCTAAGCACATTAAATTATTGATTGCTCCAGCTGACATGCACATCCTTCTGTGTACACTTATCCTACTGTGTCACACAGCTCAACAGACAGAAACAGAAGGATACAAAGTTATTCCAAAAAAATCAACATAAATATCTTACTACTAAAAAATCAAGCACTGTGTCATCTCTACAAGAATATAGAATGTATTTGTTTTTCTGCATTTTAGACCTGCACTTGTATCACCTCAACTATATTAAACACAGTTATGCATTTATTTGAAATGCATTTCAGACTCATTTTTAATAAATACTGACTCCAAATTACTCACCCTCAACCTGATCTTAAACTGAACTAGCCCTGTTTTTTGCAACCTGTTCCGCTAAGCAAAACAGATCCATGGCTCTTAAATTTACAGCACAGAGTATTTATATCACAAAGTTGGAATACATGTGAATGTGTGTAAGTACTATGGTATGGTGCTGTATTAATGTCTCCTCTAATAACTGAACAGTATCAAGAGACACCAATACTTCCTGGAAAAAAGTAATTTATCTTACAAAAGAAGTGGGGTTTAGCCATCAGCCAACTGCTGATTATTTCAAAGAACTCACTCAGTGTTACTCAGATTATAAAAAAGACTGGCTGCTGGCCATTGTATCCAGATTTCACTGTAATTTCTTTAACCCTCGTGCAATCTCATTCTTTGCATTACCTTTGCAAATACAGTCCTGATTCTGAAAAGATTTGTTGCCATTCTTTACAAGGAGCTTAGCAGAGGTCAACAAATCTACGTACAGTGCATGCATAATCACACACAGCAAGAGTAGGCAACATCAGGATGTAAGTTACTGCAACAGAAGAAAATTCAACATTTCAAAAATCTCTGCTTTCCGCACATGAAAGATTAAATAAACCTATAAAATCATTTGGAATTTTTCTTTAATTACAGGTATCCATCAATCACAAAATAACCCCAGGATTATATCATGAAAGCATACAGAGTAACTTACTATATTTCCTCTATGCTATTGCTTCCTACTCCAGGGTGGTGCTGGCATGTTTCCCCAAATTGCAACGCTAGGTAGCCACCTCCTATTCCCTTTAAAACATTATATCAATATGTTAATACCATTGCAAATTCTCAACGACCTGCATTATATCCAATGAATTAAAGCTGATTTGGAAAAATTAGAAAGATTTTATACTACGTTTAACATTTAAGATTTGGCTTTACACATTTGTTTCTGGTCACATCTGAGACAAAAGAAACTAGATTGCTTTGACAAATTTATAAAAAAAAAATGCATATTTCATATATCACTCAGCAGTGGAAAAGACTCCAACTTAGTAAGTAACACAAAAGCTACCTTTCTCCCAAATATATTATATTCAAACAAAGAAAAAATTTGTTTGCTCTTTGGTCACAGGTATCAATAACAAAGGGCCTTCTTAATAGTAAATGTTAATTATGGGAACATATTATATCAGATATTCCAATTTCAAACTTTCTGAATAGAAATTACAAGGTCAGGCTTCCCCTAGTGATGTTAAAGATTCTGATGGCTATCAAAAGGCCCAAGTGCCCCAAACACTCATAAATACTAAGTACATTCCACTGAATTCACTGAGATTAGTAACACTAACCTTGTTCACATTTGTTTGCATCACTAGGGCATGGTTAATATTGCACTTATTTCAGAGTACCATGTTTATGAAATAAACACAATTTAATTACCTGTCCTCTGACCTCTTAATGACTAGAAAAAGACTCATTCTTTCAAGTTTCTAGGTCTAGTGATTTGCTCATTTCCAGGATGAAAGAGATGATCTATTTGCACTTTATGCTTTCTAGATCTTCAGAGAACACTGTTATATATCCTGTGATGCCTGGGTTGTAGTTGATGTTAGAACAACATTAAATTAAGAACCAGGAATGCTCTTTTTGATGCCACAAATACAAAACTGGGGTTGGGCAGTTTGGAAAGCCTATCAATGGGGACAAAGCCCACAATACTACAGGAAAAAGCCCTTGTCTTTCCAGGACATAAACCACTTTATGAAGGTTTGCCTTTAATGCAACTACAGGAATATTATTCCAACTTTTGTAGAAAGAACTCAAAGTCACAGCCATACAGGTCAGAACACACAACAGGTACAGACTTTTGGTCACTAAGGCATATCCTCAGCATCTGAAGCAGTCAAGTAATCTCTTCCATAAATGAAAATACGATTGTTTTACTTTCAGTACCCATTGGAATATGGTTTAGGAATAAACATACACATAAAACATTAAGTATTAAAAAAGTCAATCTACCTTGTATAAAAAGTTAAAAGAAAACACTACATATTGATATGACTTATAACTCCCTTATACTATTATGAAAACAAAGGAGGACTCAGTATCAATATGCTCAGAATCACTCTCATACCAATACACACTTGTATAAAGTTGTAGAACCCTGTCAGTTTTCTTGACTAGGACATGTCTTGTGTTGGATATATTACTCAAAACTCAACCCTATGGACAAGTGAAAATGTGAGCTTTCATCTTTTTTTCAGCTTAGTTGCAAGCCCTGATGCCTGCAGTGTAACATGAATGCTCTCTCAAATTTCAGCTCTGTGGAACAATAAAAAGTTCCAACTACATAATTACTAAGCCAACCTCCTATCTTATGTTTTATCCCTTGAGTTTGAAATTTTTTATTAATATGAAAACACACTTTCAAAGGCAGAAAGAGCAGGCTTTGCATGAGTGAACTAGCCAGAAAACTGAACATGAACTCCATTAGTGATGGGGTCATCTCCTGTATCCATCTACAGCCATTTGTATCTTTTCCTTTAGATATTTATTTATTTATATAAAAAACTATTTATCCTTTGAAGGTTACCAATATTACCACACAGGATAGATCTTCCCTGTAAAATCTCTTCACTTGATCAGCACTGTATGGGACTCTGTTACAAGCCATGATCTCTGCTGAATATCAGATGCTTTTGCCCATAATATGAACCCTGCTTTCACATAAAAAGGCAAGTACCTGAAGTTACTTTCATCAGTATCTTCATGAATTTCTTTAAATATATTTGCTAGCCTATAATTATGTAAGACCAAAAGTCCAGCTCGCTATTCCAAAACTTTCAAAACTTCTCAACAAAAGGATGCTGAGGGAGTTCTCTCCTTGTCCTTAAGGAAGCCAGCCACATTTTCCTAGGTGTGAAGAAGGGCAATACATTGCTTCAGCATCTACATGTGCACCTGAAGTTTTTAACTTTTTCTTTTAATGCTCTGTTCTTAAGATTATTGTTCTGATCAGAAAGGATTCAATTTGCTATCACAAGAAACCAAGCGGCATAGTATTGAAGTCTTAATTTTAGTAAAAATCATTGGAATGGCTCATTACTTCTTAGTTTCATTGCTTTGAGTGATTCAATGCATAAAGTAAATGATGTGTAAAGTGAAGAACACTTCAGTTTCTATAGGCTATTAAAACAGAAATATGGGAGGCTGGCAGTAGGGAAAATGGTCACGCTGCAGTGGAGTGCTGGTCCATTTAGAACAACTGCATGTGTCTGACTTTTTTACAGAAAAAAGAAAAATTATATGAAAAATGAACTCTCTTTCAAAAAGCATTGTCCACTATAGATCATGCTCTGCAAGATATACAGAATACACATAACCCTTGTCTGAATCACAATAAGCATTTGGCCTTACTGATAGTTTGTGGCATTTATTGCCACAACATAACTGTGTTTTATACAAAAGAATTTTAAAAATCACCACTTTCCAATACAAATTGCCCCTTGTTTTAGAGTCATAAGATCAGATCAATAAGAGCACTTGATTTCCCTTCTATGTGTAGCAAGCACTAAGCCCTCTTAAAAGGAAAAGTAAAAAACAAGATCCAGGATGTATGTCAATGATGTTCCTAAGAAGTGGATGGCAGTCAACATGCTACAGCAGTGTAGGGAAGGAATGGTCTGTCACTGCAGGTTGAAAACTCAGGCAAGGAAAGATGAAAAGACTGGTGTCATCATCTCCACAGGATATGGCCAAATCATGACTATAAAATGGCAACTTTGCCTACTCAAGGGAAGTTGTCCCAGAAATGCTGCTCCTTATTGCTTGCTATTTTAACAGTTCTGAAAATTAACATAGGAAGACAGTCAACCAAAGAAGTTTGTTTTTCCTTACTTCGCAAGTACAGTCACTTAAAGTAAGTTGATTTTTGGAATGAAGCATTAATAAATAACAGAAAGATTAGGAAACGGGGGATATCAGATTCAAAAGAGGAAGAAAAGTATAAATAAAACTACTGAAGACTTTGACTACATCACTCCTTGCTCTAAAGCAGCATTACAAGCTGCTTTTTCTACTCTTAGAAAGTATCTGGAGATTGACTCTGTACCCACAGATTATCAAGTCAGGAAAACAGATTTTTTATTCCATTTTAAGAACATTTTGCTAAAAAGGCAGTTGCTCTAGTCTAGCTATCATTCAGTTTGAGAAGCTAAACTCAGACAAACATTGCAAACCTCATACAAATCTAACACACTTTGTGTGCTCTAAACATTTGATGCAGTAAGCAAAAACCTTGCACAAGGACTAACTATTCAGTCTTTCTGGACTGTAAAAATGTTTGGATTGTGACTGCACAAAAACCAGTACTGTAGTCAAGACTTCATGATACTATCAGTAGGCAAATCAAAATCAAGCAGAAATTTTCTAGTGACAAAGATTCAGTATAAATACTTGTTCAGGGAATCAGGGCTGACTGTTCAGAACATCTTGGGGTTGACAGATTAGCTTGTCTGTTAACTCTGGGCTGCACTGCACTGTTAGTCACAAACAAGCTTCTGATAATATCCTCTTCTCCATACACACAGAACTGATCTTTTAAGGACAAACTCAAATTGCCTCACTTGAAATCAAGGTATATTCATTAGGCTACAAGAGTACTACTTAAGCTGCTCCCTATCAAAAGAGAAGAACGTAAATCCTTTAGACTCCTATCAAAACCCCATGCTTCAGAAGTCAGCACCTTCCTTCCAAAATCTCAGCTTCCTTCTAGGAAGCTCTGACTCTTGAATAAGAAGTTTCTGAATGAGAAGAATGGGATTACTGCTGACTTCCTCCTCAGGGACATTGTTAACACACGTACTGAATATTTCCAGCTTTTCTTTTTTTTTTTTTTTCCTTCACAATCCTCTAAACCTGCAATAGAAAACTCCGTCCCGTCTTCCACAAGATGCCCCATGCCCTCAATCATCAGAATCCAAGGCCCTCTTTGCCCAACAACTTTTTCCTGCTTTTAAAAGATCTCACCTACTGCTGTCTGCCTTCAGAAACATAATTTCACTTATTGTTATCCAAAGCTTCACTAGGGAGATTTTGGATTTCCTCCTTTTTTCCTGCAGGCTCAAAGTATCATGCAATCCTTCCTCTGTCCCAGAAGCCACTAACCCACTATTTGTTGTGAATGGCCACTCGCAAATGCAATATATCTACAGTCCTCTATGTGATTCTGATGCACTCCTGGCACTCTCTTGCCTTCCCATATACAATTGATAACAGACAGCCAAAAACTTCTCTGCTGGTGTAAAGCGAGATTTTTCACTACCACAGAATTTGACCTACAAGACCTAAACCAAAGATCCATGCTATTGACTTGGCACATGGAAAACCTGGAAGAGGTAAAGCTCTAAAAATATTGTTCCACTGAGCACTTCTGAGTAGGTTCCTTTCTGAGCATTCCTTAGCTGACCTTAAGTCACCTTTATTTCAAGATGTGCTATAGAAAAGAGGTGCAAAATCTAACACTCTTCACTGCCAACCAGTAACTTCATCCGGTTTAGAAGAGAACACATTTTAACTGAAAACTGGGAATTGAATAGACAACAAAGGGAACAGACATGTTGCTAAAATCCTGTTCCCGAGGTCTCACCTGCGTGTTCTTAACTTTGCCTTCAATAGCTCTGTATGTTTGCAGAATCAGAGCCAGAGGTCCAATACAAGGTCTCTGCTGACAGATTTAAATCAAAGCCTTAACAAGCACTTTTCATATCTGTATTTAAAGCTCTATAACGTAACAGTACTGTAATAATTATCTTATTGTTTGACTTACATTCTCTGTTTCACTAGGCCCTAAAAAGTTTAAATTGTTTTGTTTATTTAAAAATACACTTCAGTATTTCTGAAAACAAAAAAAGACATTACTCTCTTTTATTAGAAGCTGTACTGAATGAGCAGAATTTGTCAGAATGTACTAAAAAAACATAAAGAAATCATCAATAGGCAACATGAGTTACCCTACCACCAGAAATACTAAAACCAACCTCGTGCAGCAGCCGCACAGAAATTTATTGGTGTGGAAAGTGTAAGGAGCCTCTTGAGCTAAAAGATGTTACAACATTAAGAACTGCATTGGATCAAAACACTAGATATGATTTCACTAAGGGGACTCAATGAAAAGCATGGAATTTACATGGGCTTTATTTCCACAGGATATATGAAGTCAGCATCTGGCTTCTTTTATTAAAAGTAACTTTTTTATTCCTTTTTTTTGCCTTTTTTTAGTTTTTAGAATAGCTCATTGTTGTACTGTATAGCTGATATCAATTTATTCTGTAGGCAGACACATTCAATATGGATTTAATAAATAATATGACTGGGAAAGTATTTAATAAATACTGGTTTTCATCAGGACATCCTGCTGCCTAAAATGAGAAACTATCCAAGGTTAGTTTTAGACATTTGATATATGCATGTAAACTCCCACATGTGGATATCTGTAGATGTTTTGGGATGGGGTATGGTTTTCTTAGTAACAAGCCACCGAGAACTTGTCTTTTGATACCCCAATACAACAGCAGTATTTTGATTTCAAAGTGCAAGGAATCACAACTGCTGCTAGTGCTGACCTATCTGGAATTCTAACATTATCAACAGGAATCTTTAAACTAGAGATAAAACTGCAAAGCATGCTGTTTCTCTTCTGGGGTAAAATAGGTTCAGTTGTACAGAGATGTTCCAGAACATTCACAGTTAAGATGCAGTCTAGCTCAGATTTGAATTAAATCCATGAATTGTAAATAGAAACACTCTAATCCCACACAGGGACAGCAGGGAACTCCCAGGGCCCTGGTGATATGCTGAATGGGTTCTTTTGGAAAGGACTGCCACACTTCAAGAATGCTAGTTGAAAAAGATTTCATCTTCCATAAAAAAGGGAAGGATGGGGGTTTTTTTTACTCTCCCTGACACTAGCCAAGGATATATACATACACTTTTGATGAATTCTGTTCCTCAACTTACAAGCAACAGTGTCCTTATTGCTTTAACACAGTGTGTTTTCCAGCTATACAACAGATGATACAAGGTCATTACTCGCATACAGAAGTCTCCTTGCATAAATGAAATTAAATCACAATACACTCTCTTTTTGGCCTACAGGTTACAAGCGTTCAGATTTGCTGCTGTACGTCATAATTATTACTCACATTTTAAAAAACAAATCTTAAGCAGACTATAAGTTATTCTCCCAGGAATTGTTTCATGATGACCCTCCCATACATTTCAATTTGATCCATAATTTTGTGTTAACTGTACACTATCCTAACTTGGAATATTTTTTAAATAAATTCTGGGATTTGTTCTGTGTTACAAGGTTAAAAAACACCAACATTAAGACAGGCCAACCTGAATCAAGTCTGGTTAAAAAACATACAGCTAAAGCTATCACATGGTTTTCCACTGTAAAGGGTATTCATGCTATTTCTCTTAAATTGCCACTTCTAAAACATCACATACAGATCCATGCTTTAATTAATATGGTTTAACCAAACAGCATCAAATGTTTTCAATATCACTGGTGACAGACATGATGTAAATACAAAAAAGGACGGCATTTCAAGTAGCAGAGTTAGTTTAGCTCTGTAAAAACTAAGTAGAATGAAAAAGTCAGGACTTCTTGCTTCACACACAATATGCATATTTAATAGTTTAATTATTTTTCAAAAATTGAAGAGCAAACCTTTTTAACACTTAAAACCTCAAGACCCTCTTCTCCCTTGGAGGGAGCACAACCAGGAATACATCCAAAGATGGAATCTAAATGGAGTTCAAAACTAAAAATAAGAAAAGGAACACATCCACAGCTCTTTATGCTTATAAGTTATGCTGAAAACAAAACAGAAATAGCATCCAAATAATAATAAGAAGAGAGCCTCTTTACACTTATAGCTCAGCACAAATATTGAAACAGTTTCAGATAAAGTTTCATTACCCACATCATGGATCAGTAACTGCACAGGTTTTAAGTAGCAAGCCAAGATAAGAACATGTCCAAATTACTCTAAAGGTCATCATAAAGATTTAATTCCACTTTTATATCCAAATCTTTATTCAAACAAATTATCACACATGTGAATCTGAGAAATTCAAAGGTTAGCACATAAACAGACTTGAGTTACTTTGCTCAAGAGCCCTCAGGCTGTTGAAATTCATTTCCTGACAGACCACTAAAACTTGTACAAAATCAATACGGTTGATCTACAGTATATTGAGTTCTTTGGTCCCAAACAAAGAACCTAAGCATGTGTCTATCTTTAAAGTACATGGATCTAGGGCTAAACCAGTAACTGTGAAGTCACTGAGTCACCATGAATGGCTATAGAAGGAAGGAAGATGAGAATGAGCTGTCCTTAGGCATCCAGAAACTTAGCTGACAGAACAAGAATATATTCGGTGTTTAGATTATTCCTTAGACATGCTATGCTGTACAGCATGGCCATTTTAGTAAGCTGGAAGACACCAAGCATCTCAAGCTGATCTGCCTGCTGCAGACACTCAGTTGAGCATGCTGCACCCATGCAGAGGTTCAGACCAGCCCAGAAAGCCTAGATCAGTGATGACAGCTGTGAATGATTACACAGAATACTGGACAACTAAGTGGAAATGCTCTCAGGAGACTGAAAGCAAAACATGGCTGTAAGTCCACAGCATGCTGTGGAGAGATGCCACCCTCCACAGAGGGAGGATGGACAACCAAGCACTCTTTCCACTCATCATATCAGCATGTGACTGGACAGCACTAATTGAAACTTGAAAATAAAACATGAGTTTACTGTGTTAGGATCAATGCTGGGTTTAAGATAGCTGTTCTTCTGCATAAAATAAAACCACTGGAATATTTGCTAGAGAAGAACAGGAGGCTTTACACTTAGGAGTCAACAGGCAGTAGTTGCAACTGTGCAGCTGCCTCCTAGGAAGCAATGTTGGTTTAACTCTCTGGAAGAGCTTCAAGTCTTCTGAGACACTACCCAGGGTAGTGTCAGTGCAGACAGCATCTCCACCAAGAGAAGTATTATCTTCAGGAAGTCATCTTGTTCTGATATTACATAGTGGTCTTTGGTCTAGGCAAGAAGGAAACTACTCAATCATGTTGGTGATGCTGTGCCCAGAATTTCAAACAACTTGATTCTTCTATCCAGGCAAAAGTTGCAATTAAGCCAATGTTCCTGAAAGCAGCATAAAACCAGAGTGCCCCTGCAGTCTTTTTACAAAGAAGATTCTTCCATGGTACCTCACACTCTACCGATCGCAGGGTAAAGCCGCAGGAAAGTCATAGAGCAGGCAGAATAGGATAGCAGGCAACAATATGATAGACAGCTACATTTCATGAGAGCCAGGTAGTGGTTTTCAAACTTTTCAACCTGTAAGCCCTATTTTTGTTCAATTTGAAACAATCACACCTGTACAACTAAATTTTTGTTTCAAGTTCCCTAGCCTATTAGCTAGGAACAATACAGCAACATCACATCTATTCCTTTATTTCAAGAAAGGACATTAAAAGACAATTCATTCTCCTTGCAGTCTCTTTCCCTAGCCTGAATGCAGACGTGTGATAGCTCCCCAACACTTCACACAGAGAAAGTGCTTGGATACTATGCTAACAAAGGGAACCGCCTCCCTCATCCTTTGTTTATCTAGCAGCCTTATCCACTGTAAGCATGTCCTAGGCCTTCAGAATTTTTAGTTATTGGATGGCACGCCTTTTTTTTTTTTTTTTTTTTTTTTTTTTAACAAAAGCAGAAAGGTATGTTCAATTTTGAATTTGTTTAAATT
>JANZLQ010000089.1:18650568-18780902 GCA_026212715.1 Elanus axillaris
ACTAATAAAATGACAACAGTAATAGTAAAAGGATTGGAATGTACAAATGGTGCACAGAGTAATTGCTCACCACCCCCTGATTGACACCCAGTTAGTCCCCGAGCTGCGATCCCCACCCTGACGCCACCCAGTTATTTCCTGAATGTGACATACCATGGTATGGAATACCTTGTTGGCCAGTTTGGGTCAGCTGCCCTGGCTGTGTTCCCTCCCAGCTTCTTGTACCCCTCCAGCTTTCTCACTGGCTGGGCATGAGAAGCTGAAAAACCCTTGACTTAGTCTAAACATTACTTAGCAAAAACTGAAAACATCAGTGTGTTATCAACATTCTTCTCATACTGAACTCAAAACATAGCACCGAACCAGCTACTAGGAAGACACTTAACTCTATCCCACCTGAAACCAGGACAAAGCCTTTGGCAGGTAAGAGGAAGGGATGAAGAACACGTAGTGGAATTCTTTATCCAGAGTATTTATTGCAATCTTGAGTCATCCGCCACGGCAGCGCGTTTGATTCTCCAATACTTTCACACTACATAAAAATCAAATCTGTGATAATTTAGGTAGGCTATCAAGTACTGCTGATCTTGACCATAAACAAAGCAAAACCAGTAATTGCTTTTAGTGAAAAATTATGTGTGTTTTAGGGTTTTAAACTGGGCTGTCCCAGGGGAAGGAGAAGAAGATTGGAAAGCGTTGGTTTTAACAAACATGAAATTGCACAAAAAGCAGCAAAAATTAGATGACGCTGAATTTCCACACATAAAAGCAAACAGAAGTTCTGCAATATTAGCTTCTTCAATTTAATCCAACCAGCCTTTGAGATTTCCATTTGTTTTGATATGAAAACTATCAATTCATCATAATACTGAGTTTTCCAATTACTTCATTGTGCTTCTATTAATAAGAAAAAGTTATTGGTCTAAACAATGCATACACAACCATACTTTTGTTAAAGGTTTTTTTTTTGGTAAGCTATTAATTACTAGAATTCAGCAGCACAACAGTAAAAAACATACCCAAAGTGTTAAATCTCACAGCCCTTGCTCTGTGCCAAGGGCTGAAGAGGTGTATGCAGCATCCGTGTGTGGCAGAGGAGGATCACAACCTACCAAGTGAAGTGAATGCTTAAGTACAGCCCCGGACAAACACTGCATTTATGGCCAAATTTTCTGTGAGGGTGGAAAAAATAATGATTTATGGCTACAACAAAAGCTTTCCAGTCCTGTGGCTCACAAGCTGCATGGCAGCTCCTGGCAGCTTGCAGTCAGAAGTGTTGCAACATTTAATATTAAGGCTCACGGACCTCGGCAACTTCAGGAGTCAACACGATCTCCAGCTGAGGTTAGCAAGGCACGCAGAGGGATCTAACTAAAACCATTGGATTCAAAGACCTTAAGTCTTTTTAGAATTTAAAATATGAAGCTTCTCTTCCTATACAGCCAGAGTTTTACTTCTTCCTCTTTGCTGTTCCACAGTCTTACAAGGCTAAATTGGGCGCCTAAAAGAATTTCAGGGTTATCACATAGGATTTCTACTTTTACATTTAAAATATTCCTGTAAACTGCAAAAGGCAAGCCTGGGGCTTCATGATGCAAAAAATCCTCCCACCAAAATTACAAGAGTGATAGACTTGGCAATAGATTGACAGACTGAGCATCCTCAAGGCAAGAAATAGGAAAGCTGCAACTCATCTGTGCCTCTCTGGGGCTGCAGAGCTCTGCACACAAGGAGCTCACCTTGAGCTCCACTCCAGTTTAGACTATAAAGTACCCATTATCCTCGCTTGGTGCATATATAGCTTTTCTTAAATTAACACAGATGCCATTTCCTATTATAAATAACTTGTTCCACAAATAAGACATTTTCAGGAACAACATCTGTGCTTGTGCTTAATTTGCAGCGTGCTAGTTGTCTTACAGGAGTCAATGGGAGAGGTCACACCAGTTAAACTAGTTGTGAAAACTGAACTTTGTGGGATTGGGGCCTTCATTTGTATTTTTGCTTTTGTTTTGGTTTTGCCTGCCGTGGGTTTTGTGATATTTCAGTGACACGACTCTCGTGGGGTGTGAGGGAGTTATTTGTGGGAGATATTAGAAAAGCCAGCCTTTGTATTTCTGCTATTGGTTTTAACATGAGGGGCAGTTGTAAACATTTTCTAAATCATTTCAGAAAGCCTCAGAGGCAGTTTGTTGAAAGGTAATTTTTAGTAGCACTGACTTTAACTGTTCCATGCTGCTGACAGGGCCCTTGCATGTGGGTCTCCAAGCTGCTGTAATAAGAAGTGGAATAACAGGGGCCAGGCCATGCCCTGCCATGTCCCCTAATCCAGGCAGGCAGCCAGCTCTGCAGCCACAGGCAACACTGTGCTTAAGGACTTTGCACCTGCAATGCAACTTACAGCTACCGCAGACCAAAGAAGACCTGAAACACAAAGGGCCCGTGCTGTGTGCTGTACGGTCCCGTTGGCAAAGAGCATGTCACAGCTGCTGGCTGGAGTCTGTGCCCAGGGAAGAAGGGCATGTCCATCAGGGATGCTCTCTTGAGTGGCAGCATTGCTGGCAAAGAGCGTCAGCAGCCCCCAGGCAGCGGGGTACAAGCAGGGATCTGCCAGGAGCCCCACACTCCCCCCTCATATGCTGCCCCTTGTCTTCTACTGCCCCGAAGCGATCTTCAAGCCCTGGCACGGAACTCACTTCTCACCTGGCAATACCCGGCAGGGTGAAAGTTCCCTGGTGTTGGGAACTCCCTGCCAACTGGGCAGGGACACCTGGGATCACTGCAGCTACGTTCATCAGGGTTCATCCTGTGGAGCCCCATGGTAGTGCTGCACCTCCACGTGCCTCCACCCAGAGGCAAACATTAACTAACCTGCTGTTTAGAGTGGTTATGTGTGGTGTGGCTTTGTACATCAAACCCGAGCAACACAGGGAAAAGCTTTTCAGTGGCAAGCATGAAAGAGAAGAGGTCCCTAGTGGCTCAAAGGGTATATTGCTGCTTTCGTACAACAAATAATAGATACCAAACTGCCCCCAAGAAAATTTGTTATATGTGTAAGATCAGGAGATTTTACAAATCATTCCTTCCTCCTTTTCCAATTTTCTCCACACTCATAATCTATAATTTCACGTCTGGTATAGACCCGATGGATTGCAGCACTGTTGATATACTGCAATAACAAATAAACAGTTATTATTAATGGGACTATAAATCACATGATCAACCCCTGTGCCAGCTAATTGTAGTAATTTACATTCTACCTGCAACACTGCCACTGCCATTGCAGCTGAACGTGGCATTCCCTGTCATACCCAGCCATAAAACCATGGGTGCGTGGAGTCCCACAGCTGCTCTGTCCACCCCAGTGGTGACTGCCCCTCCAGGCATTAACAAAGGGAAACCTTTTGCATCATGATGGCTGCGTCAGAGAGGATCCTGATATAAAAGTGAATGTATTCAGGTTTTTATCTCTGGTTAATTTACTGCTGTGGATATACAGAAAACTGAATGCTAACTGAGCTAGTATATCTAGGCATTCATTTTTCTTATCACCATGAAGGAACAGGCAGTAGGTTTTCATGGCACACCAAGGGATGACATTGCAGCAGAGCTCCATCATCCAGCCAATACACAATTTGCAGCTCCTCAGATATAAAACTCAGCAGCTCGGCATGTGGCCCCAGGCTGCCAGATTCCAGTAATGATCAGCCACAGTGGTTAATCATTTTGTCTTCATGTTGTGAAACCCTTCCATGCATTCCTTCAGTGTTATCTACTGTTGTGTTGGGTTTTAGCTCAGACAGCTCCCTTGGGACCTCAAAAACCAGCAGGGTTGTTATTTTTCTGTGTGTTTGCCGAACAGATGAGACAAACTCTGAAGGCCTGTGAACTATCTGGGTTTTTTAAAATAAAAAAAACAGAATTCCCTGCTGCCAACTCTGGTGACGTGGTTAAAAAAGTCTTTGTGCCACTCTGCTCACAGGGATGGTGGGAAAGTTGAATGGCTGGTACTAAAAGAGGCGCCAGCTCTGGACTGCTTAGTTACACACTTCAGTGATGTGAGGACAGAGGTGCCGTCCTGAACAACCTCTTTGTTTCAGGTTTGTCCTGTTCCTGCTAAGGGGAAAGTGGACCACATTTTCCCAGTGATATCTCCTCAGTTCTTCTGCCCTCCATTAACTGGAAGACTGGTAAGGAGGCCAGGTAATCCCCACTGATGCACCTGCTGGCAGGAATGCTTTATTTCCTCGAAACACGCAGCTTGCCTTGGATTTATGGCAGGAGGCTGCACGTTAGGCCATATCCCTCACTGAAACAGCACTGCTCAAAGGTAGGTGTCCTTCGCAAGGATGCAATAATTCCCTTTTTCTTTGTGAGCTGGTGAAAAAAGTCAGTGTGTTGGTGACTGTCCTTCTGCAAGGCCACAGCTGTGCGCTGACACGTGTGCTGGCCTGTCACCACCTAATGGCAGTGTTCGCATGGGATGGAAATACCAAGCAGATTAATCGGGAGGAGGGTGCTGGATGGTATGCAGTTGGGAAAAGGCTTGCACTGATAATGAGAAACAAAAATGCTCACTTCCAAACTTTTTCTCACCAAAAATCAGGTCATAATAAGCACTTGTCAGTAGAAGGGGAAAAAGTGTTTCAACACCAGCTTTCAGGAGGAGAGTGGGAAGGGAGCAGAGCAGCAGCAGCAGATGTGACATGTCATTGTTTCTCCCAGGCTTTCTGCCCTGAGTTGAGAAATTCTTCCAAGTCTCCCTTCCAGGATAAAATTCCCCCCACTTCCCAGGAAGCTGTTCCTCCTGATCTTTAATGTGTTTTCATTACTGAAATAAAAGACTGTATCTACTACCAAATTTGCTCTTGACTTCTGGCAAGGCTCAGCTAGCCTCTCTTGGCTTAAAACCCCACTGAATTGATTTGGGCTGAGCAAATACAGACAATAAAACAGCCTTATAACATGAAAGCTTATTCTGTATTATTTTATATAAAAGAAAACTCTGCCACTTGAAGATGCCTCCCTTCCCCAGGGGAGGTTTTTCAAACAGCCTAAAGCATGGGAAGGGTCCAGGTCAAACACCAGCTCTTTAAGCCCATCAGAAATACAGACACACAGGCTTGCCCATCATCAAGCCTCCTCCACCCAGAAGCATAAGGTGAAGCTTTTATCAGTGCTAGATTCATTATCTTTTCTCCAGTGGATAATGGAGAGTCACCAGTCCACCCAGTGCCTCCTACCATGCTGGAGGACGCCCTGCAGAGCTCAGCTGAGATGGCTGTTAAAAGCCCAGCCGATTCCTGCAGCACTGCTCACTTCTCACAGCCCCTCTCTCCAAGGCTGCTGTGATTCCACCCACCAGGTTGGCATGAGACTGGACAGGCAGAAAGGAGAACGAGGAGTTGAACTGAAGGCACTACAGACAGGCTGAAATGAAAAGACTGTAAAAATGCAGGATGTAACCACTTGGGCTGAGTGCAGGAGTACAAGCAGAAAAACATGAGACAGAAAAATATAAACCAAAGGAAGAAGTTGCCAAAACCACGATAGGTCTCTTCTACTGCACCAGGAAGCTCCTGTGTGTTCATCCATCTGGAATAACCGCACTGAGCACATGGTTATATTATCATAGAAAGAAACAGCAAATTGCAATTAAAAATGTTTAAAAGAAGGGGTTAACCAGCATCACTCTGCCTGAGTGGCACATTCCTCCAGCAGTATTCTCTTCTATTTTGAAGAGATTAAAAACTATGAAAGTACAGCAGCATCTGGCCCCTAATTTGCAGAAATAACAAATCAAATGCCTTAAAATTGGTAATTTGGTAGATTAAATTATCAAAGCCTCGTCTGTTAGTGTCCACATCTGATAGTGCTTTGATCTTGTTTGTATCTTAGAAATTGTTTCATGGACTAACTTTGTTGATTATCTTCAAACTGTGACAGGTTTTATTCCATCAGCAACTCAGTTGCCTTCCGAGCAACAGCCTGCTCTTTAAAGTGCAAATTAAGAACCAGGGAAGAGAAGAAAGGATGGAGTTGTTTGAAGGAGTTGCTGGATGTCAACAGAGGTCAGCGCTTTGGTTTTTATTTCTTAACTACATACGTACAAATGACCTAACACAATCCAAAATTAAAAGCTATGACCAAGAGAGGACGAACAGCCAACTACAGTGTTTCAGCTTCCTGAGCAGTGGATGATGGATCTGGCCACACCAGCCCCAGCCACTGGGACAGTTTTGCAGAGGAGAAGACAGAGGCCACAGCAGATTCCCTCCTGGAAAGCCTACAACAATGGGATATCCCAGTGAGCAGGAGAGGCCAGCCTATTCTTTTGCTAAAATACATAGCAGCGCGTGCAACTGGGGAAACACTAAGCAGAAGAGAGCTTTTAAAAGTGGCAGTGCATTGCCCATTCAGGTATCAAATGAGCTGGCCATAACCCATGAAACACATGGAAATGCAGCTTATTCCCACTTCCAGTTCTTCTGGGAGTAAAAGAGGTTAGGAGAGACAGCTATCAGCTGGCAACTGCTGCAGCTGACTCCATTTTCTTGGGAGCTGCCACCACACAAACTACAGTGCTAACCCTGCACGAGAGATGCTAACCCAGGGCTCTCTTTAAGACTCTCTTCATCTGCTCATGGCACCGCTGGCAAGGCTTGCACACTGGCCATGGCTGCCTGGTGCAGCTGGTCTGCCCTGATACCCAGCCTCTGCTATACCAAAGCAACTGTTGGGGCTGCCTTGGGCAGCTGCCTGTCATAAGCTCTGCACGGCAGGGCTGTGGGGTGCTGGCGCTTGCCCACTCCCCGGAAAGTGAGCCTGTCTAAATTAATGTGCTCTAACTGTGACAAGCAGCCAGTATAAGCCTGGCTTTCTGAACTAACCCCAACACTGCAGACAGATTAAATCTTTATTTTAACAAGATTATTATGGTTTCCTAGGCAATCCAATGCATACAAACAATGGAACTAACAAAACACTGGATAAAGAGATACCACTTCAATTCCCACATACTGCAAAGTATTACTTGCCCTGGGGGAACTCTGTGGGGAATACGAGAACGCTTCAAGAAAATTAACCCTGAAGAAATGAGCTGGAAACTTCAAGTCTGACCAGTGTGAACATGTTAGAAACTGTGCAGCTGACATACAATCTCCAGCCTTACTAAGTAAGGTACTTTACCACTAAGCCATGTTTTTGCCCAAACCATATGACATAAAGATGGACATAGACAATTTACATATGTACACCTCTATCCTAAGAAATGTGATTCTGCAGCCAAGAGTCTGCTATATGGCAATATGATTTTTAAAGAGGCTTGACATTAACTTTATTGTTGTTATTCTTTTTGTTACTGTGCTTCAGCTTAGCAATACCTAGAGTCAACTTCAAATTATTAACCAAATAAACACACAGAGAGGTCCTGAGGGCATGATACCAAAAGCCAGCAGGCAGTTCAGTAGACAAGGATGAATTTGTCCAGAGCTGAAATTCAAATGAGGTTTACTTTTTCATAAAACCCAAACGGTTCCTCCATCCCAGACTTTGCATGAACTGATTGAGTCAAAAAATGGCTGACTTTTATGCCCAAACTGACAAGCCTCCTCTATGCTTGACACTCCTCATTGTCTACTCAATCTGCAGCCAGTGTTCCTGGGGAGGAACCACAAACCAGCATCACAGCCCGATAAAGCAACCCTTTTGCAGCTCAGAGGAGTTTCCTCCTGTACAACAGAACCAGCAAAGCATGGTTAGCAGCATTCAATAAGCTGCTTCTGTGCAAATACTCAAGAAAATTTCAGCGCAGTGTGCTAAGACAGAAAACTCCCAGTCTTATTATTAAACACCCACAATCTATTGGGAACTTTGGTCCACCTACCATTCCAGAAGCACAAAGAGATTCAGTTGAGTGACACCCTGAGGCACTCTCTCCCACCTGATAAAAATGGCAAAGACACACACTTGCAAACAAAATCAGGGAGCTTCTCCTCCGTGGAAGTGAAATCTGCCAGCCCCATAGAGAAAATGGTCTGATTCAGTCTCGTTTGTGGGATTCAGCTCTCCTTTACCAGCTCCATCCATCCTGTGCAGCTTCCTGCTCCTACTAAAGAACAGTGACACCCAGAGTGCAGTATCTGCTAATGCATGCTGTAAACCAATGCTTCATGTTGCAGTACAACGTAACTGGTTGTTAAGCCAGGAAAATGAGAATTGCCTTCTTGGGGGCATCTTTGATGGGATCCACCTAGTGCTGCTGTCTTGTACAGGAGCTAACCACAAGCTGCTGATAAAGAATTTACATAGCTTTGGTAGATTGCTTATCAATTTAATAGCTCCACTCAGTTTTCTTAATAATCTCAAAAGACATCTTACTGTATTCCCTAACTGACCTAACCTATGGGGCCCCACACAGAACAATCCTTTGTTTTCTTCAAAAATGCATGACAGAAACATTACAATGCTGCTCAGAGAAGAAAAGCTTCAAAGAATACCAGCTTATATAAACCAAATCCCACAGGGCTCAGTAGCTGTTGAAAAGGAGAAGCACTTATTTCCCTGCTAAACAGGTTTGCCTCCATGCATCTCCTTCATGTGGAAGCTGACATGGTAAAAGCTGGAGATCCTGTGGCATATTTCATAAAGAGCAAGAATCTCTTGGATCAGGCTTGCAACTGGTCCTCTCTGCTTTATTGATAATGTGTTTGAATGCTCAAGGCTGTGCAGGAACTGAAACCATTAGAGCTGCTGCGCTTGCCTCCAAAGCCCTAATAGCAAGATCTTTCAGAGCATTACATTACCCTCATGCTAAGGGACACAAGTCCCTTAGACCCAGCCTGCCTCACGGACTAATCTGGATGCTAGAAAGTAAGGCATCTCTGAGAAGAAGCTGTTAACAACAAAGTACATGTCTCCACTTGCACGATGCTTCCGCTTCCACAGCTGGAGAGACCCTGAGTCTAAAAGTGTCTATGGGTCATCTAGGCTGACCAAGATTTTTTCATGGCAGCTGTATTTCATCAGCTGCATTGCAAGAAGTGCCACAGCTTGTGTTTTGGTAATGCTTATCTTCCAGAAGAGTATATAAAAAACAGACTCCATTGCTCCTCTCAGAAATATGTTCCAACAGTTATTCTCCCTGGGTACTAGAATATGCGCCTTAGTTTACATTGAACTGATTTTAGCACTCAGATTGCCTGCTAGCAAACTGTGAGTATAACACAAGTAGGAGCCTTAGAGAGCTGAACCTCTTGACCAAGCTCATTGAAACACATTGGGTAGGAGCAGCTATAGTGGAGAAACATTTGTCCAGGAGTTTGGCAGAAAGCACAGAGTTTCTCTCTCTTCAGGGTACAGAGGAATATTTCAGACACCAGCAGCAGAGCTGAAGGTCACGATCATACTCTGAAGCAATCCTGTCTGAAGTACTTGGGCATCCAGGACGAACTGATGGAAGGCATGTTTTGCAAGGGCACCCATGTAATTCCTCTCATGCATGGAATGAGCTCTTTTTAAATCATACAAATCCTACAGAAATACCAGTGATGCTGTGATTGCTCCCTGTTTTTCAGATGAGCATTTGCCACTAGGGCCTTTAGGGCCAAGGACTATCTCTTTGTTCCATATTTACACAGCACGTACCAACTTTGAATTGAAGCTTTGATAGGTCCTGTATCTGTATCTTTCTGTATAGGCACTTCTTCAGTACTGTTGTTGTTACAGAGTCTCTCAGCAACAGAATGAATGTTTACTCAATTATATTTATTTTCTCTGGAAGGATATTTCTTTTTTTTTTTTTTTCTAAACCATGTACTTGTAGTTTCTCGGCAAATGGTGCCAAAGATTTATAAAAAAAACCCAACAGTCCTGGGCAAATGGTGCCAAGAAATAGCAGAAATGCATTTCTTCGTCCTACACCTCTTCAACCGTTCTTCACCCTCCCAAACAAGCCCCCTTTCTCTCTAAGATCCGAGAGCACTTGTGCCCGTGGCCATTACAGAAATATTCACAGTGCCACAGCCTGCCACAGCTGATGACAGCTCTATAATCTAGGTGCAACTGGATATGTTGCCATGCTCAAGTCAGCTGGTTTGTGTTGGAGGTTTCAGCATGGCATGCCTTCAAACTGATGTAATCCTCCATGTTTTGTCTGAAAAGTGTGGCTTTTTGTCAAGTTCCTCTGGAGCCCAATGAAAGAAACCTATATTATTCAGGCCCTCCTTGGCTGCAGTGATAGTCAGTGGGAGGTTACCACATGTAATTCAGAAACTTAGGCTCATCCCTGGGCAGCATGCAGAGTACTTGCCCGCAGAAAGCTGACTTTCAGCTGAAACCAACCGAAATTACTGCCTGACTTTTAAAAAAGAGATTAAGCCATTCAGAAGCAACAGAGATGTGCCAACCCAAACTAAGTCCCTCCAACAAATTAACTCCCATTTGTTTATTACTGAGTACTTGCCACCTTGCAGTACCGTAAAAAAAAGCTGAAACATATTCCACTTGGGGAAACTGCCAGGGGCTCTTTTGCCAAGAAAGGCCAACACACATATTCCAGTCTCACTGATGCCACAGGGGCCACTCCTTCCAATCTGTGCCCTTTTCTATAAAACCAAACCCCTCAAATGCCACCAGTCTTTTCTATTCGCATCTGCTGATTGCACACTGTCCTTGCCCTGCCAGGCTCTGTAGTTTCCTCTGACATTAGAGGATTTTCAATGCCATTTTGTCAGCAGGCATAGAGAGAAGCTAACACTCTGACTTCTCCTCAGTGAACAGGTACAAGACCCACTACATTAACTGGGATTTTAACTGGCTGCGCCCAACACTGCTGCTGCCTGTAAGCCACAGAGAATCACGTTTGTAAGCTCTGCTTGCCTACTCCCAAAGGACAAAGGCTTTATAAAGGAGTGCTGATGGGCTAGTTTAGAAGGCACCAGAGCACTGTGAGCCTGTGAGATGGAGGGAGTGCCAGAGCAGTACATGATTAGCAGAGTATAGCAAACTGGTGATTTTTCAGTTTCTGTTTAGGGAGAAAATGGTCTTCTATATAACATTTGTACACTCCAGTACTGGTGGTACTGGTGGCTTTAGGACCAGCCCATGGCCACCCTGAATAGAAAATGGAAAATGAAGGCCCATTCCCTTTTGAAACCTTGTAAATGACAGCAAATCAAAATAAGAACATCCTTGCCTCCTCTCGCTACAGGCAGGTCTGAACAAAATGGTAGGGTTCTCTGTAATTAATTGCTACTGTATGCAAAACAGCAAATCAACCATTTTCATCTGTTACCTATGCATGTTTCTGTCAAGGAAAATGTAAATTTAGAGCTGGATGAGAATCACTTCTGAGGACTGGGCAACAGCATTGGAAATTATTTATTTCCTTACTTTTTAAAGGTACCTTTATTCAATTTTAACACTCAGCTACAATTTTTCCACCTAACATTGGACGAGTCATGCAAATTACCACCTTACTGATACAGTATTGCTAGCAATCAGCTCATAAATCACAAAGGCTTGGCTTTTTCTTACTAGGTCACTACTACAGAAAGACTATTTCAGAAGGAAAGTAGTGGACTAACCTGTACAAAAGGTTTTTTAGGCCTGACTTTAAGACCTAGCAAACAAAAGCAGAGATGTCAGTAGCGAAAGGCAGACAGCAAACATCCTGTGTATCTTTTTCACTTCAGGCAGATTATTGAAAATATAATATATAACACAATCCCATAGTGGATCCACTCCAAAATCTTGCCTACTAACACTTGCCTACTAAAACTTCCCAAGCACTGCCCTTTCATACTTACTCATGCTGCATTTCACAATCTAGCAAGGTGTGCAAAGTTAAAAAAAAAGAGCAACTGAAAGTGACCTTGGAAAATAGAGATATGTTAATTTCAGCTGTTGTTTTATGTATCTGCAGTAATTTATCCACGATATAGCTTCCATGAGATCTTCAGCCCCCCTGTTTGTGATCATGTATGTGTAATATGCGCTCGGCTACAGTGGTGCCTGCAGCATGTATCGCTGTCGCCAGTGCTCCTCCTTGACCTGTTTCCTATAATAGAGCTTGATCCTTTTGACACGTCTGCCTTAACTATCTATGCAAAGCAAAAACTGGTGAGCCAGGAATAAAAGCTGCTTGGTGAAGGTTAAAAAGAGAATGACTGAGAACCTAGCCAAACATACCTTACATACAAAGCTGCAAGTGTAGGTTGGCTAAGGTGAGCCATATGGCAGGGGGGCAGTGGTGAAATTACAGTCCTGGTGCTGGCCTTGCTGGTAATGCTCAATGAGTTTTGTGCAAATACAGAAAGATTTGGCCTTATCAATATTTAATTTTGAGTCATATTTCCAAATACGGTATATGCTTTTGGTGCTGTTTCTTCTTTTTTAAACTTCATATAGATAATGCAGTTTGGTTTACCTGCCTATATACATACACATAGATACAAAGAGACAAGTAATCAAAGTATTTGGGCTTTAAGAGCAGGATTTGGGGCTGCTTACATACATAATGTATATGTTACATCCAAAGCCATGACTAAGCATTGTGGTAACCTTCAGAAGAGCCTCCAGGTGATGCATAATTAAGGGGCTTGCTAAGCCTAAAGCTACTGAGAAAAGCAAATTAGAGTACAAACAAAACGAAACCAAACCCCTGTTATACTTAAATCTAGTATTAGACACCTGTTGTGGGGGGATTTATAAAATGCCCTTGAAGCAAGTGATTCATAAGCCATAGGCAAGTGACAGATAGATAAGATATAGAACAAAATAAGCTGATGTGAAGCTTGGCGGTGTGCTAGTGAGCCTCGCACAAAGTACCAGTCTTGCTACCCTGACACACCCTCCAAGTTCCTTAAAAATGGCATGACTCAAAAATCAAACCACAAAAACATGTTTCATAAGAAATAATGTGTGATGGCAAGTTGCCTACAGCAACATTTAGTATTTTTCCTTCTGTCAGCAGGAAATCTGGAATTTGCTCCCTTGCCAGATGAATACTGTCCACACTGAAAGCCAAGGGCATGCAGGGCTGCATAGTAGGGAATAACACTTCTTGGTCTCTTTCATTAAAATTACTTACTTTTCACAGTATTTAATATAATTCAGACTTCTCTTCAGAACTCATTCTCTGTACCCAGTTGAGAAAACGAATTATATCTAAACATTTAAAAAAGCTTCCTGGGAATGTAACAGATGATCAGTGAGGTATAAACCTCAGGAACGCTTATGTGCATGCGAGTCTTCCCATGTCAACTCAGATCTTTTAATTTTTCAGAGATGTTCTGGGATTTGAGCCTTTACTTAAGCCAACATTTTCCATTCTTGAGCGTTCAAAACAGGTTTTTATAATTAAACCCAAGTGATGCCACAGTGGGAACCATTTGGATGATGAGCTGCTACACAAGTCAGTCTATCAAGGCAAATCAGTTTGTTATATATCAACTTAGAAAAATAAACTCTGTATTCATGGCAGAACCCATTTAAGTTAACAGTGGATTATAGATACCTCCCTCAGCACAATGCACACCCTCAAGATAAGATTATGTTTTTAGCAAAATCTGATTTGTAATTGCTGCACAGAAAAAAAATGCCAAAGAAAAATGTTCAACCTGCCCTTAGAAATAATCAAAACTCATATGTAAATCCAAATGCTGTTGTGCACATGTACTCTGCTGAATACACTCTAATTGTATTTGCATTACACACATTGTCTTACATAACGGCAGTAGAAGGAAACATTAACCAAATAACAGTGAAGGTCCTTTATGCACGTCAAGAAAGGAAAGAAATGCAACAGACAAAGAAGAAAGTATAATATGTTGAATGAAACAAGCCACAGTTAGTTAGTCAGCATTCTTTTGTGAAAAGGCAGACAATATTCGCAGCTAGGGGTCTAACTGAAAGCCCTCTAAAAGAAGTGTTCCTACTGACTTCAGTGGGATTTTGGATCACATCCAGCCAGTCCTGAATGCTGTCCATTATCATGTGATGGATGTGAATATATACCATTACTAATACTTAAAATGTCACCTTTAAAAAAACTTTATAAACAATCAAGGTTAAAAAAAGACAAACAAACAAATCACCAACACTCTTAAGACTGATTATGTAATTTGGTGACAGGGAACACATCTCAGAGGCAGATGAAAGCCTGAGCTATGGCTTCAGGTTCCAACACCCTCAGACACTAAAATTCAACCATGTGCTTCCTAGTTTGCACAGAAACCTATTCAAAAGTTTGGATTCAGAGAAACAGGCAGAAGAATCGCTGCTTGTTGCCCATTTATCCAAACACATCCACATCGCTTTCCTTATGTTGTTTCTATCTGTTCTTCCTACTTACTCTTTTGAGATCTCTGTGTTTCTGCACCCAGATGAAGTGCAGTAAAACAAGCTGTCACAACTGCCATACGAGTGTTATCCAATTTCTAACTCTCCAAACTTGCCTGTTTAGTTCAATTAGGAACTGGGTATGGATTCTTATTTTATTTAAATTGTTTTTTCTTCTTCTTACTTGAATTTTTCTCTTGACACTGTAAACAGTGTTTTAGGCTAGAAGGTAATTAAATGCTCATTAAAATAACTAATTAGCGTAGCACCAAAAATAGGAGATTTTTATCCAGTGCCTTAAGGGCTTGGGTGTTCAGAGAAAAAAAAGGTTGATTTGAATCAGAGAACTGACAGAAAACCAGGGCCTCTAATAGAATCTCAAATAAAGTCTAAACTGCAACTGATGTACCAGAATTCTAACATCTTCTGTGGTCACCAGCAGATGTTATTGAACAACTTCAAAGCTAAACATTAAGTACAGAAGAAGACAAATATTCTTCTGTACCAAGAAAGGGATTAGCACATCACAGCAAAGTCTGCAAAATAAATATCTAACTCCTAACTGTAACTCTCAGCATTCTAATTACTTATTTGCCCACCACACACATACACGTACCCCCTTGCTGAAAAATGCAGGACAGGTCTGTGCTCACCGAGTTGTTGCACATTAAGTTGTACAATCTTATTACATGTGCACTGATTACAGCTCACAGCAAGAGAGCCGTGCTGTGGAGATACTGTTTACAGAGCCAGTTCAGCTCTCATCACAGGCAGGCAGAAAGGGCAGACTCAAAAGCTCTTGTTCCTTAAAAATTTAAAAAGAATGCAGAGCTCTGCCCTTTGTGTGTAAGATGAGACTTACTCTGTCAGACAGTTTTCAACATTGTTTGTGAATAAATGCTTTTATAAAATTGCAGAGACTGCATTTATGATCTGATATAAAAATCAACAGATGACTGTTCATTTATTATAATGAAGAACTTGTTTGACAGGATTACATTCATTATTGTAAGTGATTTACATCCTATAAATCACTTATTTGGGGATTTACTTCAATTTTCTTTTGGCTGGCAGTGCCACTCAATTCTCTTCCTGCTATTTTGGAAATGAAAGTTTGGAACACCTCACATATGTAGAATGCATAAATATTACGAGACAGGCTGAGAAAAGCTGTCCTGTTTGTCAAGTGCCTTTGGCTAAAGGAAGTTTTGAGCTTTGTGTACCATCTGTGTCCGTATCCGCATACACTCACTACATTCAACTCTGTTCACACAGTTCCAGCCTCAGAGCCAGGTCCCCCATCCGGATGCAGCTTGGTGGATCTCAGCGGATCTTGGCTGATTCCTGTCAGGTGAGAATCTTGCGTCTCACCCCAGGAATGAGTTTTATAACTTTATTCAGATGGTGCAATGCTGGAAGAAAAATCACAATGACCTGAAAACAATCTACTGCCACGTCAATAGAGAAGAAACACACTAAAAATGTGGCAGCCTGGAACAGAACAAGGATGGGTTTCATGTGTCCTGAACCTCCTGCCTGCAGTGCCAGAGAGGAGAAATCCAGGCTAGGCTGGGCCTGAAGTCATAGGAAAGCATTACAAGTAGAAACCATGGTCATGTTTGATTTGCAATCAAGCTAAATCAAAGTGGAAAGGTACCTGTAGAGTCTAGATAAGCAAAATTTGCAGAACATGGAATCAAAATCAAAGGGAAAATAATGCCAGGGAAAGAAACCTGGAAATGGAGAGTAAGTCCATAAGAGTCCTAAAAGCTTCAGGTCTCTGTAATTAAAACTTGTCTCCAGCTGAAGTCATCTTCAGTCTACAAAACATAATGGCGTGGTATAAATGAATAAAAAATATTTAATGTGTCAAAGGTTGCAAGACTGAGTCCTAATGCCTGGGCTCTTCTCCCAGTAACTCCCAGATAACCCTGCTGCTCAGCAGCTCCATGTGCTCCAGCCTCTCTATGAGGAATGCAAAAGGAAAGCTGGTTGACTTTAAAGTTTGAATGATCACTGCAAGCTTTGTCTTGCCCTCATCCCTTTCACTGTGTCTTGGATTTCAGTACAAACTTCATGTACCCAGATGCAAAGGCAGAATTTTGAGTGGTATCTCTTCTGCCTCTGAAAGCCTTTCAGGGCTGGACATCCTGTTCCCAGAAGGTTGAGAGACTGATACAAATCACAGAGTGTTAGCCAGCTTAGATACATAAAGTCTGATATAACTGTGTATCAGTGTTATATGGTAGAAGGGGTATTATCAGTCTTTGAAATGAAAGCCTTTAAAAGTGAAGACTAGAGGGGTAAAACCTGATATCAAACTCTGAGTAAGTTTCACCTTGAAATTATCCCTTTGGGACCCATAAGGATGAAACAGGATCAAGTTGAAGGGGAACTGCATTATCTTGGCAAACTGACCATGACCAAATCGCTTTGGATGAGCAAGGGAGGCTTGTGAATGCCTGCTAGACCTCGCACGCCATCCTGGGTCTCTGATGGGAAGTTAAAACGACAGAAAATACTCTAGATAAAATCCCTGCCTACTCCCCAGAAAGACTGAATCCTACTGACTTCTCCACATCAAAAATCATACTATGGAAAAGATGAGCAGCATCTAGGAAAGTTCTCCAGAACTTCATAGTTCCCCTTAATTTTTCTTTTTTTCCTAAGAGCTGCTGGAATACAGAATAACACAGGAGAGCCAGCAAAAATACTGTGCCTCCAAAAATACTCTCCCAGCTGGGGTTCGGCAGACAGGCATGCTTTCTGAGGGGCCACAAGCCATGTGTCCAGCTGTTGAGAAACCAGCCTTGCCATCCAGTGAGGCCTTTAAGCTTTTGGCGACAACAGTGGGAGCTGTGGCTGTGGCTGTGGCAGCTGAGCTGCTCTGGGAAGCCCAAGCCTCTGATGTGCCTGCAGCCAAACAGCTGCACTATGGCAGCTCCTGGATAATCATTCCCATCCCTCTCCTGATCCCAGAGGGGGCTGGTGGCTGCTCCCTTGCCTCCATCTGGAGGAGCAGCTGGACGTGACACGCCAAAGGAAAAAATTCCAGTGGGGCAAAAATAAAAATCTCTCAACAAGACAATTTTTATGCTAGGAAATATTACCAACCAAAATCCCACAGGGTCTTTAACTAACTAGTAATTTAATTATTCAAATCCCTTTCCAAAGGTGCATTTTTTTCCCCTGAAGAACAGGCTGGTGACCGGCAGCCCTGTAGGGAAAGGAATGTCTGTGTGGTTTTTACATTCCTCTCCCTTCCCTTCCCCTCCCAATTAAAACAACTTTCCTTTGCTCCATGAGCACTTATTTTGCCCCTCAGACCACCTTTCATATAAACTGTTCTCTCTATTTTAACCACATGCCTCCCGTGTGTGGCAGGAGTAGTGACGACCTGCATGGCTGTACCTGGGCTGTGACCCAGCAAAGTGCCTGACCCCCAGCCTGGCTTTGTTCCTGCCACCCCTTTGCTCCCTGTGGTTTGCAGCAGTGGGCTGGGGCGGCCCTGGGGAGCCAGCCCTGGCTGGCTGCAAGACCAGGCAATGTACCCTAACCTGCTTTTCCATCAGCTAGATGGCCTGACCCATCCACGCTGTGCCACCTACGACAAACTGCAGCAATTTGTCCTATGCAGTAATATCCGAAAACACCCTCCACGATGGAAAGGAGCAGTCACCAAAAATAACCAGGTCTTTATCCACAAGGCTAACAAGCCATGTTTCTGTTTCAGGAGGCTGCACTGCCTGCTTCTTTAAAACCTGGAGTCAACTCACTGAAGTCAAGGCTCCTTTGGGAGGTTATCAGGCTTTTAAATATGTTGCTTACTCTCTAAGAAAATGAACAAACACACCAGCCCTATATTTCTCCTGGAAATGTGTATTGTTATCTTTAGCAAAAAGATATTATTTTTATTTTCAGGAAAATCTCCAGGGAACGGTGCTTATAACCAGAAAACTGTGCTATTTCTCAAACAGCCAAGAATAGTTGCCTTCATCAGGGCTGGTCTTGAAACTGGAATTTTCCCCCAAATGACCCAGCATCTTTAGAGAGGGATGGACAGAAGTGCCAAGAAAAGCCATGTAAAGAATGGAAGTGCAAAAGGAACACTTGGCTAAATTACATGGACCTCAGCAAGTGTGCAGCCTCTCCATGCAGCCCCTGTGGGAGCTGCCTGGAGCCCCGTGCCCTGCCACTGGGTACCATGTAGCAAGCCAGCTCCCTCTGCCAACAGCTCTGCCCTGGGGAGCCATGTGAGACCCCTGCGAAGACCCCTGTGTTATTGAGACAGTTCAGTGGTACATCTGGTTCCCAGTGCAGCATGGACTTTAATCACTGCAGAGATCAGAAAGCGTGTCGCCAGGTCAAACTAAAAAGATGTACTGTGCAAGCAACAGCTTTCCCCTCCTCTCTCTGACTTCACAGGATACTTGAGCAAGAAAACTAGTTTTAAGGTGGAAGTTGAAACGTGATGTTTAAAAACATCAAATAATTTAAAAATACAACTTTAAGCAGAGGCTTAACATGCTGAACCATTGTACCCCTCTGCACAGGAAGAACAGCAAAGTAAAAGCTCTTGGCAGCTCTTCCCGTGGACTGGTCCTTCCAGATGCAGGCTGCATGGTGGGTAACCATTTCCATAGTCTCTCTAGCACATCTATGCTCTTATCCCCACAGAACCAGCTTTCAACAAACACTAGGTTAGCAAAGCCCTGTGACTTGTGTCAAAACTCTGTCAATATTTTACCTATGTAGACGCTACCGAACGAGCAATTCAATGCTAAGTGTACACAGCATTTGGGACTATATTGTTCATTTCTGATGTTCAACCTTGTGTCTTCATACACTGTACCTGTTTTTAGACCTTTCTCTTCTTCAACTCTACCACTTCCTGCCTCAACAACCAAGTGCAGATGAATCACATACAGTCATCTGGTAATGCCACCTCAACCATGCAAGCTCCAACAGGGAGCAATGTGAATAGGGAACCCACCTGGTGACCACGCTTAGATTACTGTAGGAATCTCCTTCTCCTTTCCAATGGAAGAGTTGCCTCTGCAGTATAACTCTCCTTCCATCAAAGTGAGACTCACCACAACACAATGCAAGCTCTTGGCAAATTGTTGTTTTCTGGACATGTTTCTTTTATTTGTAAAAACATCCCTGCTCCATGTGCTTAGCTTCAGGCACATTATTAATGCAGTGGCAACCTGAAAAACCTCCACTCCCTACACAAAAAGCAATGTGACTTCAATGACGAGGTTTCTGAAAGGAGCTGGTGCCAATAGGAGAAACAAGGGATTCACCATTGGCTACAGTGTGAACTGAAGAATAGCCTTGGGAGTGAGAAGATGCCAAGGACTCACCAAAGAGTGAGTGGAAATGGAGGCATGCAAGAACATATGAGGCTTGGCAGAAGCAGTCGTTAATACTGGTGGTGGTTTGCTAACTTAAGTCCTGAAAGTGTGAATGAAAGTAGAGCTATGAATGGAAAAGGTTACAGGACAAATGTCTTGATAAACTTGGGATCCTGGAACTATAGTTAAGGGTGAAGTATGTTTCCCAAACCAAATGCTTATATAGTCCAATTGTTCATAACATGCCCATAAAGCTTCAGGAGCAGAGAGAGCGAGCGAGGACCTCAGCTAGTATAAATATGCATGCACAAGCCCATTTGGGGCTCATCAAACTGCCTGGCAGCTGCCACGGTTGGCAAGCCCTAGCTTGCTAAGACCATGCTGATATCAATGGCCGTGGTGGGAATGGTCCCAATTTCCTGCTGATCCTCTGAGAGGCCAGCCACTGAAGATGGACCCATAGGAGTGCACATAGAGAGACACCCTCTTCTCCCTCCTGAGAAGATGGTATCTCCATGAAAGGAGACCTCAGAGGACTTCTTCCATGCCAGCTTCCTACCATTCTGTGCTTTCCCAGCAGCGTGAGTAACATGGCTGCCTGCTTTGAGCAGCATGACAAAGGCAAGAAAGCACATGCACAGCTTTTTTGCCAAGGGCAGCACAGGTTAATTCCCCTCTCTGAACATCCATGCAACAGCAAAGGCTCTTCAGAGGCTATGGGAGAGACAAAACAGAGAATATGCTTGAGGTACTTCTGGTTGACCAAGCCTTCCTGACTTCCTTTACTTTTGCTTCATTATTCAAGCTTCTTTGATTTTGGAAAGTTGGAGCAAAATCAATGCAGCTGGTATTCAGCTGGACAAGCCTAAAAATATGCCTTCTCCCCATATGCATGGAGCAGAAATTTTTGCTGCTGTATGGAACTGCTTAGATCAGAGGGCCCATCTTCAGCTTAGCTTTGCTGATGTCTAGTAACTTTGCCAACCTATGCCAGCTAAAGGGTTGGTAGAAAACATGTCAGACTATTGAAACGCATGGCACAAATGTTCATAACATCCTATGAAATCAAAAGCAAATGCACCAAAACAAATAAACAAATCTAATAAAAATATTATATATTGGTTGGTTTTTCCTTCCATGTGTATTAAAAGTAAACCAATAATTCCTCTAGATGACTCTTGCAGTGCATTTTTAAAGAGGTTGCAATCAAGGACAATTGATTAAAAAGCTTGAATGCTGAATGTGCTCAAACACTTCTACTATCTAGCAAGACATGGTTTGGAAAGAGAACTAATCTCCTTTATTAGGCCAGCCTCATGATAAGATCACAACCTTCCTTTTTGTGAAAGTTCAGGCCTATATAGGGTCATGCTATTAAAAATCCAGTCAAATTCCAATATCAAAACAGGCATATCTGAACCAAATTACAGCCTCTTATAACTGAAATAAACAAGCATAAAAATAAGGCATTTAGAAACCAGACAATTTTAAAGTTTTATATATTTTTTCTACTCTCACTTTTACTGTTAAATACTTATGTTTGACATTTTTTAATTTATTATTTTTTCCTCCTGGATTCCAGATCGTGACACTACAAGTAAGCCCATAGTAATGGAGAATATGCATTTTCAGAAGCAGTAGATAAGGAAACAGCTCAAAGTGAATGGACCGAATATAAACTTAGAAATACTAAACTTAAGCCTGGTTGTTGTATCCAACAGTTTAAACACTGTGATGGAAGTGGGTTATTGACAGGTGCCTCAGCCAGACATCACCAAAAAGAAATCAGATAAAGCAGAATTATATCATGTTCTCGGGTTGAAAGGAGGGGGGGGGAAGAGTGACAAGCACTTAGAAAGCTTAGGAGAAGAGAAGAGATAAAGACTAGGCCTGAAAGAAAACAAACTGGAGGGTAAGGAAAGCAGAAGTGCTGACAGCACTAATATAGAAGCAGATGACAGGGAAGACAAGGAAGACCGTTCATGGTGAAAGGTAGGATTTATATATTACATTTCTGGCACCTTTCCTGAACACTTCTGAGGGCACAACCTCCAAAAAGAACTAAATTTAATGTATAGTACATTAAAAAATGCTTGTGCCCCTCTAGCTGCCTCAGCTGCTGACTCCAAGGTTTCCTCTTCCCCAGCTCAGCTCTCCTGTCTTTTTGTTTGTTTGTTTGACCCTATCTGAGCTCTCATCACAAATTAACAGGCTTGCTAGTTACAGCACAAGATGATGAACACACTGAATGCCTTCAACCAGTGCAGAAGCTCACATTTACTTGGAGAAAGTGGTTGATTTCTTATGGGAGTCACTTGGCGTTAAATGCCGACCCTTCTGTTCCCACAGCTCCTTTGACACTGAAATGCATGGCAAATCTCTTCATAGTTTTCAGAATGGTTTGTGCAATAAATCTTAACAGCCCACTAAAACATGACCAGTTGCTGTGGTCCCAGTGGATTCATGGGAAATTTGGTCCCCCCTTTCTAACATCCCCTGAAGAAAAAAAATTACCACCCCCCCTGACATGAAGACTACATAGAGGGAAACCCCTTACAACAGCAGCCTCAAGCATCAGAGAAGCATTATTATGGTCTTCTGGGCTATTACGATAGAACAGCGCTTCTTTGTTAAGGCAAATGTCAGAGGCAGACACTGAATACTTCCCTCAGACCTGATCTTTTCAATGTACAACAGTCTCCAGTGAACAGCCTTGCCCACTTCATGTCATTGAAATGTGAGCTCCAGGGTGCTTCAAATGGTAGAAGCAGCTGCCAGCCAAGCTTCAAGCACTAAGCAAATGTTAGTTAAAAAAAGAAATAAATAATAATTTTGTTATCTATAGGTACCATTGAATCATCACTTCTGCAAACCTTCCCAGAAGCTCTGATGCAAAACATGTCACTGGGAAGAGCTTTGCTAGCTAGAGCTGGGGCACTGTCAGTCCTTCAGCAGCTTTGGCTTCTGCCATCCTGACTATTTTTCTGTAAATATTGAATCAGTTGCTAAGGGATTTCACTGGACAATATGATATCACTCTGTTACTGCACCAGTGACTATATATCATCCCTTGAAAACAGAATAGTGTTGTTTAAACCCCAAATTAATTTCTTGTCAATACGGCCGTGGTGGGAAAGTCTCAAGAATCCATTTGGTGAGACAGCTCCCTTCAGCTGCTGAGCCTGCTGATAGCACTTTCTCCAACATGAAATGCAATACCTCCCCATTACAATGTGAAATCCTAGAACAGTTAGGACAGAGCTTACGATAAAGCCTATCTTCAACAGCAAATACAATCTCTCCACTCTAAGCAAATATACAGAAGTTGATAGCAAAAGTCATATTGTAATAATACATCACCTCCCAAGAACAGAAGCATATTCATGAGAAAAGCTAAACAATGGATTTTATTCCCTTAGAAAATCTGGTTTAAGTTAATAATTTGTGATACGGGATAGACAGGCATGTTACAGACAAGAAGACATTAGACAATTATTTAATTAATGATCCTTCTTAGGTACCAACCTTTTATTTGAAGGTGCCTAATGATTTTCATGGGCTCTTCTCATATTTTATGAGCTTTATCACAAACTGTTTGCAAAGAACAACTGTTGCCTCGTATTATAAGCTCTAAGGAGTGCCAGTCTCTCCAGCCCCAAGAGGGACTTTCAGTTCCCCATGTTGGATGAAAGTGTCTGAGAAAGTTTCGGAGCTTTTCAATAGCTCAGTGAAAGGTGGTAGAGCAGCAGCGCTAGGAAACTTCTCCTTTCAGGGCCAGCTACAGTGGCACAGGCACCTTTCCAAGGGAAAGGGGATGAGAGGTAAGAGCTAATGCTTGGATTTAGACTGTATTTCAGGCTTCTACATGATACCCACAGCCTGAGCTGTGAGAGGCTGGGACACATTGGTCTCGTGCTGCTGTTCAGCAGTGTCCCGTCCCATGCAAACGTGCCACCACTGCCCTGTTTCCTTGTTGTCATAGCATAGCATGGGTGGTCCTGCCTGCATGCAGTACTGTTGGCTGCTTCTCTCAACCATTTAACTGCCTAATGCCAGGGCACCTCAGCAGTTTTTGTCAAGCAGTATCTCTTGATGCATAGAGAAATGCTAATGCTAATACAAATACTCAAGTGGGCACATTTAAAATTCTCTTTCGCATTGCCGTGTTGCAAATAAACCCCTTTCTCAGCTGTGCAAAGGACTCACAGAGAGAAAATGGCTGACGTATAATGTTTTCAAAAGACAGCCACTCCAGGATACCACTTAGTGATATTCACGGTGGGCTGAGGCATGTCTGTGCACATTTCTTAGGGATTTTACAGGGCCAAAGTATGTGAAAGTTTGCGAAAGGGCTTCTTGTTAGAAGTGGAGCTTCCCCTTGCTCTCTCAGCAGAGCTGGATTTTTCTGGCAAATGCTCCTGCTCCCACCCAGGGGCTGGGCTGCCCTGGCCACAGCCGCTGCTCCCTTCCTCCTCCTCCTCCTCCTCCTCCTCCTCCTCCATGGGGCCTGGCTGCCTTGCAGGAAGGGCAGACCACATACCTACAGGTAGGACTGGCTTTTTTAGACAGTCAGCTTGGATGAGAGTGTATATGGCAAGTCCCAGATGTACATAATTAGTGATAAATCTAACTTCCTAACACGACCAGCACAGTTGTTCTTAATTAGCCTCTATTCACATTAAGTGAATTTATGTTCCTGCTGTTATTAAAAATCTTTGCAGAAGACAATCAATATAAAGTTACGACAGCAGAATGCTAACAGGCAACACGTTATACATGGATGCATTTTGAAAAATATCCATGCAGTGTGAAAAAGACCTTCAAATTGTAGGAAAACAGTATCTGCATTTCCAATGGTCATTCTTCCTAGCAAAATGGATTTTACTGTACTTTTGGGCAGATCTCTTCCCAGTTCCCCTCCCTCTAAATTATTTAATGTGATGGAGATGGTTAAGATCACTGATCTGCTCAGGTAACTATGAATATTTCTGACATCATCCTCCAGGGGAAAAAAGGAAACCACAACCACCAAAAAAAGCAACCCAAACCCAAAAGCTGACCCTATGTTTGAAGGGTCTGGACTCATGCTGTGCGACACATGCAGCTAGGGGAGATGTGCAGTTGTTTGACTTCTGTAAAATGCAAGGTGTGACCCTGTTATGATTAAACTCTTTTTGTTTATCTCTGTGCTGAAGCAAAGCAGGAAGTTTTACTGGGTGGGGATGAAAAAAAACAATGAGAAAATTCTTGCTACTGAGTCATGACCTGATGGAAAAAAAAATTATTAGCTATTTCACATGCTTAGAAAGAAAATAATTTCAGCCAGTGGAGACAAACAGGGATTATCTAAATCAAACAGAGAGAAACATCTGACTCCTTCTGGTATTTCTTGTGTTTAAGTATGCAATACTGTGATGGGTCGCTCCGGCAAAATGTTCTATACTTCATCCAGGTTCTGCAGGTCTGGTTTCAGCACCTTGGCAACAAGATAGGTTTATAACAGTTATTTTTTCCCCTCCTAAAAGCTTGACCGTCACTTACTTTACTCATTATCTACCAAAACAGGATTTCTCTCTACTGAGATGAACACTGGCCACTGTTTCAAATCCCTTCCTAGCATGGACCAAACCTTACTGGAGAATACATACCAAGAGCCACCCACTGCCACCCATGATGACACAAATGGCCCTGTCTCTTCTTGTGGTGCAGCTCCACCACAGAGGCTATAGCTACAGCCTAAGAAAAAAAGAAACACCTACTCTTTGTTGCACTTCACAAAGGGGAGAGGGAAGAAAAAAGAATGGGCTACATATCTGTCTTCTGCAGATTAGCAGTGTTGGGTGAACCCTGCTGTATAAAACACCATCTATTTTAGATCCCAAATTAGCACACCTTCAAGAGTATTAAACAACGATTAATAACTTCTTGAGAAACTAAGTAAATTAAATACGTATCATCCTTTTTGACATGTCAAGGGCAGTATGGCAGAATATAGGTCGGCATATATAAACTGACTGACTTTAAAAGAAAAAAAATCAATAAAAACTTAATCACGGAAGAATATAACCAACATATATCTAATCCACTGAGACTTTCACAGGGGAATTTCAGTTTCAGCAATAAACCAAATTCATTTCAAGCTAAACTAATATGGTCATCTTGAATTTATTAGTGAAAATGAAAGCAATGTGAACTTTAAGTTTTCAAAAGCAAAAAGACTTTATTAAAAGTTCTCCCTTTTTTGCCATGGGACTAAGGGAAAAATCCAATAATGTATTACCCATGCAATACTGATAAATTATGGATTCTTAGTTACAACATGTTTTAGCTTGATTTTATCTTAATATTCTGTAATGATTTGCTGTCATAATTGAAATTTGTCCTATTGTTAATCATTATTGTAATGAAGAAAAATTATTTAGTTTATAACTGAGAGAACACAACTAACTATTGCTATTAAAGACAGTCTGTGGGTATGTTGCCTGGGGCTGGTGCAACAATTACCCTCTATTAAATAACAAGTATGGATTACTTTAATTGGCAAATTGTTTTGAAATAGGAAAGGATGATAAACATTTTCTACAGAAACTTGTATTACTGGAAAAATGCTTTTCAGAAAAGCATTTTGCCAAAACTGTCATTTTCCAAGGAAGGATTGAACCTGAGATATTTCAGTTTGGACAGTCTGTGAGAGGGATCCATAGTTGAGTTCCCTCATGTCCACCATCTCGTCTGAGGGTTTTTGGTCAAAGCGCATACCTGGGGATGCTCCTTGCTCCCGCGACAGCGTCAGAGCCTTGCAGCCCCGGCAGGCAGCTCAGCCAGCAAGAATGGAAACAACCCACAGCTTCTGGCACCACTTACAAATAACATTCTGGGGTTTGGCCCAAATGTTTAATTTGCAGCTGAAAAGACAAATATGTTTACAGAAATCTCTGATGCAGTTTTTTCCCTGTGTTCACTGTAATATTCCATAAATTCATGCCTGTTGTCAAATGACCACCAAAAAGCAGTGCTTAGTAGGCTTCAACCTGCTTTCTTACCAAGTAGGCAGCTAATGGCAAGCACTTCCAACAAACAAGCTCTGGGCTGTACCTGCTGGGTACTCACTGAACACTGAGGGGCTACAGGCTGCTTGCACCAGGCTTGTCCCATCCAGCCTCATGCCAGAAAAGGTTCCTCAGACCTACTTGTTTGATGTCTCACAGGAGGACTGGAAACTGAAACCAGCATCTCATTTCCACCTATGAATAACTTTTTTCAACTCCTAAGAATACAGGTAATATTGGGATTTCTTCTTCAAAAGACAACATGGTGAATGGCATGAAGAGGGAACATGATCAGAACAGTGAATAAAGACTAAAAAATCCATCTGACAATGAAAGGCTGCTATGAAACACCAATACTTAGTGACAGAAAATGCTCCCCAGCCCATGCAGTTCAGTTTTGAAACAAAGCTGACACAGCCAAGAAGAGCACTGCCTACATTTAAACTTTATTCTTCCTTAATTCTTTTTGATAACTAGCTCTAAATTTTAGAGTATATTTATAGCACATGCTTCCCGAAGAGGTCCTACCCACTGACAGAGCACTTGCACAGGACACCTGAGAAAATACAGGCTATGTGCCTGGCATGCAGTGAGCTTTTACAAACACACCACTACACAAGGATCAAGTCCATGCTTTGAAATACTGCAGTAAGAAATTATTTGGACTTCTAAACCCCACCAGCTGTATGGTAACACGATGCCTGTTTGCTTCGAGACACAGCACGTCCCGAGGACAGGCCCAGGACGGTGCACACAGGCATCCAGCGATCCTGGAAATGCATGACTGCAGAGCCCGGTGCTGCACCCCATGATGGCTCGCTGCACGTGCAGGGTGCTGTTCCTGGCTGCCTCAGCCTCTCCACACAGGCACAGGACTGCCTGCAGCATCCACAGTGCCTGTGTGGTTCAGATGTGGTCTGCATTTATCTCAGAAACCCTATGCTGCCATAAGAGACATCTGTCATCCTGGTGACCCAGCCTTTCCAGGCCCTGGTGACCCAGCCTTTCCAGGCCCATGCTCCCAAGTCATTTGCTCAGCCCTACTTAGATTGCACACTTATCTTTTCTGTGAAAATAACAAGAAACCTTAAAAAGAAGCCATGAAAAAAAGCCTTTTCCTTGGCCGCAAGAAGAGCCCTGTATGAATAAATCTACCAGACGTGTAAACAGCAGGTTCTGCACCCAATGTTTGTTTTTCATCTCAAACAAGGATAGTGTGCTTAGTGGTGAAGGAGGCTGAGCACAGATTTCTACCCAGCCACTTCTGATCTCCCAATTTCTCTTGTGCATCCTGAACTGCCTGAAGGCAACTTAGAAAACCCTGCATAAGGCACATCATCCTCAAAGCGATGTTTGTTCCTCTCGCAGTTGTCTCGCACTTTCTCCCCCCACTGCTCCCCTCTGCCACCCTCTTCTCTTCCCTCTCCCATTGCCCTGCGATTTATTTTGTTTCTTCAGAAACATACTCCCTACTGTGTACACGTCTGTGTGGAGCTCTAGTGAGCTAGCAGGTTATCTGACAGATACTCTCTTATCATATCTCTTGCATCTTCTACTGTTGCAGCACATCCTTCCAGGGAAGGCAGTACAGCATTACCTCTGTGTTGTGAAATGCCTGGCACATGTCTGGGTGCTGTAAGAAATAAGGATTTTTAAACACTACAAAGCTGCAAGACAAGTCTACACTCCACATCTTTTCAGACACAGTCACAAACACTTCTCATATTCTCATTCAACAGATCCCAGTGCTTCAAGATAAACACTTGTGAAGGGCCACAGGGCCTACCTGTGCTTGCCAGCACCAACCCACCCAACTTCTCACATTAAGCAGTGCTGAGCTTCACCACAGACATTTCCTATAGTATTTAAAGCCATACTTCTCTCAAGTTCTGCAGTCATTCAGTCCTGGAGGCTTTGGTTAGGGCTTGTCTTTATTTCTGACACCAAGAGAACAGTAAAACCTTGTTTAATATTTAATGCATGCCTTAAAAGTGAACGGGCACTTCCCTTCTTCCTGCTTAAGCACCGGGGTCTTCCCGCAGGGTACACGCAGCCTTTCCCTCCTGTCACGCAGGAGGGCTGGCTCAGGGACTTTGCCTTTTGGAGGAGCTTTCAAGAGTGTCACGCACAGTGAATGATACAGTCTGTCAGTGTCACATTTCTGCACTCCAGAACTGAAAACCTCTGACAGAATAGGCTTCAAAGGTAGTGTTAAAATGCAATACTACCTCAGGGTAGCAAAGACCTTAGAGAACCATCTTCTCCAGTCCTCCTCGAAGTTGCTAGTGAGAAATTTCCTTACTTGTCTCTTCTATGTGGCTGCTTAATAAAATAATGATTACCATGGACTTCCTGTAGAAGAAGGAGAGCAGGCCCTGAATAAAATAGGTGTCCCAAAGTGGTCTTTTCTACAGACCCTCTGAAGAGTACTTTTATGCTCTTCATAGCCCAGACAGGCCCATTGCTCCAGTGCAAAGGAAAGCAAGGAGGGTAATCTATAGCCAGAAGCAAAAAGGACAGGGAGAAGATTTTAAAGAAAAAACTCAAGAGTCCTGAAAAGAACCTTCACAATTACATGGAGCTATTTCTACACAGAATTAGCAGACTTGCCAAGGATAACACAAAGGGGAGAGTAATTATATTTGCTCACTATTTAGAAAAAATTCAGATGAACACGGTGCTATCACTGGGTGATGACCATATATATCTCATTCCAGCAGTAAAGTTAAAGCAGTAACAACTGAAATAGCACATTTAAAAAACGCAAAACCTTCAGCTACACAGTATCGGTGAGTGCTAAAACTGCTGTAGCTTTTATAGTTACTTTTAGTAACCCATAAAACAGGGGACAAATTTCAAAAGGAGGAAACGGAATGTTGTACAAATTCTTAGGAAGGTCAATGAGCAGCTACAGCTCTGCCAGCCCAATGCCAGTGCCCTGCCTGACATGGTGTTTGACTTGTAAGGAATTAAAGGAAGATGATAACTTGTGTGCGGCCTGTCAAACCGACTTAATACAGAGAATTGTCTAAAGACAGCTCTTCTGCCAGGAAAAAAGTCATGACAATAGCCAGTGACTAGCCCTCTCCCTTGCCTCTTAGTCTGGTCATCAGTCATGCCCAACAGATGGGGTCTGGACCACATCTTAAAAAACCCACATGTCCTGCTTGAGAAAAAAGCTAACAGCACAGAAACATTTGCAGGCTGGGAGGATGCTGCAGGGAGGATCCTTTGGCCTCTTTATACCCTCTATAGTTTCCTAAGCTGCTTCTGAAATGCCATTTCTTTCTCTTGATATTCTTATCCATTTGCATGCTCTTCCTTATTCTTCTAAGTTTAAATTTTCCACCCTCTTTTGTCTTTCATGTGCATCTATTTAGAAATCAGTTGTGATATTCCCACTTACAATACTGTTTACTGGTGAGCTAAATCCTACCCTACACTCTGTATCCCTTCCTACACCTAGATTTCATCCTAGAAAATCACTTCTATCCTTCTGCAGACAACAGTCAGCCAGGTTCTCACTAGTCCCAGAGGTGGATGACATTGCTAATACGTATATATTACATACAAGCAGAAATTGATGCTGTCTGCTGTATGTCTGGATCAATATCATGGAAACAAAAATGGATTCTGGAAATACAAATAAAAAAATATATATGACAAAAAAGAAACCAGACAATCTTTAAAGAAACCCATAAAGTGAAAGGCAGAAAAAAGCAGCATTTCTACCACATAAATACCTAAATTTGCAGCACAACTATTTTTAAATACCCCATTTTAGTCACTAACCTGCATTTATTCTAACATGGGGTTTGGTGTTTTTTCTTTT
The DNA here is from genome assembly GCA_026212715.1 of Elanus axillaris. NCBI lineage: Eukaryota > Metazoa > Chordata > Aves > Accipitriformes > Accipitridae > Elanus > Elanus axillaris. The sequence goes on from JANZLQ010000089.1 coordinate 18,681,147, forward strand.
AACCGTCTGTGGAAGCTTTTTGGTCAGATATAGTAACAAGCACCCACCACAGTAATTTTAATTAACAAGCTCTAATAAATTTGCACATGTTGCAATATACAGATCTAAAAATACATGTGTGCACCCTAAGACCGCAGCCAGATTGCTCCACAGCGAGACTCCCCGGGCGCCATAGGCTTCTCTTTGAACATCGGATCCAACCCCGACACCAGCACCACTGCTCACAGCACTCGGGCAATGCCCTCCCACCTGAAAGCTGCCACCGGCTGCTGCCCAGCCCTGGCACTTGCACTCTGTTTCACCCACCATGCCCAGAGGTTCCAGCCAGCCTGATGCTATATCCAACTCTGCACAGATGACAAACATCGCTCCCCTTTTTTGGTTAATCTTAGTAATTTTGGCTAGAGCCAACTTGTCAGTCAGAGGCCAGACTCGGCGGTTAGGGGCAGCTGTGCCAAAGAGGGGAAAAATGAATCTCACTCTTGTCAAAACCTTCCAATTCCCACTGAAATTGTTCAGCGCATTGATGTTTGCCCCCATTTTTTTTAGCCTGTAAAAGGCTGTTCACTCTCCGTGTGGGAAACTGACCAAGAACAGTGGGAACAGCTACATTTTTCCCCAACTCTGACAGCCCCCTGCCCCAGACCTGACTCCCTTTCCTATAGGAACGTCGCACCCTTCAGTCAAGGGCATCAAACCCAATGCCGACACAAACCCCACCCACTCTTCCCATCCCATGCCCCATTCCCAGATCTGGTCCCAATCTTCTGGGGCTGAAGTGGTCCCACTGACATCAAAGAGACTGGTGCCAGGAACAGGAGCTTAATAGGATTAGTTTTATATTTTCAAGCAAACCACGGCACAAAGATGCAAAGCTATGCAGAGAGCGGCTTTCCTGCAGACAGCCTTTCCAGCCTGGGCTTTTTGTGGCTGCCCACTGGCTGCCCCAGGCCCCACCAGCTGTTTTGCTGTGCGCTCCTGCATCTGCACAGCTAGTGTAGGTGCTTGAACCATCTACACAAAGCTGCTGTGGATCAGGCAGCACTTCTGAGAAATGCAGTGCCAGAACCGGGACAGGGATGGGGACAGAGGAGCAAATTACGCAGTGGGGCAGTAGCTGACAGCCAGGTGTGCAGCCAGGGTAACAGATGTTACTGAGATATAAGAAAATTCTTTAATAGCACCTGTGCAGAATAAAATTGCTTGTGATATGCAGATGGTCAGTCGAGATTGGATAATGGTAACGTGGACAATCTCTGCTGCATGTGGTGTGCCCACTGCTGGTCAGCGCGATACCCACTGGGACTTCTCTTTTTCAAAGAGAAGAAATGGTTTCAGGTGGATATTATTTCTTATACATACATCTTTCCCATCACAGATATTTTAGAGGTGGTATTGATCAATTATTTTTTCCCCACTGTAAATTGTTTCTCTTTTCAAGGGAAACATGCAGAAAAGGGGGCAATGCTCTTATCACATACAAGAAATATCCAGCCGTATCATCATGTTTAAGTATTTAGAAGAACTAAACTATAAATGAGAGAGTATCAACATGTGCTGAACAGAAACAGGATAGCTGCTGCTAGGTTTTGTGAATGTTTCCACAGTTTGGACAACTTCAGAGAATTATACCCTACATAGACAGCAACAAGTTCACAAAAGCTTTTTCTGTGCTGTATATTGTCCCAGCATATGGCAATGTTATACTGCTGCTATTAGCGAAGACTCTTTTGACATGATGTAAAGCATCTAATAATTATACAGCAAATATGACGAGATGGAATTGAACCTGATCTCAATTAGCAACAAGAAGTATCCTTCCAACTGAGATTAATATTGATTAAACCATAACAAGACTAGTACTTGCCAGTAAGAGCTCTATAAAATCAAGGAAAGGTGAGGCCAACCTTTAAGTTGGAAGCACTTTGTCACAAGCTGTAAAGACAAGTGATCCTCCTACGGCCTAATTTGTCCTTTTCAAAAATGGAAGTTTGGCTCTGTATAATTCAGGAAATTACAGTCATTTCAGTGGACAGTTAGACTGGCCAGGAGCCCAGGGCAAAAATCAACAGCCTTTGGGGGATTGCTCTGTTTTCCTTTCAACCTTTCCTATCCCTGGTATGGTATTAATCACACCAAATCCCACTCTCCTCTCCCTTATGCCCTCTCAGAAATACAAGCTAAGACATAGTTACCACTACTGGTGTACTAGTACTGCTTGTGCTTTTTAATTTCCCCCCTTGTACCAAATTAAGGTGGATATTTTGGAGTTGAACAAATGTATTGGATTTATTGGCTCTTCCCCCAAGTGAGGTATAATAGCTCCACCAGTCCAATCCTACATTTCCTTTACATGGAAATGATTGGATTTATTGCTAGCCATTTTTAGATCATATTAAGTCAAACCATAACAACTAAGCACCCTTCAGGGCTTACTGCAGATTATAAAACACTGCATGAAAAACAGACATGCAAGGGTATGAGAGGCAACAATACAAAGCTTACAATGAATCTTATTTTCAAGATTCTTGATCCTATTTAATTAATGTTTTAAAATGTTCAGGCCAACTTCAGAGAGCTGTTACACAGCTCATTAAACACGGAGTGCTAATATTCTTCAAATGTAAAAATACATACAAACAGAAGATTAACTGGCAACTACTAAACAACTATACTTCTTTTAGTAAGTTTTTGTTAATATTTTCCTGATAAAGAGGTATTTGCAAAGAACAAAGACCAATGTGACAATTATTAATTACCTTAAAATGAGGGTAGGAGGCAAATGAAGCCTGGGAACCTCTACGTCTGATCAAATCTTGGCTTGGGAAACAATTTAAGTCCATGTTCCTAGGCTGCCCAAACCAGAAATGCTTCCCTAAAAAGGGGCTTGTGTGATTTCTGACACAGTAGCCACATGGCCTTGGCCAGGCAGCACAGCCACAGCATTTCATTAACACGAGCTGCTCTAAGATCTGCTACATGGTATGGCCTGAAAGACAGACCTTGTCTGTCCTGGTGAGGAGGTGTCTATAGTTCATTAGTTGAATAGAAAAAGGCATTGGGAGTCCAGGAGAAAGAGGCAACAACTTTTCCAGGCCAATACTGGAGAGATGAACTCTAAATGCAACGCAATAAATATTACTGCAAAGATACAGCAGGCCGGTGAGCTACAGGCACAGCCAATGAGTATTATCTTTTCAAGAAACCTTTCCAGCCATTTGAGATTTCACCTGTGCACATAATCCCAATCCTTCACATTCAACAGCAGGCAAAAATCAGTCTAACATGGTGAAGATAATAAAATGTAATACAGAAGTTTATTAGGAAATAAACAAGTCTGTCTCCAGCAGGCCATGATGGGAGAGCATCAGGAAGCCAAGAACCATCAAGATGCTTTTTTCTTTGGGTGCAGCCACTGGGACTTCTGCAGGTTACTTGGGACAATAGCATAATACCAGCACAGTGACATTCAAGTGCAACAGAGTTGTAAGAGAGCAGTAGCTGCCCAAGGATGCACTCATGCTTGCTAAGCCTCTAATCCCAGCTTTGATTGCTTTTTCCCTCCATAATCAGTTCAAACACAGCTAGAATTAATCACTGTTTGCAAATGTAAAGGTTGCTTTTCTTCTCTTTTCTTAGGATCTGCCTTAGGTCACACATAGGGCTAGCATGGGTGAAGACACAGGCCAGACCCCCTCCAGAGTCTGGTATTCCCCTACTGCACAGTAATGCCCATAGCAATAATATCATCAACAAGAAGAACAATAATAATAATGATGATGATGATGATGCTATGGTGATAAAACCTGCAGCATCTACTTACTCAGCAGTAGCTCTGACTCAGGGGCCACTCTTGGCCATTTCCTGGATCCATCACTGAACAGATCCTTACACCCCCATCTACAACATCTCTGCACATCTTAGCTCTGGTCTAGCCCAGCTCTGTAGTCTATTCTCACCTTCTCTCTCTTCTGGTACACTGTTCCCCCATCCACTCTATTCTTCCTTCCATCCACTCTACCCTTCCTGCGTTGAGGAGAAGCCCTGGCCAGACAGCCAGGGGCTGGACAGGACAGTCCTGTCTCTTGAATGCTGGCCAAGCTGACACTCATTCACATTACGATCCTCATACCTTGCTCTGGAGTTCAAATGGGCATTTTGGCCAGCACAACTGCAACTGATTTCCAATTCAGGACAGTCTCACATCACAACAATGATCAGGCTTCAGTCATTAGGTCCACCAGCATTAATGATCCCTTTGTAACTCTTCTAGATGTTATTACATTGCACATTCCTTTGTTTGGATTATCTCAAAGCATCCCATTTCTTGTTATTATAGAAAGTCAAGAAACATAACATGAGCAGGGCTCCTAAAAATGAGATTTATGCCCAGCTACACTGTGCAAGCAGAGTTATGGTGCAGAGAAAATTACAAGCAATAAATAAACGTGTATATAGATAGAGGATGTCTTTTAATATGTATCTGCAAAACATTCTTCGGAATGCTTAATGAGAAACCGATTTCTGGCCCTCTAAAACCATTTTCTTAAGACTTAGTGAGCTCTGTACTTAACATGGGTTAGTGGGCCAGCAAACGCAGTATTTTTAATTTCCATTTCAAAGGGTTCCAGCAGAGGCAGATATTTTCAAACATCGCATTTGCAAAATACTGCTGCTATTAAACCTGAAAGACAAACTAATTGCATCACCTGCCATAGAAAATCACAATGTCATTTGGTATGCCATTGGAAGTGCAGAGGATGGTGGGCATCCCTCCAAAGTACAGGTTACACCTATAAATCTTTCACTCACCCCATGAGCTTCTTTATCTGATTCTCTGGGATCACATAACAACTCTGGAGCTGACTTTCAAAAAATGGACATAGCCAGGAGTCTACAATAAAGTTTTTTCATCCTTGCCTTCTGTGGTCTTACAAAGCAGGGTCATGTGGATAGATTGGGCTAATTTGATAGAACTGCCTACTAAAATAACAGTTGATACTCAAAGATGATCTGAAAAATACCATCCAGCAAGGTTCATTCCTCACTGCTGCACCCTCTCGCCCAGAAACTGCCCAGGATTAATCAGCATCTCTTCCTCTCACTGCTGTCTGCTCAGGGACACTTGCACACTTGCTGGTTCCAGAACAGGTTGCTATACTCTAGCAGGACACCGAAGTACCCAAGATGGACAAAGACCAGAATAAATCATGTGCCTTCATTGCTATGCACATGCAAACAGCAAGGAAAGCACTGCTACCTCTTCAATGGTGTATCTGTCATTTGAGAATGTCACAGCATGTTTCACAGTTAGCAAGAGTCCAAACGTACTCATTTAAGTCAATACACAGGTCAGAAGTACACATTGCAGTCAATAAAGAAGGCAAAGATGTGGAGAAAGCCCATAGATGACAGACAATAAGTACAAGAAAGAGTAAAAGATGAGGATGCAATATTGCTCTACTTTCACAACAAAGAGGTAGGTTTTGAGAGCAGGCAACTAATAAAACCTGACATATTTAAGTTGAAGATATTATCATGAGAAACCTAAAGACTCACATGCATCAAGAAAATGAGCTTGAAAAAGCAATGACTGGTTGCACCAGTAATTTATAATCTCTCAGCTGCTGAGATTGTGAACAGTGGCACTTTGTAATCTTATAGGGAAAGCAGCTCTAATGCCATCTGGTCATATATTTCTGGCCAAGATAATTTAGTGGAGCCTGTAATGAAAAAAGTTGCCCATCCTCTTAAAAATCTGAATTATGCCAGCTGTGCCACAGTGTCACTTGTGTTTTCAAGGAGAAGGACAGCTGTCATTCCCTTTCTCTGAAGATAGGAAGAAGACCGCCTTGCTTAAGAGACCTAATTTTTCTTAGATCGCCCTAAATTATCTTATCTGTCACTAGGAGAAGAAAGGGCGAAGTCCCTGTTAACATTTTTTGTTTGATTTTTGCTGACATGTATAAAGCACTTGGTTTCTAGACTCACCTTGCTAAACTACTGTGAAGAAGGTGATACTTGGCTCTTAACTCTAATCTGAACTGAAGCCAGTACAAAGAAAAGTATGGGTTCTACAAAAATCAGACCTGCTTTGGCACAAAACCAGTTTGAGAGAGGGTGCAGTTAAGCTCGTCATCTTCACCTCTCCTAATGAATGAGACATTTCATATTTTAGATATTACCTCAGCAACTTACTGCCAGTTTTAAATTGCTCTGTCATCTCAGATTAGTGCTCATCATTCATAGTAATGTAAACTAAATGGTAACTCTCCTGAAATATGTGAAAAAGTAAATGGGATTACAATGAGGGTTGTAGGGCATGAAATTTCTAATCTGTGAGCAACTAATCGTTATAGGTACTTCTTCTGTCCACCGAGTCATCAATTTGAACCTGTATATTTGCTGTTATGTTATTTTAAGGTCAAATCTTGTTTGCCTTGAGCACAAAACTACTCCCACTGGCTCCAAGGGGCTATTTGCAAAAGCAAAGATATATAACCTCAAATGAGCTGCAAAAAAGATACCACCACCAAACTGCCTATAGCACACCTATACACTTCCAGGACACAAGGGCTAAGGGTGCGCCTTCAAAACCACAGCCCGTCTAGACTCCTCCACCCGCTCACAAAGAAAAGCAGCAGCAGGGAGAATTATAGCCCAATACTCAGTGTGACAGGAAGGAAATAGCATTGGGAAATGCTTATTTTAATGACAGAAAAATATTTCCCAGGCTTGGGCTTAGCAGCAGTAGAAATGTTATTACTTTCCAAGCTGGAAGAGGAAATATTTCAAGGGCTATTTTTTGACACATTAACTGTGGCTTGATTTCTGCATCTATTAAGAAAAAGTCTATATAGCCTCTGCTGTGGATGCTTTGCAAATCTTTGCATACAACTCCATTTTATAAGGATAGAGTGTGATAGAATTGTATATAATTTACATCAGGCTGAACAGCTACCAAAAATGAATGTATATGAAAATATTAAAGTCCCCTTGGTTTTGTTTCCAGAATTAATACTAAATTCTATGTCTTCTTCATTTTATTATTTCTCAGAGTACATGGAAGCAAGACAGAAAAGTGCCCTATGAAGCACTGCTGTGTAAAAAGGCCTGACTACATACGGTTTCCTTCCTAATGCTTAAGTTTGTTAGCCTTTTAACCCAAAATATCCTTAAAATGTTAAGAATATAGAAAGTCGTATTTCCTAGCAATTTGCAGTTCCATCTTCCCAGCATGCTTATGCTGAGTGAAATCCATTTACAAATACCATCATTGAAAGCACTTCAGAGCCTAGGAAATGTCTTTTAATTGTAATTACTGTGCCTGTCTTGGGGTATCCCGAGCCTCCCTTCAAACTCCCATTGATTTTGGTGGGACTGCAGAGTGCTGAGCAATGACACTGGTGAGTACATTAGCTCTGTTACGCTGGTCTGAAATTAGACAGAGAAGAACCAATATTTCTGTGCTGTAAAGTTCCAATAACCCAGACAATCATGGGAAATGCAGTAAGTGAACAGCTTTGAAGGATGAACATTTACAAATGTGGGACCATCTAGCTTTGGAAATTACTTCTTGGAGTTATAATGATGTACTTCAGCTTCTCTCTCATTATGTGCAGGCAATTTTTTAGTCTAATTTCTGGGTTTAGGGCTTTTTGAAAAGAAAGAGTCACTCATTTCATTTTGGAATAAAAAGAAATGAGAGAAAAGAAAAATGAGGCAAAGGCATGTCTACAAAAATGCTTCTTAACATGGATTTCTCCTGGCTATTGCTTATTTCTCAATTGCTCCTCTTTAATAGAGCCAATCTCTGTTTTTAACACATAATGTTATCTTCTCTCTATCCTACTCCTTCCATACATAATGAAGTGCATTTAAGGTACTTATATGGCTGTCGTTACTAAAGGATGTGTGCACCTCTTTAGTCTATCTATCTTTGTAATACCTGTGGGAGCTGGGAAAGTCCTATTACAGTCTCAGGCTCAGAACATCAGAGATATTTAGGGGCCTGCCACTGACATAAATGTGATTAGCTGCCCCGTGGCTTTTCTGGATCAGAGCCTCCACTATGTCCCTAAAATCACAAAGGACATCTTAAATGAAGTGGGGCACCACCTCTTAAGAGTGGGAGTAGGCTGGGGTCTCATTTCTGAACCAGCTTTTCCTTTTTAATTTAGTCTTACATTGCTAAAAGATGAAGATACTAGATAAGTTAAAAATCATGTCCTTATTCTCTTCTGTCTGCATGTATCTTACAAACTTTCTACTGTTGGCATACACCGGCTGCAAGCATTTTGGTGTACTCTGCTTTACTCCAGCTTGGTTTTCTCTCAAAAGGCTCTCCATGAAAATCTGCAAATAACCACCGTATTTCTTATTTAGCTCAACACTCCTGACTTCTTTCCCTACAGATCAGCAAATAGGCTTTTATTGTCCTTTGCACCTGGCTTTGTCCTGCAGAAGCACTGGTGAGCAGTTGCTTCTGCAAAGCAGAGTGTGCTCAGGTGAGGGCGGGGTGGCTGTGCAGTGTCTGTACACATGCACTCTTACCAGCACAGCTGGCTTATAAAGGAAATTTCCATCTTTCCTGGGGCGCTCCACCAGTTCCCTGCCCAATTCTGAGCAACAGATGTACAAAACACACAAGCCACCTACTCACATGGCACAACAGAGCAGTGTAGCTACTGTCCTCCATGCTCGGGAATTTGTCTAAACATACGCTGCTTACAGTGAACCGGTCTGACGCAAGGTAACAGTACACAATTTTCATAAAGAAACAAAAACTCACTGTCTCAGAACTGGGCTTTATATAGGCATCTTTGGGTGGTCAGACAAGCAGCTACCCTGAACCTCTTGCCTTGGGTGGGTTACCACAAGCACTCTGGCCTCCTGATGCAATGGCTCTATGACCTTTAGTGGCCAAATATGCATCCGGACAGCATGGGCAGAATACTTTTTCTTACTGCAACCACAGGAAGATGTGATTTTTTCCTCAGTGGTCACTATGGAGCCCAGAGTAACCCCAAAATACCATTCCATCCTAACTGCCACAGGCACAGCACATGCCTTTAAATAAAGAAGAGACAGTATTTTCCACTTCCTCAAAGCAATTACCTCTTAAGATATGTGTTAGTTCAATCTTTCCAGGATTTAAATTAAGCCAAGTATTAAATCATCCAAAGCTAACTACCTGAACATTTTCAACGTCTTTCAACATCTTAAAAACAGACAGTCTTTGATGCCTGTTACTTTAAAGCCACAGAATTTTGTCTGGAAATTGACCACTTAAATTCCCTAAAGTGGAAGTTGAGAAAAAAAAGAAAAAAATCTATTTCCAGACTCAAATTAATATTTTATTATTTAGCTTATATGTGAAAAGTGTCTTCAGCCTGTTAGGTGAATTTTTGTATTAACTTGAGGTACTCTAGGATGTTAAAACCAGGGGGTTTGTATTAGGCTTACAAACACAACAACCACCTTTGCATGTGTATTGGGTGTAGGAGGGATGAAGATGAGAACTCACGCTATAAAGGATTACATTGGGTTTTTGGACTTGCACCGTTCACTTTGTCTAAGAGGTTAAGATGCTAGCATGGTCATGATGGTAGTCCCTCAGGGCATGAACACAGATCTCATTCATCAAATCAGCAATTCTTGTAAATAAGAAATTACAAATTGTTCCTTGGATATTAGTTTTGATAATTTGACAGTGTTGAAAAATAATTTTATTCCTAATAGGAGATCAAGTGCGACTGCTTCCTTGCCCAAATTGCCTATTTGCAGCAATCTGAAATGGAAGTATTTTATCAGCTTAGCTTGACACAGTGAATTTTTATTATCAGAAGAAAAAGAACTTCCAGTATCTTGTTTCAGGTTCCAAATTGTTTCAGTTCATTGTGAATCTCTGGAAGTATGGAGCAAATGTACTCTATTTCCAGTTTAACACTGCTACGAAATACCCTAAATCTGCAACTCTACAGATAAATGTCTGGGTTTACACACAAAAAGGACAAAACTCTAGTGAAATAATTAGCAGGATTTACTGTAGCGCTATGACTGCAGAAGAGACCTGAGAAGATTTAAATGTGCTGTTGGTGGCTGCTTGCTTCCTGGGTTGCTTGGGAAGCTTCTGGTGCAGAACACAACAAATATCAAACAGTCCAATTACCGTGATGAAAGTGCTCGGTCAACATGCTGTGACCCATCACTTGGGTCTGGCAGGGAAGCATTTTATCCATATTGCGGTTTGTGGTTTGCACAGATATCACCCGCTATCTCAAATGCCTGTCCTTTTAAAATATATTGCACAATAGAGACCTGCAAGTTTTACGACAGCACAGATTCCAATCTTTTTAGTCCTTTAATGAAAATTAATCATTGTACTTTTTTTTAATGGAAAAAGACCAAACCTAAACGGTGCCTGCTGACAGAGTTCTGTGTATCACTCCTAATTCCTTTAAATGTGCTTTTCATGTCAGCAAGAAATATCCCTTTTCTCTCTTTGCCTATATATCCCTATCCATCCCCTAGATGTCCAAACATGACCGCAGCTGATCAGGGTATTTCCTCCTGACAGCTGTCTGCCAACATCTCCTTCTGTGCGCTCAGGTATATGCCTCTAAAAAGTCTGAATGGAGGGTGTGCAAGTATTACTGGTTACAGGTTATTTTTATATTCTCCTGGTGTAAAGCTACCCCCATCTTCAAAGCAGAGTCACCTTCCACAGAGAATCCTTCTGATCTGCAAATGTGGAGCATGCAAAGCAGCAAAATTCTCAGCCCTGATGCCCAGAAGGGACAGCCTGTTAAAACTCAGCCTTTCCAGCTTCTTTGCACCTATGTCTCAAGGTGATTTTTCACCTTATCAACACAGTGTCCACTTCAGTGGCCATGGAATCGCCCCTCCAGCAATTTCAACAGCCTCTGTATCAGATCCTTGCCATGTGTCATGTTTATTTAAACAGAAGGGAGGCTTTATGCTCCATAAGAAGCACCATGGGACTAGGAGCATGTCTACTCATGTAGGAATGAAGAGTAGAGATACCAGGGAAAGAGTTGTTGTGAGGACAGGCCAGTTTGTTTCAATAGCTTTTTTTTGGTGGTGCTAATCTCTGCCTGTTTCAGGGAAAAGTAAAATATCCCTCACCAGCAATGCCTGGCTGTGCCCTTCAGTGCAGGATGAGGCATGCACTTCATCCCCATACCTGTGCCGCACCAGCTCCCATGCTGAAACAAGAGCAGTGGCTACCAGGATCACTGCCCTTGGGCACTACGGTCACTTAATGGCCTTACATGTATCCCTTCTTTAGTAAGTCTTGCCACAACGCTTACCCTTGGTCTAATAAAGACATTTATTCCCACAGCTGTATTTCTGTTATGACTGTTCACTCAGATGTTGGGTTTGATGAGATGATTTCTCGGGGTGACTCATATTCCACCCTCGGTTCACCTGGACACACTTCTGAGGCAGCTGTTATCTGGGCAGCGAGTGTAGGTTTACAGCAAGCATTTCACATTTCATGCTGGCTACCTCCTCCCTTTGCTGTGAAGATACGAGGCAGGTGCCTATCAACCCTCTACCTCAAACACCTCCAGCAAAAGTGTCCCATACTGCTGCCGTAGACACTTCCAGCTCCTCCAGGAGCATTAATGACTTCAGCATCGCTGACGAAAGAGGTCTCCCCTGTGAGGCTACACAGGCAGCCCCACCAGCACTCGGAATAAGTCAAGAAAATGCCCCCAAAGAGCTTAGAGAAAACTGCAGCGTGCAGCTATCACAAGGAGGGGACTGTGAGCCTGACAGGCTCCTCTCTGAGCTTAGTAACTACAGACTCAAATAACAGATAATCAGATCTTGTAAACTCATTTCCATTAGCTTCACTGACCAATCCTTTCTTTCCCTGTTTTACACACAGCAGACAACGGCTTGTTCTATTTCCTTTGGCCCCAAAAGATAAAATTTTATATTTGTTACTGTGTATTTAATTTTCTGGGTTTCTTTCAGAATGATATAGTCTGTCACAGCTTTATTCCCCAGTGCAAACCTGAAAATCATTGGGCCATGTCCTAACCCAGTTACATCAACTTATTCACTGTCAAAACTTGGCTCAGTTTTACAGAAAAGACTCTTAGGTGAGTCAGCTTCCCAGTAAATCTTCGGAGATGTTAATCCACAAGCAGGTCCGACTCCAGTATGATACATACATGTATGGTGTTTTCCTTGGCTAGGAATAAAACAGAACTGTGTCAGACACACTGTACTTCAGCTGTATAAAATGTCTCGATTAGCATTTCTTGTTTTGTTTTCAGAAATAAAAGGAAATAACAATAGACTCCAAACCTCTCTCCTTCATAGCTGAAGCTGGCCTGCATAATTAAAGGTAATTGTTAGCTTCTTAATAGCTTCGCATTTTCCACTGCGCCTTCTAGAGAATAGAAAAATTCAGATGGAAGAACTATTGAATTGTGAATGTTCATTCAGCATTCTCAGTAGGCATTTTCCTCTTGTATTTAAGCCAAAACAGTAAGTAATGTAGGGAGGAAGCATAGAGAGCAATTGCTTACTGGTGACCAAAGGTAAGAAAGGTCAAACGTTTATTTCCTATGTTGCTCCTATGCATGCAGTGCCCAGAATCTTTTAATTATATTTCATGGTACTCTGAACTCATACAAGGACATAAAATATATTTATAGCTCACTTAAACTCTTGGTAATGAAACAGCCATCCTACGCAGGACCTCTGCTAATCGACCAAAGACTTTCTGTGTGTTACCTTTAAAAATGCAAAAAAGCACTTGTTCATTCTCTAACAGAAATGCTTCTCACAGTTTAAAGGCAACAACAAAGAGAAGCTATTTTTTTTTCTCAGGTAATAGTTTGAGTCTGTATCAGTTCACCTGTGATGTTTGAAGTACAAAAATACAATTTCACTGGCAATGCCCATTTATTGTAACTGTTATTATAGTGCTGGAAGATCTCAACCACGCTGTGCCAAACACTGAAGAAACAAGTAATAAAAACACCACCCCTCTAAAGATTTTGCTGTCTAAATATGTCATTTTCTCTCTTTTAGACAATAAAAAAAAAGGGGTAATCACATAAAGAGGTCTTTAAAGATATCACTTAACTAATCATACTTGATGCAAATTTCTGTTGAGCAGACTGAAAAGCTCCTGGACTACTCTGCTACTGTAATTATACACCTCACAGCAAACTTACCTTACACATCTTACACAAATCTTCCATGCTGGGGATCTGCTTTAAGATGAATTTTGGGGAAGAAGATCAGCCAAACATGTGAACTGTTTCTAAGGCCGAGATTAAGGAAGGACTCGGTGCTTTACAACAGGACCAGCTAGCTGCCTTTGCTTTTTTCCCCCAGAAGCTGTTGGGCTGCGGAGGCGATGATCAAGGGGAGGGAGGCAGGCTGGCCCTCCCATCAGGGCTGTGGCATTTTCTGCACCTCCTGGGATAGCAGAACACACTCAGCTGCCTGGCAAAGCAGGGAAGGGGGCTGCCAGAGCACTGGGTTCCCAAACTGGCTGCTGCCGATTTGATGCCACAAACCAGAATCTCCAGGGTGAAGGTGGGGCCTTATGTTAGATTTGTAAAGACTACAGTCAGGTCTGCCTTATAATTGCAAAGCCAAACATCCCCATACTTGGGGAAAGGAAAAAATTCAAGTTGCTGGTGAAACCTTAATTCAGTTCCCTGATGTGTGCGCATTATGATACAATCTTTAATTAGCCTATGAGGAAATTAATAATTATGTACTGAGTGCAGGATTTGGCTGCTGTACAGTAAATAATGTACCATGTTACCCAGTGAATGATGGTGATTCAGCAGACATCATCTATCATATGCCCTGCAAGGGGCCTGTGAGAAAAAAATAGTCTAGGATCACATCATTAAAGAGTAAGTATCAATAGTTTATTTGTGCCCGAGAGGGAGGCACAAATTAAGACTGCATGAGAAATCTCAGTTCTAGTCTTTCTCCTTCTTGCTTTTTCATGCTGGACTATACAAACATGAAAATATTTAGTGTTTCTTATCTGTTTCATACAGCAGACATGGTCAAACAGAAGCTGAACTATGCACCAGTTCAGGGACTTGATGGTGACAGGTCGGGCACTACCAGGAAGGCAAACGTGCTAACAGGCTGGGTTTCACCACAGCCTGCAGGGAGCTTGACCCAGTGAGGGGATGAGAGGAAAGCTCACCCAGCTTAGCTCAACCACATCTTCTCCAACCTGACTAAAAACTACTGCAACAGACACAAAAAGCAGAGGACACCAAAGCCGGCAGAAACAAAAAAAATTATATTCCTTTCAAAGTGCTCCTCAAGCTGGACAAAATTCAGGTTTGAAACAGTCATGATTTTTCTGAGCTACAGCAAATGCACGCCTGACATTTAAAGCACTGTCTGGTTTTGTCATGGGTACAGCCAGATGCGTAGCCTTCCTATTCACTTGAAAGTGTGAAGGAGGAGGACCAGTTGGTGCTCCCAGGCTCTTGATGCCAAACCAAAGCAGTGAGTGTTGGAGGAGGAAGAATGCTACTTCTCTACCATTATTAACTGGGAGACAAAATTGGAGAGTAAAGATTAAGTCAAGTCCTTGGTTTACAGTGAACCAAGACAAACAGGATGCTCTACTTCTGCCCTCAGATGTTCCAAGTAAAGCACAAACCAAACAAATTATGGCTATATATTATTCTTGGATATTTCCACCTAAGCCCTTGCTTTTCCTAACAACCAGGAGAGCAGGAGCAGAGCTGCAGGCATGTATGGGCACACCAGAAGAGAGCTGAAATCCTGCTCTCAGGAAAGTAAATTCCAGCCATTTCCTCCACGACAAGTTTACTACATGCTGCCGTGCAATACTTTTATTGGCATTCATTAGTCCTTGAGGACCAATTTATTCATTTTTAGCAGCAATAAAACAGAGGTTGCATTTTACAAGTGAATCGCTATACCGCTGGGGCTGTAGGAAGCTGCTCAATTATCTCCAGTGTGTTAAAAGCTGAATCCAGACTCGATACTGATCTTAACTTGTAACAAACATTATTTCCCCAAGACTTGATTAACCAAGAGTCTGATCCCCAGCTCACAGCTGTGTTGGGCTTTTGGGGAGGGAGATTGGGGGTATTGGCTTTGTTTATTTATTTTAACTATTGCCATGCAGCTTGGGAACCTGCAAGGCAGAGACAGTCACCACTGGGGTGCTCAGCAGCGCATTACTTGCAAAATGCTACTGGAAATGAAAACCAAGAATTCGAAGCCCCCAGTATTCACAGTGAAGCTGCTCCTCTTTCTGTATCTGATTTCTCCTTCATTTAGAGCTTCATTTCTGTTTAAGAACAGCTGGAGACCACAATTTAGCATTCACATTTAACTAGGTATTTGTGGCATTCCCAAGTCAAATTAACGAGCTTGTTACCTCCTGGCTTGTAAATATATTATATTCATTCCCAGTAACACCTATAAAGAATAGAGCAATTCCTAAAATTGCGGCTTGCCCCATTTCAACTGAAATACACACACCTGTCTACGCATGCACATACTTATATATTTGTATATTTATATATTTGACCCTCTCCCTTAATCAGCATCTCCAAGCCACTGAGTTCCAATTAATTCATGCTCTTGACTGTACTGCTTTGAAAAATAACACAGCCCTCATTCTTCATGTAGGAATGAAAATCCAAGCAGTTTTCATGGCTCTCTTTATAGTAATTTTTCCTATTGTGTTTAATTTTGTTTCAGAAATTTTGTATCATTTGGCAGCATTTACAGGTTGAACCAGGGAAAGAGATTATGGTTGTTGTTTTAAGTAGCAGGTGTAGTGATCAACGTGGAAATGTATGCATCCCTCTTGGAGGTGTAGCTATGACAAATGGAGACAAGAGTTCCAGCATTACATGCAAAAATAAAGCTAGGTAATTGGTAAAAAGGTGCTTTGGAGGGAAAAATTGGACCTTTATATCTTTTCTCTCCTAATGAATGCAGCCTCACTGTTTTTCTACTAGGGCTTTTGTATGGGCTGCTTTCATAGTGGCCTTCAGGTGAATCATGCACTGATGTTATCCCCTTGGTCAACAGGAATCATCACTGAGCAACACGGAGCAACTTTCTGCAAAAGATAGATCTTGCTGGGATAGCAGCACCTTAGAAGGAGTATTACTAAAGATAAATCTTTAAGGGCCCTCGATGAAACTATTGTTTTTACATGTCCTCTCCTAAAGATGGGAATCTAGCTGAAGTAAAATTCATAGTGTATCCTACCCTTGGCTCCACCAACTCAAAGCACCTGATGCTGGACTTATATTTTGCAGAATCTGGTCCTATGGAAGCTGGGTCTTCTGCTTTCTATTTCTCTATACAGTGAAACAAACCCAGCTTATTGGCGTCTTGGCCTAATCTGCAGGTTTAATGAGAATGGCTTAACACTACTCAGTTTCTTCAGAAGCAGCTACAAACTGCTAGGTAAAACAAGGGTTTTCTTTCCCTCTAACCTGGCTAATTTCAGAAAATGCAAGTAATAGAATCAAAATATCCCAACATAGCCTGGAACTGAATTGACACAGTGGAAAAAGCTCTGCATATACTACACCATGTTAACTGTGCTTTTAAATGCAAGGAGCTGTGTTGGTCTGAAGGGGGTAAATTAAATGAGAATAGGAAAGTGGGGGAGAAGTGAAGCATCCTTAAGCAGCCATAGTAAATACAAAGGTGAAACGTTGTCAGCAAAGGCATTCAGCCTCTTTCTACAGCAAAGAGGGATTATCTTTTACTCCCCCTGTAGACAGATCAATTCTCAGCTTAGTTTTCATAGGCACAGAGCACCTTCAAGCTCCTGTTTGTACCTCTGGTGCTTATGCTACACTCTAAAAATCAGCCCAACTCCCCTAATCACACAGGTTACCACATGCCAAAAAACTCTGTTAGACCCTTGCCCCCATTTATACAAGTTATTTGCAGACCTCCCTTGTGATTTTGATCATTGCTTCCACTTTGGAAGGAGCCTTACACATAAAACCACTCATACCAATTACCCAAGGAGCATTTAGAGCCACTGCCTATTCCCTGTTAGGTTGGGGGTGCTGAGAACAAATATATGGAAAGGTCCTGGCTGACAAACCCCTGTAAGACACAGAATGACATGATGTCTTTTGCTCTCTTACCCGAAGAAGATCACTGCATTTTAGGAACTAGAGGGACTTCTGGTCCTCCTGCACCTTACCCAAAGCCAAGGGACTTCTGTTCCTACCTCTAGCACAAACCTATTGTATGACTTTCCACTCATGTCTTCCCTCCATAGTCCACTCACCCAAACCAGTTTGTTCATTTGTTTGTTTTTGTTTAAACAAAGTCCTTGGACCACAGGTTGAGTCTCAGCCAGGCAGGATGCCCTGCAGTGCATTACAGTTAGAAGAAGCTTCTTGGCTCTGTGGATGTGCTACTTCAATGCCAATAACTAATAAAGCAGAATCAACAGTTTGCTGCAAGCATTTCTGGTGAGAGAGAACAAAGTAATCCTATAATCTCAAACGAGAACAGGTATCTTGAAGTACTCAAAATAACCCAACCTCCTATGTCAGGACATGCCACATATTTCAGTAGTGTATTTCCAAGCCTATTGTGTATGCCAATTTGTAAGCAGGGATAGCACCTTGCTGCTGGAGTTCTTGATGCTCCCAAATTACCACAGCACCCGGCTAGGAACAAAGATGTGATTCTTGGCAAGTGCCAACCTGGGGGGCAATTACCCACTCAAGAGTGGATTCTACACATTTGATTAGATTCTACATTAGATTCTACACATCTACACAGTACCTACATTTCTTTGTAATAAGAGCAACCCAGGAAATACTAGTATTTTCCTCTTACAAGAAACATTGAGTATCAGAGAGCTGAAGGGTGAAAACTGCTTCATGTGGAAACCAGTAAACCAGCTGGAAGATGGCTGAGCATAAACTGGTTCAAGACACAGGCTGTTCTGCAGGGCCATGCAGAAAAACCTCAGCTGTTTTTCTCCTGTTTCAGTGCTCTGACCTCTATTCGGCCATCGGGGTGTATGTAATGCTTCTTCAGTCACTGAAAGAGACATCCAGTGCTTGTAATAAAAGTTTGGCTGCTTGGCTGCTTAGTCTGTGAAATCAGAGGTTTTCAAAGAGATTCATGCATTGATTCCTGAACGTTTAAATAAACTCTGCTGACACTTTCTTCTGAAATGACTATCTGGACATCACTAATTTCTTGCAAAATATGCCTGTGTCATCCAGTATCTCAGAGGAACAGGTGCTTTCTTTTATGTCCCCAAGCAGATGCACATTTCACTGTTCTGTGAGCACTCAGAGGCAGCTTTTTTTGAGCGTGTGACAAAACGTGGTGACAGCTGCTGACACCAAGATGCCCGATCTACCTTTTCTACCTAATTTGACTTCTGCAGGGATGAAGCAGCTCACCTCTTGGGGTGTGCAAGCCCTTGCAGGAGGCACCCCAGTGCAGTGCTCTCATCTCAGCCACTGCCACTGCCTTATTTTGTTCTCTTTTCTTTCTATAAAAGAGAATATTGTGCCTATGCCATCTGTTAAGCAAAGTGCTGCACATACATTGCAATATACCCTGCAGCACACAATGGAGCCTTACAGATTAAATGTGAAAAGAAGTGGCTGTAAGGGGAAAGAAAACTCCAGGTGCTGGAGCTGTTACAGGTGAGCCTAAGCGTTTGCTTTCCTGAGGCAGCTACCTGTCAGGATTAATCTTGCCGAGCCCAGGAATGCGCCTCAGTAGACACCGCACCCCATTCCAGGAAACCATAAATACCAAACGAGATGCTCAGCACCACACATGAAAGCATCTTCTTTCTTCAGAGCATGATTGCGGGGGAGTGACACCCGGACTAGCATCAGTCCTGCCTCGGGCTGGGGTTTTCTTAAGGTGGTTCCTTAGGGGAAAGAAGGAAGGAGGAGAGCATGGGTGCTCGCTGCCTTCCTCCTAAGGAGGCCTCCAAGGGATCCCCCTTATTTGTTTCTCTGTCCTGGATCCACCTGGGACCCTGCTTTTTTATTTCCAGGTTAAAGGACATTCTCTCTCTTTCTATCTCATCCCAAAACCAACCCTAAGGGCAGGAAGTCCAGGGGAGCCAAAGGAATCATCTTTAATAACCCATCTTGTAAGTACTTTTGATAACATGCCCCAGAGGCAAAGCTGAGGGACAACTGGGCTTCTTCTGAATGATGCTGCCCAAGCGCCATGCAGGAGGGGGCACAAAACAATTAACGGTGCTTTGAGTAGCACAATTTTGCCAAACAGGGTACCCTTGGCCTGTCAGAGAAATGCAGTGCAGGTGATGAACGCTTATTTAGCAAAAGCGATTGACTCCCAAGTTTCTTTTCCTCCTGTTTCTTTGTCATCTCACCAGGAAAAAGGATTTTTAAGCTTCCTGCTTATCTCAAACACCTTCCTCCCCTTAATTCTCCCTCTTCCTCAGTTTCCCTGACTCTACTTGCTTTTGTTTGGGGGCTGAAGTGTTTTAGGTGCATTTCTAATTTTCAGATTGGAAAAGATGCCTGTGCACAGGCACTGCTTGATATTAGATGTTCAGTTATGAGACCAGCAGAAGGCCAGTGCAGGACTGATGTTTGGAAAGGCTAACATCAGGTGAGTTGTGGAAGTCATCTTGATGTCCCCACTGTGCACCTGGAGGTACAACTAAGCCTGCTGCCCTGCAGGCACTGGGACCCGCTGCTGCCTCCCATCTGCCCTGGATGCCAGCGCTCTTCCGCTGAGCCCATGGCCAAGGCCACCAACTGAGGCCACATACCACATTTTCAGGTGCAGAGCCCCAGCATGGGGACTTACTACAAAAAAGAGCGTTCCCGGCTAATTAGGGGCTTCTGGATCAAAAGCAATACATTTTAAGTCCAAACTCAAACGCTTGGCCCTAGGGAGCAGCCCCTGCCAATGCCAGGGGTGGCAGGAGGGAGCCAGCTCACCAAGCACAGACTGGGACTGCCACAGGGACACCGCTGACTCTAGAAGTGCTCCTTTCCACAACCTTTGAAACAAAGGAATTTATTTCAAAACACAGCAGCATTTCCATATTTTGAGGTATAAACAGCCCCTGAAAGATTTATTTCCTGTTTCTACATAAACACAGTATCTCTTAGGCAGCACCTCACCAAACCCAAACGATGTGATACCTCCATGAAACACCCACAGCTGAGAGCAGTGGCAGCAGGATGCTGAAAGTGCAGAGCAGTTGTGTTGGGGCAACGTGTTTGGGGACACAGGCACTGCAGTCCCTGTGGCCCAGACAATCATTGCTTTGGTCTTGTGTCAATCGTTTTCTGCACAGAGTAGTCCCACATCTCTCAGAACACATCTTTTGGTGTGTGTGCCACCAAATTGAGGTATCTTAAATTCTCCAGCTGGCAGGGCTTGGCTCATGTTATCATCAATTGAGAAAACACTTGCAAAATTCAGATGCAGGTCTGGATTTTGTAGTCCAGGTTTAAAGTTAGTGGGGTGGGACAGAGCTCTGCCTGCTGGGCTTACTCCAGAGCCTCCTGAACAGCTTCTTTAAACATCCACAGTATATGTAAATAAATGTATGCATATATGCCTCTCTCTCCAAACAGTCCTTTCAGGGACTGAAACATTAGGTACTGTAGGTTAAGTCAGTTCCTCTGACCAAGACACATTTGGTTGAATTTTAAACAAGGGACCTTTAGAAATCTCTAAAATTTAAACCATCAGTGAGTGTGTAACAGCTTCTAGGACATTCTCCACCTTGTAACATTTAAAACAATGATTCATCTTCATAAAAAATATGTAACTGTCTAAAACTAACTCTAAGATAATGTTAATTATCGGTATGGTCTGTGTTTCAGCATACGCAATTTCCAGCTACCAACATTGGACATTATGAAAGCTTTTACATGACATCAGCTTTCCAATGAGCAGCCACTTATGAAATACATAATTTTTAATCTGCATTTGATTGCCACAGTTTAAAAATCCCAGAATTTATGAGAGCTACAAATCGGTTTTAGACTGTGCAGTGTGGAATAAAAGTGAAGATTTTCAGTTCGGCTTGTTGATATTTCCTGAAAACATGAAACAATTCTGAAAGGACAGATTTCCTGGCTCACAGCTAAAGGTCAGCAGTCACATAGGGAGCGCTTGCTAAGTGTATCAAAATGATTGGGAAGGAAAGGTTGGCACAGCATTGCAGTATTATTAAAAAGTGATTTAAGTGGGGAAAAAGGGAGAAAAGAGAGAGACAGACAAGGATTAGACTCTCAACAAGTGAGCTTTCATTAAGACTAGAAAAACAGCCTTGTTCCTTGCTGCTTGCAGCCGCTCACTGTCACTCTAAGCACCACTTGCTCTTGCTCCCTCTTTCCACGTCCCCTGCCAGCCGTGTGCAGCCGCAGCCCGTGCAGCCATCCCAGGCTGCACTGGCTCTGAATGTGACTGCTCTCACCAGGCATCACAAATCACTCCTCTGGCCTTTCCTGCATGGCCCAGAGGTTTTTCCAGGCTCATCCCTGTTAACATATTATGGAGGCACAAGCTTCATTGGGAAGGACAGGAGTTTGAAAGTCCCAGGACTTTGTGCAACACTGACATACAGTTGTGTGATACGCAAAAAAAAAAAAAAAAAAAAAAAAGCTCATTTTCCCAAGGAACTCCCCCCGCAACCTGCCCAACGTTCATAACTTGCTCCCAGCACAACTCAAGAACGAAAGCACTTCACTGGCTAACTCCCGTTCTGCAGCCGGCAGAGGGGGCAACAGGCAACTCTCATCGGTTTCTTGAAATAATCTGCTAACAAAGTTCCTTGTCAAAGTATTTCTTTTATAACAACAGATACCGAAAATTTCCCATCCACTGAGATGATAACAGTTTGAAAACAAGCACATTCTGCAATTAAAATCTCTGAGGCATGTATAACTGTTGGTAGCATCTTTAAAACAATATTCAGTACCAGTCTCAACAGAGGCTGTCCCAGCTCCCTCCAAGACTCCCATCTTGTTTTCATTTTCATTATTCAGGTTTTTCTTTTTAAAGTATGGGGTATGTACAATTTTCCAGGCAAATAACTCTAACCTAAACCAACCTAGCAGCCCTCAGTAGATCCCTGCCACAGGCTGTGCACCCTGGAAACTACACCCCCTCCCTGCCTTACCAAGAGCCCTGGGACATCAGAATTAACAAAGAATTTGTGCATATAAGCCTGCTAATGAAATACCACTACCCTGACCCCAAAGTCCTCCCTAACACTGACTTATCAAAAGCATATGATCCCATCACTCCCATCCCAATCAGTGTTTTTAAATTAAATCATTGTTTTTTTCTTTTTTAAATTAGAACCGATCAGTTGTAGAGCAAAATACTACCTTTTCAGCTAAAAGGTTAACACCAAGCCAATGACCACATGTGTAGCTCGAATGTGATGCCCTCAAATCCTGCTAACTACAGTAAACTAAAGCAAAACAACAAATGCATTAGTAAGCAGCTAAGCAATACTGTAGGCTGTTAAACTTCAAATTTAGCCCTGACAGATCCTGGAGGAAGGGCATCCCAGAAGGCATGTGTCCTTTGTTATGCAGAGAGAGCACTCAAACCATAGGATCCTGTTCCACATATATCACTTTTGAATATATGGCTATACCTATCTTATGTCATCTGTATTTCAGATGTGTATTTTCTCTAAGAATACTTTCTATGAGATAAAGGACACTCTGCTTTTAGCCACAGTGTTTGCCTCAAAAGCAGCCAGTGAGACTGAAACAACAGATTATAATTCCTTGCAACGGGACAAAGCCATAGCTCAGAATAGAGGCACTCTGACAATTTAGGGCTTTACAGAGCACAACCTGCAAGGATGAATTATTCTCTAAAGCAAAATGCTGAACACTAGCATGGAGAATATTACTTCAGAAGCAGATTGCTGTAGCCTTGCTATTTTCTAGCTGGAGCTTTAGGGCAATTTACAAGTAGAGACTATTGCCATGATCGGCGGTGAGATTACAGAAGCAAGATTTACTGTGATGAATCTAAAAAAGACAGCTCCAGGCCTAAAGTTCAATGTGCCACACCTGCTAGCAGAGTATATATGAGTAATCTGATCTCCAGGCTGCAAATACTATGAGAAAGTGTTAGACATCCCCATCCAGTGGAGCATCTCCCCACTACGTCCTTCTAAGGCCAAACAAAATCACTAATATGAAGACAAGTTGTGCATCCATACCTCTGCAACACCAAAACCTGCACTCTACGCTGCTGCTAAGGAAATCCAGCAAAACCAGGCAGCCAGTGCCAGAAAGACTAGAACTCATCAATCTGACATTAAAAAAGTCTTTTACTGAACAGTTTTAAACAACACTACCTGCAAAAAGTCTTGTTAACTGTGACACTAATCACATTAACTGGAAGGTAGGGTGGTTTCTATGGCAATGTTTCAAGACCTGAGGTGATTCCATTGCCCCATCACCAGAACTCCCTCAATTTTAAACCATCTATGCAGCAGCTAAAGAAAAAATGATACTGCTTGTAGATAAAGTCATTCTTGAAACTCAGACAATGTGATGAATTTTTTTTTTAAATCATGTCTTGCATAAATTATAAACTCTATATTGATTGCAAGGGTAGTTAGGTGAACTAAAAAGGTATAATGGGAGCAGGAGACATCTTCTTGGCCTTGCGGGCTGAAGTGAGGTTATTTCCACTGCAAAACACCAATGATCTGTGCATTATGGTCTTAAGTAATACTTGGCTTATTGAACACTTACTTTGTTTGATGCTTAAAAGAAACTCAGGTATGCACCACAGAAATAAAGATCTCTTTTTGTAAAAAGTTGGGGAACAAGAGAGAGAAAAAAAAAAAAAGGAAAGCCCTTACAGCTCTAATTGGCATCTCAACACAAGCATCCCCCTTTCATATGCTTGGTTTTGCTTACTATTATTCTTTTTGCTGTTACTATTATTAATCCTCCAAAACATCACACTCATACTAAACCAGTTCTTCACTAGGCAATTTCTGCTTTTCAATATAATCCTAAAAGCTTCCATCAAATTTTGCACTCTTTTACATGACAGATGTAGAACTATGATCTTTGGAGCGCCTGTGGAAAAAATAAAGAGCAGATATACCAGCCAATGCTGCAACAGGCAGTGGAGAGAGAAGGTGCCAAGGCTGTTGGATGTTCTGCATAAACCCTTGCAAAGGGTTCAATTTCAGAGGTCAGCAATCACTTTCAGTGGCAGCTATGTCAGGTCCCATTCAGACATTAGTCTGAGCAACCAACATTGTAAGGCTCTTTTGAAAACCCTGGTTATCGCTTTTTAAGGCAGGTGAAAATCAATTAGTTTTGAGCTTTTAAAGGAATGCCTTTGCTGTGGTCAACCTTGGCCACACAGTTACAATTCATTTTGCAGAGATGCACTGCTTTTTCTTTCTATTTAGTGTAAAAGCACTTAATCTTGGTTATCAGCTCCCTGAAGGTCAGGCTTATTTCTTTAGATCTATTATTTACTGCTTGAAATTTCCAGTTCCACCTTTCTGGTTATTACAGCTTCTTTCCCTAACTCCTATTCTTTTCACAATAACTCCATATGATGACTGTTGATAAAGTTAGGAGGACTGTGATTCTAAATGCCTGACCTTCTTCAAAATCTGATAATGGATACAGTTTCTGAATCATAGGTCATCTCAATTTTGCCAATAAACCATTTATTTCCAGTGGCCTTCAGACCTTGAGGCTTACTGTGCACTGCAAAATGGATTCTTCAGGGAACAATAAAAGTAAGACAGCCATCCTTAGCCTTTGCTTAGCACATTAGGAGGGATGCTTGTACTTTGGAGAGTATGTTTCTCTACAACATCTTATGTGCCACAGCCTCTAAAACCTTCACTGCTGTACAACATTTTCTGATATTTGTATGAAACTGAAAGGTATAAGAATCTAATGTGAACTAACCACCTTTTTATCTGCAATCTATATGGAAAGGGCAAGAAAAATCTATGCCTCCTTAAACCCTCCCCACCTAGTGAGGGCTATCCACTCACCTTTACCATATTGTTCAACTTACAGCTCAAGGCATAGTGCCAAGTTTTACATCACTACCTCAAATGTTATGCTCCTGTGGTAAGACTCAATTACGCCATGCTTGTAAAAGCTGTGTCGGTGCCAAGGTACACAATTTGTTGGTATGAGTGCCTGCCAGCCTCCTTCAATGGCTTCACTGAAATGGAGTTCTCGACTTGGTCTTGCAAAAACACTGCCAGAGGTACAATTCCTGTAGAAGGTCAACATTTCATGCAAACTATTGAGCAAGATGCAGACGAAGGCATGTTGAGCATGGATCGAACAATGCTTGGAAAGTTAAGCAGTGACTGGATCCTGAGCAGGGGGAAACTGAGCAGGTTTTACTTACTGTCAAAGTTTCTGTGCTGCGCTGTTAGGGTTGTCTGCACAGAGCGACCAGCCTCTTTCATCATGGCTTCAAATTCACTCCGGCTTTTGTTTGCAAAGTTCTCCTCCATCTCGCTGGTGCAGCAGGTATAGCCTTGTGGGCAGATTCGCAGGTGCTCCCCTAAAATGAAAGAAAATGTAGTTGAATGGCCAGGTCTGGAAAAGGAAGGATTTCACTCCAGACAACCTCAGCATAGAAATATTCCAGCTCTGTAGTAACTGGAGCTGCATCAGGCTTTACATGTTTACCCCCTAATTTGAGTTACCTGGCATTAGTATAGTGGGTTGATGTGAATGCAGGTACAAATTTTCTCACTGCTGATTGTGAGGGCAGGAAAAGTGAAGGAGATAAAATTTATACATGGGACAAGGATGAGGGAAATAAAAGTGTCTCCTGCTCAAAGTCTGCCCTAGAACCCAGTTCTGCCTAGAATTCCAGAAGATGTGGAAGTCTCTGATTAAATGACATACTAGTTGCCCTCATTAGACTTAACATGTTTGAAATGACTTTGTCAAGAAAAAATACCCCAACTCTACCGTGCTCCCCCTCCTCCCTCCCCACCCCCAAAACCCCTATCCTGAGAAGGCATTTCCATAACCAGAGAGGTGAGACAGAGATGTGCTGAATGCCAGTGGAATTTGGGTGACTAATTCCCCTCCACACATTTTGAAATCTGCCCATTTACTATTTTTTCAATGAAAAATTTATCTCCCAGAAAGAGATGAGACCACCCAAGAAAGGGCTGCTATGACAATCACAGATTGAATATACCCTTTGCTATAGGGTAAGGTAAAGGTATAGGGACAGGAAAGGTAAGAGGACTCGGCAGTCAAATTGAAAAATTCTTCAGTATGGGAGCTCCTCCTGTCCTCTGCAATCTCTTTATTGTGGAGAAGCAAGCAGAAGTTTGCATAGGCAGAGTCAGCAACATTTTAAAAATAATTGCCTAAGTTCTTATGAGTCCTTACAAACAAAGACATATCCACCTGCAAACACACCCTACATTTCTCCTTACCCAGCAATAAGAATTCATTTGAATGAAATAAAATATCAGGGTTATTTTTTTTAAAGAATAAAAAATCTCCTTGTTCCAAGCATGCACTGAGATAAACCAATTACAAAGAAGTTACCATGCTTAACATAATTTGATTGGGATTGCCAATGATTTTGCTGGCAGTTTTACAGGACTGCTGTCTTAACGTCATAGCTGAGATGAAGCGTATATTTAAAATCGTGTTTTATCTTGTGTGTCTTGACAGCTTCAAATCCTGAACTTGCACAGTCCTACAGAGTTTCCCATTAAAGTCCTTGGCTATTTCCAGGATAGGATACTTAGCAAATGGGTGCCTTAGGGTAAAGGGTCTTTGAAACTGGACATGCGTCCTACCCTTGTGAATGCCATGTCATTAGTAGCTTGACTAAGAGCAATTTTGACCGGAGTGCTCTGTAGTTGATGTATTTTAGGCAGAAGCCATTCAGGATGAGTTTGCATTTTGCTGGCCCTTGGGTCTCTGCTCAGAAACAGCTGTGGAGCAATCTCTGCAGGGTGATGGGGTGAGCCTGCCCTTGGAAAACAGGTTATCGTGTGTATTTGCACTGACAGAGCAGCTTTCCTGCCTATGTGATGGGAATTGCTGCTCACCAGCTTTTGTAGGAGAGTAACTCCCATCATCAGGCTTGTGTCATGCTCCTGATGAGAGGAGCATCAGGGAGGCCAGTGTGTCCCATGGGCTCCTGTATCCCATGGGATCCCCCTCTCAGTCCGCATGAGTACCCGGGCATCACCATGCCACATCGTCAAAGCAACAGGAAAAGCAGCAACTTGCTTCAATATAAAAACTCGGAGTCAAATATAAACATCCTGTGGCTCAGTGCTTGTCATACCAAATGCAATTTAAGTTACAGTGCTTGCCTAAGCCTTTCCTTCCTTCATAAACTAGGTTGTTGCAATTCATTCTCTGAGCTCATTTCTGTAAAGCTGCATTTGTACAAGAAAGTCATCAGGAGGACTGCTGACATGTGACAGGCAGGCAGAAGAAGGGAGCAGAATTTTTTGACAAGACACAGCTTTGTTTCCTGTCATGGCAAATTGAAAACTTTCTTCTTGTCCATCCTCTTCCATCCCAATTTCTGCTGCCACAGGATTTCTGACGAGGACCAAAGTTTTGTTGACAGTTGTTTTACTGCAGTATGCAACCTTCCATGCTGCCCTTGGTGCCCTCAGGACAAAATGAGGCCTTTTCAGTGTCTGGCCTCTCTGAAAGGACTATAAACAAGGAAATGGATCCCAAAGGATCCCAATGGTTCCCAAAGACTGCCTTTACCACCACTGGCTCAATCGCTGATAAATTTTGCAGATGAGGTCCTGATCCTGTGAGCCCTTGCACTTGATAGCACCCAAAAGCAAGAGCACTTCCACGACTTCTCCATGCACCATTACCTACCAGGGCTTGCAGGTTCAGCATAAGCCATGAACAACCCTTTACAAATCTCCTGTTTTGGTAAAGCAAGATAAAGCAGTGGGAACCGACTACCTGATGAACTCCCATCTCCTGGCGTGCTGCCAGTAAGCAGGGCCTGGCTGTGCAATAGTCTCCCCTACCTACTCAAGCAGGTTTTGGGGAGGAGACCTGCCTGAAACTAGGGAGAGCAAACACGGCCACCCCAGCAAGGACACTCCTACTTGTATGTCAAAGCTGCTGGTCAGGTGCATTCCCTTGCATATGCTTTAGAAACAAAAAAGGGGGAAAGCGTGGGGATTGCCTCTGGGGAAGAGCAGGGACTGGCCCCAGGAGGAAGATGGACGGGGAGGAAGAGCCCCACACTGCTGCCCAAGCTCCCTGAAAAACAATGAAGAGCAGCAGAAGTGTGAGGCATGCTAATTAAAACGTGACATGACCAGACAAAAAACCTCCACACTCCCACCCCAGGCAAAGCAGAGTGCATGTTTCAGCAGGATGGCATCAGTCCAACACCTTGCTGTGCTAGCAGAGCTTCAAATAACCTCCAGCCAGCCGGCACCACAGAACAGAGGAGGAAAGAGACAGAGGAAAAAAAGACAGAACGCAAGGGAGGAGTCACACCCATAGCTAAAATTGCTTAATTTTACACAATTTTGTGAATGGAATATAGAATTTTTTAAATGCTCAAACTCAGCAGTTTCAATCCCTTTTGAAGGAACATTTATCTTAGCTTTCTGCAGGCATTTGTATGGTACTCAGCACCACAGCACATTATCTCAGTGGGAAGCAAAGTTTTTATCATTTGTCTTTGTAATTCAAAGTCAGTGCACACAAAACAGTCTTACAGCACTATGAAAATGTTTTGCTTTCTTTGCTTTTTAATCTGACCCACCCTGGAAACATTCACTATTATTATTTAACCTTTTTTTTATTGACTCTAAAATAAATGCACTCTTGACTGTATTTTTGCTCTCCTTTTACTTCAAAGTTCATTTGTTTGCTAACTTGACATTATGTCATTGCTCTGGGTTCACTTGGCGTGAGATTATCTGCAGATATCAACGGAGAGCTAGAGGTATTTTACAAGGAGTAAATCTACAAGATACAGTGTGCATTCTCCTCTCCACTGCTGCGTCAGAGAAATTTTTCCCTGTATACAGCTGACATGTTGCTAAACGCTTCCTTGAGAGCACATGCTCCCAGCCCCTGCAAGAGCTTTACAGAAAGCAAGTGAGCGTGGCAGAAGCCAAACCAGCAGCAAGCAGAGGGCTGCAGCAAATCTCCTTGAAGATAATGGATACACTCCCAGTGATTCAAGCCAGCTCTGGGTTAGGCCCAAAGAGAATTAAACTATCCTATATAAGTCTGTAACTGAAACCCAGCCATCTCTCCCCAGCCCTTGACTTGCAATCCCCCAGCAGGCCTCACAGTGGAACACAGAGGCGCTCAGGGTGCATTCAATGGCTGAGCTAATACAAGCTCCGCACTGTCCTAAGCACTCTGAGATTTACGACACATTTGTGAGTAAGAGAAGGTGCATTTTGGGATGCTTGACTTCCCTTCAGAAAACCATTGGCTTGCCCAAGCCTTCAGCAGCCAAAATGTGTAGTCCAATCTGGGTATCCCTGAAAGAGCCAGCCCTCCTGCAAATGATGCCGAAGTTGGGGTGGGATGCAACCCACCGTCTTCACAGTCTCTTGGAAATGGAGACAGGGCAGAGCATGCAGGAAAACAGCATCGAACAAATATCACATTTATGAATAACTGCCCTGGAGTGGAAAGGAATAGGCAGCAGGCTGATGACAAGAAAATATCACACTGCCTGGCTAAGGGCGTGGATTGTCCTTCAAATGTCCTCTCAGCTGGCTGGGTTAACAGATCATTTTGGCTATCAAATTTGTAACTGCGTTTGAGAGTGCTGAATATTAAATCACTTGACCACTTTCACCTCAGGGACGGAGCCAGGCTGCTTTGTGGCAGGGTCCCCGTAGGGGGAATAGCCATGCCCGCAGCCACCAATACATGAGCTGAGACAGGGCTCAGATCCCTGCTTCTTCCCTGATATGTTCCTGGCCTCACTGCCCTGGCCCAGGCAGGCTCCCCTCAGCCATGGGCCCATCAGCCACAGGCTGTGCCGGGAGCCACTGCAGCTGTGGTGTGTAGTGTGACATTCTGGGGCTGCAGGATTGCAGCTAACTGAGTTCAGAAAAGCTCTCTAGCTGTTCGCTGCTGCTGCATTTCAGTCCACCATGAGGCTCTGTAGCCCCAAAAACAACAGAGAAGGGCAGTCCCAGAGGTGTAAAATGCAATAATGAGAGAAACGTCCTTGGCTCCTTTCATTATGTAAATAGTGCTATTTCTATCCTTCTCATAGGATGTTGGAGATTGAATTCATTACAATGTTTGCAGAAGGTTTGGGGTTATTTGGATGTGTCAGAGTATCTAAAAGGAAATTATTACAAAATCATTCCTCCCAGAGGTTAATTTATTTCAGGCTGTGATAAATCCATCATGAGTCTTCCCTCATATTTGTAACCCTCCTCCCACTCGCTCTCCAAACTGCTCCAAAAAGTCATCTCATGCTCCTAGATCAAAACTGAGCCCCGGCTCCCTCACTCCAGCCCACTCCATGCTAGGACACCTGCAGCCCAACCCCCCTCCTCAGGGTTTTCTGTGTGGACATGTCTCAGGCAATCAGGCTTGCTGAAGTCCCACGCTGCTGAGATCCCCCTGCCAGGCATGGCAGGGATGCCAAGACGCAGCCCCCAGCAGGTACAGCCAGTGAGCATGACAGCACCTGGCAACAGAGGAGCTCCAGTCCTCTCCTACTGTCCCTGGTAGGCACTAGAGTCTGTTGGCCTCTCCCTCTTCACACTTAAATCCCATCCACGCTAATGAGCATCACAGGCAGGAACCGAGGACAAAACAGTGTAATTCAGACCATGGCTTTTTTTTTAATCTTTTTTTTTTAACTGTGTCAGAGCATCTGCTGCTGATGCAAAATGAGCCTGGAGGAGGTGCAGATGTTAAAAATACCTTGCAAAGAGGTAATGCAATGAAAGTAAATCCCCTTCATCATGCCTCACAGCTTTTCCTGCTTCAGGTGTTCCTGTCCTCATCTCTCTTGAAATACATATCTTTAAAAAGAACATGATTTAGCGCATGCTGATAAGTATCTGACAGCACAGCCTTCTAGCACTAGTACCACAATGCTATCGTGAAATCCAGTCTTGTCACAGATAACTCCTGGAGGAAATGGGGGTACCCAAAAAACATTTGGACTAGGAGAGAGTCCTGGCTGACTGCCCTTGGAAGAGCTCTTCATGCCCTTTTCATTCTAGATGCACTGAGAAACATCACCTGGCAAGCCACTTCCCAATACTGACATCCCATAATATTTGTGTAAGGTGTCTGGGCGTACAGCTGGTCATCATAGTAGCTGCTTACATCAAACTGAACTGGCTACTAGACTGCTCTATCAAGGAGAGTGCAAAATAGGAATTTTCCCATATTGCAAAGGCAGGTGTTAGCTAAGTACTGTGCAGCCTGTTCCTTTGATTTGCAGTCAGCTTTCGGCAAAGTACGATATCTTCTATTTTCTGATTATGTATTGAGAGTATTGTGGTTTTTGGCTTCGGTTTGTGCATAATGTCAGAGGAGTCATAGTAGGCCTGAATGTTAAGTATTGTATGGCAAACACTCACACTTTGATCAAAATGCACTGAGCCATGTTCTCCCCGATCTTAGAGATACCAGAGCTTGAGGATATGCACAGTAGGGCAGGGCTACAGGCTGGCAAAGAAATAAGGGGCAGAACATGGTCATGAGGAAGGGCTGTGCCCATGTGAAGTCATGATTTTCCTGCACTTTCACACCATGAAGCACTCTCTAGCTAAGAAACAGAGGTGGCAGGGTGTAGCCGGCAACCAGCCCCGCCGTGGACTTGGTGGGCATCTTGGATGAGCCAGACTGGGACTTGACACAGTGAGGGGGAGAGGACAGCCAGAGAGAACCTGTCTGCCTCACCAGCACCCTGCAGAAAACCCTCATGGACCTCAGCACGTGCTATGTAGCAAGACCCAGGTTAACCTCAGCCAGTCCAAGGCCACTGCAGAGCAGTGTCACAGCTCACACGTGGAGGACTGCAGGGAAGATGCAAGCACTGTCTCACCTGCTGCATCCATGCTGGCCTCCTCACACGCATCGCTGCTGCCTCCTGGCCTCAGCAAGGCAAGGGGGATTTGACTCTAGCACAACCAACTCCTATTTCTCTTTGCTGCTGCTGAGGGAGTAGCTGAGTATCTCGAGGGACTGATAACAAGAGCATGAAGTCTTTTCAAGCTGCGCACCACAGGTCTGAATTTGTCCTGTGTCAGCAGCTTTTATAATACCTTACCATCTGATGGCAGATCAAATAGCTTGTGCTATCTGAGATGAACTAATGTTTTTGTTCCAGATAAAGAAAACAAGCATGACGTTCCACACCAGTGATAAAAACAGCAAACTGGAAAACTAGCTAGAGAATATGCTTACTCTGTTAAAACAACGCACATGTTTAAGATGAGACAATAGCAAAACATTAAATGCTTGTTCTCACAGCTCATCATTCAGATCAGGATTATAGCAACAGAAGTGATCAACCAAGAGCAGATAATCTGTAAGATCTGCTCTTTCCACTCCTTACCTTTCTACTCTTACCAGGATTTAATAAACTACCAAAATACTTAACCAAATAAGACAACTTAATCTGGCTACTGCATGGAGTTGGCTCCCTACTAGGTTAGCATAATTGCATTACACTGAAACCTGGACACAGTGAATACATACACGTATTTCTGAAAAATATCACAACTGGCATCCTCGGTGTAGAAAACCACCGATGGGTGGGAGGGCTTTGGGACTGCCCTGTTTCCTACCAACAAAGGCCATTCAAGTCAGCAGCCTGGCTCCCAGGGAGCTGAGCAGGAGGGTGCAGGGGAGGCTGAATGGGAATTTTCTCTATATTTGCTCTGTTCACATGTCAAAATTTTTCAGGCTTTGAGACTGTCAGCTCAGTGTCACACTCACACACTAGAGATGTGGTATCAATTTGTTTAATCCTAGACCCTGATGTCAGAGGAGTTTATAAGGCAGACAAACATGGGCAAAAAAAGTTAATTAACAGAGGGGAAAGAGCCACCTCCGTGTCCTGGAAAATATTAAGTACCGAGTAGATAAGAGTGCCTTCAGAAATAACAGTCTGAAAATCCTAATGTCATCTATGTATGTTACAGTGGCAAACTGCCCAAAGGAAGGGAACAGAGAAAATATCACAAATGCTGACAACAGACTTGATTCTTACTGAAAAGATCTGCCCCAAAGCACTTTACCCACGCATTGCTCCTTTGGATTTTGGGAGTGTCTTTCCGAATGAAACAGAACACCCCTTCCCATCACACTGCTCCCCCAGTTTCTCACTCAGGACCTGCATCTGCCCTTAGCTACACAGGCCTGACTCTGCTTCCAACTCCAAGCTGTGCACATGCAGCAGGAATCAGCACAGGGTGCAATGATGCAAGCCTGTGTTTAAGGACAAAGTAGGAAACACTTTCTAACTTGCAGTAGAAAATACCTTTTTTAGTGGTTTGAGAGAGGAAGGAAAGAATGAGGGCCAAATCCACATGTACCACAAACAATGAAGGACCTCTATCTAGCAGAACTGACTGAACACACCAAAACCCAATGCTCCTCAGGTCTTCTTCTGGGCAGTGGACCCTCTGTTAGGGAGCTCCTGAGCAGGTCTCTGCTCCAGGAAAGGAGATGATCCATCATGAAAGGCTTCAAAGGGGAGCCAGGACATGGTCTACAATTAGCACTCTCCAAATACAACAGTCTTGAAAGAAGCCTTCAGTTCAGACTAGACTAGTTGCAAGAATCATGGAGAAACACACAGGGAGTTCACTGTTACACTCTTTCCTCTCCCCTTCTCTGAAAAACAGAAAACTCTTAAAAAGAATCTTAGACAAGGGAAGAATTATCTTGTCTCTTCACATAACAATTGTGGGGACGTACTGAAGTTGTGTGTCGTAATCCATCACTATCAACCTCTTTCAGAGGCGTCCTGAGCACATCAGCTTCTCACCAGATGTTTTGGTTCTTTTTATTTTCTTTTTTTTTTTCTTGGAACAAAGAGTCTTTTTATCCTCGGTTTGATACAATCTAAAATAAGATCAAACTGGAAACCTATCACTCTTATCAGATGCAGCTTCACTGGAGGCTTCATAACAACATAAATATGTTATTACGTAAGAGGCAGAGCAATTCATTAAGCAGAAGCTTTTCTTCCAATTCCTTCTCAGAAAAGTATCTACTGGAGAAACTATCAGCTCTTCCCTGTGCCCTGGCAGCTTGCTGCCAGAAGGATCAGACTGGAAAAGGAATCTCAGTAGTAAACTGAGGATTAAAGATGCATTTCCCACTAAGAGGTTTAAGAGATGAAGGCTTTTGGTTTATTCTCCATTAAAAAAAAAAAGAAAAAAAAAAGCTTTGGGGCAACAATTCATATGATTCATGACTGGAACTTGATGAAGGGTTTGGTCAAAACCAAAAGGCTTTTCCAGTCCCGCTGCTGAAGCCCTGCAAGGAAAACGGTGATACTGCACTTTGGGCTATTTTGGGATAAAGAGACTAAGGAGCTTCAGCAAGCTTGTAAGATTGTTGCTCAAGAATGAAGAGTGCTTGTGGCCAGTCCCAATCATTTCAGTGCAAAGAACAAACCTGGATTAACCTCTCACGGAGAAGTCAGCATTTAGAGAACATTTCCTCCTAACCCCAGCAAATCTGCTGTGTGGGCAGCTTGTTCCCTTCCTGCAGGAGGATGTGTGTGTCCAAGAAGGATCTTGCCTTCTAGCAACAAAAATCTCCCAAGGGAAAATAAACAAACTAAAAAACCTCAACCACTCTGTCTGCTGGTAAGAATGAAAATGACTTCTGAGTTTGCAAAAAAACCTGTCTTTAAATAGTTATTAAACAAACTAAGTTCTTGGATCTGAATCTGATTCTGAGAGTTCACAAACCAAACTGCCTATGCCTAAAAATTTATGAAATTACGTTTAATGACAGTCATTAATCTTAAATTCCATAAATGTGTGTACACTTTTCAAAATTAAAAATAAAAAGATGCATGTCATGAATTGTCTGAACCCCACAATTTCAAGATCACCCTTTTTTAGATCTTTGTAAAAAATTAAGAGACTTTACCTATGGAGAGTTGGCTTGTGCCATAAATTAGGAGTGCATATACTTCCTCTAAATCTCTTTGCTGTATGTGTTGGCAGGGATGTGGGAAGGTGCAGGATTGGAGGGGCAAAATCGGGTTGCTGTGGGCTTTTTCACTTTGCAACTTGAAGCTTTTATCAGACCCAGAAATGCTTCATTCTTCTTCAGCTATTGCTTTGCTTTATTTGTCTCATAAATGTTTTGGCCAGCAGCAAAAGTGAGGAAGAACTGTGGAGCTCTTTCCTACAATTTGAGCCACCATGAAAGGAAATGGCAAGTATGGGGTCATCTTGTGGGAACATGATATTGCAGACCTCCAGTTGGACAAAACTGATGGAGCCGATGCAGAACCTGGATGGATGAGTACCAGCATCAAGTCCGGAGTCTTGCAGAAGCCTCTGGCCACTGCATGTGAGAGATCTGCAGCAGAAGGAATTAAATATGCTGCCGTTCTCTTCTGGTTACAGAAGCACATAGGTGAAACCTGTGCCATCGCTCTTCTTTTTATGCCTCCATCTCATCTTCCAAAAGCAGATTACAGAAAGCTGCCTGTAAACCCAAAGATGGAATGGATAGCCATAAAGAGCTCCACTTCTACCCTTAAAATTAATTCAGTGGTATGAGGAGATGAGGGCATCAGTCTGGTCCTGCCACAGCCATTTCACGAACAGATTTCTGTTTCCACAAGAGTCAAACCATCACATTTCACCCACGCACAGAGGGGTGACCCAGAGGACCAGGCTTAAACTGGGCTGAACATTTAAAACTCCAACACCCTGCTAGATCTCAGTGTGGCTCATAGTGCATATGCCCAAAATTTTACCAGAGAAATTTATTTTAGGCAACTTGTGTTTGAAAACTTAATGGAAGTGTAGCTGTTCTCCCCTGAGCATCAGGAACAGATGACTAAGAAATGTTGCCAGTATCTGTCTTTCAGTGAGATTAGTGTTGGGTTTGTGTGGTATCCTATTTATAACTTTGACAAACAGCTCACCCAATCATTTCATCCTTAATCATAGCTGTCTGCCCAGCTCCCTTCAGAGAAAAGCTTTTCAAAAAGTATGTGCCAACATAATACGAACAAAAGGAAGCAAACCACAGTCAAGAAAAAAAAGACCTTGCTCTCAAAACCAGCAACCAGCAAAAGCTCACAAGCTCTGCAGAAACCAGGTCTTGGTAAATCATAAGGCATAATTAAAGCATCATTATTCATGGGACTGCATAGCTATAGTTAGTCAGTGTTTCCACTGTAAACCCCTATTTTCATAGAGGTTTGCAGCTCAGCTGCAAGGAATTTGTCTGTGATGAAATCTGGCAGTAGAAATTTTAAAGCAAGGATTTTTTTTTAAAAACCATTTAAAGAAATCCCCCCCCCATCCCCCTCCAAGTCCCCTCTTACTTCTGAGGATGTAGCAGTACTCACTAAAAGAAACAAACCCCACTTCTCTGTGTTCTTTGACGTTTGGTTTTTGTGCATGTCTCTGTGTGGTTAATGAGATCAAAAATATCAATTTAGAAGGCATTTTCAAATATAGAAGTCTTAAAAAAATTGAAGTTGCAATTCCCACAACAATTACAACTCAACTTTCCTTTGGACGTATTACTATCTACGGTGTTAATTGCTATGTGTTATGGGGTCTTTACATTCAGAGTAAACCCTGCATTCTTTACATTCAGAGTAAACCCTGCATATTCATCTAGTGCCGAAGTTGGGCTTACATTTCATGGGATAGAGCTGTTATGTTTCTTTTATGTTTCTTTACATCTTTCTTTCTTTGAAATAACATTTTCCAGGGATTATAAGAGGGGCTGTTGGACTCGCCCTTAAGACCTACATTCGCTCAGCTGCTTCCTCCCCACATACCTGACTCTTCCATTAGGGCTCACATTTCAGCACATACACAGGCATGGTTGGGACCACTAAGAATAAGCATGAGGAAGGGAAAGGGACAGGTGAAACACTTCAACGGGACATTTTATCCCAGACAATATTAAATAGAGCCTTTCACAACACTTTCAACTACTCAAAAGAAACAGACTGCTGTTTGCATTCGTAAGAACATGAGAAGAATGCATTTGCTCTTTTCCAACTAGCTCTGTCTGAAGCATCCTAGAGAGTCAGCATCCCCAGATATGAATGAGATTTACTTTCACACATATGGACCACACACTAGCAAGGTACAGCAGTCTCTGGGCACTATGCCTGGTTGTCACTGCATGCCACAATCAGCACACATCAGAAGGTAACTGCTTCAAGTGCAGTCCCAGCTCAGAGTGGTGGAACAGTTACCCAGCTTGAAAAAAACAGTGTAAAACTATGAGCTTGAAGACTTGCAAGCCTCAGCCTGGAACTGGATCACTGTGAATGGTCTGAGTGTTCATACGAGTATCTTTGGTGCACAGGTTTTTAAAGAACAAACTAGTTTATCCAGGCAATTTGATTTCCTAGTGAAACAGATGCCACTGTGTAACACCACTATGCTTCAAACCCTGTATTCCTGGACCTTGATGTTGGCATATGGGAAACTGGGCCACCTCTGAGCTCCTACTACCTTGCAATGCTCATGCCTTCGTCGGAGCTTCCCAGCCCAGCACTAATGAGCTTCCCCTCGGACAGCTTGGCAGAGGTGACAAAGATGAGAGTCCTTGCAAGGTACCACACAGCATTCCTGAGGGCAGCTGCCACCAAGCTCCCTGTGATCCCAATGCACTCTTCAGAGGACTAGAAAAGCAATGGAATCTCTTCTGACTAGGATGAAAGCAGACGCACCACCATCTTGACCACTATGATTTATGGAAACCATAAAAGAAAAATTCTCCTTTTAGACTGAAAATACTTATCTCTACTACAAATTGTAGCAACCACAGTATTTGTATTACAGCAAGGATCTGAACTCCTGCCATGTCTTAAAACCAGTACAAAGTAGAATTCCTAGATATACTACTTGAATCTGCTTTTCAAGGTGGTAGTTAGAAATTAAGACGCAAATGAACCCAGTAAGATTACTCATGTACCTTCAATCATTTACAGGAATGTTAGCAAGATCTTGGCTTCAGAGGGCTGGATCACGCTTTCCTACTGCAACCATTATTAACGTAACATAACGTGTTCATAGAGTAAGAGATGATAACGATGCTATAACTGGTCTCCATAGAATATGGTTATGATTAGGGAATATCTTAGAGAAACTGTCATTCATTAAGCACTCAGCTAAATGCATAAAGATGGGTGAAGGAAAAGCTCTGCAATTTCAGGAATTTATAACTTGAAAAAGATCCATTCTTGACATATTGGTTATTGGGCCTTTTTCACTTGAGTGTTGCTAAGAAGTACCAGGTTCAGTTTACATGCAAACTGCACATTTTTTTTCTTCACCTCTTTTCCCTTAAATGTAAGCATGCAGTCTTCTGCAGCCACCTTAAGAGACATCATGGGCCAGTCAGTAAAAGACGCAACTTTTAAAACCTAAATTTAGTTCTCCCAATACAGTGTATACAAATAGGTATATTATTCCCAGCTGGGAAAATCTGTAGTGCTTCAAAGTGCATCTTATACATCAAATCCCAGGTACTTAACTAGGGCAAAACCCAGGATCCCAGTCAAAGTGGCAAACTCCTTTTGATCCCTCTGTTCTCTGAGCTCAATGAGATGCTTTTCTCTTGAATAATCACATTCTTTGTGCATCGTAGCACAATAATACTGTCACCAAATTCTTTCTCATCTTAGCAAAAAAGAAGAGACCATCCCCAGGATTCAGAAAGCAGTTTTATCAAGTCTGTAAGTCAACTCCACTTCCAGATTCAGTTAAGACACAGGGAAATGTTCTTCGCACTCTTAAAGATGCAATATACTACATCCATACGTTCACCAGTCTGGCCACTATTACCATAAGTCATGAATGCAATTCAAAAGCACTTTCTTTTTTTGCAAGATCTTAAGAAAAATTTAATACCAGTCTGACCAGTAAGTAAATGACACTATAACTATCAACATGATCAATATGTTTTTCAGCAATGCCTTGCAGTATTCCTTCCTCTGGCCCTGCTGACCTCTTGGCTTGTTTCTGAGCTACTTACATAAAAACAAGTAACCACAGAGGAGCAAAGGCTCCCAGAGCAGAACACTGTCATACTTTTGTGCAGGTTGCTTGCCTCCCACCAGCTAACTATGTGGCCTTTACGGACCAAT
Organism: Elanus axillaris; assembly: GCA_026212715.1. Classification (NCBI taxonomy): domain Eukaryota; kingdom Metazoa; phylum Chordata; class Aves; order Accipitriformes; family Accipitridae; genus Elanus; species Elanus axillaris. The sequence goes on from JANZLQ010000089.1 coordinate 18,720,543, forward strand.
TTGGTAGGAAACTGGAGAGGATTTCCTCCTCTGAGCACCCACTGTGGAAGTAAACACTGCAATTCTAATGGTTTTGGTGTTGATAAGCAAGTCATGTTCCAGCCTTCAGGCTTCCCCAGGGTACTGCTGAGGGACTGCTCCTCTCCTACCATATGTGCTCACACAGCTTGAATGCCAGTCACGGTGAGCCTCAGTGAACCTGAACTGGAGAAAATCCAAGTGGAAATCTCATGGGAACAGGTGTTGTCACTGGGGATGCTTAGAAACAGGCTGGGCAAACAGCTCTAAATATACTCTACTCAGCAACACTTATTTGCTGTATCCGCTGAGGCCACATGGTTTCAGAGGACTTCTTCAATCCTCCATTTCCCAAGATGTTATGATCTGTCCATCTCCCTATCTGGGATGTCAGGCAATGGTACAGATTGTAGGGGAGGTTCTTGCACTTCATTTGGGAATCAGGACAACACATCCATCAGGATGTGAGAGTGACAGTCAACTATACTTACCCAGCATTAGAAATAAGAAGATGCAACAAGATCTGCACCTTTAATTGCATCCTCATTCCCTGTGACAGCTGAAAACTCCTTAATTAATACACTTTACACACTGTCTATTTTTGACCTAGTTCAAATTCTAGCCATCAGCAGAGTGTGTTTGTCCATTCCTGCTGAGAGCCCCCCTGGGATTTGTGACGCCCATCAGTCAGCCTCGCTGGAGCAGGAAGACAGCAGATACCTCTCCTCTGCTATGAAATACTCCCCTCCCCTCCTTTATGGGTAGGACTGCCTCCTTCAGCTTCCTCAGCTCTCCAGATCACCTTCCTTCCCTTGGCATACAGAACTTAACCCTTTAATAAAACAAAGTCCCTGTCTTCCACCTGTCTTTCAGCCCCTGTGTCTGAAATTCAACCGTGAGACTTCTCTGTTACATTTATGAAAGGTTTGTAACTCTTCTCCTGTAATCAACAGATTCTACATGTCCTTGCACATATACAGCTCATCAGCTGTGGACCATACTGCATTACTGCAGGAAGGAGAAGACCGTGCGGTGGACGGGCAGGTCGACTGTCATCTCTTCTTGTTCCTTCCCAGGGTTTTCTCACTGATGCAGATTACCCACTCACTCCTCCTTCTTCGACCCGTTTCACTCCTATCCTGTGGTTCCCCACATTCATGGTGAGTAAGTGAGCAGTGCTGGAGCGGCAGTGCAGCAGCTATGCTCTAAACTTGGCAGCTCCTGTGAGCCAAAACCTTTGTTTTCCTGAAAGTCCCCACTTCCCTCACAGCAAGTTGCAATCACTTGGCTTACCGGGGACACAGAGGAAACATCCCTGCTTCTATCCCAGCACAACCTTCCACTGACAACTGGCTCCTCTCTCTGCTTACAGAGTTCTGTATGTGCCTTAAAAAGACATTTATTAGGGTGCACAAATAACAAAACCTGCACTTTGATCAGTGGTTGCCTTAAGCCAGCAGAGACACTGAACTACTAACTTCTGAGGCAGCATCTGACAAGGGGAACAAATGCAAATGGATCCGATCTCCTTGCAGAGGAGCTGCTGTTAGAAATCCAGCTCCTTTTCAACATGATGCAAAGCTTTTGCTGTAACTTCAGGTTGTTGCCCACCTGAGGCCTGAAGCTGCTCTTGCTGAAATTGACGGCAAAACTCCCGCTGACTTCAAAAGCAGAAGGACTGGACCTCCAGTATTTTCAACTCTTGTAACCCACGTGTGTGACTGGGAAGAGCTTTCGTATCTATCAGTCCTCTTCTGAACAGCAGAGAGGTTTGTTCAAAGACAGGCAAAGCCTTTTTGCTCAATTACTTTAATCACAACCACTATACAGTGATCAGCCTGATGTCAGGAGCTTGAACCTTGGCTTGAACTACCACTTTTCAGAAGTGAAGCACACTGCAAGGAAGATGCTTTATAGACACTACTGCCCAAACCAACAGTTCCTCCAAGGTGGACTTTGTACACTCCATGGCAAATTGCCAACTAGTTCCTAGCTATGACCCTTTAGACTCTGTAATTAAGGATATTGGCAAAGATGAGCTTCCTTCACAAGTCCTGAAAGTTATTCTGATTTCGTGCTTTTGCCTGCCAGAAGATGTGGACTTCTAGATGGATTTTAGGGTTTGTTTTTCTCCAGCCTGAAACATTATATTTCAATAAAGGGATCCAAGGGTCACATGAACAAGTTAGCATATACTTCCTGAGGCAGTTCAAAGCTACCAAGATTTCATGTGAAAACAAAAACAGTAAAAGAGTTTCAGGACAAGAAAATTATCTCAAAACCTTATCACACTCTAACATGGGCAATTTTCAATGTGTCCTTATTCATATTATCTACTTTAATTCCTAGCAAATTCCACTTTCATTGTTGATTACTATTCAGAGAAGCCAAGGAGTCCTCTCCCTGCTCAGCTGTGTGGGGCTGAGATCAGCTGTCAAAGGGGTGGCTTTGCCTTAGAAAGGAATTAACACATAGTGGTCCTGTGGCATGGGTTTTGCAGGAGGGCACTCCAGAAGACCACAGTCTCTTGCAGCTTTACCACTTACCAGTTAAATTCCCAAGACCTGTTGCTGCTGGGAAACCTTTGTGTTAGAGTGACCTGTGCCATTCAGCCAGCCTTTCCTCTTCTCAGCAGTCTGTTCTTCTCTCACATCTCTTCCTCTGACTTCACCCATTCAAACTTCTTTGCCATCATCTGTCCTTTTTCCTCATTTCATAGATAAGCAGCTTGACAAAGGCACACTAGGGATTTTAACTACCTGAATGCAATGCTGAGGTTGCTTGCTTAGTAGGAAGAAATAAACCCCATCAGCTGCAGTGCCATGGATTCATTGTCTCTCCAAGGCAGAATGGGCATCCCTGTGGTGTTTCTTTTTAAAAGAATACAAACTTGTCATAGGAAAGCTCTCAGTATCTCAGAAAAAGAAACATTCAATGCAATGGCCTTACTAAAAGTGTGTGTTGCACTAAGGCTTACAATCAAGTGGTTTATAATAATAATAAATTGTGCTTATCTTCACAAAACCACCAAAGCAAAGGCACTGTTTCTCTCACTTTGAGCTGGAGACATAAGGCTCAGCCGCAGGCAGGCTTGGGGAAGCCCCCAAAGTGTACTGCTGCCTGCTGGCACCTGAACTGCAGACTACCATCTTCTCAGATGAGATGAATCATGCCAGTAAAGGACTCGAGCACTGTGTCCATCTTGGATGTGCACAGCAAAATGGCTGGCAAAGATGGTCAAGGACCAGGATGAGAAAAACCCCACCATGTCCCCTTGAAACAGCTCATTCATAGAAATCTACCACTGCATTGGGCTGGGTGTCAGCATGCCCACTCATCCACATGCAATGCACTTCTGCACAAACATAGGCACATCGCCATAGTCTTGTGCAGTGACTCCACCTCCACTGGAGAAGTGGCTGGAGAATCCAGTAGAAACAAGCCCAACAATTCAGACGCAGATGTCAAATCTGCCTGTGCAAAGGGAGCACAAGGAGAATGTGGAGCAGGCACAATCCACAGTGCTCCTGCATAACAAGCAACAAGTCTTTCCATAACTAAAGTGAAAATATCACTTCCATGAAGAACAAGGTATTAATTATAAGCCTATGCAGTTTTAGCAATGCCTGCTATGTTTATTTTGATCCTCACTACCATACACATAGAAGCAGCAATACCATCTTTCCTTGGAAGTATTAGACATTACAAACCTCATTTAAGAAAACAGATTTTGCTAGCAGGCCATCAGAAAGATAAGAAATAACCTGACTACACTCTAGGCCATAATTGTTTCAGGATTTAGCCATTGAAAATATACCTTTTGCAGCCTGCTAAGGTTGGGAGACAGCATCTTTTTTAATCACCTTTGCTCAAGCCCTTCAGATGCTGCTTAACAGCTCTATTCAGACCTAGAAAGCACGATTCTGGGCTGTCTGTCATTCCTGCTTGCAATCACTATTTGTTTCCCATGCAGTAAAGGGCTGCTGTCAGCTAGGCTGTATTTTTTCTTTATCCTGACTGATGAAAGTAAGATTGTGGGAAGCCCTTACAAGACCTTATAACCCTTGTCTTTCCCAGCAGCACACCCACTGTTTTGCTTTTGGTTCAGCTCTCAGATCATGAACCTCTGTGCCAGTAAACGAAGCTGTGTCTAGTCTTTATATCTCTTACTGGTCACTGCTATTTTTTCTCCCAGGGCCTGACTAACGCTCAGCCTTTTCAATCTGTGTGCTTATCCTTCGTGTTTTTCAGTCACTGCAAATTTGGTCCAGTGTCAGCTAAAGTGGGATCGATAGCCAAAAGCTGGACTCAGACAAACCTTTGCTCGCATTCACACGCCAGGGCTAGACCACCATAGAGCCCCAGGTAGGGAACACACTGCAGGGAGACCCACCTTGTCTCCTCTTCACTTTACCCAAAGTTTCTTGCACCTCCAGTGGGAGGGATGTGCCCCACTGTGAAGCAGTGGCTGCCGCCCCCTCTATTCCAGAGCACACTCAAGACTCTGAAGCTGGATCTGTGAAAACTTGAACTGTTTGGATTCAGGACACTACATAGTTACTGACACAAACCAGGAGTTGAGCAACCCTGAAATGTGGCAGTCATTAAACATGTCTCTTGAGGTCAGGGCAGGTGACTCATAAGGGAAGCCCTTAGTCTGGTTATCTTCTTGTCCACTCTGGCCATTACTGCCCAATGTGTTGAATTATTAAGATAATCTGATTAATATTTTCAAGAATGTTTTGTTATTTTAAGTGACTAACTCCAGGCATCTTAAGGAAGCCTAGTTTTCAAAATCACTGAAACTTGCCTTCCAAAATTCAGAGCCTCTCTTGTTGCAGCAAACTGAACAATTTAAGGCAATGGAAGTAACTATGAAAATCTGGTAGTAAATGAAGAAAATAAAGAACATGTGCTAGTCAGGAGCAGCCATCTTTCTGCACCCTTTTTCCCCATGTTTCCAATGTTACAAATGCAGCTGGATTTCTTTTAAAATTCTCTTTCTGTTGAGAATAATGAGGTATCCACTGGGGAAAAAAATGCTGAATATCTAAGTCACTCCTCATGCCAGCTGTAGGCCTTGCAGCACAGCGAGACTCAGCCTCCCACCCTGTCGCCTCTTGAGTTCATGATGTGATGCATCAGCAGGTGACGCATCTCTGCCCCGTGGAGATCCCCTGCCTGAGCAGTTGCCTCCTCCCTTTGCAGCAGAGCCCATGTGCTCACTCAGGGCTGCGGGCAGGAGGCTGAGAGGCAGTGCATGATGTAGCTGAAACAAAGGAGGATGAACCCCGGGGAGGGGGTGCAGGCAGGCCATCGTGGAGCTTCTGACATGTCTGATTCCAACACATTGGCCAGGAGACAGGAGCCTGTGACACCAAGAGCCACGTGCAGCAGAAAAAAGCAGTGTAGCAGCTGCCAGCTTACCTGGGCCTCCAGCTTCCAGCTCTCCCCAGCAAGCACCTCTGCTTTTGCCCCTTCAAAATCCCAGTAGACGCAAGTATCCTGCAGGGAGTGCCTTCTTCCCTCCTGTCAGAGCAAAGCGGTGAGCAGCTATGCTAAGAGAGCAAAACTGAGGTCCCACAGATGAGGTAAAAATGTATCTTCGTTGAGCATGCAGGGGGTTGCAACATGCTTCAAACTGTGCCTCCAAGCCAGGACACAGCAGGGCAGTCTGTGTCCCAGAGAGGGCATGTGTAGAGGGACAGAGCCGGCACTGCACATCTCCACCTTGCAAGGGTGCCACACCTCCCATGGTGAGCAAGGGCTTTGGTTTTGTACTGATTCAGAATGGCAGATGTTGCTCAGACGGGAGTGAAATCACCCCATGAAGCCTTTTTGATAACACCAGGGAGCTAAGTACTGTCTTTAAGGACAGCAGTAGGTTTACAAGGATGCTGCTGTGCCCAAACCACGTGGCGATGAGCCAAGCAGCTACAGTTTCTCAGGGGGAGAGAACACTGAGCTGCGGGATCAAATGAAGCCATCACACACCGTGCAGGGCCAAATCCAGCCAGCCAGAAGCATGCTTCCCTCCCCACCCAACCTCCTGCTCCTCATTCCACCCTGGGTGGATGGTTCAAGCCCTGGTGGCTTTTCTGCGTCATTTGGATGAGCTTGAAACTTTTCTCAAACAACTGCCAGGTCTCTGCATGGCATCTCCCTGCCCTCTTATCTGCTTGGCTGCTGACAGCATGTGGGAGATGAGAGAGCAACCAGCACTCTGCAAGTTGCGGCATGCCACCTCCCAATAACAAGGCTGTGTTTGATCTCCCTCGACAAGGAGCGGCTGACGCTCTTGTCTTTGTCTGCCATGCTATCACTGGTGCGTAAGGGGGAAAGGAAGATGAGATGGAGGTAGAGAGCAGCCTGGTCCAGCAGAACCAGCAGGCAGAGTTTGGAGAGCCATGGCAGCAATGCCAGCCCAGGTGGGGAGAGCCCAGCCACAGAAGGAACAGCACTGCTAGCTCCCTGAGAGCCCAGGGCCCAGCCTGCTGCTCTCCTCAGCCCCAGAGCCAGCCCCTGCCCTGCAGCGAAGCCACAGAGCCATCTGCAAGTGTCCTCTGGTGCAAACTTGGCTGCTGCTCCGCTGGCAGAGAGAGCACTGCTCCCTGGCGGTTTCAGTTTTATACACTGGCTCACCTCTCAGTGAGATTCTCCCCATTCCTTGGGGTATAAAAAACACTCAGCACTTTGGGCCTCTACTATCTGGGCCAAAATCCACCAGTGCATTTTGGTATCTAACTGCTCACAGGTATTAGGTGCATGCAGAGCTGAGAAGCACCTGTGGACTTGGCCTCAGCTGCCCAAGTGCCCCTCTCATGGCAGAGCAAGTGCACCAAGCAAGCAAAGCAAGCCGTAGCCAAAGAGGATCGGGGGCAATACCTTACCAGTAAAGCATCCCTGACTGACACTTGTACCTGACTCCCTTAATTCAGCTGAAATAGGTTTTCTGATTTAAGGAGCAGTTCTCATACACACTGCTCTAGGATTTTTCATAAGGTCTATATTAAGTGTGAATGGCACGGGAGGGAAAGATGTGAAGTCCAGATATGTTGGGTATTAATTTTATGCTATTGTTTAGTATTTTAATATACAATAGACAATTGCAAGCTACAGCAGGTATTACAACCTGTTGCAAAGATAGTGCACATGCAGTACAATGGCTCCCAGCTAGAAGGTTTAAACAGTCATAAAACCAGTATTGTTGACACTACAGTAGCAGGCTGTTTCCTGAGCCCAGGTTGTTTTTAAGATATCATCTACCATTAGCTGTAAAAGGTATTCAAGGTTCCTTCTAAATTACCCTTTGAGAAAATGTGCAATATAATGCAGAAGGGATAGTTTGCTATTTGCTGTTTAGGTTTATCTTGAGGAACAGCTCTGAGAGCATATATCCACCGGACAGGGGTTCTTGTGTGTGACATGCTGCATTGCATATCTAAATGTTTTTATCAGTTCTTTGCTTTAGCTGTATATAAAGCAAGGAATTTACTTTACATGTAGAGAGAGCGTTTAAGTCAATAAGTGGACTTTTAATATACTTGCAGCTTCAACAACCCAAGAGGAAGAGTGAAGAAGTGTCTGAAAAGCCCTGTCTAAACTACCTAAGACACTCCAGACTACAGCATATGCTTCCTTTCCAACCACCTCTCTGCAGAAGCCTCAGCACCCAAAATGCAAGCTTTTGACTCACTTAATTTCTGTGGTCTAGTTCTCTGTCCCAAGACTCCTTGGCATGTGCCAACAATATCTGGAAGTTCTTTTCCACCTCCCATCCAAGGTCTGGACAGGGCTAGAACTGCTTTGCTTGCGAGATCGGACACAACCCAGTGCATTCAGCCCAGGACAGACACTGCAGATCAAACATGCCACTGTTTCCAAAGACATTGCCTCCCCCACTGTCTTTTTCCCAGTGGCTCTTTTCACTGGGTTAGTGACAAGATTAAATTCTGCTCAGATGATCTGCCCGGCAGTTTCCTTCCAGCAGCACGCGCAGCCATGCCTGAAAGTACACACCAGGAACCTTTTCAAAACACCTTTACAATTCACTGCTATGGCAACTAAAGAAGTTCAAGAACCAACACTTCATCCTCCTCCCCCCTGCTTTCAGCCTCTCCTTGTCTTCCCTGCTGACCATGGCAAGAGCAATCTCACAGTCCCTATTCAGGGGAAAAGGCACGCTGTGGAGTTAAGCCTGTGTGTCTTCATGTTTCATCCAAACCACTCAAGTGGCAAGGAGCGAGACAGCCTGCCTGCTGAATTCCCAGTCTCCAAACACTCCCCCGGCACTGTGAAAGCTGTCATTTGCATTCCCCAATTTCCAAGTGTTGAACAGGGTTCATCTGTGCTCAGTACACTTCTGCCATTGCCTTCCTTACCAGCTGTTTTACCTGCAGCGCACTGCCGTTTGCAGCCTTATGCTTATTGTGTTCCAGTGATTCCTGTTTCTCAGGCGCAGCAGCTGAAAAGCAATTAGGGGCCAAGCCTCCTTCCCATTGATTCCAGTTGTTGCCTTATTACTGTAGTAGGCTCAGGGGAGGACACATGTATATATGTACGCATGCATGCAGCTGACAGTTACATTTTTTCCCTAACTGGTCACCTTGCCAATTCAGCTTGGATCTGGAATGTTAACAGCAACATTTGCTTATTTTGGCTGTAACTTCAGTAAGACAGACTCTCCATATAGCCTACCTGCACATCTATTGCGCACAGTCATTTTTCAGAGGAGAACTGTTCTTCAGGATCAACTGTTTCATTGAACCACAACTTACAAATTGGTTTTGTTTAAAATAAATCACAGAAGAGGTCTCTGCAAAATGGCAATGCAACTAGGCAGTTACTTAAGGGCTATTACTTATTTGCAGTTTCAACTCCACCAGCACTGGTGTCACTAAACAATCTCCATGAATGTGCAAGAAAGCCTAGTTCTTTGGAGTTTTCCAGAGGGAAAAATCCTTGTCAAACACCATTACAACCCAATGACAGAGAAGACACAGCAGGCAGTCTAGTAGCACAGGCATGGACATAGAAGGCTAAATGTTTCCAACCTAAATTCAGCTGTATGAGCACCACATCCTGCTGCTTTTTGCAGCCAGCAATCCTGACAGCCCAGCTTGAAAACGGTGACTATCCTATAGTCCACAAACACTGACGGCAAAGTTGAATCCTTGTTACACTGCTTTTCTTTGCAAATCATTCCTCTTTCAATACAGCCCGTGCCATTCTGAGGGACTGCAAGCTACCAGCATCTTATTATCTCATCTCAGTTCGGACAGCACACACATCCCTGCTGAACTGCAGGTCTTGTGCTCTGTATTTACCCCTCCAAAAGACGATAACAGCTGATATATAATTGTGATTACTCCTGACCATTAAACACTTCACTGAAACCACTGTGTGCTTCACCATTTGGAAAACATCTAAGAAGTGGATTTTTTACTTTTCTAAAACTATCAGTTAACATAAATTGAAACATAACACACTCCGTTGGGAAATGTCAAGATTTGCAGTCCTAAGGAAAGATTATGGTGTCCTCCCGCCTTCGGCAACTTCTACGCCCTACTTCTCCTGCGTGAAGCACACAAAGTTCTTCAAACAAGACTTGACTCCCTGTCAAGAACTCTTTCCTTTGCACCTTCCCCTTAGAAGTAGCAGATTGACAGCTGGGACACCACTTACACTAGGGCAAAACCCCTTAACTTACCCCTACAAAAAGCCTGACCTCTGCCACGGACTCCCATCCTGTGGCCTTCTTTCTATTCATTACTGGTGAGCAGACTCACAAGCCCTGGTTTCCATCATGCCTCCCCTGTCCTACGCTTGTCTGCTCTGCTCCTGTGAGCTGACAGATTATTGAAGGCTACAAGAGCACAACTCTTGTACATATCAATAACCTGCCTGTTCCAGAGAATAAGCAGGCTGACCTAGTGGACACCATGTGCGCGTCTTGGCTGAGAAATAAAGTCAGCAGAGAGTCATTGGGTACAGCAGTGCGTGCTTGCTGTTGCTTTAAAAATTCATCCCTGTCCTTGCTTCAACGAACACATGGATGGATAAGATTTTTTGTTTTTTTTTTAAATAACAGTGATAGTCAAGGAGTCAGGTAAGTTGGGTTGGATGTGAGGCCCAGATCCAACTTTTGATTCCAGTAACAAAAATGACAGCCTATTATTAATGGAGGTAGTTCTGATACAGTGAATTGGCTAGTGTAAGCCAGAGCAGTTCAACTGGCCCTCATTTGCTAATAGCTAGCATCCATTAATTATCCTTATTGCAGAGGATTATGTGTAACGGCTGCTCAAATGCAAAGAGACCGCACTGCATCATTTTCTGTTGTCACAGACTTCCACACAAGGGCTAATCCTGAGCAAGCCTCCTCCATGCTACTGCCAAGGAAAAGCTTTTGATCTCCTTGCATCTGGGCATGTATTGGAGAGAAAAGGGATAGATGAGAGATGGTTTGCAAGGAGCTGGGCTACAGCCTGGCCCTTGCAAGACTTGCTCCAGGTGTGTCTATGGGCAGATCCTGGGAGGGAAGCAGATGAGGAAATGCTCACTCCTCATTAGCAATTATTTCACTACTGCCAGCAGCCATCAACCTTATATGGGTTCTGGTTGCATGCTTGTATGAATGTACAGTGGTGCTTTCTTAGCTCTGAAAAAAGTTCTTTCCACACACCAAAGAATTTACAGCCTAACTGGACATTACAGGAAAAGGGCAGGCAAAGGAAGCTGTGCAGAAGGGGTACTGACTTGCTCAAGTTTATGCAGCAAGTCTGCAACAGAGCCAGAAACTGTATCTGCAGCTCCTGCATCTCATATTTGCCCTTTAACCACCAGGCTATTCTTCTTTGTGAATCCTTGTGCTATGACTGACAGATGTGTAGAAAGAAGGGCCATCTGCATAGGCCAGGAAAATGCAGTATATCCAGCTCCAGAATCTCAAAAGTCCATCTTCATACAGAAGTTCTGTGATAGGAAAAGGTTCTGTGAATGTCAGCATTTCCATATTATCACTGTCTGTACACAGATTGCCAAGGCAGTGAGAATTTAAAAGATAAAAAAATGCAATTTGAAGATAAAAAACAGTTTAAAGTTGATAGTTTCAAGCAGTTTCAGTCCCTTGCATCTCTCATCAGTTTTCATTCATCTAATGTTTTCTTTTAAACACACTCAACAAACTCAGATGCTTGGAAGGGAAGTGCCATACTAACGAATGCACTTCTGCATGTCCCCCGCAGCATCACGGCCTAGGGAAAAAAATAGCATTAATAGCACAGGGGAGGGTTGTCTCCCGCATCCAGTGTTTGCAGCACTGTATTACAAAGCATAATCTGTGTTTAACCTCTCATGTCCATCACACCCACCCAGCCACAGCAGCTTTAACAGACGCAAAGACTACAATTCCAAAGTGTCTGAGAGTATCAGCTGCACTCTGCTGGCAGTGTGTTTATCCTGGAGGAGTAGAACTCCCAGGGCGAGCATAGAGGTATTCTCAAGCACAGGGTATTCTGGCTTCAGTAAAAATGAGATAAACAGGGTATCATGAAAAATGAGACAGTGCCTCAGAACCCTGCCTACATACCCACTTTATTGCCGTTTTGTGGATTCAACCATGAGCAGCTTTTTCAGTATTTCATTAGCCAGCTACCAAAAGACAAAAGGCTAGGAACACAGCCAAGCAAGTAAAATGATCATAGTAGTTATGGCAATAGCCACCTTCATAAAACCATCTTACACTACTTCATGATAAGATAAAGAACCAGAAATTTGAAAGCAGTGACTGACTGATACTGTCCTTTGTCCAAAGAAAACATTGACTCCTGCTACTTGGAAATAGGAGACAAGCAGACTCACTGGAAGTCTAGCTCTTGAGACAGAAACCATACTGTAAATTCAATATGGCTCTCCTGGCATGAGCCAAGGTATTTCTTCATTTCACTTTCACAGCTAAACACTTCACTAAAGAGCAAACAAGACGTAAGCAAAGGGCAGCCAGAACCGATGTGCCCACTGAAATGGCCCCTGCCGTTGCAAAACACACTGCTGGGCCAAACATGGGACTGGGAAAGGGAGATGAAGTCTCTCACTTCTAGGCCATTAATATGAGCCTGGACAGGACAGTAGTTGTCACCACTTAAAGCTGTTCTAGGGTCTGTGCAGACTTCACTGGTGATCTTTGTCCAGCTGAGGCCAAACAAGCATCTTTGCTCAAACAAGCATCTTTGCTCAAACAAGCATTTTTGCTCACACATGCAATCCTGCCAGCAGATATGGCACCTACCAACTTCTTGGGGAGCTCTGCTTGCTCAAGAATTGCAGGATCAGAAGAAAACAAAAATTGCTTGCTGATAGGACCAGTTCCACAGTTTAGAACTATCTCCTGTTCCCAGGATTGCTTCTACAGACTGGAGAACAGGGGAGGACTGTGCTATACTCTGAGCTGGAAAAGCAATACTCTCATGCTTTACAAGAGGCCTCATGTTTGCCAGCAGCACTGTCAGTTTTTGTTCTAAAATATTTTGGGGCTTGTTCATACCTGACACAAACTGTTTCTTACATGCTTTCCTGTGTGTTTGTAGGTGACCTAGAACATTTGAGAGGTGTTTAATTTGAGAAAATACCTGGCTGTATTTTGCGATTTTTTCCCCTGCTTCTGACAGAGTCCACTTCTTGAATTCTCCCTTCATTTCAGGGAATAAAAAGTATGCCTCTTGCCCTCCAGCTATGCACCTTTGGACTTTTGATGAGAAGCCAAGAGACAAACAGCTCAATTTCTCCAGCCAGTGCAAGAGAAGCAATGAGAAAAACTTGTTGTCTCTGCTGTTGACAAAGCTGACATGCAAACCCAGCCTCCTGCCAATCAAGCACACATGCCCTGCAGGCTGTGAAGTCCAGGGGTAGGAAAAGGAAGGATTCTTCATGGCTCATTCCAGCACTGAGACTTCACAGAGTCATCTCTCATACAACCATCTCTTACACTAGGGGAAACCTCAATGAAATCTAGGTGTTGCAATGAGATGGGGAATCTACTGTGTGGATCTTGACCTGTTTGTCCTGCTCAATTTTGGGAGGGACAGCGCAGGTTACATTAATGTTGAACGTATTTCAGAACATGAGAGCACAAATATTGTATAAGGCTATTCTCTTTACTAAGTGGCATGCTGTATTTCTGATCATATACTATGCATTAGCAAGAGACAGTGGAAAGCTTACAGTCCCCAGTATAAGGGATACCACGAGCCAGACCTTCATGTGTTGTAAATCAGCACAGAGACTGACTATTATGCCAGTTCAAACTATCCAAAGAGCCTGTGTTTCCAATTCAAAGTGGTAGAACAAATAGCAAGTACCATACCCATATTCCTAATGATCAGCAATGAAGTGGTACAGGTAAGGAGAAATTGTAAAACAACGTAAGTGGTTGAATAAAAAAGGGAAAAACTGCTCATCATTTGCACCCCATCTGCCTTGAAAGGCAACGGTGTTTTATTTCCTTTAGTACAGGAGGGTTTGCATAAAACATAAGCAAGGTTGTACAAACCCTTGGGGTTTAATTTGATTCTAGTTTATCTTTTGATCAGCACATCAAACAATTGTGCAGTATTTTCTCTTCCCACCTCCCCTCCCAATTTCTAAAAGCTGCCTGAAATATCTGTGTGCTGTCTCTCATCAGGGCAGCAGAGTCTTCAATGTAATGCCATTATATTTAAAGTGAAGTCTTTGCCAAAACACCCCAACACAGGGACAGACCTAATGCCTGCAAAGGGTTTTAAAACAGTAGATTAAACATGCCTTCCAGTTTTTTGAGCCTCTGTTGAGTGGAGAGGTTATTACTGGATGGACAAAGGGGAGGAGAAGGCAAAATTATTACCCATCACAACAATTGCAAGAGGCCAACCTTCTGCCATCTACACCACCAGGGACCTGTCACAGCTAGACAGCAATCCAGTTGTAAACATCTGTGACCTGTCTCCATTGTCCGCAGACCAAATCACTGGTGGAGTGTCATTCTGCTCACAACTTGGATTGCAGTCAACATTATTTCAGTGGCTACTTCAAAGTAGCAAAGTCTTTGACCTCTCAGTACGAGCAGAAATACCAGCTGTGCCATTTGTGATAGGAGGCAAGTCCAGAAGGGAACCATCCCTTGCCACCAAGAACTAAAGCCCCTCTGGGGTAAGTGGCCGACTCAATGATGCGATCACAGTTTATACAAAATAGTTTGCCTGGCTCATTACATACATGTCTGAACACACCTCACAGCTCGCAAGAAAATAATGATGTAATAAGAAAAGAGGATTACATTTTCTTACCCAGTCTATAAAGTGCAAAAAACAAGCTATCTGAAGGATTCATGGGGGGGAAAAGCCAGGAATTCTGACTGAGTGACCAGCAACAGTGCTGCCTCAGTTCAGGGCAGTGGGAGATATATCCAGTCAGTCCTTACTACAGCTGGGAGCTAACAACAATCTGGTGTGTGCAGTTTCAGATCTTTCTGTTGTTCTTGCTGTTGCTAAATCACATTTGGCTTAAATTACCTCAGTGACCTCTCTTTCTGTCACCGATGTTCACCATTCAGCCTCACAGAGTCACATTCTCCACACACACCCCACTATGAACACATTTCACCTTTACCAAATATTTCCTCAAAACCCAATTAACCTTTAAACCTAATGTGACTCTATGCCCTGTAAAAAGGCATTATGTTGCCAGCCCCGTAAACCAAAGCCCTTTATTCCTTACGGAGTGTAAGTGGACCCAGTGAGTATGATGAACCATAAGCCTCCTAATCTCAATGTGCAGCAGCAACCCCAACCCCTGGCTGACTCCCACTGTCTCTAAAAAGTCCTGCACTCACTTGTACCTAATAAAAGCTAATGGGAGCCCTCCTGCTCTAAGTGCTTTTGACAAAGTCCTCAATCCTCTGAGCACTTTGCTGCAGTCCCCACCAGGAAAACATGCTCATGATGGCAGTTTCTAGGATGGGGTGCCCACGGCTTGCTGGTACACGCAGCCCTGGGGACCGTAGCAAGCCATGTGAGCTGCAGGGCAAGCCCTGTTCTTCTGGGCACGTAACACACTGCTGCATGGAGAGCGTTTTGCTAGTGACACCATGCAAGAGTCAAACAACTGAGGTAACAAGCTGCCCCAGCAGTGGAGGTTTCCTGATCTCTTGGGTTTACCAGTCTCTCATGGCACCTCTTACAGACCCGCCGGTAGGTGTCACACAGAACATCAGAGCAACACAGCCACCAGAAGGCCCTGCAAGACATAAAGCGGTTTGCTACACTTTGTATTATATTCAGGCCTGACAATAAACTGATTTAGCTCTCCTGTGCTGGACAATGGCTTATTTTAGACATGCTTTATTTCCTGTTTTTGTTCTTTTCCTACTTCTCATAATCTGGTATAAAACTCTGGGTTTGCTTTTAGCACCTTCTGTAGCTTGATTTAAAGGCTAACAAAGAGCTCAGTGCATATTTTATATTTGAGGATAATGGAAAAAAAATCCTACATTTTTATGACCAGAAGGGGGCCACTGGATCATTTAATGTGACCACCTGTAAAGTACTACTTCCCTCTGCTGAGCCCAGTAACTGCCTTCAACTTAATTAGAGCTTGAAGCATTGACAGTTCTGGGTTCCACATAAAGACCAAGCACAATATAAAACAACTTTAGAGTAATAAAAAAAAGTTCTGAGAGCCTCCTGGGTGTTCCTCACATATCATAAGGAACTTAAAAGTCCCTTAACAGTCCTTGCAATGTTTTTTTATGCCCCAGTCTCAGTTTCTCTGAATAAAAGCAGACATTCTTCACTGACCCAAATAAGCTACAGTAATCATAAAAAACTGATCTTTCTTGTGGGGTTTGCTGCTCCTGATATTTAAGGGATTTTCTTGGGCAAGTAATTTTTAAAACCTCTCTATGCTTGGCTACATAAACATTCACATCCTCTGGAGTTCTTAAACAAAAGCTCAGAGAAACAAGGATAGCAAATTAAACCGAAGAGTTATGAAGACAGACCCAGGACTCTTATCACTGCACTTAAATTCTGATGATAAACCCTCTACAGAGACCACTTCTAGCTCCCTTCTATCAGTTTCCTCATCCCTGTTCAAAAAAACATTAACACAAATCAGCTACACAAAATAAGCGTGTTGATGCGTGCACCAAGCTGCATCATGTTTCCTTCCTTGCTAACAGCATTTAAGCCAGCTCTACTGCCTCATGGCTTGGCACTTGCCCTGGACAGGACCATTTTGGGGAATCTGCTGGTGCTGCCCTGAGCCCCCTCCTCAGCCCTTAGCTCTCAGCCCAGGCAAGGCACCTGCTGCAAATAAGGTAAGACATAAAAGCAAAGTTATTTGTGAAACTCTTGCCACTACCACTTAATTTTGGGAAACACCCTCATAATGTCTTTGCAGGTAAGTTATCACTGAGAATTTATTTTCATCTAGGACCATAAGCCATGCACTGTCCTATTGTTATTGCAGCATCAAAAAAGCTGATTCAGGTGCCTCAGTCCTCCTCCTAGCAATGACAAGTAGGCACTACAGTCCTGAAAGTTCATTTTGAACGCTTCTGCTCTGGGGTTTCCATCAGAGGCATGGTTTGAAGCCTACTATCGGGACAGGAATTGTTCCAATTCCTCCAACTTTAGAGGGCTGCAAGTGAAACTGAATAAATTGACA
The DNA here is from genome assembly GCA_026212715.1 of Elanus axillaris. Taxonomy (NCBI): domain Eukaryota; kingdom Metazoa; phylum Chordata; class Aves; order Accipitriformes; family Accipitridae; genus Elanus; species Elanus axillaris. The sequence continues at coordinate 18,737,262 of JANZLQ010000089.1, forward strand.
GGTAAGTAAGAGCAGATGAGGAACAAGAGCAGAAGGAGATGACAGAGGAACAAAGACGTCAAAGTAAAGGGTAACATGGCCATGGCAGAAGGATGGGGCTGAAATATGCCCCAAATATTTCATAGTTAGTGTACCGTGTGGAGATTATTGCTTGGGTTTTCAGAGGCACTGAAAGGAGTCAGCTGTCCAGCTAACCAGTACCATGAGGCACATAACTTAGGCCTTCAACTGCTTTGGAAATCCCAGCTCAGAATGCCAAAAAGAGTCTGCATTCATTACTTTTGCAGTAGCATTATTTTTCCAGTATGTATTAGAGCATATTCACTCCCCATCCCCTCATTCTGGCAAGGACCTCCTGCTATGTCAAGAAACTTTTTTGGAGGCTCCCTACCTAAAGAACGGCATGTAAGTTAACAGAGAGCAATTACACATGTGCAAGTTAGAAAGTGCAAATGTTTTCTTTGCACATGATTGCAACACGAGTTACCTTTAGAAGCATAATGAAGCCTTCCCTCCTCCTACTTTACAACAGAAAACAGAAAAGTTGGAGAAAATGAAGAAAAACCACCAGGAGTTTTCACTCACTCTCCTGGCTTGCAGGAGACACAAAGAACCCAGAACCTGAGACCTACCTGAAATGCCTTGTCCCATGCACTTTAGACCTGCAGAAATAACCTATTTTTTCTGCATTAGAGGAAGTCCAGTGCAGGGAACCCTCTCTTACGAACTCCTGAATCTGTGCACAAGAGGGCTGAGACTATACTCTGTATATTTATGCAAGCTTTATGCCTGGAATAATACTAGGCAACCTTGATGAATAAAGAAGAAAGTGGTTATTCTTCACCTTACTGGAGTTCCTGCTGGACCTGATGAGATCGCCCCAATGCCTCCGAAGAGCAAATGAACTGGCCATCCTGCATGGACAATGCTCTCCATAGCATGCATCATCACTGTAACCAACCCCCTCCAAATGTTGTGTATTTTAAAGGCCTTATTTGGCTACCAAAGATTTAAGCCAGCCACACACATATTGCTCAGCAAAGCCCTTTTTCTTGTTTAGAGTTACCAGGATGCACAGAATTATTTTCCTCCTAAAAACTGTGTTACCACAGGAAGCTCATACCATAAACTCTCCTACCAGGACTAAAATATCACAACATAGTGTGCCTGAGACCATACCATAAAGCAGTGGTCACCTCTGACTCTGCAATCACTTGGAAGAGTTAAATTCTGTTATAAATCCTAATTTATATGCCAAGTAAGTACAGCCACGAAGCAAGGGATCAGATCTAGCACTGACAAGTAAAAGCCCATAAAAGAGGGGGAAATGTGTCATTAACATTTACTCCACAAACAGGCAGATGGGAAAAAAAAAACCCCATTTCTCATTTCTACCACATGGCTTGTGAAATTTGAGAATGATATCAAGGCTCACACATCATTCTGGAAATCAAAATCTCTGCTTAGATGCATGATGCTAATTCAGCTCTGACTTGCTGAGGTAAATTAAAGGTCAGATATAGATTTGAAATCGTGTTTAAGCTTCCTACTGCTTAACATGCACTGAAGTACTTGAGGGTTTTCTTAACAGTGAACCTGTTTTGAACATATTTCGGCCAAAGATATTACTTCCATTATTTTGTTACATCAGTTCCTAACTGAGAGGTAAATTTACCTGTCACGACTGTGAGTGCAAAATTAAAACATATTCTGCAGAAAAGGGTTCACAATGCCCCCTTGGTGGCCATTCAGAGTTAATGATGTGAAGGAAATTAATTTATTGGGAAAAACTTTCCAGACCATAATCAACCACTTTTATTTGCTTATTGTTATTGGAAAAGTGAGAGCGTATCGTTCACCCTAATAGTCAGAAACAGCACCCCTTGCCACTGCAGATAAGCACTATGAAGTATTTTAATTGATATCTCTAATTAAATTGTTTAATTAAGCAATAAGAACAATAAGTGTGTATCACTCAAGACATTCACCCACCCACAGGTGCCATATTTGTCATGAGGGCAAGCATTTCCCCAGCCTAGGAAACAAGAGATTCACATAAAACTTGAAAACCAGTTGCCGCTGACCGGGACTAAGCTCAGCATGTGAAGGCAGCTGGACTGCACTGGGCACGGCCAGTGCTCAGTGTCGCTGCCCAGGACCCAGGAGACCACCTGCAACCAAAGGGGAAGGGGAAGCTCTGGACTCATAGCGCAGGCCACGCTCTAGTCAGCAAACAAAAATGCAGCTCTGCAATATCCCTGAGTTCAAATATCTGCCATCGGGGGAAATGTAAGCAGCTTCTCCCACATCTGCTATCCCACACCAAGTTCTCCACAAAGGGAGCAAGAACCGAGAGCTGACAGCAGCGCCCAGGCTCAGCACACCCCAGCCACTGACCTCACTCGCACATGGGGAGAGATGCAGAGAAGCCAGTAATTCATTGCAGAGTCCAACAACAGAAACAGCATGCCAGGTTTAAAGATAAAGGTTGTTAGGAGAAATTCTTCTGCTCGCTGCTGGCAAAGTAGATTGTGACTCGCATGCAGCCTGTGTGGCAAATTCCACTTCTACCAAATGGCAAAAATTGTTTGGGGCAAAGTCAGATATCGATCTGATCAGATATTCCAGAGAGATGGTATTGTACAAGAGTACCCAGGGACATCTGTGTGATCCACCAGGCAACAACAACTTGTTTGCAAGACTGCAAGCTGATTGCTTTCCAAAGGTAGTTCAAAAGCAGAGAAAGCGTTTGAAGAACAAGATTTATTTTCCTCTTGACTAGTCTCCCTGCCATACAGAAGGTGCTTTGAGATTCTAGTGGTGATCGAACTGGATAGAACATTGACATAGGTCTAGGCCCTTATAACCTCAAAAAGTCAAGGGACACCTAATACTTTGTTCTCCTTATGTCATTGGACTGTAATGACTTTTGGCAGGGGAAATGGTAGGCATTATCTGACTCATAGTAGTATCAATGGGAGTTTTATCTGCCAAATCCTGAGTCCAGGATCAAACCCATTCTTATTTTTGGTTAGACTACCGCCTAGGAGGAGATCCTGTAGCATAAGAATAATTGGGTATAATAAAAGAATTCCAGAAAGTTCTGAGTGATATAAATGCTTATGGAGATAAGCACTGGACATGAGCACAGAGCCAGTACTGCTTAGGAAGCAACAGCTCATCTATGAGGCCAAACCCATAACCTCAGCAGCCTAAAGCAGGAGCCTCTCCTGCCAGAGTAATAAAGACCTAAGTGCCAGCTCTAAGAAGGCTGCAGTAGATTCACAAACCCACACATATTGCCCAGTACTAGACCAAAGCAAAAGCTGGTGCCGGGGTTACTAGCACCAGTCCTTCCTGCTGTACACAGGCTGCTTTGGAAGTATCTGGTCTATCCCTTCTATCCACGTAAGTAGGGCATGACTTGACACCTACCAAAGATCTTTAAGGAGATACAAATGTGTGTGTGTGTTTGTTTTTCTAACTTTATTTGGTCAGTCAGCTCTACCTTTTAATTATGTCTGTCCTTTATTACACTGACAAATGTCTGGGTGCTGAGCCATATTTATTGTTCTATAATAAAATAAACCTGCTTGATACCAACAAAACATAAACAGAGATTATTAGTCAGGAGGAATTGTCCATTGTATTAATTAGTTTCATTTCTCATTTAAAGCTGTGTTTTAATAGTGGATAAAATTAAGTAAATTTTCTCAATTATATAAAGTGCATATGGTGAGCTGAATTGTATATTGTACAATTACACATAGCTTTGGGATTCAGAGAGAATAGCTCAGTACTACAAAACTCTCAGCAGTGAGAAGCCTGGGGCTAATATTAGTGAAATTACTTCTATAACTTGCTCTTTTATTAACGTGAAAACAGACTGTGATTAAAAGTTGGAAGCTAGAGAAGGGAACTATCTGGACCAGTTTACTAGACTAATGCTGTTTATTAAATTCCAAAAATACTCTAGGACATAGGGTTTAAAAAAGGAGATGTTTTAGAAAACTTAGATGTGCCATTTCTCTACAGCAGTTGGCTAGGTTGCACAACCTGACCTACACTTGGTATGCACTGTACATACTGCATGTCCATTTGAGTTCAAATAATAGTTTTACTGCTATATTCTCAGAAAATTAAGGAATGAAAGAACAAGCACAACAATTAAAAGGCTGAATGAGGACTGGTGATTCAACCGTGCAGCTAAAAAGAAAGCACAAGGCACATGTCTACATAAACCAGTGATACATGGGACTAAGCTCCGGCCTTAGCTTCACAAACACCTTTTCAGAGCCTGTCCACCAATATCCACAGGTATGCACAACTGGGCACCTTGGCCTCACTTGGAACATGTGTGAGGGTGAGTGTCTGTGTTAATAAATTAGACATTTCCAATCTACATACAAGTTAACTAAATGATTTTCTTCTGGAAAATGCATGTGCTTAGTAGACTAGTTTTCTGTCCATTTATATCTGTGGCAGCTGGAATTTTCCAGCTAACAGCTCACCATAGCAAAAATTAGAGGATGCATTCCTGGGAACCTCAACTCCCTTCCTCCTTAGTCTGCAATTAATTTCCGTCAGCTTATACTGAAAGGTCTGCTTGTTTTTTTTTCAGGCTTTCCCCATGAAATGGAAAGAGAATTTAACAGGGTTTTTGGAACAGATGTTTGGGGAATCTGGTATTTAGTCTATGACAACTGCTTTGTAAAACTGTTCCTTACTTTTGCATAAGCCACTTTATAAACCCAAATAAATAAAACTCTGTTCCAAAGTTGCGCTTGTTGACTCTGTTAGCACTATCACTGCTGCACTAAGCACTGCAACTTGAGTTCATATTAAGCCAAACCAGCTTTCCACAATGTTACAGAGTGGCACCATATAATTAGAACAAAATTGTATCTACTGTACTATTTGTCATCTTGCACTGAAGATCATCTCTTGACAGAGAAAGGTGGTACCAGATCAACATCCATTTTTTTTGCAAAGAAAAGAAATCTCATACTGGAAGTGAGCTACTAACTACTACCAGTACATTTGCTCACTCTGTTATCTTACCAAGCATCTGATCTGCTAAACTCCACAGAGCTTAAGGGGAAATCTGTCCATCTGAGGAAGCACTCGGGTTCCTTCAAAACTGGTTCTAGCACTGTTCATCCAAATGGGGAGACTTACTTCAACAGTATGAATTCAACATTAATGCCATTCATATTTCTGAACATATTTCAGGGGACTCTACTGAAGGGCCACAGGAAGGGTTGTTCCCACAGCAGCTTTTTCGTGATAGAAAGCCCTCTGTATCTCAAGAGATTTTGGAAATCCAGGCACTGAAATGGAGCTCCACCATCAGCACATGTTATTGTACATACAGAAAGGGCAAACAAAAGATTCCAGTGGTTAACACAAAGTTTATTCCCCAAATGCAGTCTTCTTCACAGTCCTTGGAGCTTCAGAAATGAACAATGAAGATTTCTGAGTGCAAAAGTGTAAAATCAGAGTCATACCAAGGGGTACACAGATTTCTGGAAGCTGTTGAGTAGTCTGCCCTTCTGAAATTGAGAAAAGCACCTAAAGTTGGGTTGAATGAGCCATGTTTAGGTTCTTCTGTTTGAAGATCTCTATATACATACTCATTATGTCAAGGCTACTGCAAGCTTTTCCAGTGTAGTGCTAACAAAGAATGTAAGTCACACAGGAACAGGATTTTCCACTTCTGACTTTGCTCATCTCCCAAACTCAAACACTGGCCTCAACTCTTTGTGCCAGAAGCAATGGTGACACTCTTAATCACCCTCTAGGAAAACATTACTGAAGATATCAGAAACCCAGCACTTGAAAAATCAAGACCTTCAAGACTTCATATAAGGCTGAAATCTGCTTTAACTATTTTATGGCAATATCAGTACTATGAGAAGGGAATTCTGATAGGAGATTTTAACTAATAAAAATATCCATCCATCCTTTTAGAGTGTATTCATCAGGTTCAGCACTACATCAGCTGCAGACAGTGTCATTTCCACCCTCAGTGCCTCAAAACTCCCACAAACCATTACATTTCCAGCCTGGAAGATGGTCTGACAAAACCAGGAATAGGAAAGAAAATCAGGTAACAATGCTATGGCTGTGCCTGTGGTGGAGTTACCTGGCAGGAAGAAGTGGAAAGTATTGCTCATTAAAACCAGGTTCCAAGTCCAACTGTGGACTTTCTCGAACTTCACTGAAACATGAATGATTTAACCAGCACCCAAAATGAGCAATACTTCAGGCATGAAATTAATATTCATTTATCTCATTGACAAACAGGCAGCTCCCCATCCACCTGATTTCTCCCACCTCCCATTTTTTTCCTCCTGTATTGGAAGGGCACATTATCCACTCAGAATAACTAAACTTACAGCACACCGGTGAGCACAGCCTGTGGTAAAAGCTTTACCTCCTAAAGACTGCCAGGAGGGAAATCAAAGCAGCTAGGGAGGCATTCAAGAGTAGAGATCCAAGCACCATTAGCCATCATGGGTGCAGTGCTCTGTGCCTGTCAGCTCCCAGTAGCCAGAAAAAGTGGAGAGACAGAAGCTTTATTTTTGTATCTTGTTGTGCTTTTCAGTTAACACCTCTAAATGTGATGACTCTTTTTACCTTATACAGAGACAAGCTCAGACTGTAACATCACAACCTGTGACCGTTGAGACCGTACCCTTCCTCTCTTTAACAACAACATTTGTGATAATTGAGAGATTTTTTTCCCAGCATGACAGATGTATTTATTTTCCACTTAAAAGTGACTTAAATCACATCTGGCAGAACAAGGAAATTCATTAAAACATATTCTGATCTTGCTTAATGTTTTAACCAAGTCTCCTACCACCCACTTTGCCTTTTAATATCATGTAGGCAGGTTTAACAAATTGCTAAGAATCACTCATGAGCATCCTGTAGAAAAGAAAGCCATTAAAATAAAACTTACCAGGTTCTAGGGAACAGGGACACCCCCCTGAGGCCATATGGTCATAGCTTAAGGCAGAGGTGATGGTTTTCTAACCACTTACAAGCTCTGTCCAAACCTAACAGCCATTCCCAAACTGACAACTGCTTCATGTGAAGTATCTTGTAGTAGGAAAGCACAGCGTGTCTGCACAAAAATGGAGATAAAGACAGTAACACAAACAGTGGCCAACTGTGTTTTCACTGCTGGAAAAGAAGAGAACAAATAGTTCACTTAGTCTCACACTACTGTCAAAGATGGAAGGACCTCTAATCTCCTGGGGAATGGAGCCAGAGGCATGCTGGGGCAGTCCGAATGCTACAGAAGCAATGCTTTGTGGAGAACTCTACAAATGCTGTTTTCATGTGAAACAGTGATGAAAATATGCAGAGTTAAGGAGGAGAAGCCTGCCCCTTTCTCCCAACACCAGCCCAACCCTTCAGCTGTGTCTGCTGCTCTTCAGCTACTGAGCTGTTGATGTGGAACTGACATGAGCCTATCCCTTGTCTGTCTGCCAGCATGTCCTCGCCTTTTAAAAACACTTTTATTTCTAGCAAAAAGACCCTTATGGCCTATCTGTAAGAAAACTGGAAACCTAGCCACCTGGGCAACTGGGAGGGAGAGCACATTTGGCAGTCCTGTGGGGAGGCAAGCAGGCAGGAATGGGGCCAGGCTGATCCAACATTTCCAGCCTCCCCTCCAAAAAATGGCTACAAGTCCACATACACTCTGCCTGCAGAGACACTGCAGGCAGGCCGCATAGGCCTGCCCACACTGCCGTTGAGACCCACAGCCACAGACTTTCCCGCTCTGGCACTGAGGGTTTCATCTCTCTCACTCCCCATCGCAGCACCCTCCTCCTGCAAATGTGCGTAAGGGCAGGACCTTAGCAGTCCCATAGTTTCTCACCTAAGCGAACACCGTGATTTGCTCACTGCAGCAGGGAGCGTGCAGATTTTCTCCTTCATGCCCTTCATGCACGTATTTCCACCAGCCCCTTGGAGCCCTGCACTCCCTACCTTGCTTGGCCATGTGCTCCTTGATTCATTTTTTTCTCCGAGGAATTTGTGGCCTATTTGCCCAAGACTTCTTATGACCCATCTCCACCTGAGTCACTACTCTCTTCCATATCACAGCACAGCAATAATGAGCATACAAGACATCTTTTCCTTGAGCCTTAAATTATTACAGCAAAATCTTCTGCAAATCCAGTGCACAGTAAGGGCAACAAAGGAGCACATACCCCGTATCTCCTGCCCACTGCATAAAAGCTTGTTTTGCCTTGGAAATAAGATGCACCACAAAGGTGCGCTGAGGAGAAATAAGGCACAAAGGAGTGATGTGGTTTCTCCTGATCACTCACAGCCGAGCACCCTATGTGCTCCTGCAGAAGAAGGCATCTTCCATTGCTGAAACGAGAGCCCCACCAGCGTTACGCTTCAGCCATTGGTCATGTCCAGTTCACTTCTCTGCAAGCTGGGATATGGTGGCTGCAGGGCATAGTTACAAGTGTGGGTAGAAATGACCCACAGAAGTAGAGAGGTTCCTCAGAGCTTAGCAAGGACCCCACTGTTTTCTCCAGAAAAACACCAAGAGCCTTCCAACTGGGTTTGTTTCACAGCAAAGGGCTCTGTTACAAAGCTGTGTGGGAGAAGGAAGGAATAAAGGCCCCCAAGGCTGTTACGAAGAGCACGCTTCAGAGCAGCTGCTCTCTCTGTTATCTAATCTTAATTTTAATTGAGGTTTTTCTTGTTTTGCCCGGGGTACCTAGATCCCTTTGCATATGCTCTTCTCGGGGCAGCCAGCCACAACCTGCCCGCACATGCTGGCATCTGCTGCAGCCATCGCTGGCCCCTGTGCTCCCTGCTGCATGCTCGTGCTGCTCTCAAGGCAGGACCGAGACTAGGCTACACACACTTTGTGTGAGCTCCCCTCTGAGACTTTCCTTTAATGCTACCTCTTCCTCTGTTAATGTCTCCAAATTGCCAAATCCCTCAGGGATTCTAAATATTAAACGAAAAGGGTTATTAAAATACACCCAGCAATAGAAACCGGGGTGAGGCTGATGGTCACTGATAGCCTGAACCGAAGTTAATAAATACATGCTCACTCAGATTTTTTTTCCTGTTTTGATAAAGGGCAATTTAGAGTTGGCATGACTGTCACAACACCCCATGACCCTCAGTCTAATTATAAAATATAATGTGGAATTGCAAATGCAAAATCCAAGGGAAGAAAAACCCTGACTTCTGCAGCTTTTACTTCTTCCCATTCCAGCTTTCTCTTCCCAGGGTGTAACTATGGCTCTGAGTGCATGACAAGCCCAGAACATTAATGTGTATTTATTTAGAGACACTTCTAATGCATTTGTGTTGTGTGTTTCTAGACCAAAACAGGCAAGGTAACAGCTAACCAACTGCAGAGTGAATTCCCAGAGGGGAAGACAAGAAGGGTTAGTTGCTGAATGCATTTTAGTCAGGAGAGAAGCTGGAGCTGTTTTAATTGTTCATCAATCAATTAATGGCACTCTCAAATGTCTAATTAAGCAGACAACTGGAATTAAGCAAAGGGCATCTCTGAAATGCCAGCCTTCTTAACGAAGGCACTTCTTATATTCAAGTGAGTACTTGATTAAGGTGTGCTTGTATGGAGAGATGTGCAGAAAAATCCTCAACCAAATGATTAGTATGTCTCCCTGGTAAGCCTATGAAAAATCAATCCTTTGGTAATGCAACTTAACCTTCACATCCAAGAGAGCACTTGAGCTAGGCGGCAAAGTGCAAAACAAATTAGCCTCATTTAGTGTGCAGGACTGTGGCGCAAATGCTGAGATGCCCTCTGCAGTCATGCTGGGCTCAATCACAAAAAAGGTAACGGGGACGAGGTTCATGCCAATGGCAGTGGAGACCTTGCGGATGCCAATGACAGCACAGCAGGCCAGAGGTTTCAGACAGGCACTCCCACAGCAGGGTCAGGCAGCAGCAGCAGGCTCCTGAGGGTTTGCTCTCCTTCCATGGACAAAGGCAAGGCAGGCAGTGACCTCTGCAAACAGGGCAGCAACTTTCAGAGCCCCACCATCAGTTGTCAGGATGCATCAGCCCAGCACAGGCTTAGGGGAGGGCATACGTCCCTTGGCAGTTGAAATGCTGCTGCCGGTATGTCAGCAAAGAATCATCCCGTGGGGGGAACGAGACCGTTATCTTGATGGAAGAAGGATGACACTGAAGTGCTTGTGATCACTGGAAACAGATGGCTGCTCAGATCCCCAGGATTCATTGCAAAGACAAGCAAGGGAATATGAAGATGCTGCCACCATCAACTACCCTTATATCAGGGACACCACAGACCCTGGGCAAAACCATGCAATAAAAGGCGAGCAGCAGGAGGAGATTTAGCATATATCAAAAAGATTAAAAACCAATACTGTTTTTCTTTAGTGCTCACAGGCAACCAAAAGGGACTTCAGGGCACTGGGGTGGCTAGTGGAAGGATCGGGAGCACAGGTAGTGTTTTCCTCAATTCCTTCAGTGGCAGGGAGATATACTGAAAGGAACAGGAAAACACACCTGATTAATACATGGCTCAGAGGCTGGTGCCATCGGTAGAATTTTTGGTTTTTAATCATGGGGAGGTCTACATGGCACCAGGCTCGCTGGTGACAGACGGTATCCAGCGATCTCAAAGTGGTGAAAGAAGCCTTGCTCATGAGATGGCAGGGCTCATAGAAAGGGCTTTAAACTAGGTTTGAAGGGGGTAAGGGATAAACCTAGGTGCATCAGGGATGAGCCTGAAGGCAACATGCCCATGTTAAGGGTCGATTTGATAGGCCAGCTCAAATGCATCTATGCCAATGCACGCGGCATGGGCAATAAACAGGAGGAGCTGGAAGCCATCGTGCAGCAGGATAGGTATGACTTAGTCACCATCACGGAAACATGACTCTCATGACTGGAGTGCTGCAATGGATGGCTATGAGCTCTTCAGAAGGGATAGGCAAGGCAGAAGAGGTGGTGGGGTGTCTGTCTATGTTAGGGAGTGTTTTGGCTGTACAGAGCTACATGATTGTGATGACAAGGTGGAGTGCATATGGGTAAGGGTGAGAGGGAAGGCCAATAAGGCAGATATTGTGCTGGGAGTCTGTTATAGACCACCCAACCAGGTCGAAGATATGGATGAATCATTCTACAGGTGGCTGGCAGAAGTCTCAGAATTGCGTGCCCTTGTTCTCATGGGGGACTTCAACTTCCCAGACATCTGCTGGAAGTACAACACAGCAGAAAGTAAGCAGTCTAGGAGGTTCCTGGAGTGTCTGGAAGATAACTTCCTGACACAGCTGGTACGTGAGCCAACCGGGGGAGGAGCCTTGCTAGATCTACTGCTCACAAACAGGGAAAGACTGGTGGAAGGTGTGATGGTCAGAGGCCGTCTTGGGCTTAGTGACCGTGAAATGATAGAATTCTCAATTCTCAGTGAGGCAAGGAAGGTGGCCAGCAAAACCATCACTATGGACTTTCAGAGGGCAAACGTTGGCCTCTTTAAGGCACTGGTTGAGAGAGTAGCATGGGAGTCAGTCCTGGAGGGATGGACATTCTTTAAGAAGGAAATCTTAATGGCTCAGGACCAGGCTATTCCCATATGCTGCAAGTCGAACTGACAAGGAAGATAACTGACCTGGCTGAACAGGGAGCTTTTGCTAGGAGTCAGAAAAAGAGGAGAGTGTATCATCTCTGGAAGAAGGGGCAGGCAACTCAGGAGTACAGAGATCTTGTTAGGTCATGCAGAAAGGAAATTAGAAAGGCAAACGCTCAGCTAGAACTTAATCTGGCTACTATTGTAAGGGGCAACAAAAAATGTTTTTACAAATATGTTAACAGTAAGAAGAAACCCAAGGAAGATATCTATCCTTTAATGGATACAGAAGGGAATGCTGCCACCAGAGATGAGGAAAAGGCTGAGGTACTTAATGCCTTCTTTGCCTCAGTCTTTAATAGGGAGACCAGTCATCCTCAGCGTACTCTGCCCCCTGAGCTGGATGGCCAGGATGAAGAGCAGCATATACCCCCCTTAATCTGCGATGAAATAGTTAGTTACCTGCTATGCCATCTGGAGACTCACAAATCCATGGGACCAGATGGGATCCATCCAAGAGTTACTGAGGGAACTGGCGGAGGTGCTTGCCAAGCCACTCTCCATCATCTATCAGCAATCCTGGTCAATGGGGGACGTCCCAGATGACCGGAGGCTTGCCAATGTGACGCCCATTTACAAGAAGGGTCAGAGGGAGGATCCGGGGAACTACAGGCCTGTCAACCTGACCTTGGTACCGGGGAAGATTATGGAACAGTTCATCTTGAGAGCACTCACATGGCAAGTCCAGGACAAACAGGGGATCAGGCCCAGTCAGCACGGGTTTACAAAGGGCAGGTCCTGCTTGGCCAACCCCGTCTCCATCTGTGACCAGGTGACCCACCTTGTGGATGAGGGAAAGGCTGTGGATGTTACCTACCTCGACTTCAGCAAGGCCTTTGACACTGTCTCTCATGGCATACTCCTTGAGAAGCTGGCATCTCATGGCTTACTTAGACAAACACACTCTATGCATTTAACTTTTGGCTTGTATGTATACAGAAATAAAGCACATTCCTTAAATTATTTATGGATCATCACACTGATTCCAATTTCTTTGAAAAATGGAACAAGACACCAGGTAAGGAACACTCATTCTCTTGTAATCTACAGCATGAAAATGTTGATCTGAATCTGGAATCTTGACAAAATTGTACAAACAACTTCTGGAAGGGTATTATTCCAAAGGATCACAGGTAGCCTTTCAGCCAGAGAAAAAACTTCACACCATTCAAAATGTTTAGAGACTGAACACACACAAGCTGCATATTGAGTTCAATAATCACCATTCACAAAGTAATGTTAATATTTACTCACAGTCCCTGGCACATCACCAAGATTTTCTTTTAATTTTGCACATTCAGAAGATAAAAGGTGAGAGCATTAGGGAATATCACATTGCAAACTATTAGTATTATATAGTGCTGAGAAAAGGACAATTACAGCAAAGAATTTAACACACCTTCCATCACCCCACAAGCAGACAAATATAGAAGTCTTAGGAAAGCCTTGGGCTCTAAAACCATAAATAGCATATAGACGATGAATAATTATACTGGCAATAGCTATTATTTTAAACAATAAAATTTAAGAATCAAGTGACACAACGGAATTAGTAGGCAGCATGTTTAAAGCAAGCAACCTGATGCATAATTAAATTGCAGTCAGCACATGATCAACATTGCTAATTTTTTTTGTGGTAGCCAAAAGATAATCTGGTGAAAGAGGAACTAATGGACAGTGAGCCCAACAATGGGTAATTACATCAATGGATAACAGGTACATCTCAGCCTAGACTGATAAAGCTCTTGAATTATCATTCTCCAGGGAACAGCAGGGTAAAAGGAAAGCGCATTCATATTTCTGATGTATTTCCCTGTTCATTTACTGGCCCCTGGACAAGACTGTGTTAGGTAGCCCTGCAGCCTCACCTGATGTGAGAGTACCTATGTGCAGCATGGGGAAATACATGGCAGTTGCTGACATTTCATCAACTGAGATGGCACCTATAAAGAGGATAAGAACAGGACGACAGAATCAGAAGACCATCTCCCACAAGGGTAATGCTTCACCACTATTGCACATAAGTTTCTTGGTTACACAGGCTACTTACTTCTAATGGACTCTGGCTCTCCTACCCTACAGTTCTTCATCTTGCATTGCCTCCACCCACCATAAACTGTTTTACAGTGGATTGCAAAGCAGGGGAATTCCTTCCTCCAAACTGATGGCACACTAAGCACACTGGATTTATGAATTTCCAGGTAGTACCAAAATACAAAGGAGGAATCTTATCACTAAAGAGTTGATGCAGAATACCCTCTCCTCATACTGTGCTGCTCTGAAACACTGACTGGTCCAGTTAGGGCAAAGCAGCCCAACCCTGCCAAGATCAATGACAAAATGAGCATCTCTCACTGTTCTGGCAAACACTTCAGGAGCCTACAATCAGCCAAAATTCTCTTCCCCTCCAAGGTCTCTAGAAATCACAAACACTTTTTTAGAAGGGTCAGAAGAGGTCACAAAGATAAACTAAGTTGCATTCTTGGCTATTCCTCTGGTATGATGTGCCACTGTAGGAAAGATAGTTTTTCTCCCCTGTGCCTCACTCTATCCATCTCTAGCACCCATACACCCATAATGAAGTTCTTTCCAAAAGGGCTTAAGATCTACAGACAGAAAGTACCCTATAACAAGCCATGTTTACATTTCAACAGTGAATAACATCAGCCAAAAAAAGAGGGTGGATTTGTCATATGCATGAAGACAGTCTTCTCCCACCTACAGCCCCACACAAGACAGCAGTAGTCCATGTGCATGCAGTTCACACATACAAGGCTACAGCTAAAAAGGAATATTCCAGCCTCCCTTGGGCTGCATACATAAACCAGGCTTTCACTCCAGCTAGAAAACACAGACTCTTTGGTACATTGGAATAGGAATGAATCATATACAGGAGTTGGACAGAAATACTCCAGTGGAGCCTCACTCTCCTATCTCTCTCTCTCTCTAGGGAGTCATTTTTGCATTGAGCCAAAACCAGAGTATACATCTCGACCAGGTTTAAGCTCAAAGGTTAGCAGAGTACAAAAATCTGCTTAGCAGGGTTATACAAGTGGAAAGGGGTAGATAACAATTTGTCTGAATGAAAGACCAAGTAGTATGGGATTACAAAAAAAACTATTTAAAAAACAACACTTCTGCATTTCTATAATCCAGCAGTAAATAAAGGAAACCAGAAGCTTTGTTGGTGGATGGTTGACAGGTTTCTGTTGGTCATGGTTGGCTTTTTTTAAATAGCTCATTGATTTTGGACTGCATCCATCTCCAGCATTGTGACTACACTTCATATAGTAATTAACTACAAATCAGAGTACACTTCTCCAGCCAAGTGTTTTTTGTTTTGTAAATTTCATTGCACTTGAACACCATTAACCAGCCACCCCTATTTCAAGTTGATATTCCTAAATTCAGTAAAAATAAGTATCAGCAACAGTGCAACTCGGCCAAATTAAAAGAGAGAATGTTTTTGACTCCATATAGCTCCGAGTGCCAGTGTACTATATTCCTTATTTCTGTGAATGTTCAGGTCAGTCAATTACTGGACCCAGTAATGGTATCCATCCCAAGACCCACAGAAACCAGCCAACCCTTCCCATTCACCAGGAAGGATGCCAGATCAAAAGTTCTGTGCGTAAGGACTTTTTGGATCAACAGGGCGTTAACTTTCAGGCATTTTCTTGACAACCAGGAGCCCTGGGCTCCATCCCTGCTACAACTAGGTTCCCCCCTCTGCCCCGTACCATTCATGTCCTTCCCAACTGCCTGCTTGGATCAGATAACAGGGCAGAATAATGTGGATGCACAGAGATGTCACTGCAACTCCTGCTATTAGAAATAGCAGCAAGCAACTTTCCCAACTAGCATCTCTCCGTTCCACATAAAGCAGGACATAAGCACAGCTTTGCCAAATCCCTTGAGTTAGGAGTGAGAGGAACAGAGTACTACAAAACTATTTATGCTCCTATAGATGGGAGAATATGGGAACACCTGGCCCTGCCATTTGAATCCCCAAGGTCAAATGAATGCTATTTCAGAGAAACAACACAAAATTACTGCTTTATGACCAGCATGCTTTCATTCATGAAAGAGCTTTCTCTTCAGAGGCTGAGTGAACAATTCCTATTGCCTGCTGTAAAAATCAAAAAGTGCAGCAAAGAATAGTAATATTTTTTTTCAAAACTGATGAGCTTAAACAAAGCTTTTCACTGTATTTTTTGATACCTGCTAATCTGCTGACTGAAATGTGATGTAGGTTTCAAAGTATCTTGTTCTGCCTCTCTGCAGAGACTATCAGCAGAAGTTACCAGTGTTTGGATTCTCATTACCACAAATTAGCCTCAGCATAAGATGACAGGAGCAGGGCCAAGCTTTCTGTGGGTCCTTACATGGCACCTGTTAGCACTCCATAAAGGACACAGAAAAGGGAGGCCAGGTTTCTCTGCTGTCTGCCCACATCAAAGCTTTCCTGTCAGACTATTGATACCTCTTCTGACAGCAACTTTCAGCCTGCACACCCACACCACTTAATCCACTAACAATGAATCAGTTGCCTTGCTTGGAAGTTTCCCCAAGGAGTACAGGGACTGCATGAGGGAACTGGGGGATAATAGAAGGATGACAGTGCCAAGTAACATGTAGTATTACCACATAGGCATATATCCAAGCTAAACCAATATGTTTGTTTACATGCAAGCCTAAAAAAGGTTGGGACAAAGAAAACAGTAAATTCAAAGGAGAATCTTCTGGTTATCAAAGGGGAAAGTGAGACAGAAAATGCAAGCAGCCTGTTTGATCATTTATTTGAATAGTTCTGCTGGGCATTTCAAGCTGCAGCCACAGCAGCAAAGGCAGAAAGGTGGGCACATCTTTGGATGGGACAAACTGACCCACTCTAAAATACATCCAAAACAAAGCCACCTGTGAAGAGCGAGAGGATAACATACTAGGACCATTACAACAGGCACATTCTCTGTTACACTGCTCCCATAACAGTTTGGCACACTTAGCACATCTCATCCACTTACTCCATCTTGCCTTTGACTCCATTTGGAGCAGGGTCATTAACAACACATCTGTAGAGTGACTAATTCCATGGTTATGACTTTTAGGCTACATCATGGACCAAAACATTAAGAGAAAGTGAATCCAGCAGCTTTCCATGAAACCCTGCCCCAGGGGCACTGGTTGCATTCATCATGCCAAACACCCAAAGATTTTGTGACAATGTGTAATTTTGCAGGAGCTGATTCTGATGACATGCTTCTGAAGCAGCCAGCTGGTCCTTTCATTCCTGCCTCTCTCTTTTCCTCCTGCCCTGGTACTAATGAGGAGGGCATTTTACAGGCTGCAGCTGATGTCAGTGTGCCTCTTCCTACTCAAATCAGGTATAAGAGCAACAGCATTAGAGACAGGAGTTCAAGCAAAAAACATCCATGCAGAAGCTTGATTTATTAAGTGTTTGAGCAAGGACTGGGTTGCTAATATTAAAAACTTTAAAGGAGGAAAAATAGCAGGTTTGAACCATAGTGCTAAGGCTGCCCATATGCATGCATTAGGCATTAGCCCAAATATAACAAGCCTGCCCACAGCTGTGGTATATTTAATCAGGTCTTACAAACTAATTATTTTGCACAACTAAATCCAGCACTTATGAAAATTGTCTTATTTCAGCTGTGGCCAAAGCTACTTAAATAACATTTTCAATTTCAAGAAGAAAAAACAAAGTAAAATTTCAATTCCAAAATATCTATGATCAACTGCAGTACCCAGGCACTGCAGAGGGAATATTTAACTGAACTCATATCAAAATTCCTACTTGCAGAGAAAGCTCTTTCCTATTAATACCTGAGGTATTTAATTGCAGGTCCTCAGAACTAAGTGTCTTTTACTTTCATGAAAGAAAATAAGGAGCTGAGAACTTAAAAACACACAAACACATTCTCTGGCCCCCCCCCCCCCCCCAAGTTGCTCTGTTTCCCCACTGAAATGTAATTCCCACAGCTATGTTCTCAGAGCTGGACTCCTGAAAATCCATTCTTATACCATATTAGTCTTGAAAATTATTTCATCCGTAAGGGTATATTAACAGTATTGTCTGCTAAAAGTGCATAAAAAGCAGTTAATACTTCCTCAGCAGTAGGCAGCAAGGCTAAACTTTGCTTTGACTACATTACTAAAAATGTGTATATATAAAATAAATTGTGCATGCAAATTGTACAAGTAAACACTATAGCACGCAAATTAATAAACTGCTATTTTTTTTAGCAATTCTGAGCCAGTTCTCACTGCTGCAGGAAACATGAAATCTGAGAGGCACATGAAAGCTTCTGAAATAAGGATATTTATTTTCTCGGACTTTGAACATGCTTTTGGCACACTCACACTTTATCATTCAAAATCACAACAAACCAAAACAGACCAAAAGGACAGAGTTAATTCAATGCAAAGATCTTCGCTCTAAGTAAATGTCTTACATAGTACTACTCTTAGCAACTGAATGTTTATACAGCATGAGATAAAGAGAGAGGCTTTTCACTGACACCTGGGACAAAACCAAAGAACAAAAGCAGCTCCCAATGCAAAAGAGAGAAGTTACATTTTTCAAGTGTTCCCACCTAATGTAGACAGAAGGCCAGCCATAACAAGTTACAAACAACCAATTTACCCACTTCCAGAAAATGCTTGTAAATTTGAACCGTGTGAAATGTCTAACTACTTCTTTCATTCCATCAAAAGGCTTCATCAGCAATGGACAACAAATCCACTGGCTTGACCTAAAGGGGCTAATAGGTTAATCTATTCTGACCTTGTCTTTATTCAGTCATGATACTGAAAGATTGCTTGAATAACTTACCAGCATTTAACAATGCCAAGTCACCCTTTTACTACAGTGCTCCTCCAAAGAGCCCTCCAAATTTTTTAATCATAGGGGGGTTATTAACAATTTTCAAAGATTAATTGTAAAATAAACCAAAATGCCATTTTTCACTGATAGGTACAGAACAGAGGAAAGAGAGGTAAATGACCAAAAGCAGAGCATTTTTATCTTCCCCTTGCATCTCCCTCAGACTTCCGCCATTACTAATTGTCAATTTTAGATAATATGCTATCTTTTATTACCTGTCAATCACATCTTTTAGCTATAGTATTTTCACTCAAATGGAAGAAACTAGACCAAAAAAAAGCTACTATTTGATAAAGACTGCCTTGTAGCAATAGGCTTAATCACATGGATCTCAACACTTTGTATTTTAATAACTACTGGCTTGTTTTCAAAATCTATTCCATGAGGGTGCTCAGCACTAAACATAGTAAAGCAGTGAGTTAAAATTAAGCACATAATTAGGCCCATATAAGTCAGCAAAGCTGGATTCATCACTCAATGATTGATTTAATCACTCAACTCTCGTAATTAGAGTTCACAGCCTATGCTTAAATGCCCTTCTGGAAAAAAAGTCTCCAGTGCTCAACACTGTATAGCACACAAGCATTTTCCTCCCTTTAGTAGTACAATAACCATCTGTATGAAGAAATTACATAGACTTACATCAACCTGTTAGAGCAAGGCAGCTTCAAGAACAGCAAGAGTTACGAGAACAGACTTTCAATGCAGGTTCCTTCAGGCATTCATGTTTAACTGTGTGGCCATAATTCTTGAAAACAGATCACTCTTCATGTGACCTGCCAGGTAGTGACGCATTTTGACACAGAGCGAGCTGTGTTCTCATTTGACATATCAGTTAGAGCACTTATTCTTCAGCATCAAACAAATAAATGCATTTTCATTTAACGCTCTATACCTGTAAATGGTTTGGCAACACAAGAGAACCTCAAAAAGCACAACCAACCATCAGGCACCTAAATGACATTTGAAAATGCCTTGAAAAAAAAAAATCCATGCCAATCTTTTTTGAAGTGATCCTGTGAACAAAGTCTAAGCTTAAACCTATTCCTAGAGTTTGGCTGATACTTAAAATACCAGTCAAGATTAAGTTCCACCATCATTTTCCAAAAGCAGGATCATCAAAGAACAGGGAAGTAAACCATAAGCCACTGACCATGACATGCAAGAGAAATTAGAAACAAAAGAAAGAGCTTTTCCTTTTGACTGCAGAGGATACTTTTGAAAACTACCCATAGGACTGCAGTACCTCAAAAGTTCCTACCTTGAAAAGCTGTGATATGACCAACAATCATGTACTTCAGTTCAAAGTTCAGTGCCTGGATACTTTGAGTCCTCTCCCTTCGAACAGCTGCCTGGTAGCTTTCTTCCATTTTTTTGGTACAACATGTTGGTGCTCTATGTTGACAGATCTGTAAATCTGACTCTTAAAGCAAACAAGAAAAAATATTAATTAGAAAACCTTGCAACTGACACCATAAAAATAAATAATGATTCTTAATGCCAAAACAACCACCATGTTTAAAATTCTGAAACAAAACACAACCTGTAAGGAATGACACTGTGAAACTCAGTTATTGTCTCAAGGACACCAATTTATGACTGTTTCCTAATGACCTAAATTTGGATAACATCACACCCCCCCCCCACCTTTTCTCTCCAGTGTTAACATGTTTAGTTCCCTCTAGGCCCAAGAGGATCTCTGGTTTTAAATCACTGTAAACACTGCTAGCAATCCCTCCCTGCACAGCAACAATGAGACTAGAGGTCACAAATGGATGGAAACAGCCCTGATTCTCCAAAAGGCCGTATTCCTCCAGAGGATTTCACCCAGACCACTGTAGAGCACCTGGACCAGGCCTTGGGACAGAAATATTAACGATCAATTACACTGCATTAATCTTCATCATCTGGCCTTGCAGTTTAACACATAGCAAGACTCCACATACAGTTGACAATAGTGAAAAACAAGAGGGTACAAGGATGCATGCTAAAAAGAAAATCAGTAGAGAAATATATAAAAAAAAAAAAAAAATCAGACTCTGCTCAGGGCCAGCTCCAGGTCAACAGCTCATTGAGACCAAAACTGCAGAGAGGAGCTTCAATAAATCTCCCTTGCCAGGAAAAAAATAAACACACCAAGCTTGTTGAAACGTCTCATTTGACTTGAAAATGTTGCTTCCAGTTTATAACAACTCTCATTTGAAAGTGCAGCTAATTTACGCCAAAAAGGTCAACACCAAAGTGAAATATTTCAATTTAGCTACATTTTTATATCAGTTCACAAACAAACATCAAAGTTATCACAGACTGGGCTGACTGAGGATACAGTTTTGGAAGTGGATTTGTTTCGCACTTCAGTATAATCTCAGAAATAGGAAACCACAGTTCTGCCTACTCAAATCTTAAGTCCTAAACCCTGGCACCACCTCACACTGGCATAAGCCAGCAGGCTGCTAAAAGAGCAGCAAGAGGGCTGTGTGCTCATCACCGGCTGGGCACACTCGCCTGCTCTCATCTGCCAGAGAGGCTGTTCCAGGTTGAAATTAGCTTCTTGGCCAGGCTAATTTTAACTTGGATTGGGTTCCCTGATCCAGTTCACCCCATGAACATATGTTTGTTCTGTCACAAGGAACTGGGGGTCTGGGAAGGACCACTTCTCTGAGCCAGCACCACAAAGCATGTATGAAATTATAGGACAGACTGCTGAGCAGCTAAGTCAGTTTGCAAATAGGTGTCTGAGCAGAGAGGTTGTGAATGTTACTTGCATCTGCAGTGCCAGGCTTTTGTCACTCAGAGCATTTCTCATTACAGCAGCCCTCTGAATTTTTGTTTGAAAGGCTTTTGCAATGCTCAGACCTCTATTAAAAGGGTTTGAAATACAGAGCGCTCCATGCTGACTACATGCTGGCCCTGGCAAGGAAGCTACGCACAGCTATCAGTACTGCGCCTAGCATTCCCCTTTGAACCAAAGCACCACAGGAACCTGCATCTCCTCCAGAAAGCTTTAAGAAGAATACAGATATCTCAGCTGGAACTGCACTCCTGGGATTCCCTACCCAGCTATCTCCTCAGATGAATACTCCAGCAGCCTGAAGATTAGTTTTTGTTGGTCCAGAGCCAAAATGATGCACAAGGCACTCAAATAGAAACAGCATTAAGCCCCTGACAGTTAAGGAGCCTGATGTGAAACACAGAGCATTAAAAGGCCAGCAAAGAGCAAACCCCACTCCCCTAGCAGTACTATCAGGACAGTACTGTCATGCACAGAGCTTGGCAATTTCACTTGCTTCAATAACTAGCCTGGAGGTATCAATTTTAGCACAATTATAGAAACCTGATAAAAGTTTTCAGTACTACACTTGCCTGGGTGCTGAGATTCAACTAGATCTGCTTAGTAATATCTTAAACTCCAATACGAATTTTAGTTTCTCACCTCTTTCAACCTAAGGTAAAATACCCTCTCCAACAGAAAAAGAAGAGGGGAGGAACACAGCAACTCAGTGGAGACCGAGCAGCACGCTGTATGAACAGTGCTGAGAGATTGACTAAGCACCACAGCTCTCACCCCAGAAACAGAGAGCACCCCACAGCACTGCGGCAATCACCTCTACTTAGTAACTGCACTGCCAATAAGCAATGGGGAGACAACCTTAAGGGCAAACTCCTCCTTGAACTTTAGGAACAAAGCCATTCTATACACCAGAGAAAATGCACTATTTGTGAATGAGGGCAGAAAACTTGCCAACAGCATTATTTCAGCAATTGATCCTGGTAATTTCTCTCTAGGACTTTCTTACCTGCTTTCCCCAGGCTGCCTCTTATTTCCTAACTAATAATTTAGTTTGGAAGAAACCTCTAGTTCAACCTTCCCCTTAAAATAAGTCAAACTATATAAGAGCTTCATCCAGCCAAGTTTCAAGCATCTCCAAGGATGGATGATCCCACAATTTCTCAGGGTCCCTGTTCCAATATTTCACCACCCCTATGGTAAAAAACAAGTAAATTAAAATATTATATCTAATGGGAATTCCCCACATTTCAATTTGCGTCCATTGCTTCTTAGCTCATCACCGTGTGCCTGCAAGAATCTGGCTCCACTTCATTTCCTGCCAACAGATAGTTGAAGATAACAGTACAATCTCCCTTAATCTTCTTTTCCTACAACTGAACAAACCCAGCTCTCTACTCCCACATGTGTTCCAGCCCCCTGACCATGATGGGAGCCCTCTGCTAGACTCTTAACTCTATGCCATAGATGTGAAGCACCTGCAAGACACCTCTATTTCATTTTCTTATGCATGAACTTACTGACAGAGGAGAACAGCTTGCACTGTACACGCCTGGGCTTCAACTCTAAAAGGTTTATAGCTTTCCTAAAAAAAATCAATTTTCTGCTTCAGATCAGATGGAATGGTTACTCTGATGATTATGTACATTATTTTTCCATTCAACTCTGTTTTCCCCTTCAGTACTGGTTAAAACTGTGGCTAAGATTTTTCTTTTTAAAGTGGGAAAACTATGGACTTTACAACCTTACCATTTTTACACACACACACCAAAAAAAAAAAAAAAAAAGCCAGGATAAAGCATCTTGCTCCACTTTGAAAACAAGTCACATTCAGAAGAGCAAGAAAAATTATACTACACCAGAGTCTAAAGCATGAGTATTTTGGAAAGTGACAATGATCCTTACTCAAAACTCCTCTGCAACCCTAGAACACTTAATACATGCCAAAGGCATCACCTTCAAACACCTCTTGTCACAATTATAAATTACTTAAGGTGCCAAACGCACAGAAAACTATGCATCTTTACCTGATGTCCATCTGGCCAGTTCTACTGAAATCAGCTGTGGAGTATTTTGGTGTGTGTTGCTTGGGGTTTTTTTTGTTTTAAACCAGCAGAGGCTTTGGGCTCCATGCTGAACTTTAGTACAAATAAAGACAAAGAGACTTTGGCCATTAAAGCTAGCTGAATTAGTGTAAGTTCCTAAAAGCAAAGAGAGGACTGTTTAGCAAATAAAATTTTCTTTGAAAAGCTAAATATATATTCATTTTGTTAGCTGACCACGTAATAAACAAGTGGAGATGTCAAATGCTCTGCACTGTCTTTAAAATGCTGTACACACTGTAAAAGCTATACTCTTGAGATCAGAAAGCCAGACTTTTAACACACACTAATCAATCTACCTTCATCAACTTTTTCAGTCAGGATGATATTTTTTTTTAAACAAGCTGAGCCTATAGCTTCCACTGCACAGAATACTCCTAACCATGATCAGAAGGCAAGCTCAGTACAATCTGTCTTCTGATAGTTTTTATTCCTTTGCATTTTGACGAATTTTTCAGCAGTATTTCCAAACAAAGCTTAGTCCAAAGCCCAAGATTTCAATGTTGTACAAATGCCTTCAAAGACTCCAAGATTGATTATGCCTTAGTAACACAGAGGAAGGTGCAAAAGTACCTTGCATTGTGTCTGGCCCAGCTGAACAGGAGCCAACACTTCATCCTTCTTGAGACTCATCTGTCTGATGCAGCTGCTGCCTCAGAGGAAAATTCAGCAATTAAAACCCAACTAAAATTTAGGGGAGAAAGGCAAATCAAATTTAAAAGGAAGCAATTTCTAACCAGGGCATTCCCCTGCAAATACTTGGTGCATAAGTGTCCTGGTTTCAGCTGGGATAGAGTTAATTTTCTTTCTAGTAGCTGGTACAGTGCTGTGTTTTGGATTCAGTACCAGAATAACCTTGATAGCAACAACTACAAAAACATCAGTGTGTTAAGTAGTGTTTAGACTAAGTCAAGGGGTTTTCAGCTTCTCATGTCCAGCCAGCAGGAAAGCTGGGAGGGGACACAGCCAGGATAGCTGATCCAAACTGGCCAAAGGGATATTCCATACCATGGGAGGGATATTCCATACCATGGGATGTCATGCCCAGTATCTGAACTAGACAGAGTTGGCTGGTGGGGGAGAGGGTGGATCGCTGCTCAGAACTAACTGGGCATCAGTTGGCAAGTGGTGAGCAATTGTGCATCACTTGTTTCGTATGTTCCGATTCTTTTATTAGTATTATTGCAATTTTATAATTACTACTCTCTTCCTTTCTGTCCTATTAAAGTGTTCTTATCTCAGTTCATGAGTTTTACTTCCCACCCCCCCAGATTCTCTTCCCTGATCCCACTGAATGGGGGAAAGTGAGTGAGCAGCTACATGGTGCTTAGTTGCTGGCTGGGACGAAACCATGGCAATAAGAAAAGCCCACAGTAGCACAGCCACACCAGGGAAAGTGAATCCAGCCACTCTAGGCTGCCAGAAGTTTGTGAAGTCCTCTCTTTACGTAGCTCTTGTGGCCCAGCAGTGCTAAACCCATCATTACCTTCAGCAGCAAGGCTGCTATCAAGAAAAACTCATCCACAAAAACACAAAGCATCCTTCACCTAGCAGGGAGCACAACTTGCTGTGCACAACCTCACACCATAGCCCAGTCCCACTGCAACTAATAAAACGTTTTCAACTAGAAAGACATACAAAGTATATTACACTCATCGAGCACAATGTGTGCATAGTCAAACAGCTACTATCTGATTTGCCAATGTTTAAAACATGGTAATTACTACACTTGAAGTAGTGCTTGCCAGGAATTACCAGAAAAAT
Source organism: Elanus axillaris (assembly GCA_026212715.1). NCBI lineage: Eukaryota > Metazoa > Chordata > Aves > Accipitriformes > Accipitridae > Elanus > Elanus axillaris. The sequence goes on from JANZLQ010000089.1 coordinate 18,762,494, forward strand.
CAACAAGCAAGTCCAACAGACTGATTGGTGCACAGCGTTATGCAAATGACTGTGGTATATTAAATAGCAACTAACCCCACAAACCTTCTGCTCCCATGAGCAAGAGGTAACATCCAGGTAGGCTCCAGGGAGCAGAGACTGTTTCTCTAAGTCAAAGGGAGATGTCAGTTCTTCCTGCCGCAGGTAAACTGTGACCAGGCCCTCCCACACACATTTTCTGACTAGTCAGAAAGAACTTTCCGATCTGTTTCTAACTATTCCCTCTGGTTTTTTTAAATAATCCCACTATCAGCTTCAATATAAAAATTACATAGACAAACAGTATGTTAACAGTCCCTTTAAGGCAAAAAAGCTGAAGAAATACCAAGCAGAGCCCGAGTTTGTGCCTTCTGTCTACATGCAGCTTGACAACATGCATATATCCAGCATGACAACTTACAAGTGCAGTTTGGAAAATATAAGCCAAAAAAATTTCCTTTCCCCTGATCCCTTGTTTCATATTGTACATTATTAACAAAGATATTGTTTGACTTCATCAGCGGGCCTTACATTCTCACTGTTATTCTAAAAGACACTGAAGCATCACTAAGGCCATGACCAGATATGTTATTCCAGTTGAAATAATCAAGGCTAAAAGATAAATACCTCCAGTTTTATCAAGCACCACTTAGATGACCTACTCACACAACTACCAGCATGTGTAGCTACTTCCAACTCTAGCCAAGTCAAATAGCTTGCATTAGCTCAAGAGTTCTTGAGCAGATCTGGAAAAAAAATAATTATAAAAATGCCACAAAATGGGAGGACCATTTTGATTGCACTGGAACTATGCCAGGAAATTCAAGGGGGGTGGAAATCTTGAGTGGGAAAGGAAGGGGAACAGCAAGAAGCACTAGATGTCAGGACTCCAGAGATCTGGCAGCATCAGCAAGTGCCACAGCTTGCAGGACAGCTGGAGACCATCAGACATTGGCCCTGATCAGCTTTCGGAGCAGGAACTTTCCAAAATATTCAGGTATTCAGGGCAGCATCTGCACTATGCAGTGTTGTTAGGCCTGTCACTAAGTACTTTTTGTCTGAGTTTTTCCCACTTCCCTCTATCACTTGCCCAGTTCTCATTGTTCTTGTATTCTGATTTTTGGCCTAGTTTCCAAACCACCTTCTGCCCTACACCATTGGTTACTGCATGCCTACACTCATTAGCTTTTTACCTTGGCTTGTACCCCCCATAGAACCTGCCTCATGCCTGGACTCAAGAAACAGAACACATCTGACTGTGCCCTGAACTGAATGTCCCTCCATTCACTGAAACCTTTACAACCATTAACTAGCCACATCCTTCCTTTACTCCCAACTCCCTTTTCTAACCACTTCTTATCCTCCTTCACCCAAGAAGACAAGGTCCTCTTCTACTGTTCTTCCCCATGGACACTCTTCTGCCTTCATACCCTTCTGCTTGCCTTCCTCCAACCGCTTGCATACCTGTGGTATGTCCTGGAGAAGGAGAGCAGTTGGAGTTGCAGGGAGAGACCTATTCATGCCACTCATCCCCAGTTTTCTCAGTTGTTCCTTAGAAACTCTGGCTGTACCTAGGAAGCTGAAGGCAAACAGCTAAGGTGGCAGCTGCAATCGCTATTGCTTGCCTCATGGCTGTTACCAGATCTCTGATATAGTTCCCATGAGCACTCCCTAATCTGCCCCAGGCATCTTCAGCCAGGTTGTTTTTCACACCGATTTGCCTTAACTGGTCTAATTATGCATGGAGCAAGGCAGGGAGCTCCCATAAGGTACTGTCACGACAGTGGGTGATGCTGAGCAGCTGGGGGCCATAAAATCCTCCCTCACTGATGCAGCTGGCTTACAGGGGAGGACCTGGTCTTCAGTTTGGTACACTGGAGTAACAAGAAGAGATAGTACATGTACACAGGAATGGAAAATCCTGTAACACGTGTACAAAGCACCTTAAATTAGAGACTTTTCAGTGGTTCCCTAAACAGCCTGGTTTTCAGTAGGATGTTGGAAGATGAGTCTTTGGTGTCAATGCCAAATGGCCATAGCACTACTGCTCCTAAATGCTCTCCTTAAGGAACAAAGAAAGGGTGATGAACTTCCCACAGTTCACTACTCCCTCCCCTCAGGTCTCCCCCACACCAGCCCTGATCTCAGAAACAGTAAAATTTCAGTAGCAGAAGGCATGAAACCCACCTGACAGAATCCCAGTCCAAATTGTTAATGTTTAAAACTGAGCAGCTGAGGAGACTCAGCTTTGCAAGTGCCAATTGTTGAGCAGGGCAAGCACTAGCTCCCGTGCTCAAGGGAGAGAGCACAGTGGTCACTACCTCCAGATCTTGCACTCCTACAGATGAGTGGTAAATTGTTTAATGCTGATTAAATTAAATAACTTCACATCAGCCCAGTGCTAAGTGAGACAAATTCTTTGAATATGGGCCTACCTGGGAGACTTGCTGACAGTAAGATTGTGAACGCTAAAGAGCTTGTAACTCCACAGTACACACAAATTCAAAAGATCTACATGCTTGAGAATCCATCCTTCTCTTTCCTCCTAGAGTTGATACAAAAACATGAAAACTAGACTAATGCACATAAAGTACATTTTAAAACAATCTAGGCTGATAGTGGTCAGTCAGTGAGTATACATCAAGGGGGTTTCTACATTATTTACTGTAAAGCCAGCTCCGCCAACTTTCCTGGGACAATGTGTATAATTGCAATGCAGAAGTAAGAGAAAAATTACAAGAACTTTCACTAATTCAGAGTCTATTATGACTCATCTTTCATTATGTCTCACCACACTCATGATAGAAAGTCCCATACATTTTTTCCACCAACAGAAGTCATAAATACATACAAAATATTTTCTAGGAGTCCAGTAGATCTTCCTGCTCCATATCATCCAAGGACAACAATAAACTAACAACTGTATTTCTGCTCTCCAATGGGGAAAGCATTTATTTCATTGCCACAGAACTCTACCTGAAGAAAGTGCCACAGAAACCACATACAGTGGAAAACCTAAACTGAAACGTAGCTATTTAGTACTCTGTGGATTATAGTGTTTACAGCAAAACTGAAGTTGTTTTTAAATGAAAGATGTAGGTTTCTAGCCCTGTACAGTTCTAAAGAAAACTTCCAAATGCAAATCAATACAAGGCTGCCTATCTAGTTCTACAGGGAGATGAAATAAAATAGCTTTATGAGAGGTGTGAATTGCCTCATTCATTTCAACTTTGAAGCCTAACAATAATTCAGATGTTAACACCAACTGTTTTACCAATGACAGATGACTTTTTTCTAATAGGAACCGCTTCCTAATATGCTTTACCTGCTGCGGCAAGATCCATGTAAGGTGGCATGGCACAGAAAAGTTCAAAGATATTGATACATTCATGTTCAATTGTATTTCTTATTCTTTTTCATTTTATCTGTCAGCATAAAAACTGTAAGGTTAGACTGAAACAAGAAACAAAAGCAAAGAAAAAATCTAAAGGAACCAAGGGACTATTAGATATTTGGGCCACAGCTTCAGAAGGGGAAATGGTAATAGTTATTCCTCACTTCTGCAATACAAGTCCCCAACCCTCCCTTCCCCCCAAGATTTGAATACCTTCATTTTTGCCATCTCACTTGAAAGTCATACACAAAGCCAATTGCTCAGACAACATGTTGTCTTTCCTTTAAAAATATGTAACCATCTTCCTTTAAGTGTTAATTTTATAGCCCAAATCCCAAATGCTTTTGACCAGTTTGGCCATTTCTCACTCTCAAGTCATGCACAAAAGTTAAGTTACACACAGGCTTACTGGACAGTTTCTATCAGAGCCTTCATTAGTATTTGAACTGATTTCTTTGGGATTCCATCCCCCTTCCATTTTATTTCTTTATTTTTAGGGAGAAGCAATGGGAAAACTCTAAAAACCTGGGTGGAGTACCCCAAAATTTAAAGGAAAGCACAATGAGCTCTTGATACTATTTAGACAAAAGGAATAGCAATCAGTTACAGACCTGAACCAAAACTAAGCAACTGATTACTAGACAAGACACCTTTCACTAGGGCCAACTCTTCAACTTCATCACCCATGACACAGTAATTAATTAAAACAGGCAACAGCAAGACTACAATATCACAATGTCTCTGCATCTTGCTCCCTTTCTTTGGTTCTTTATGCAGATAATGCCACTGCTGTCAGGAGCAGTGACACTGATATAAGACTAGAGTTTGTTGCCATGAATTGGATCCACAGACATTGGAAGGCAACCCACAGCAGGCAAAAGAGGGAAAAGCCCAACATACATGCCAGTCTAACTGGAGATGTATACTCATTCAGCATGAGCACACAGAAGAAATAAAATCTGCAAGTACTATCTCAGCAGTTTGGCCCCACACTGCCATGCTAGTCTACTCCTCTGCACATCCACACACCCTTGCAAATAAAGCTGGCAGAGCTGAATGCTTGTTCTGAGTTATGCTATGTTGAAAAGTGCAGGACAACCGCATGCACAATACTTAAGGGTAATGAAAGCAACAGCCTGCAACTACCACTATTTACCACAAGTACCAGTTGACAGGTCACATACGAGACCAGTAGCCTTTTTCTGATGGTCTAGGCTGAAACTAGATTTATACTCTGATCACTTGTTCAATGCTAGACCACATGAGCAATATTTTACACACAGAGCAGGACAGAGGCATGGTAAGTAGTATCAGCATGCTCGGTTCAACACACCCTGATGTCAATGGAGACACCCAGTGGCATCAACAGTTGTATAAAAAACAACTAAATACAATTAGACACAACACTGTGCTGTCCTCCATACTTCTATGGGGATTTAGTAGTTTGAGATTAACACAGCTCTGAACTCAGCAGGCTTTGGGTCAAACTCTTACGTGAATCCTGTTCCAAGAGCACAGCCAGGAAACCCCAGACAACTTCCAATTACAAAGTAGTCAAAATTAACAGAAAAATGAACCTGCAAAGAGTTATAATTTAGAAACACTTTAATTACCTTAGAGTGACACACACTTGCTTTCAGACAAGTACTTGTCATTTTTAGCTGCATACATTCAATTAAAATCAATGGAAGGTCAAACAGTTAAAACCCCAAACACATCAAGGAGTTGGTGACAGTATTAAGTAGTCCAAAAAGCAGCAAGGGCCCATTAGCAAGCTAATTTAGCCCCCATGAAATTAAGGGCCACAACAGTATTTCCACTTAGGTGCATGGTTCTTCTGAAGTCAGGCCTTCTGCCCTTCCTCATTTGTTTTTGCTTTACTTTGGTTCTACCCACTTAGACCATGGAAAAAGTGCTGGTTGTACCAGAAGCAGATTCCAGCTGGTGTATCTCCCAGGGCAGCAGCAATGACGAATGAAGAAACGGAGGATTAAAGGTGGTCCACAATGAAATCCCACCTGAAGGGAGCATTCCCCAATTTCTAGGTAGCAGCCATACCCCCAAATACTGGAGAGCAGCTGTGCTTGCTGCACATGATGCGCCCCCCCACACCCTCCTGGACCCCAGCACTACGTTTACCAGGAAGGCCTGTATTGTGCTGGGACATCTTAAGCCAGGTTAATGGATTCTGGAACAGAGGCAGCTTCCCAAAAACTGAGGAGAGCCAGGTTCCTTTGGAATATGTTCCAAAAATCTTTAAGCTGGGACCACAGACCAACAGTTTTTGAAAACCACCGTGGAAACCTTTGACGGGCTCCTAGGCTTGGCAATGCTAAAACCTATGTTTGATCTTAGGCAAGTCCCTTAGTCTCCACACTTTGTTTCCCACGTGTAACAGAGGAGGATACTTGCCTTTTGTTTGCTTATGTTGCAAGCAATTCCTAGTGGAGATTGCCTTTTACTATGTGCATGTTCAGTGTTCTCCAAGAGCCCGTTTTTTATTTTGATCCTATACACCTGTTATATAACAAATTAAGAAATCATGTTTCTTCCCTTACATCACTAAAAACAAGGCACCATTCACAATACATTGAACTGATTATGTTTTCCTTCTTGCTTTTGTTATTCCATTCAAAACTAACAGCATTACTGATGCTTCAGAGCTAACCATTCAAGATGGACAGAGCAGTCCACCATGTCACAGAGCTGTCTGAAGCCAGCTACACACTCTGGCAGGCAGCACTGGCTACACTCAATCCAAATTCAGAAGGGCCAGAGGCAGGCAGTTAGAAAGGAAGCTGGGCTGAGGATGGCAACCATCTGAGACACAGCAGCAGCCAAACTGACATGAGCTGGCCCTATTCAATCCTTGCTACTCAGCTAATGTTTTGGCACCTGTGATAGTGACTCTAGAATAAACTTTCCAAATCTAAGCCAACAGCCCTGCCAACAAACAGCATCAACACTTTTCATCACAGTTGGGGTTTATTTCTATCAAAGAAGGCCACAAAGTATGGCAGGTCCATGAGCAGCAAAGGGGGAGCTCCCAGTGAGCTTTAGATCACAAGCAGGTACAGCCAAACCACTGCTGCTTTTTGGGGAAGGCAAATGTTTATATTTCCTGACATATCTAAGGCAAACCAGGTTACAAAGACTAAACCTCATTACTGCAGCTTGAAACTGAAAATGCAATACTTTAGCCAAATGCAACTTCAGGCTGCTCCAAATGGTAACAGACATATTTTTTCCCAGGCTTCAAAACTAAGATTAGGAGATTAAAGTCAAGTCTTCCCTAAGCAGAAGTTTGAAAGCCTTTCTCTGAGCGCAATGTTTTCAACTTTTTTTTAAAAGCCCTACTCTGTTTTGGGAAGCGAGTCATTTTTCTACATATGCTTTGTTCTCCTGCCTTCAGACTCATTACACCTCTCCTTTTAACTGCCCATGTGAAAATAGAAGATAACTAAAAGGCACATGCTATTCTGCAATTTGGAAAAACTCATCTGAAAAACTGATTCATCTTGCATGTTGCAAGGAGGGAATATTTCAACTGTCCACACACAGGGCAGCCATAAAAGATCCTTGGTGCTGTTCTCCAAATATTACTTAGCAAGCCCTTGTCCCTTCTAAAAACATGATTCAAGTCTTCCAGTTCCCACTTCGTGTGTTTGCTTATGGAAGAACAATGGTGCAGGAACACAGGACAGAAATGTTTGAGATTTCATCCTCTGACACACTCCCAGGACAAGTCATGTGGAATACAGCCATACAGTACTTTGCAAACAGGCATCCATGCTTTGGAGTGGCAAGACACAAGCTCTGATCTGGAAGCAGTAAAGGGTGATCTAAATTCAGGCACAGCATCATGCCACGTATGGCTACACTGCTTGCAGCACAGCACTGGATTGTAGCTATTTGGAGCATGCTAGAGCAAATCCACCTGGAGACATAAGCATAAACAACCCTGATCTCTTTGAGCCTTGTTTTTCCAGCCACAAAGCAAGAATAACTTCCCTACATCAGTAACAATAAAACATTGCTCAAGAATGAACACCCCAAAGCAGTAACACACTGAAGAACAGAGGGTTAAGGACCAGAGCTGCTATTTACCTGGAAAATTGAAGATCCTCAGACTTGCAAATAGAAACAGGATTTCCAGAGCAAGAGACCTAAAACTTTGGCCACCTTCTGTTTTCAGTAACCTAATTTCCATCTTCTGGCCTACACACCTGCAATATAGTCAACTACTGCCAGCAAAGTCTAAGGTGAATACTTTTTTTTTTTTTTAAGTTAGGATCAAATGCCCCACTGCAGCTCTCAGACATTCTACTCCATGTAAGCCTCATGTTTCCAACTATCTCTATGCTGCTGTGCTACAACATTGCAGCCTTCTGCTACCAACCTTGCAACTCAACTGCTGTTGAGAGTTTGATCACTTGAAAACTGTTTTTTCTGCATGCTCCCCTCTACCATCACATGGCGAATATGTGAATTGGTTATTTTGCTTTAATGAGCATGGAATTTCATATCCCCACACTATATGTCTGCTACACAATTCCTTCTTCACAACAGTCTAAAATTTACAAAGGAGGAAGAAAAATATTCTTTGGTGTCAAACACCAAATCAAGTTATGATGCTTAATGAGTCACCACATCTTGAATTAACTTCATTCATTCCAGGTGCATGTGTCCCAAACTTAGGCTGGATTCACTTACACAAAAAAAGCTTAATGCTGTATCTGTCACTAGTGCAAATGCAGAGAGCACTGTTTCAGAGCAGAACAAAACAGAGCAGTTGTCACATATGTGAGTGTTACCAAAAAGAGGAAAGTGTTAAGAATAGGATAAGAAGCAAAAGGCCTGTATTTTAGCAAGGGAGAATTAGGTTTTGCATTAAGAAAAAACCCAAAGCAGTAAGGTAATTAAGCACTGGAATAAACAGCCTAAAAGGTTGTGATCTTCTATCACTGATTTAAACACAGCTTATGCTGGCTGCAAGTAGCAAGAACGGACCAGATGATCACTTCAGGTCCATTTCAGCACTATTTTCTATCATTCTATTCTTTCAGCAGCTCTCAGCAGTGTATTTTTCTAATTACACCCAGTTTTCACCAGATTACTCTCCCTTTATTCACATTTCCTAGCACAAGCACCCAGGGCAAGCTGTTCTGGACACTAGCTCCTTTGGCGCTATGTTGCTGTGCCTTTTGTGAGGATTTGGCCCTTAAGATCTCTCAAGAGTAGAGCTTTAATTTCACAGCACGGATCTTGCTCATTTTACTCCATATTTACTGAGAACAAAGGGAAGACTATGCAAATGCCCTGCTACTTAGACCTGAACAAAGTGGAAGCAAACATGTAGATGTGAAAGGGAGACATAATGGTATGAAAAAAAGCAGCCCTTTTCAAAAGTAAAATGACTTTGTCAGGGTCCCTTTGCACTATGTGCATGGATGATTTGTGACAAAACAAAAAAGTGCTAGCCTAGCACGTCACCCATGTCAGAGATTAGAGCACTTCAAAACCCTCAGTAGTTCAAGCACTTTCTGGAACTTGAAAGGCTTTCTTAGGCAATACTTAGCTTCTTTATGGCTTTTACACTACTTTGATGTGCACCTAAGAGTGAGGAATCTTAATCTGAAGGTTTTCTATGGAAAGTACCCATATTGTATAATAAATCACAAAATCTTGTCACCCTGATTAACACGAGTCAAAAGTTTGCAAAAATTTGTGCCTAAAGTTAAAGATTCTGAGTTATTATTTTGATACCCAAATAAAAACCCTGAATTTCCAAGCATGTACTTACTTTCAGAAGGCTTCTCTAACAATAGCAACAGAGTAATATTTCTAATCATTGACAAAGAATGGTGCACAAGACAGAAGTCAGTTATGCAAGCATCACTTTTTCCCCCATTCTCATTCCCTCTTTAAAGCAGAGATTTAAAGTTCCTTAAAGTTAAGGGATCTATGGAAAGACAATCAATTTCTCATGTTTTACAAAACCTCTTCTCTGAGTGCAAACATGGATGTGTAAACATAAGCTTCATTCTCCCCCCTCACTATACACACTTAACCCCCAGTAGCATTAATGGGAATTATGCATGCATAACGAGCAGAGAACAGTCCCCTTATGAATAGGGCCCTTGTTGGAGCAATGAATACATTTAACCATTAACTTCTAGGGATGTGCCGAACTATCCAATTTAACTAGCTGCCAGACAAAGCTACCATGACCTATCTGATATTGTCAGGTTCAGAACGCAGCTCTGAAATTTGTCTCTCATTTGTTTTTAAAAGACTTGACAGTGGTCTGCACAGCAGAGCAGGGGCTTTGTCAGAATGAGCTCCTCAGAAGGATGGCCCTCCAGAACAGCTGTCATATCCACCATGTGATGGAAGAACTCTGGAGAGGGAAAGACTGTGACCCCAGGAAGCAAGCAGAGTCATTAGAAGACAAAAAATCCATATATATGTACTTCAAATGCATGTATATGTTGACAACCAGTATTAATGGAAACCCAGTAAGAACAGAGAGAGGCAGAACATGGTGCAGAATCATATAAAGCAGGCTAAGAACTACATATCAAAAGAAAAGAGGGGGAAGGCTGATCAAAGGCAACTTAGAGGGGAATAATTTTCTGTCTTCTACAGCTACTGAAGTTCCTGTGCAATTGCCTGGCTACACTTGCTCTTTATTCCTACATTTCAACGATCAAAACACAAGAGAACCTGAGGATATTATATTCATTAATGATACTTCCTGAGACTTTTGAGTCCACAAAGTAGCAAAGAAATTTAGTGGTATCACCTGTGCATCTGTGATATTCCTCCATTTTCTTAAGTTCTTTCTGTATTATTTGAATTAGTGCCTTGAAATTTCACAAGTAAAAACTTTACACATTAATCATGCATGTATGAATACACTAAGAAAGTAATTCATAGCCATCCTTTAAGACTGATGTACTGAAAAGAATAAAATAGGTGATTTTTTTCTCATGAAAGTATATGCATTGTGCTAATCCATAATAAGAGGCAAGGTTGCTCTTGCTCCGTCATAAATCACTTGCTAAATACTGCCAAGGTGCTTGATGCTGTACAATAGCACTTAGAGCCCCGAGGAACAGTCAAGCACTCTATAAAATTAATCTGTAAGACTGCTAGGGCAAGCCCCTGGCATGCCCGTGCAGCACCTTGCACAGAAGAGACCACCTTCAACCCAGAGTGAGCCTTTGGGTATTACCCTACTACAGAAGTGCAAAAACCTCTCCCCTCAAGAGTAAACCCACCAGAGGCAGCTGAAGTGTCTGCTGAAAAAAAACATGGAGCAGTGAAATTGGTTACATTGCATTTCTACACTATGTAGGTTTACTTGCCATCAGATGCCACTAGACTGCAGGACTCAGTATGGAATTGGCAAAGGCTTCTCAGCCACTGGAGTTCATCTGACACCCTAAAAAGGGGATAGAAATACTGTCCTTAAGTTCTACAGGATGGTCGTTAAAGACCACTGTTGCTAAAGCAGTTCAGACACAAAGGGCTAATTCCAAGTATCAGCATTGTTACAGAAAATATTTAGCTCTTGAAATGGACAAAATGCAGCCATAAAAAAAAAGTATTCTGGGCACTTGTTATCTTTCTAGCAGACAGAGCAGTTTGGCATACAGTCCTGCTACCCTTACTCCACACACACCACAGGTCAGTTCCCTGTCCAGACTGCAACTGGTCCAGACCATACACCGTCTCCTAGCACACCTGCATCTACAGAAGACCACCCTGGGCATGAAGGACACAAAAGGAGGGAAAATCCTTGTCCTCCTAAGTCTGTACTAGGTAATCCTGTAGACCCAGCTCTTAGCTTGGGGCTTAGGTTACTTTTGTAGATCCAAACAGAACAAGATACTGTGCAGAAATATTTTGCATTTTTCCATGAAATAATATATTGCCTTAAAAAAAAATTAAAAGAAGTGCTTGGTAGAACGTGGTAACAGACTTGCTTCCCTATCTTTTTTTTATCCTTAAGAAGATAAATCATTACATGTTAGGTAGGTATCTCATTTCATCCACTGGTGCTGCTCAAAAGCTACCTTAATGTGAATGAAACAAATATCTATAAAGACATATTTACAGATAGCAGGATGATTCTCTCGTATTAAATAGTGATACCTAATCAAATTGACAGAGATTGAGAGTCTAAGTATAAATTCTATGTCGTGGGCTTGGCTGCTGTTTGGAAATTGATTCTGATCCATCAAAATTCATATTTTCCACTACAAGCAGATGCTATGCTCTAAACTGGTAAGTAATGAGTATGTATTTGAAGTATTATTAAACAGATGCCTCTTTATCATGTCATTTTATGCTTTCATGGGAGAAAGACTCAATTACAGAGACTTTGCAATACTTGTAAGTATAGCTCTAGTTTTATACCATCTAAAAGCAAAACCATTTTTAAAGAGAAATTTGTTTTACTGCCCAGGGTGCATTTTACGCACATCCTTGCTTTTTACAGATCCTCGGTCTCATGCCAATTTTCACGATTAATCTTTATAAAAGCTCTTACTCATTTTGCTGTATTTATTTTATTGATTTATATAGTGATTATTATCACGCCAACTTTGTTTCCACTTATAACATTAATGCCTTTTCATTAGTACTGGTTAAAGGACTGACTGCTCAGCCCTGCAGTACTGGGCCAGGGGTATAGAAGGTTTATTTTTCTCTTACTTTCTGATTACAGTCTGATGGCAAAACTTCAGTGGCACATAAGGTACTCCTGAGGCAGCTCTTGAGAGCTACCAGTATTTTAAGGATGGGTCATTTCTTACTAAGCTTGTTTTCCATCCTGAGATCCAGTTCAACACCAGAATCACCAGATCTTGAGCTGACCATTAAAAAAAACATAAATCACTACACAGTCTTTTCAGCAGAGATTTTTGAGAGAATGAACAGACCATATGAATTGTAGGAATACTTGGTTTCTTCTCTCAACTCAGTTTGATAACACGATTGCGTGTTGGCAGAGAGTAGGTAGGTCCTCTGCTGACTCTTGGATTCCTTCCCAGGACATTTACAGGAAAGGTTGATCTGAACATCTAAGCCAGTCTTCTACTCACCTGGATGAAATGCTCATGCAAGTCACTGAGGACGCTGCTTTTTCTGAGGCTCACGGATATGAGAACTATAGATTTCCATCTGGCTGTGGAACAGCGATTCCATCTTTATGAGGCACTAAGTAAGTTTAAACAGATTTTTTGCCTATAGATTACTCCCAGGAGGGCATTACAGACTGGGCAGCTGGTCCTGAGACAAACAGAAATTTAAGGCATGGGAAAAGAGGGGTGGAAAAAATATTACCGCTGGCGTTAGTCTTGCCTGCATCCACAGTCATTACCAGCTTTAAGTTAACACTTCTGGTGACAGTCTGAGCCTGAAAGAGTGCTATAAAATCCGGAGAAGATTAATGAAGGAAGCATCCGTACTCCAGAGATGCTACAGGCTGCAAAAGCATAGCTTTTCTGCTCAGAACAACTATCGCAGCAAGTGTGAGCTACAGCCCATGACTGCTCAGAGACTGGAAAGCCTGCCTTCTCCTTGGGACTGCCTCTGGTTGAGAGGAGTGAAGGGAGCACAGCTTTCAGGTTCAACTTCCAGTTCATCAGAAACCAAGGTAACTTCTACCCTTTTTCCTCACATAAAGAAAGATTTAAGTGGAAGTCAGCCTGAAGAAATGAAGGTATAACTCACTGATACTTTGTCTGGCTGTGATCTACCTCCCTTTCATGGCAGCTTTTCAGCACTACCCCTCAAAAGAACATACCACGATACAGCCCACAGAAGGGGAAAGTGAGGCACAATTGGCCTTGCTTTAGGCTATTCAGAGAGTGACAAAGATGGGAACAGAGTCCATCTCATATTAGACCAGTCCACTCCCTCCAGCAGGTCAACAGTCTGTGTGTCCATAAATAAGGAAATACTAAGTCTAATAGCAAGAAAACCTTCCACTATAATAAGCTGCAAGTAATGCCAAGGATATTTCACAAACTTATAACTATCAGTATTTTCTAAAAGAAAAAGGAACCTCATGGAAACAAGATTCTTTTTTGTGCCTTTTCCTAAAATCTTAACAACCCTAGACTCTTTCTAAGCATTAATGCAACTGTGCTCATTCAGCAACCCTTTCTCCCAGATGTACCCTTCATCCATGCTCCTGAAGGCAGTCTTGCACAACCACATATGAAGGTGAACAGTAAACCCAAGTATAAATTGCAGTTCACGCCAGAGGATTTTGGTCACTCATTCTGATGGGGCAAAAACTTTCCAGAGCCAATAAAGCTAGTACATTTCACATGTGGCACACACCAGACTTATGAGTGACTTTGACAGAACGCTGCTGTGAACAAAATGTGTTTCAGCACTGCACCTTTACCAGAGGATTTACAGTGTTCTCATTAAGATGATAGAAATAAAGAGCCGAGTGGTAATAAAAGAGAAAAACAGGAAAATAAAGTGTGGCATGCTCCATTTCATAATAAAATGGCTAGTTTAATAGATATTCTTGGATATGTTCAAAAAGAGATCTAGCTCATGCTCCTTTCTCAACATTATGGGAGCTTTGCCACTGGCTGAGAAGGGATGAGATCCAGTCTAACGCACGTACCACATGCAGCAAGGACCTTCTGGTAGGAATCTAGGACCTTCCTGCCACTGTTCAGAAAGTAAAATAGTTTTAATGTATAAATTGTTAATGCATGTCCAGCTCTGCTATGGGATATTCAGTACATATACATGGTAATGAACACTCCTGCTGATTTAAGGTGCAGGATGACAGTAGACAATAAAAAAAGCTTTTAATAGGACAAAATCTGCCCTTCAGAAGTGAGTCCCTGAGCACAATCTGGGCAGCTTCTGTGCTCTTTGTAAAGCAGCAGAGCAGCAAGAGAAGAAAATCATCCATTTGGTAGTCTTCAACTAGATGATTATTTAGAAGGTAAAGAGCTCCTAGAATTCTTTCACAGATGACAAATATTTTCCTTGCTTATCAGAAATCAGCCCAACTCTTCTTTTTTTTTTTTTTGTATGATCATACATTAGTCAAAAAGCAAAAGAGATAGAACTGATATAAAGGGGAAGGGTGTTCTCGTGGTTACATGATTACCAAAGGAATCAAGATGGCTACTTTTATTGGAGTTCTGCTACAGTTCACTGCCTGAATGTGGACAAGTCACAGACTCCAGTTGGGTTCATTCAATTCTCCTACTGTGAATTTGGAAAACAGTGACAGCCAGCAAACACTGTGCTCCATGCCACAGAAAAGCCTGTGAATAAACAGAACTTTAAACACAGTCCATGCCAGTATGCAGTTACACTGTAATATAACCCAGGGCTCACAGGGTATTGCTAACGGCAGCCCCATGTCTGGGAGAAATGCCATACGTAGCAGTACGCATCAGATTTGAGATATCTAGACTCCCTGGAACCAAAGGCTTAGTCCCCTGGCAGGATTAACACAGCCCTTCACCCTTGGAGACAGCATATAATTCTCTCTCATCAAAATGTTAACCAAGGACCTCCTACAACAACATCCCAGCTCAGCCTGTGATAATCAAAGTACAAGACCGGGAACATATTACCTCATTTTCCAGTCTGGGGGAAGACACAAAAAAAATCCTTCCTCTGAATGACAGCCAAGGCAGCAGTACCTTTACCTGACCAATCTGTTTGCTATTTGCAGCAAATTACCCTTGAAACATTCAGTTTGTTCCAGAAAAGCAAGCTACCAGATAGCAGTACAGACTCTACTAAGGGAAAAGAAAATCTTACAGACAGACCAAGGAGATTTATTGTTCAAAGGTACTTAGTCTTTGGGCCTCTTATCCGCCCCATGTCAAAACACTCTTCTTCTTTAGTCCTGCACTCATTAATGGACTAGATTTCACAGTGGAAAGTATCTCATGTCTTTTGGGAGAAAATATAGAAGAGAAATTTAAGGGGAGGTTCCTGCCATCTCTAAGAGCTCGCTTCAGCTGGTGATGATTTTCAGAAAGGTTGCTGCCAGATCCACATAACACCTTAAAAAACAAAAGCATTTTTTCCCCAGGAGTCTTCCTCCTTTCCTTGCCACTACATTTCATACAAGAAGCTGGCAGGTCCTGCCCAAAGCCACTCTTTATCTCACTGTAGGTCATGGTGATGCCCCACTCCTACCCACTTAGCAATCACAGCAACCTGTCTTCAGACCATGTTTAACATGGGGAGGCAGCTACCAGTCCCCATAGAGCTTGTATCCGGGGTCCATCACTGTGCAACTTCAACACTGCAACCACAACTAATAACACAGGAGGGTGTAGGCTGCAAACTCTGCCAAGTATTTAGAGTTCATTTTATTACAGGTGAAATGGGCACCACCCATAAGAGGAGAGAGAAAATATGCACCTGAGAGTCTGCCTGCTGATACCTCGCCTGGCACTGGGTTGGGCCTCTCTCCTCAACTGAGCGGCTGATTTTCCTGAAGGTTGTAAGAACTTAATAATCCTTAAGACTTTAACCTCTGTCAGATTTGTTGTATTAGCCTATAAATACTGGCTTGAGATTAGCTGAGGGCTTTCAACACTTTTGTGATTGAAGATATCTAGCAAACAGACAATAGGACTGCAAAAGTTCAAATTTTTTAGAGAGAACAAGCCAAAAACAACATGCAGACAACCGAGGACTAAGGAGCGCCCTAGTGCATGTGCAGGTCTGGCCCACATGAGCAGAAGTTAGCAGGAAGCTCTCCACAGGCTTTGTTCAGTGCTAGATTCAGCTGAGCACATTGCTCTCCAGTGTAACCTCCAGCTGCCTACCACTCTGCCCCTCTTCTACTTTAACTGATAACTGCCTGAAGTCTTCAGAGGAGATGCTTCAACATTTTTGTGTTGTTAAAACACATAATAAAATGAGCCTCGATGACCTAGAGAGGAAAAAAAAACCCAAGGGTGGGGGGTGGTTGTATTAAGATATATTCACTGATAATAGCTGCCAGATGAAAACACTGGAAAACACTTCAGTATTTAATTAAAAGAAGGCACAAGACAGGAGGCATTACTGCCTGGCAAGATATCATTAAAACACACAAGCTTTGGTGGAGCTGAGTATACTTGACGAAAAGGGAAGATCAATATGCAACACTTTTCCTCACATCTCCTCTACTCCAATCATCCTCTTCAAAAGAAACCTTTATGAGCTAAAATTTAAATGCATATTACCCACCCTTACTGTCTCTCATGCTATTTATTTTCTGAGAGCTTATTTTCAATAGGAAAGTTCAGTATGACACCAGAACACAAGGAAACCTCTCTGAAGCATCACAGCATTTACAGCTTCCTTCTGGAAGGGCAGTTTTCCCCAGGTTCACCTGCAGTACTAGAGTTTTAGAGAAAATGTAAAACAATCAATTTAACGTTTGAGGAACTTCTTCCAGAAAGAGCTCAGGAAAGAGAGTTAAGTGTGCATCAAAATGGATGAAAAGCCTTGGTTTACCTCTTTTTTTTTTTTTTTACTGGCTTTTATATTTAGCTCTCAAAGACAAGCGTGAGCTGATGCCTCTATCAGCACAAGAGAACAGCACCATACTTCAGGCTTCAAAATGCTATTCCTGCAAATCTCTTCTTGCCACAAAATGAGGAATTATTCCTTGCTCACAGACAACTTTACAGCCATGTGTCATCTCAACTACTTTATGCAAAGTGAAGGTAAAGATCACCAGCACTGTACAATCGTTTACAGCTGTAAGAGTTGCCGTAAGAGGTCAGCCCAATGGCCTATCAAATTTAGACCCCAGGACGGAAACCTGTGCCAGAAGACATATCCAAAACTCATTTAAGATAAGAAGTCTTTCCATCACACTCAGCAGGCTTTGAATTGAACTGCTTTAAAAAAAGAGAAAGGGGGAGAGAGAGAGAGAGACATGGAAGAAAATAACAAAGCAACAACAACCAAATTGACATTTATGCCACCACACACCTACAGGCAATTGTGCCTAGCGTGAAGCAGCTAGAGATTGTTTTATGAGGTTGGTAGTCTTTGCTTTTTTTATTCCGGTTCTTGTAAATGTTTTCTTAAAGCATGTGTCAGGGATGTGACTTCATTATGTAGATAGATATACGGTCATTCATAAGAGTTTAATAATTTTTCTTGACATTGTAATGTACTTTATCCCCTCACAATGGAATTCCACAGGGTAATTGTAGAATATGCAAAAAAAAAAAAAAAAAACCACACCCAACAACTTTTCTTGTTATACATGTGTTACTTTTCCATTTCATTGTTGCCACACATTGTTCAGGAGCTGTATGAAAAGGCAAAAGGGAACAGCACCCCGCTCATCAACTTTCACAAGTTAAGTACTTCAGACTGCTTAACTAAGGAAAAGCTAAGTTCTCTTGACTATCCCTCCAAAGTGTTACCTCTGCCTTTCCTTATGGCAACGCTCCCGAATTCACCTGTCAGATAACTCTTCCTAATTCAGAAGTTACAGTCTATTCACCAGCCTGCCGGAGAATGCTTACATTTGGGCAGCAAGACAAGCGTTCCTTAACGACCCGGTTACTAATTTGCGCACTAAGAGAAGGATCCTTTACAGGAGTAAGCCTCTGCTTTAGGTACTTGGCAAAGGGATCACACCCGTCTTAAACGCGGGCAAAAAAGGCCCGGTGCTTACGGTGGCGATCAATAAGCAATACACGCACCATTTAAAGACCGAGAAGTCATTGTGGGCTCTTTTCCTAGGAAGTCCTTTAACATCATTTTAGCAGAAGGCGTGCCAAATCCGCTTAGTTCCCGCTACCCGCGTCCGGCAGGAGCCCCGGCGCACCGCCTTTTCGCAGGCAGGCGCGCAGCCCCCGACGGCGGCACCGCAGCTGAGGGAGGACCCCCGGCCGCCGCCGCCGCCCGCGGGGAGCCCCGCCGCTCCGAGGGGGCAGGCAGAGGCGAGCCCGGCCGGGGCGGACCCCCGGCCCCGAG
>JANZLQ010000089.1:18781329-18809579 GCA_026212715.1 Elanus axillaris
GGTCCGAGGGGGCGCCGCCGCCCCCCGCTCATTGGTTTCTGCCGTAATTCAGGGGCGAAAAGAGGGACAGGGAGAAGGAAAGAGCCCTGACGGGAGCCTGAGCGATAGCTGCACTGACACCGCGCCCGGCCCGGCCCGGCCCGGCGGCTTCAGCCTTGAGCAGCGCTGATGGAGACGGGGCTGCTGGGGACCGCGGGCGAGGCCCGGCCCCCTCCGGCCCCACCGCGCTAACCCACGCGAGGTGGCAAAAGGTGGCTGCGGGGACTGCTGGTGTACTGCTGCACAGCCTCAGGGGGAGTTGAACAGAAAAGTTTTTACGGAGCATCTGTACAGTCTCTGCAGGCCGCGAAGACCAAGGCAGCAGATAGATCTAGGTCACTTCAAGTCACCAAAGAGTAGTCTCAAGAGAAGGGAGATCCCTACCAAGGGAGATGCACTCTCTCGGCGTGTGGTTGTCAAGAAAAACAGGTACGGAGTGCAACAGAGCAGTAGATGTAAAAACCCTAAGCACAGCAAGCTGGCAAACCACGCACTGTTTGCTTCAGTTCAGAAATTCCTAGCAGATGACATGGAGACCATGGAAGAGTCTTCACGAGACAAGTGCTAACTCCAGCCAACAGTCACTGCAGAGACTAGAAAAAACTTTGCACCGGGAAACACATGCTTATGTACCAGCTGCACATATCAATTGTTGATTTGTACAAAAGCCAGCAGCAGTTACACCCTATATTGTTTCGGGGGACTAGACCCCTCCTGGGGCTGAGACCACCTTGAGAGCAGCTGGTGTCGCCATCAGAGAGGTCTTCTGCAATCTTTTCACTCCCCTAAAGCATGCTTCAGTATCAACTGCTTTACCACACATTTAAGCATAGAACTATGCTCAGCATCCACGAATACTTTCCGTTTCACAAAACCGCTCAATTTCCAGAGAAGCCAAACCCAAAAAGTCTCCCACAAACAGCCCCATTTACACAGTACCTTTCAGGCATATGGAGCACGTTATGAGCTACAAGAATTACTATTGTTTGAGGCCATTACATCTGATTTCTTTAAGGTTACTTGCAACCCTCAAGATGCTTCTAATGTGCTCCTGGAGCAACAGGGGAGCCCACCTGCAGCTAATTTAACCATTATACATTCCCATCGGTAGTAATGAGAAGCTGAGCTCAGTGCTGTAGTTGCATGAGTTGTATTTTAATAGCTAGAAGTGCAAATCTTTTAAGCAATTTGCTTATATTAACTTTGTTCTTATCAAGACAGTAAGAGATTAATTCTCTCTTTTTTGGAAAAAAAAAAAAAAGACCCTAATTCGATTCAGAACATTTAACTTGTAAAGTAAAAAAACAAACTGGAAGAACAAACCAGTCATGTAATCAGGCTTCTACATTCAAAAGCAGAGAAAAAGTCACCTTAGAAGCCTTCTGCTCACCCCGGTCAGAGCTGCAGTCCTTTGCTCATCATGCAGCTCTGAGGTCAGCACAAGAGCCCAGGCCAGCAAGGAACAAGACGACACACCCAAAGGGCTGACCCCCAGGAAGTCCAGAGCCCATGGGCACCCATACAGGTTAACTTCGTTTTCAGCTTGATATGGGTTATACTGCCAGCAAGGTTTAACTTGCATACACAGGCATGCATTAACAGGATTAGACCTGAAATCAAGGTGGCAACAGGTAGATTAAAGAGAGATGAGTGAATAATCAGCATCAATGAAAGAACAATTAGCATCATGAGGCACAGCACACTGGCTGCCTACCTATTGTCCAGCACGTGGTTTTATGAACCTAAGGAAGAGGAACAAGTTGCCCCAGTTGCATTTTAACCTCAGGGACAATGCCAAAAGACTTTATTCAGACAATACTCCCATTGACTTCAGTGGGAGTTCTGCCAGAAAAGAAATGGAGGGATGATGGAGCTGACGAATAATTTACTTGACAAATAACAGCATTATCTGATGTATACATTATTCTATTAATAGCATCTAATCAGTCCCGTGCAAGGGCTTGAGGCATTTAATTCAGTGGGATTTTTGCCATTGTTTTCAGTGGGTGGCAAGTTCAAATCCCAAATGGTTAATCCTCTTCTAACATGATTTTACTGTCTTATCTTTATATGATGGGTGTTCTTTTCCTCACCTGTCATTTTCTGGTTATATTAAGTCATGTTGCTTATTTGTTTTCTTGGGTTTTTTGTGTTTTGTTGTTTGGGGTTTTTTTTTAATCTGTCCTCATACTGTTAGTAGAGGACAGTCCATCATGTTATCATCTTCAGTTCCCCTCCTCTCCTCAAAATCCTGCTGAGGAACCTGAATTATATATGTACACAAATACAACAGAAAACTCAATGTCAGTGAACTGGCATGTCCATATATGTAACACTGGTTACCTCAATACATAAGGAAACATTTATGTTTCCTATGGTTTTGTAATAGCTATATTGAGAAGCATTAAAGATGGTCTGTTATGTTTTTCAGGCTGAAGTCTGAATTCTTTTCCCCTCTGCAAAAAAATATGTAGACCCCCCACCCACTGTTCAGGTGTAGGTTTTTGTCACTGATTACATTTTTTTTTCCTTTTTTAAAATGTCATGCAGATAGGAGAAAGGGAAAATGAAAAGTTTGAGGCTAATTTAGGATATGTGCATTTCTTGATCACTAACATGTCTGAATACATTTAAATATGCCTTTTTAGTTAAAAGAAATGTTCTAGAACTTGCTGCTCAGAATCACCCATAACAATAAGATGGTCATTAGCACCTTCAGTAGTCACAGGTGATGTGAATGCCCACACTCTCAACACAGTCCCAGCTAAATGCTGGCCTCTCTGACACCCCTGCATCTCTGAGCTGACACTTAACTATCACACCTCTTTCCTGACACTACTTTGGTGACAAATTATAACCTTCTGGCACCAATGTGCATGCAAGATTACTCTTTGTGGGTTTAAGTAGCAAAGTGACAGGCATCTCTAGGTGTTTCCCCCTACAAAATGATCAGGCCTGGTGTCATGTTTGGGCACCACCGACTTCCTGGAGGACTGAGAACACACACCATAGGCATAATACAGTGGACCCCAAGTAATTTAGGCTCTATGTCTCCAAACTATGCGCTCCACATACAGCAGGGCAGTCAGATCAAGTTTAGTAGAGGTAGTCAGGTGCTTAATGGCAAACACATGCCTAACTGCTTTGCTGAAAGAGGGCTACAGATAACAGAAAAGCCATTTAACTAGTAATTGTACATGACATTCTACCACACTTCAGCAATTTGCTTGGAACAATCACAGTTTACCTTGTCAACAGGTGTCTTGGTTTTTAACAAATGAATATTTATTAACCGTACAGCACTGAAAACTGTATCAGTACTTCTTACAATGAATAGCAATATAAATCTGCCCAAACAATCCACTCAGTCTTAATCCTGCTAAAGTGACCACAATACTCAGCATGAGCTTTGGACATGTAAGAAAAGGCAGGATCAGGCCTAGAAACAGGGGTTTGTATGCCTGTTGTCTCAGCCATTCTCCTGTTGAATGTAGCTGGAGCTTTGCCAGCAATTTAAATGGAAGCTGGACTAATTCCCTTATGTTTAAGATGAGCTTATCTCCAACACTGGGCTTCCCACCAATGGGACTTAATCAGCACGATGTCTGCTCTTGCCAATTCAGCTGCCAGAGTGAAGCCTTGCTGTGTGCATCTCAGCCATTCCAGGAAAGCTAGTAATCTAGTCTTCAAAGCCTTATTTTATCTTTAGAGGTCCAATTTTCCAAGGTACATGTTTCACTGAAGCACCTGAGAAACTCAGCTGACTACTCAGAAGTAAAATTAAAGGACCATTACTTAAACAGTCACTGGAATGAGCCCAAAACACATGCTGATTTTCATTTAAAAAACAACTTAATCAGCCTCAAAAGAAATGCAAAATCCTCTGTCCAGAACCTGTAATTAAGACAAGTTTCTTCTCTCAGGTTTTTATAATTTTCAGGTTTTCATTCTTTTAAGAAAGTTAAATCTGTTTTCTGAAGACTACTATATTTCAAGTCAGAGCAAAATTTAAAGCCGAGTATGAAATTTTAAATATAGATTTTAATAGTAAAAAAGTCATGCATGAAATATTCATAACTATGCCAAAGACTAAAAAGCACTGATAGAAAATTATTTCTGGTAATTTTACTCAAAATTTTCTCATCCTGTTAAAGTGATGAACACTATGAAAATAATAGAAAAATTACCAGCATACGTCTATCATATTCTTTTTTTTTTTGTTTGGTTTGGTTGGGGTTTTTTGTTGTTTAGAGATCCTAGGTCCTTCTCTTCTTTCAGTCAAAGTAATGAGCATAAGGACAATAAGCATGCTGCCATACCATGAATTGTTTCCTGTGCTGTATGTATTGCACATGGAAAAAATGTGCACAGCCCTTCTTGATGGTCAGAATGGAGTATTCCTGTGCTGCCTCATTATTTCATGGGTATCTTTCACTTTACCAGCCCTATTCAAATGCACAGTTTAAAAGTGCCTGTTGTACTTTTTTCTTCCCGAAAGAAAAAAAAATCATGCCTGAAAGGCACAGCTGTTAACTATACAATAACACTCATTTTTAAAAAAATTCTTAGACCACAAATCAACAAAAGATCTATGAAAGAAATACAATTGGTGCAACAGCCCAGCAAGTCAGGACAGCCACTAGTTAAGAGGAAACATCCTATAGACAATGCTGAAGAGAATTCCACTTTTTCATCATTTTCTAGTATTTCCTTTTAACAGCATGAGACCAATTATTTTGGTTCAGACCAAAAATCCTTTAGCCCGTTGACTTGTCTCCTCTGGAAGAGATCAGACCTACTACACTTATTTAGAGATTACACCACATGCAACATATCAGAGTTCTTCTCTGGATCACAATTTCAAATCACACCCTGGCCACCAGAGAGTGCTATGTATTTTCTCTGATATCAGCTGAGAAAATAAATCTAATCCCCAGAAGAGCAACTTGGTTTTGTCATTAAAAATTGCCCCAAGAAATAGGCATCTTAAAATCTCACTGGAGATCTAAGGGAGGAAACCGCACACAGACTTTTACTCAGAAATACAGCATCTCCCAGGGCTGATAACTGACACGATGCATGAGGAACATGTGAAGGTGACTGCACGGTAAAAAATGGCATTTCCATCTCAATAATACCAGCTTGTTCTGTATGAATTCTTCTTCCAAAAGCATCCTGGTCACTGAGCAGCTGAGAAGATGAATATAATTCTTTGGTCTTATCTGCATGGCTCAGCATACAAATTCATTTAACTGGGACAAGCAAGAAGGTTCTGAACTTACTCATGTGAGAAGCCACCACACATGGCTCAAGGAAAATAAAGTAGATTACTCAACAAGTAAGGGTTGCATAATGTAAGCAGAAGTATCTAGCTCTAGTTCTACATACTTCAAAAGACTAATAACGGAAATAGGTTTCATATTAAAGAAGTCAGTAACTTATTATGCACTTTTCAGTTCCTCCTCCCAACAACATGAAAGTAATGTCACAGTGAACACCAAGAATTCACAGCTTGTTCCATGAACACCAGCATCAAATGCACAGTACTAAGGATTATAGTACAGGGACATTCTGTCCACCTCCAAGGAAAAAGTTCAGGTCTGAAAATAACACAGCACACAGCAACAAACCTGCTGTAACTGTCCAAGAGGGCTGCTGTCCTAAGCTGTGTGGTGGTCTTAGTCTTAGTAGGGTCAGCAGTAGCTTGAGATTCTTTTCACCTTGCCTTTCCCACAGGGTGCAGGCAGGCCCCGAGGGGCAACCAGACAGGCGCCTTATTAGCAGGAACCTACTGAGATTGTAAGGATGACTCTCACTGCCATTCAGTTCTTGGCAGAGCACTTCTGAGTGCTACATTCTCTTAAAACACTGAACTTCATAAAAATACGTTAAAAGAACATTTATAGAAAGACATTTTTTGCTCTCCAGAGTGATCCAACAGGCTAGACACACAGGACAGAGGGATATGTGGACTCTGCCTCAGGTTGTGACAGGGCATAAATGCTCCATTGAGCAGTTGTAATACAAAGCAGCCACCCCCTTACCTCCCACGAAATTTGTGCTTAGGGCTTCCATAGTGACAGATGTACAGCATCACATTTAAAGTGCCAGAATTAACCTTAAAGAAATGCATCAAAAGCTGCCTGTAACTTTTGTTAACCTTACAAGAACTCCTGGCTGTTACCTCCCTGACAGGTAAAAGTCACAACATGTTGGACTTTAACTGAGATTGTTAATGAATTCAAAACAGCTTTTAAAAATTCAATCTGCTCTTCTTGGAAAATAGTGCTCTTATTCAAGGGCTTACAGTACAGAACAAGTTCATCTTCAAAAAGTGCTATTTCATAAAAAATTAAGAAGATAACATAACACTTATAATAGAAATGTGAATAGCATCATTATAATACTTGTAATAGCTTTTTCTAGCAGGACAAAATGGCCCAACTTTCATTTGCCTAGCTGGGCACTCAGAAAAGATGATTTTTAACTATGTGCCAGAATTTGAAGTTAATTAAAATTAATTCTCCACTGTACTGTGATGCCACTGCATTTTCAAACAGCTCTGTTTCCATGGGATGATTTACTTAACACTGGTGTCTCTCACTGACTGAATTCTGGGTTTGCCTTAATTGTATTGTTCAAGTTGTTTATCTTTCCTTTCTGCCTTGCAACTTTACATGAAAGGTCAAAAATAGCAAAGTTCATAGCTAAGATTGACACTTTATCAACATGAGAAAAAGCATCCTAGAATATAAACTAGTTTATCAGAATAAATGAACTCCTCTGACATCTCACACTACTGTTCTCAATATCTACCACTTACTTTCCTCAGAATACTTGTTTATGTGTTCAGCTTTGTAGCAAACCTTTATAGCTCAGAACCACTGTACTTCTTAGCTGGCATTTGTTATCTTTACCATATGGGTGTGAAGTAAAGTAAATCTCTTTAATGAGAACAAACATACAACCAGAAAACATAATGCTGCTACTCACACATGATTAGCGTATTTGCAGCCCTTTTCAACTTTCTGTGTGTTCAGCAGAGTGCAAGTCTCCACATGGCAGGTCACATAAAATGGTAGTACCTCATCCCTTCATGGGGAGGCTATGAAGGATGTGAACCAAGGATTAAATAAGGGCAAACATACCCAGGAACAAGTTTCTGCAGCTGTCATGCAGCAAGAGGGGCTGGAGGACTGCAGTTGCAGATGGGAATGTCTGGAAGGAGAACAGGAAAGGGAAGAGGAGAGCGCTCTGGATTTCCAGCACCACACAGGTTGAGTCTAATGAAAAAGCATGACCCTGCAACCACGAAAAAAGCAGGCTGATCGCCACCGCACTTATATATAGCACAGCAGGGTCACATCACCTGCTCACTTTAGCTTATGGACACAACAATACACCTGTCTCAAGTTTTACCAAGCAGCCAGCATGCAGCACCTGCCTTGATCGAAAGCATGCTCCAGTCAGCACACACAGCATCATAAGCACCAACAATCAGTAAGGAGTCCGAGTAGGTCCTGAAGGTAACTTTCCTTGCTATAGAAAACATATTATAGGGGACCAGCTGCTGTATAATTATACTTTGTAGCCTAAGAACATGCCTTCCAACTTCTTTAACACACACAAAATTGCCTTGTTCCCTGAAGTCAAACTCTGCCCAAACCCATCCCAAGTGCCAAGAATCCTATTCAAGCTCAAGTACACAGAGCAGGTTGCAGTCAGATGAGACAGGCAACTTTCTTTGTGGACAGCCGTCAGCTTGCCTTACACTTTTCGGTAAGAGCCTCTGCAAAGCTGTTCAGCACAAGTCATCCAAGACTAGCATAGAGACATCCACTGGGTGTAAGAATTGTAGGGGAGGATTGTGTTAAATGCTGGCATGGAGAGAGACAACCATTTACCAGTAAAATCCGCAGTGGAGAGAGGGACAAACTGACAGACGTGAAAAAAGCATCACATTTCACTAACTCCAACTTCCAGCTGTTAGATCCATACTGTACTCCTAGTCCACTTCATAATGAAGGGAAACAGCAGCTTGATAGCCTGGGAGTCTGGAACAGCGATAGCAGAAAAGGCACAAGTCACTGCTGAAATATGCCTGGGAAGTTTGCCTATGCAGTCTGAAACACACTTGTTTAAAATTTGCTATTCATAAAAAATACATGTTGAAAAGATCTTTTTCTAATTGGCATTCAGTGTTGTCAGTTTTAGACAAACACCCTTGCTAAATACTTCAGCGCTGAGGAGTCTATGATTAACATTTCCAATAGGAGAATTCCGGGTAAGAAATTTGCACTTCAAGAAAACTGTGAAAAGCTTTCTGGTTCTGCGATGCTAGGACAAATCCACTGTCCTCAGTTTCCCTCTGGTTCAGCAACTGCCCAATGCATAGTGGAATCGGGCAGTTCTCTTGCATAACTTGGCCTGCAGGATCTTTGTTAGGGCAAATGATAACACCTTTGCAAACTGAGCAAGTGTGATACAGAATGAAAAAAATAAAAAGGAAGCACACTGGGCTACGTTTTAATATATGTTAGATGTACCGTTGCATCTTTTAATGACTAAATTTAAAAACTGATTTCTTCTGGTTAAATATTGAAAGTCATTTTTTGCTGTTTTGTCTTACACCTTAAAGTGACTTGTAGACTGAATGCAAAAAGAAAGCCTGGAGCTGGTAAGTGTTTTTCAAAGTAAGAAAATTTGAATGTGATAGCTCAGTTAAATCTCTGTGTCAATGCAAACTTTTCCCTGTTGGTTTTGTTCATGAGTACCAGAGAAATTGCTGCAATTCTTCACATAGGTGACATGGGAATTTGACCCCTTTAGCTTCAGTCCTTCTTTGGGACCAACTCCAAAGTCCACTGATTTCAGTAAAATTTGTTTCTGTGTTGCAACAGGTCTGTATTAGTGGTTCTTGCCAGTGAATCAGCAGTCTAAACTGCAACTCACTGGGGTGGCATCTCTGCAGCTTCTTAGTGACACGAGTTTCATGGTGCTTCCATTAACAGAGGGTGGAACAAGCAAAGACAAAACACCTCTGCTTGGAGGTCAGTCTGCTGCCACCCATCCTCCCACAGTGTACAACGCACTCCAGGATGCCGAGCAGGTCCTGGCTTCATCTACTAGACACTGAATTTTTCATGCACATGACAGTAATCTTCCTTCTCCAAGAGACTGCAGGAAAAAGCAGATGAGCCCTGAGCAAGTATAAATTAATGCTGACATTTGCTGGAATAATGTACTCTCTTGAGCCTCTGCATCTATGACGCCAATAGAGGCTGCTGGCAACATGAGTTTATATGCATCTTTCTGCTAAATCAGAGCATCATCTGCACAAATCAAGCACTTGGGAGACATCATGAGATTTGTGATGGTCCCTGGAGGACTCCAGGTCCGTAGAGCCATAGCAGGATTCTTAGCCATCCGTTCTTACTGTCAGCTGGGATTTCTTACCAGCAATTTTTAGTGAAAAAAATGAGGATAGGTCCCAGCCATATTTCACAAGGTAACAGGCAAGCTTTGTTTGACTTTGAAGTACAGATTACTCAGCACTGATAGCACTACCTATTATACACAGCTCATTTTCTTTCTTCAGAAAGAAGTCCAGAGCTGGTTGTATATCATTTTCTGCCCTGCACAGTAAATCTGGAACAAATGTGGGCCCCAAGATGTGACACCTGCCCTCCTCAAGTTCTTCACATGGTTGGACAGTTGAATGAATCAGGATTTGTCTACCTAGTGGCAACTGCATTCCTGATCCAAGACTCCTCAAAACCAGTGCAAAGCTCTTGTGACCCCAGTGAGCTTTGGGACAGGTCTGCTGTGGCCTGGTGCTCCTGTACGTGTCTCATCTCTGACCATGCAGAGACAAGGGCTCGTGCCATGCTGTAACTCACAAGGATGACACCCACTTTCTGCTCTGTTTTCTGACTGACCCTTGGGGGAAAAAACCCTACAGGAACCTTTGGCCTCCAAGGCAGCAGTTCCAGCTCCCTGGACATCATCCTGAAGCTAGGGGTGCTGGTGGTTTTTTGATGTTTACATACTTCCACCAAGCAATGTATTAGCCACAACTCTCCTCACTGACTGCAGTGACGCTGTTGGTGAAGCCAGCATGCAAGAATTTAGCCCTTTAAATTATGAATTTAAGAAATAGATCATCAATCCAAAACAAAACTCTAAAAGTCATCAGTAAACTAGATACTAGGACCTAGGATATACTCACAACCAGAATTTGCACTTAAAGATCTTGGATGTGGCAAGCTTCTTCGTGAAGAAAAAAGTAGAGTGAGATTTTTATTTTTTTTTAGCTCTGATATGCCACTTAATCTGTAGCATGCTTCATTCACTAAAATGGAATATAATATGTCTTTGTATTGAATTATACTTGGGTTGGTTATTAAATGAAAACTATTATTCCATTATAGCTGCAAGAAATGGAAATGCTACATATGGTTGTATGCAATCCATTAATCAGCTTATGGAGCTGAAGACCCTTCAGAGACCATTACAAACCTATCCAATGACCCCCTCTGCCAGATTTTACACACTTGTATCTGCACTAGATGCAAGAAGCATAAGACTGTATAGAACCGCTATTAATCAGGCTTTATACACTGTTTGTGCTGACAAGGAATATTCTGAGCTTAAACTTATTCCTCATGTATTGTTTTTAGGTAAGTATGTGATGCATGAAGAAAAACCTAACTATTCTAGTCAAAGAATCATGTTAAAGAGTATTCACAGACAGCTGATTTGCATCAATGTCCACCTTAACTTGCCTCTTGCAAGGTAATAATTAATACAGGTCTGCTTTGGAAGGAAAAAACTGCACCTTGGGGATATTTTCAAAGGCACAAAGTGGAAATAAACAGGAGAATTGCCTTAGTTGACCAATGGGCCTTTGAAAATCTTCCCCAATACTCCTTCTGGTATATGATCTTCTTTATGAAGCATGCTTTTTTTTTGTGTGCAGAACCTTTAATATTGGAATTATTTACAATGATTTAGCATGATCACTTGTTTTTGCAATATTCTTTGAAACAATCTGATCATCCAGCTATGATTCTGCATAGAGTATTTCAAAAAAGGTCATGTTTATAGCGTGAAATCAATCTTTAGTAATTTCCTTGGTATCATCTAATATGGGAAGGCAGTCTGGATTTAAAATTACACAAACATAATGTGACACAAATATAATGTATCAAAAAAGATACAAGTTAAAAGCAAAAGTTTGATCCAAGTTTCAACTACGAATGTTTTGGTACCCAAAATAACTCTTTCCTCTTTCAATTTTGGTAAGAGAATTCTCCAAGCTCTTTGATACAATCAGTTATCTCCTTTCTCGATTATGCATTATGTACTCACGAAGTCACATAAGCACTCAGAATATTTTATCTGGAAATGGTTATCACAGAATGAGATCTTAGCTACCTGTGACTCTGAAGGGACAGATTGACAGGACTCATTAACATGTGATACAGAAGCTACACAGAAAATGGTTTGTCACCAAAAGAGGGAAAAACGCTCTGATGAGTTGCAAGTAGCCAGACATTTTGTACATAGCAGCATTCAGATCAGGATAAGCACAGAAGGAACACCCCTTTTAAAGGTGGGTGAGATGGGGAAAGCAGAGCCAAGCCATTGAAAATGGACTCAATGAAATGGCTCATTTTGACACTATTCAAGATAGTGCTGAGCATCTATATTCTGATGTTCAGAGACCCTTTCTTACTGACATCTAAAAGAGAGAGACATGCAGAAAACAGACATGAGGAAGAAGTAAAAAATTGTGAAGTACTTGGAGAGAACAATAGCATCTGCAGTCCAGTATGTTAGCTCTTTCATTGCCAGGGCTTTTAAATATGTCTCTACTTAAGACAGACACAATCCTATGTAGTTAGTACATTTTCTGGCAATAGAGTGAAAACTGATGTGCTAAAAATGCATGACTCATGCAGGCTGTTACATTTCATTTCCTCCTGAGTAAAGATGACTGCTGTTGTCTTTGTCTTAGGGCCAACATTTTGGATAATCTACCTTTGACACATAGACCCTAAGCAAGTTGAGATTTCTCTCTGGGCCAGTTCCCAACTCTCTGAAACTGAATGCAAATGCAAAAAAAGCTGATGTGATTCCTCAAAAGCATGAGGTGGCTACGCAATGGGCGTGGGCTGCCTTAGCAAGGCAGTAAGTAATTCATTATCTCATTGGCTGATGTGAGTCACTACCACTATGCACATAGGGATCCACAGGTGAGCTGTGACAAAAAAACATGTTTTTGGCAAGCCTGTTATGATCTCTCATAGCTCAGCACAGGATAGCCCCACCTCCAAAATATCCAATCTACCTTACAGGAATGAGCTCTGAACTACAGGGCACAGGAACCCAAGTTTTTTTTCCTATTTT
Organism: Elanus axillaris; assembly: GCA_026212715.1. Taxonomy (NCBI): domain Eukaryota; kingdom Metazoa; phylum Chordata; class Aves; order Accipitriformes; family Accipitridae; genus Elanus; species Elanus axillaris. The sequence continues at coordinate 18,793,780 of JANZLQ010000089.1, forward strand.
CTTTGACCTATTATTACCAGGGGCAGTGTTTTTTTCAAGTTACACTGCACTTCACCACCAGGAATTTTCCTGTGGACTTCTCTCTTCATTCAGTAAATTCATTCAGAAGAGCTGAGAGCAGATGCTTACACAGAGGTGATAGGAGGTAAACCTGACCAACTTGGCAGCATCTAAGAGCATCTGGTAGCAATAACACATCAGGGATTGCTATATAAGTTAAATAGACTCTCCTCCTAATGCAACAATCTTCTACAGAAAATCCTTGCCACAACTGGCTATGAGAACTTGACAAATTCCTTTACTATCTGGTTTTCCCACTCTCTTCAATACCACATCAAGGTCATGGCCAAAAGGGATCCTCCTTTCTGTTCCTCATTGGTGAACTACATCAGTGGGGCACTAGCTTTTTTTTTCTTTTTCTTTTCTCAGCACCAGTGTTCTTGAAGAAAGGAGAACAGTGATAGGAAATAGGGCAGATGAAGAAGCAGAGCAGCCCAGAAAACTGTCCCAAAAGTGTGCTTGAGGGAAACCTCTTGCTGGAAACAGGAATGGGAGATAATCCACCTTGCTAACTCAGATTCATGGTAGACATGCTCTTTCTAGGCACATTTAAGGTCCTCCTGATATCTGATCGGTTCAGGTTCCCAAGCCACTTCCTAGGAACTCTTGAAAAATCTAAATGTATTTTTTAATTCCCAGGCTAAAAATCCAGTGAGCTACAACCATACCCACACCAAATTCTTTTAATAGAAGAATTTCTTTTAATAGGAGAATTCAACTCTATTGATACCTCAAGTTCACCCATGAGAAAACAGGCATGAAAGCAGCACTTTTTCCCAGGACAACAGTATTCTTTATGTCATGCTGCCTGCACTGAATTATTTTTTCCTAGCTTTATTTTGTTTCTGAAAAGACTTTTTCCTCCCAGTACTTGTTTCATAACGAGAGAAAGATGAAAGTATACAGAAATTTGTAATCAGGACTTCCACAGCTGTTGACTGCAGCAGGGAAATCATACAAATGACTCCCTCCTGTGTCCCTTGCTATACCATCATAAATCTGCATTCCCATTTCCCCTGGCACAAGGACAGTGGAGTTTACTGAAACTGCCAGAGCCAAGGAAACCAGCTCTCATCCTTATTACTGACTTACTACAAGAAAAGAAAACTGCTTTGGTAGAGCAGAGAGGGTTTGGAGGTCTCTTTGCATAGGGCCAGGCAACTGTGGCATTGCAATTAGCTGCCAGAAATGGGGACAGAAGGGCTGCTTCTCGTTTTCAGGTAATCACCCTCTTCAGAGAGAGTCTCTCTCTGTTAGGATGCACACTGCAGAAAAAGGCACTGTCACTAATTCAGAATTCCACCTGAAAAGGGGTAGGAATTCCACGTGAAATGTAAGATTTCAGCAAGTTAGGGCAAAGTTCCAGGGGGAGGCAAAAGTTCAAATAGAACATAAAACTTGTTATTACAAAGCAAAGCCAGTTCAAAGTATTTCGTATGCAGAAAAATTCAAGCTGTAAAAAACTTGGATCTTTTAGGGACCACAGTCCTCTTCCAATTACAGCAGCGACTGGAGAAGGGTACGTTTACCCCTTAACACTTCTTGACTAACCTAATAATTTGAATCAGATTTTTTTAGGAGGGTAGTTTCTCCATGCAGTAACTGATCTGGCCCCAGCTATCAACCTACTTCACTGCCAGCTGAATAATAAGTCTGTATCAACAGAAGCAGAACTGGACTAGAGTCAAGACTCTTGGTACTATAAACTTCACATTTTAAACAAGGTATTTTAATGCTATTTAGTTGTTCAGCAAGAAAATAGATTTTTTTTCCATTTAAAAAAAAAACCAACTAAATATCAGTATCTCTAGTTGAATACTATGCATGAATTCTTGAGCATCTCCCATTTAGAGAACACTGATTTCTATTTCTTTTTACCTTTTTTGTAGTTACAACAAAATAAAACTTTCCTTTCAAATGCCAGATCTTCTCTTCAGGTGACAAAAAACTGTAGCTAATGAACTGAAAATTATATATAAGAAAAGCCACCTCCATTCAGAAGAGTTATGCCAATTGGTTGATGAAAGGAATTCTGATATAGTCAAGTTTTGTGTTAGAAATAGGACAATTTCTGCTAATAAAAAGACAGTTCTCAAGTAGTGACAATTAATTTCAGCAAGAAATTTGCTTAACAATGCTTTAGGTTAGCAGTATAGCTATGCAGTTTCCCCATTAGATCTAGTAAGTTCTTTTGTGGGCACCAAGATGACATAAAACACATGATACAAATAAATCAGCAAAAAAAATTTACCAAATACTTCTATAATTTCTCCAGGGACACTGAAATTTTTCATTAAAAGAGGGCCCGGTTGCAAAGAACAAATCTATATAACAGATTAATATACTGTTGATCAAACATGTGGAATATATACAGCAAGATTATAAATATGGATTTTATGCATCACGATACAGAATATGCAATGAAATCTCTGCTTCCCACAAATGTAACAAAGGAATAAACATGTTGCAGGAATGGATTTATTGCACAAAGTTCCACATTTAAGAGGTCTCCAGAGCAGTATTATATGCTAGGTACGCTCTGATTGATAGCAGCTTCCACTACAGGCCCCTTTATCCCCTAACATATTTCAATTTCAAAGCTACAAATAATTTTTTTCCTGTTTGTCTTGTTCTTCCATTCACTGACAGTTAAAACATTTCTAAACAATGACAGGATGTTTCTGAATACCCTTTTTCATATTAAAAAGGTTATACTTTCATAGATATCTAAGATATCCTTGCTCATGAAGTGTACTCTGACTCCATCCACCAGTAAAGGAATCCCACACAACAGGAGAAACCTTAACACTGGCTTTTGAAAACTGGGTTTTGTGCAAGGAATCAGAGAACAGCTTCTGATCCAATGCCCATTAAATGTCATGGGAATTTCTTTATCAAGTCCCACAATCTCCAGATCATCCCATTTTCCTTAAAAGAAAGGCATCGGAGGTTACCACTTAACATAAAGTTGCATAGCAGTCATCTTTTCCTAAGGAAGAAGGTATGTCCCCCTGTGACTTCAGCTTAACCTTACCTGAGTTTCTAAAAGAACCCTGTTCTCACAGAAACATTAGGAAAAATGGCAAGAAACAGGTGATCACCACTGTGCCACTGTTTTAAAAGTCAATCTCCCTTTTGAAACTGATGACACACAGTAAGTCATTGTTATCTGAATGGAGTTTTATTATAGTTTTTGTATTGTTTTTTCCTGTGATTGTCACATATTTGAAGCTTGGCTAAAAATCAATCTGTAATGCACCTTTAATGATAACATGAGCTCATTTATCAAACTAAAAATTATAATCTGTCAGACATGTGCATATATGCTCATTGAGGGCCCTGTTACTGGCTTTAAAACCACAATCACTACTTGTAAGGCTGAACATAAACCCTCTCAGCTGCAGAACTGGAGCCTACAGAGTGGACAAATATACTGTATAGTGCCTTTCAGACACATTGTACCAATTTATTCACAAGTCCAAAGCAAAATCTATTCTAATTGCATTGAATCAGCCTCACTTCCTTTGAAGACACCAGTTTTATGTCAAACCCTGGTAACTGAACATCATTTGTTTGTTGTTTGTATTGAAATGAAGTGCTAACTAGTACATCTCCTGTTAAAGAAAGAGTGGCATTGAGCAATTCTAATCAGTTCCTTTATGAGAAAGTCTGTTTCCCTTCTACCCATATTTGCTGTCTGCATGCTAATTCACCCTTGCTTAAACATGCAATGCTATCACCACTTATCCAAGCAAATCTGGATTTATTTTTAAACCACATTAAGACAGGTGTAGTAACTTATTCATCTGGATTGCATTTTTCCTAAGAGACATACATACGTATAAATACCATCATGAGTCAGTGTAAAATATGCACTTGCTTTAACTACACTGTACAATTATTTATTTCCTGGAGTTTGAGTAATTTTTATATAACCTGTCACCTCTGTCTTGTGCAATATGCTACCACTTACTAAACTCACTAGAGAAAACCTATGGCCTACTGCACTACATTAAAGCCCTGCTAATTAATTACAGATATTCTTCCAGGACTGTGTTCTGGATCAACGGGAGAAAAAAAAAAAAAAAAAGTGTCCCATATTTTCCCTTTGTTTTTACATTTCCACACCACAGCTAATGGCTCTTGTATTGAAACCCTATGCTGAATGTAATGAGATGCAAGACTCTTCTGCATCCATGGTTACTATTTACTAACAAAACTGATGATGTCAGTAATTTAATTAGGTTGTTTCTAGCACAGAGATTTTAAACCATGAAATCATTATAGTGTCTAATCTTTTCTTTATTTGGATTTTATAAAAAAGTAAACTCCAAACTAAACACCATTCCTCCATCACAGAAAAGTGAGCTTCTCAGGGTTTACCAGGCATAACACACTAACAGGTTTAAGAGTAATTAACACAAGCTATTCCACACACTATTATTTTTTCAAACCACACCACCGCAGCAACTACCACTAGCAGTTGTGGTAGTTGTGCTTCAAGATTGTGCTAGTATTTTTATTACAAATCCTTACTTTCAAGATTTATAACTTGGCTGTAAAAATGAGCTTCAGGCTAAAATTTGGCATACATGTTCAAGCAATTCATTTTTAATACCAAAGTTGTTATAAACTGGAATACAGTTGGGATACATTGGGATAGCCCCTGTCCCCACCACTACAGAGCAGAGCAAAGCAGGTGCAGGGGTTGTGGCAATGTCCCACATGTTTGTCTTAGCACAACCTAGTCTTCATCATCTAGTTACTGGTACTCCTGTCCTGCTGAAGCTGGCTGCTGCCCTGGGGGCACCTCTCATCCATGGGAGTGTCCTATCTGCCTCCCCCACTGCCAGGGGCTAAACACAGCCTTTGCTGGGAGCAAAACTCCTTCTTGGCCTCTGTCCGGATCCAGTGTTTGGGAAGGTTTCAATACAATCCCAAGAGCGAGATTAAGACACAAACAAGGTCAAATGCCCCAAAAGAGCTTTTATTATCAAAAGTAGAAAATAGTAGTGATAGGATAGAATGGAAGAATAGGCAGAAATCAAGCAAGCAGTCGGGATAGAGTTGCAAGGACAGTCACCACCATGGATCCAGCGGCGTCCTGTTGGTCCTCAGTCTTCAATTGTTTGGTGGTGGGAGCCCACCAGAGCTTGTCTCCATGTTTTTTATAGGGCATAGTTTGATGACACATGCACATATATACAGTTCATGTACTCTTCATGCACTGCAGGTTTCATCTATCATACAACATTCGCATGATCGACACCAGAAACCAGTACCTTATCTCAAAGACTACAGTTTCCATGAGAATGGCAGTCTCCACGTTCCTGCATGCTTTGTAGGGCTCTAGCTCCTTTCCTCCCCTAGATACCTTAATGGCCTGGTAATCATCCTTATGGACAGAGGAGTGTCCTGCTTAAACAGGCAACCCCAGAGACAAATGGCTTGAGATAAATAGTTCACAGTTCTCACACCTAACAATCCTTGAGATGAATGGCTTGAGATGACAGTCCAGTCTCTCACACCCAGCAATTTTTGAGACAAACAGCTCGAGATAACAATTCAGTCTCTCACAGCCTCAAAGAAGATCAAGCCCAGAGGCCAGTGTATGGCAGGACACCTACCTCCCATACACTCCTGCCCTGGACAAGCCCTTTCCAAGGTCGAGCAGTTCTTTAGGGAGCCAACAATGAAGCCACCAAGCACAAGGTGCCCAATGTCAGGAATCCACTTCACCTGTGATTTGAGCAAGGTTTGCTTTCAGGGCATGACAGAGGAAATAAACTGCAGTCATCCACATGTTTATTTGTATTATATATATTTTTGTCAACTCATTACAGCCCTCAAAGATCCTGGGGCCAGACTAAACTGGTCTTCAGTAGGACCACCACCCTGTCACGGTGCTGCTGCCTGCAACAGCTCCATGTTAAAGAAATAAGGATGGAAACAGACAAAGCACCTCCCATATCTGGTCATCCCTGCCAGCTCAGCTTACAAACCCAGGACCACATGTTACTCCAAGGTGGGATAATCAGAGGGCTCTGTGCAGCAGAGATGCAGCCTATGTTCAGTTAGTGAACATCTATAGAATTCTCGACAGAGACTACAGGATTACCAACAAGAAAGTACAGGTAATTAATATCTGTTACATTCTCTGTACTAATGAACTAAAGGAAAGCAGAGAGCCAGGGCAGCACTGAACATGGTCTTTGTACCTGCTTTTATAGACTAACACCACCTGTAATCCAGAGTAATCAGAAAACTTCTCCCTTGAGCAAAATTTAGATCAGAAAACATCTTTTCAATACCATTATTTTTTACATGATATCAAGATAGTTTCTATTGCCTACACTGAAGGTGGGCTAGAAATGCTGGTCTTTACCATCAGCATCATACTCCTATCAAACTCTGGGCCACCTGTTATGTTCTCCTACTTATGCTGATCACCAACTGAATAGCTAGCTATTCATTACCTCTGCATGAAAACCACTCTGCATAATGGAGTCATGGTCCCCCCAAGGAGGCTACTATAGTGCAGACAAGTGACAAATGTGAGGATTACTGTAATGCCCTTGGGAGAATTAGAGCATGCCAGGAAAAATCAGTCCTGTTCATCTCTACAAAGGGGATAAAACTGTTCTTTATCACTATTACCACCAAAGCTTCTTAATGTACAAAGCCAGAGGTATTCTGTCAAAAAGCAGTAGGATATCAGACAAACTAAAGAACTTCATTAAATCCAAATTTCCCAGGGTCATATTTCTGGAGTTTTGACTGCTTCCTCTTTGTCATTAAGAGCAGAAATTTCATGAAAGTGTCTGAAGTTCTAAGTGACAGGAATTTGATCACACTTAAGAGTAAAAAAAAAGAAATCAAAGGTATTACTTGAAAGAAAAATAAGCTAGAAGTCAAACTCAAGTAAATCAACACATAGAATCACTAGAGGTCCCAAATAATAATTTTCCTGAACATATCCTTTTGAATAGAAAGCTGTTGAAAGGGAGATTGGTAGAAGACCATTGCACTGGGTTTTCAAGGTAGTGGTTTAGTTTTGTCACGTAAGATAAAAGCAACTCAGATGTACTGCTACTTCGTGTAGCAAGATTCTCATGAAGTTCAAGATAAACACTGAAGATTATTCAGTGGAGTAATTTTTTTTTTCTTTTGAATGATTAAACTTTTGCTGAAAAATGCTAACATGGTTTGGTCAAAGACTTGCTAATCTTAGGGAATTGTTTTGGTTGCAGAATAAAACAGAACCTGAAGTTTCTTCAGTTCAAACCATCTTATTTTCTGTATTATTTCCTAAATACTTCAATCTTCAGTTAAAAGCTTATCAGCAATTATTTTCAAGTGTTTTAAAAAAATTTGAACCTTGAAAATGAGCCTGTAGTTGAAGTTCATTGTACTTAATTTTTTAATCACCAAAAACATTGGCAGAAATAAACTGAACCAAAGATGCAATCATCCCACATCCCAGAAAGACTGCAGAATAGATGCCCCTGAATAACTTGAACATATTAGTAATACTGTTCCTAGGGAATGTTGGACCAGATGATCTCCCCAGGTTCCTTTGTCTAAATTATTCTGTGAACCCAGCTCTCAGTTATTCAGAGAGGTCTGAAGATAGTTCCCATCTCTGTACAGTTCAATCTTTAGGCTTATGGTAGAGGCCAGTCCCTGACAAACTCAAAATCATTCTACTGAATTTAACAGGCTTGTGCCAGTTCTCCAGGAAGAAGAAGGAAATAACCAGTTCTTCCCAGTACAAGTCAGAAGTAATAATTGAAGACACTTTTGGACAGAAGGATGGATCATTTTACATCACCTCCAGACAAGTTCACTTCCTCACTCTGCAGTGGTAGATGAAGGTTTCCTGCATATCTATACACATGCATGCTAGAGGATTAAAACGCAAGTGCAGCATCCATTTCTAGCAATATTCCTGACAGTCTAATTTAGTCCCTGCCTCAGAACTGGCCTTTGCCCGTTTTAAGCCTCAGAGAGGAGCCCAATTCTCATGAGGAAGGCAGCAATAATACTACCACACTTAGCCCTCTGCACCATGCCTGCCACACTAAGTTGATGGCATACAACTGCACTACGTCCCTCTAACAGCTCTGCACAGCACTCTGAATGCAACAACAGTATTTTGTCATTTAGATTTTGCTTCTCTATTTTTCCAAGGTAAGACTCCCAGAATGAATGAAGGGGACTCCTGTATGTCCCCATTTGTCAATGGGGCCCATACCAGGGCTTCTAACCCCACAGTTTTCTACATTTCAGGGGCAAAGCTACAAAGGCTAGGTGCAGCTCAAAGTAGCTGTGGGCAAAAGACTTAGTGACAATCACTTTTCCGGAAATGTTTTAAATAAAGAGGTGCCTCATGGCTCATAAGTCACCTTAAAGCAGCAGGCTGAGAGGACATTGAAGATGAATCTGTGAGAATAACTGTATTACTTAAATGAATGACAAAGGCTATTCTAACTGAGTATTTAATTACTTTGACCTTATATTAAAAAGCATTCCCTTTATTTTTGTTCCAGGTTTACATAATCAGTTTATTTCCCCTCTTTGATCACTTAACAACATGCATTTCTCCTGCATATTTCTGTGCTATTGTTCCCATCAGACTCCAGAACACAACTGTGCACTGTTATTGCACAAAAAGCAGAAACAGCAAGTTTTGGCATTCTGCCATTACCATTTCACTCATTTTCATCTTAAGTGCAAACTGTTCTTTGCTTGGCAAAGAATAAGATGTGTGTGTCACAGTGGGGAGGGCCAAAATATGAGCTGAAAGTCAAACAGGGTACATTAGGCTTACAATGTTGTGTTTTTATGGGCTGAAAGTCACCCATGATCAGCTGATCTAAGACTCATCATGGAGAAAAAAGAAAATCACGTAAGAAGCAAAGTAAAAACCCTTGGAAAAATCTCCCCTCCCCAATACATGCAGATAGTGAAGAATTAGCAAGATATCTTGGTCTTCATTTACCATGGGAAAGGCAGAGTAAAGAAGAGTTATCAGGACAGGTATAGTTCTCAGCACACTTGTGTTACTGCCTTCTACCATAAAAATTAGGATGAACATATGACAAGTTATAGGATGAAAGAATGGGTCTGGCTTAAATCTGTGGTAACTGGGAGGTCCTTAAAATGGCTGCTTAACTGATGTTCTCAAAAACCACAGTGAAGGATAAGGGCCTGAAGCCAAAACAAAGGAATACAGCTTGTCCCATCAAGTAAGAATTTGACTCCAAGCTTTTCCTCGTGTTGGGCCATAGTAAAAAGTGCTAAGTATGAAAATGCTGTAGATGCATAATAAAACAATCAAGTCTTACGAATTTAAATGTTTCCTCCACTAGAATGATGGCACAAGGGAAGGCAGATAATAGTTTTAGAAAGGAGGCAGATCAGCTGCAATTTATTTCAGCAGCAAAGTATCAGTAGCTTAAGACCAAAATAAAGAAATACATTTGCCTAAGTGAGGAGTCTCTGGAGAGGCAGTGTCAACATAGTCCAACTGTCACTCAGAAGAGATAAAACTGATCCAGGAATTTATCCTAGGAAGATCCTAAATGAACAAGATAACTTTTACAACATGGCGTAAACAAGAGCCTTACAATAATCTGAAAAAAATGCACTTTTTAAAAATCGTTATTTGGTAGAAAGTTCTCTAATTCATCAGTAGAAGTTATCACTATTAGCAGTCACTGCTAGCTGTTTCAACTGAAGAATAATTACAATCTCATCTGCCCAGACACTAAACTGAAGTATCAAAACTAATGCCCAAGCCTGGAATGTATGAGATCTGCATTCAGTTTGTGGCACAGCAAGACTTGTGGGCCTATTTCACAGAGATAATAAAGGAGCAGATAAGGGGGAAAGAGTATCTACATCTATAATATAACAAATTAAAATAAATCTTTTAAGTTTAAATATTTTAAATCAAATCTATGCAGATCTTAATGGGACTTTTAGTTGTTATAGCAAACCAGCTCTTTTTCTACTTGTGTCATCATAAATCATCACTACCTTCAGTTTTTTGGGACTTGTTATCTGTTTGTGACATAGGATTGACAAATAACAGTTCTTATCACCCTGCTCTTTTCTCACCATGCTTTGCAGCACAAGCTCTATTCCGAGACCTAGGAGTACAATGCCTAACACAGTGGGGCTCTGAACTCATCGGATATCATCAGTAATATCCACAAGACAAGCAGCAGTAACATAGCTCACACAAGCAGCCTCTAAGAAGTCTGTAGCTGTACAAGAAAGGCTAAAAACAACACTTCCTTCTCCCAAAATAGAGAATTGTTTAGTCACTCTGATGGGACTGTTGATCCTAATGATTAATTTAAACAAAAAAAATTGTTTTGTTATCTATAATTGATTCTCACAGTGAAGTGTGTTGGACACTGTGCCCTAGGGAACTGTGTCTTCCTTTCCTGTATAAAGCAAAAAACATTGTCTTAGCAGCCTGACTACAACCTTTCTTCTAGGGCTGCACTGCTTCTACTTTATCAGGATTGACCTGTACCGGGACAAATGCACTAGACGGAGCTCACTGTTTCACAGTAACAGCATCTGCAAGGAGAGTCACTCAGATCTACATATCTCCTATGGATATCTAATATTATGTGTAAAGTGCTTGAAACCTTTAGGACTAGGGACAGGTTGAAGTTCCTCCTGCTTTATAGTCCTGCTACAGGCTGTCATGCTGACATGAAGATCTCTCTGGGACTTTATGGTCATTTATAAAATAGGAATAAAAATATGTCCTTTTACAAGCCCTCCCTTCACCTATTTTATTTAGACCATATATTCTATGTGCTAAGGGTCTGACTCACTGTATAGTATCTAGTAAGAGAAAGATGCTCCAATGCAAAAAGGTGAAATACCATATTTCTTGAGACATCCAGCCCTTTTCAAAGGTTGCCAAAAGAGTTTCCAGAAACATCAAGCTATTTCTTTTCAAATTAATGCTTTATATTGGAATACAGCAAAACAGATGAAAAGGGAAGAAAAAGGTCCTTTTATCTAGAAAGGGGGTGTTAGATTTCTATTAGGTTGTCTGAAAGAATAGAGACAAACTTGAATTGCTTCTCCATATGACCTCCATACAATATAGTACTTATTTCTTGCCCCCTTGATCAAGGGAATGATCTTTCCATAGGTCCTAATTCCACTGATAGACATTTCCAAAGAGACCCCTTGTGATGCCCAGAGCAGCAGAGCTGGTGGTTCTCACCTCCCTGTGGGTGTGCAGCTCTTGGGAACAGACACAAACAGAGCAATAAAGATCACAGGGAGGTTGCCATCCTTGTATCCTGTGACTGTGTAGAGATCAAGACTGATAGCCTTTCTTGGACTAACCTCAATGTGGGAAGACTTATGAAGTTGAGTTTAAAAGGTAGAGCAATTTTTCAAGAGAAGTTCCTCAAAACCATTATGCCCATACAACTCAGAAGCACTATTTTTATTAGTATAAGAAAGCTTGCTGAGTTTCAGAATAATCTAGCAGAATTGGGAGTTACCTTCATGTAACACTGACTGCTACCAGTAAACTTCACACCCATATTTGACATGACCTGAAGCTATCTGCATTTTACACGAAACTTGTTTCATCAGTGGGTTGCCAGACAATTGCACTCTGATGTGCAGACTTTGGATGGTTGCTTTGCTATATGCCCTTATGGACTAAAGGATTTGCATATAAGCATGGCAGAAATGAACATGGACACATAGAGCGCACATGTTAAAACACTGGCAATATGCTGCTTTGGAGAACAACTTTCCTGCACAAATGACTAAGGAATGTAATGTGTCTTGAGGCTTGGTCTCATTCTTCAGGCCTTAACTATTCACTTGCAGAGAAGAAGCATAAGGTGTAGACTAACATTTTCACCTCCCTCCCCACTCCAGTATTTTGGCTGGCTGCTATTGCTTAATTTTGATCTGTCAGTATTCCAGTCCTCACCCGTGTCACTTAATGCTTCCTTAGCAAGATGTGCTGCAGCTGCCTAAAATATAATTGCTTTTGGTTAAGAGGCTGCTGAACTGGTTAAGTGAAAGTAACCTAAATTTGAGACCCAGATTAAAGAAAGATGCTAGCTAACTTTGCTTTTATGTCAGCATAGCCTATACTTAAAATTGAATTATCTTAGATTTAGATGCAAAAGTGACAGGATCGTTTAAATGGGGTTAACTATCTCCCTGCCCCAAAACCTAGGCATGTTTCCTCTCTCAAGAGCAGTTCCAGATCATACCTTGCACAGCCTGCCTTCAGATAAAAACAGAGTGCAGAATAAGTAGATAAAGGAATTTTTTAGTATTACAAATGAAACAAGGATTGCTTATTTTAAAGTTTGGTGTGTGTTTGTTTATTTGGGTTTAGTTTTTTAAGTTTTTTCTTGACAGGGAACTTGTGTCCAAGAATGACATCTCCTTAATATATGGTCCGTTAATCTGCAAGTTCAGCAGCTGATGAGTTACCAAAGGGATTCTGACTTTCACTTAACTAGAGATGATTGTGGAAAACCAGGGAAGGTGACCACAGAACTCCCCAATATGCAGTTGAGTCCAAATACAAGCTGTTTTGCAAGACTCATTGGCCCCAGAAGAAATTTCATTTCATGGGCAATAAGCTCTAATAGAAACATAGAAGTTGAGCTCTTAACATAAAAAACTGTCATGAGTGAAGGTGTGTCAAGTTCTTTTGCATTTTATATGCCAGGTTCCCTTCTACTTCAGAACCCAAGATGCAGATGACCTACCCTGTCCTGTAATATCAGCAGCTCTTGTCCTCAGGCTTACAATTAACTTTCAGCAAATAGTGTCAGCACCTGCATTATTCCATTTCTAGTAATCAGAGTGGTACAATTCCCATTGATTTATTTTTATTTTTAAGAGCAGACTTAAGCCAAAATCATGTTCCAAGGATTTGCAAGAGGCCAGATTCATGTACATCGGGGTTCTAGGCTCAATTCTTCCCTGCAAGAACCAAGGCAGTTTCTAAGTGAAATCATCAAGAATTCCACATACGTTATCAGTACAGATTAGCTTGTACCCAAAAACCTGCTGTAAGGAGCAGTTTCAACAAATTGAAAGTCACCATCACAAAAACACATCCTTCATCACCTGAAGAACCTCTATAAGAAACAGTGCAAATTCTTCAGTATTTAATTTTTTTTTCCAATTCAGACAGTTTTAAACACCTAGCCTCATGAGTCAGCTCTGTCAACTGATCTTGCATTTAAAGTGTTTTGGGAGAAATGCCACACACAACAGTGAGTAGTTGTGCTGAAAGCTTCAGTTCCCTAATGACTCGGCACTTGGCGTCACTGGATTTTATCCTAGGAAGATCCTAAATGAATAAGATAACTTTTACAACATGGCGTAAACAAGATACCCTACAAAGGCAGCATGTGATTATACCATATGTATTATCTACAGATGTGCACAATCCAAATCATCTGAGCTATCAGTTCATATTATGATACCCTGCTGCGCTCCTATTCTGAGAACCTCTAAGTGTTATGATGTCTGATGCATGTCTCAGGGTACACTTGGTTATAGCACACCACTGAGAACACAGGGAAATGGCATGGCTCTGGGATTTAGTGTCTGACTATGTCCCTTAGGCCTGCTGCTGAGCAAGAACTCACAAAACTAAAGGCAGGTTGAGCTTTCTGTAACTTGACTAGACTGGCAGCAGAAATACAGCAGAAGGTCTTGGCCCAAAAACTTGGGTGCAGCTCATCCAAGAATCTGGTAAAAGGCTGCATGGTTAGCCTCCTCTGAGCTTTCGCCATCACAGGTGGCCTGAACAACTGGGTTTCACCACTAGTTTGGGAGCACGTACTTGTGATGCAGTCACAACAGCAGGAGGGTTGTACTCAATGACACTGAGGACTTCTCCTCTCAAAAAGCAGAAAGGCATGGCTCAGTAACTAAGAGTTTCAGACTCCTGGCTTATGCAAGCATGCCAGGGTGAAATATGTATTCAGAGCCACTTTTGTGCTGACTTCAGGAGCTTAGTTTCAAGAGCCTGAAATTCAAAAGCTGCCCACTAACCTCTGGTGAAACACCCTCTGACTTTGATGGAAGCAGGTGGATTAATTTGGGGGTACATCGACAAACTTCAGCCACCCCAAGTACCACCTGTAGCCACATGAATTGGCAAAGACTGTTACTGATCACTCAAAACAGTTATGTTGCTACCTGTTGAAGTTTAAATGCATTGCAATGGAACCTTTTCCTGGCAGCCCTAATACTATCCATTTATACTATCCATTTCTTTACCAAATAGCTATAAAACAGCTTTGTAAAGCTATCTGTAAAGTTTCCCAATACTTCAGCTACAGAGTTACATGGCCTGCAACACAGATGGGTTGCTGCTAGTCTCAGTGAAAGATACCATTAATTACCTGCTGACAGCACAAGCCAGCTTTAAATTGTACGGGGGGGGGGGGTGGAGACAAGAAATTAATCTGATCTTCAGTGGACAACATACAAAGGTAACAGATACTAGTATGCCATGACCTCATTCTCATCACTGCTCCTGTAGGCCTAATGTAAATAAAATTTAACAACCAAAGAAAAAAGTGACAGAGGGATTCATCTGTAACAGCTACCAGCTATGCTCTAGCAGTTCGCCAGATGATAAAAGCAAGGGTTAGCTCCTCAGCCTGAGTACAGTGGAGCTGTACCGATTGCCAGATAAAGATCTCCAAGCACCAGAGTCCTCTCTACAACATGGACATGACCCAGCTGGAAACCAGTACAGCTCTGGCAGGATCAGTTGTAAAGACAGGGCTTCTTGTTCTATGTCTTCCACAGGGCATGGACACCCCCCACTCAAAAGGGATGACAGGACAGTTCCTTAAGGACATTAAACAGGCCCCTAACACCTAAAGAGCATACAGTTCTGTGACACATACACAGTCTCAAGTGCTAGCTTCATCATTGACAAGAAAAGCCCACAGGAAAGCATCCTGTGCCTCTCTGTAATAAATCAGTCTGGAGAGTCAGATATATATACCACCTAATGCTTATATTTCTGAAGTTCACAAAACAAAAAATAGAATTAAAAACAAACAAGCAACACACATGACTGCTCAGACTGCAACCACAGCAATGAACAGCTAATACAGAAACCAGACACTAAGTAAGGTATCTGCATATGCTCTGTACACACAGGAATCATGGTAAATCCATGGAATGACTAACAGGGAAAAACACTTAGGACTAACATGAGCCCAAGAACAGCTGAGAGAACTGGCAGAAGAATGAGAGAAGAGGCTAAGAACCATCAACAGAGGTCTCAGGTCAGGTGAGGAAGATATGGGAGGCAGTAAAATGCCATTCAGTTAGAAAGAAAAACTTTGTCCTGCTGGTCTGCCAATCCTGGCTAATTTATGATTTCCAAGAAACAAGGCTCATCTCTGAATGCAAAGCACACTACCAAGCTGAGGCCTTCGAATAGGTCTTTTAAAAGTAGCCATGATCAGTTCTTGTCATGGTTTCAGCCCAGCCAGTAACAAAAGACCACACAGCCACTCACTGACTCCCCCACACCCCTCCGGTGTGATGGGGAGAAGAACCAGAAAGAGAAAAGGAAAGAAACCCAGAACCTCGAGGGTTGAGATACGGACAATTTATTGGGGCAACACAAAAAGAGAAGTTAGAACAATAACAATACAAATAAGAGAATACACAAAACAAGTGATGCC
>JANZLQ010000089.1:18809679-18845615 GCA_026212715.1 Elanus axillaris
GGAGTTGGACAGCCAGTTCATCCACCGTTTGTCCATAGCCTTCTTTCCAGGACATTACTGCCAATGAGTTGGCATAGATTGGTGGTGCATTCCGTAGAAACTTCCGCCACATGGGTTGTGTGCACTGGACTTCATCTGGATCTGTGGGTGACTGCCCATTTTCCAGGTCGTTATAAATCACCTCCAGCACGGCTAATTCCCTCAGGTACTGAATACCTCTCTCCATGGTGGTCCTCTTGCCTTAATGACATGTAACTTCATCCTTGAAGGGGTATCTTTCCTTCACACCTGACAGAAGTTGCCTCCAGAGGCCGAGGACTTGCGTTTTTCTTCCAATCACCTTGTCAATGCCCCCTTCCCTAGACAAGGATCCCAACCACTTGGCTTCCTTACCCTCTAATTCCCAGCTACTGGCCCCATTATCCCAGCATCAGAGCAGCCAGGTAACAATGAGCTCACCTGGGTGGCGGCCAAAATCTTTTTGCATGTCACGTAGCTCACTCAGGGATAGAGATCGGGTGATTATTTCAGATTCTGCCTCTTCCTCCTGTTCTTGTGATGATGCTGGTTCACTTTCATCTCTCACCAAGCGAACTGATTTCTTTGTGTGCTTCTTTTCTGTACAGGAGCAACTGATACTGGCACAGGTTGGTTCTCTGGTTTAGCTGCAGTGCCCGTCACTGGGGTTTCAGTAGTTTGAGTGTCTGTGACTGGGGCTGGGGTAGCCATGGTGCCTGCTGCTCTGTTTTCCCTCTCTTCCCCCCTGAGGATGCTGCCTAGTATCAAGCAGGGTCTGGTAGATACTGGCCAGGGCCCAGCACAGTGCAGTAAGTTGTCCTTCTCTAGAATAGCCACGGCATTTTCCTTTTAAATATTCTGCTACTTCATGAGGGTTCTGTAGTTGTTCAGGAGTGAAGTTCCAAGTCACTGGAGGTGAGAAGTCCTCCAGAAGCCTGCCCATGTTCTTCTACAAACTGTGCCACCCACGAATGTCCAGCTTTGGGGCAGATCTCTGGGTGGTATTCTCAAAACCCCTTTGTGTAGCCCTAAACAAGACCTGAAAAATATTCAGGAGACATAGCACTAATAGCATGCTGGCTTGTGCATCCCAAGGATATTCAAAATTCTCAAAAGCTGTTGTAATTAGCTGGAAGGAGAAAAGGGAGGAGAACGGATGGGGGCAAGTATCCTCCCCTCCCTCCCCCATGGATTGGATGCAATTACTAATAAAGTCCGATAGGAGGCACCCGAAGTATGGAAATGATATCACAGCTGTGTGCAGATACCAGCTTAACCTCATGACCAGTGATGTAATCGTTTCATAAATCAACATTGCCCAGTATAGCAAAATGATAATCCCAATCCCTCTCCCAGAGGTGATAAACAGAACCACAGGCAATACATACAGCATATAAGAACTTACAGAACGCCACCATGTGAAAAAATGAACCAGCATTGTGACTAGCATCTGTTTAACTAATATAAGAAAATGTGTATAACAAATTTGTTTTAACACGCTCTGGCCCAACCTGTCGTTATTTCAACCCTTCATCGCCCCACATTGGGCACCAAAAAGGACTGTTGTGGTTTCAGCCCAGCCAGTAACAAAGGACCACGCAGCCACTCGCTCACTCCCCCACACCCCTCCAGTGGGATGGGGAGGAGAACCAGAAAGAGAAAAGGAAAGAAACCCATAACCTCGAGGGTTGAGATAAGGACGATTTATTGGGGCAACACAAAAAGAGAAGTTAGAACAATAACAATACAAATAAGAGAATACACAAAACAAGTGATGCCCAGTGCAACCACTCACCACCCAGAACCCAACACTCTGCCACTTCCCCACCAAAAGCAGAGAGACCCCCCAGCCTGCTCCCCATTTCTATACTAGGCATGATGGCACATGGTATGGAATAGCTCCTTGGCTAGTTCAGGTCAGCTGTCCCAGATGTGCCCCCTCCCAGGTTCCTGTGAAAATTAACTCTATCCCAGCTGAACCCAGGACAGTTCTGTAAGACTGAGTATGAACAGAGAAACAATGCACTCCAATTTACTCTTTGTCCTGTACTCAAATTCCCTTTCATGTGACTAATCAGACAGAATAAACACGTTCTTGGAGCTAGATGTCACAGCTGATGAGTCTTAGGCAGATTATCAGGCACAAGTTGTGCCAACTGATATCAGGATGAGCTGATGGCTTCTGAACAGGCTTTTCTTTATTCACATTTGGCTTTTGTGACACATGCCTTTTACTGGGAAAGGAAGGAGCTGAAGGGTTTTTCACACTGCAAAAACACTCAGCAAGAGGAAAACACTCTTTTCTGATTATGAATCTACTATTTAGCTTTCTTGCTGACATACAGACATCAAAAGTTACATGTAGGATGAGATCGTGTCAGTGATCTCAATCTGAATGTTACCATACAGGTTAATAGTTTTGCTGTCTTTCACACTGGAAGTGGTTTAAATTTTCCAGAAATTCAGTGATTCAATTTAAGAAAACAAAACTCTCCCAGAACTTTAGACATTAATCTTGGGTGCAATTCTAGTACAATCAGTGGAGCCACAAGATGGAAAAAATCAGCAATTTCTTTGTATCTCAAACAGGACTAAGGTTACATGGGCCACAGATAGAAAAACTGTTTCTTCAGAGTCAAAAATGAAACTACACGTTCGACAAAGAACAAAAACATATAATCTAGTTCAAGCTAGGTTGAAATGCCACAATTTAACTTATATTTGTCAACATGTATATTTCACATAAATCAAGGACACAATGTTTATATGCTATCAATAAAGCTTTCAAAATCTCTTTCTTGCCCCAAGATGTGGTCAAATTCAGCTTGTCACAGATGTAATCCAAAAGAAAGGCTTTCTGTACATGTATACATACATATACAGACACAGAGGGGGTTTTTTAATATATGAAAACTAAGATCTGGTATCTGCATGTATGTACACATGAAGGGTAAATAGCTTACAGCAACGGACTTAGTGTATGGGTAGTAATAACTGAGGTCTGGAATCCACATATATACATATGTGTGTGTACATATAGTTTATACACAAAGACTGAGCAGAATGCCTCTTGATCTGGAAGTCAAACTTATACCTCTAGGAACTAGAGGGATCAAGCCTGGATTTGCAACAGTATTTCAGGGACCTAACTATACAGGTAAATGCTGAATGAATTTTACAAAAAAAACCTGAATGACCTAAGATTTGCCTCACTGAAAAACATCCTCCTTAATAAAGGAGGGCAAATACCTGGTAGGAATTTACCCACAGTTAGCTGCTCCAATAACTTTATTAAGCCGTTTCCTTACCTTCCCCCATTACATGCATTGACTCAAAGTCAGCAGCTGACTAATGGGACCTGGGTTAGATACTGGATGGGGACAACGCCTTATTGTGGTAAAGGCTGTTGCATAGTGAGTTCACAGCAATCCACAGTTCAAAATATCTCATGATCAATGCAAATCAGAATAAAATATAAATAGGGAGAACAACTTGTTGATGGATAAGGAAAGTGATTATGTGAAGAGAAACCAAGCCATTAGCACAGACTGAATAAGCATGTAATGAACAAATGGTTAGAAATATCCCCAGCACAAGGACAGTGGAGCAGGTAACCATTTCATCACAGAAAAAGGCAAGAACTAAAATTGGCAAAGCTAACATTGTGACATCTGGCTTCTTCACATATTAATACCATGGACAGCTAAAGACATATTATATGCAAACTGCCTGCTTAAGCCTCTTACATATATATACAACTGATACCAAATTTATCACTGTTTCCCATCCATTTGCTTTAACAACAGTTTTCCCCCAAAACCTGTTTTAATGAAATTTCCCTATAACATCCTGACATGGCAGAGATGACTCAGGCTTCTATGCTGCTCATCTGCTCTAAAAATGGTGTCAGGTTTTCATCATTCACTCAGTTTTTAGGTTGAGGTATCAGCAGATTCATCTTAAGGCAAGCAGGTGAGAAATCAGAATCCAGCTCCACCTTAAAAATCAACTTTTCAGATCTCACTATCAATGACCGAATAAGACAAAGGCATGTCAAAGACAGATTACAGATAATTAGAAAACTAAACCATGAGGCTTAGGGCTTCTGAGCATTTGTGTTGTAATTTTTGGTTTCTCTACTTTGCATATGCTTCATTACTAAAAAAAAAAGGAAAGAGATCTTCAAGGAAAAACCCAAAATAAATACCTTTGCAGAAGAAGCAACAGTTACAAGCTATACAGAAAAATCACTACAACGAATCAACAGAAATCTAGCTTTGTGCTCATCACAGGCATTTCATCAGATGCTTAGATATGCAAAATATACAACTCTAGGTAGGCAGTCAGGTACTCAACTCTCTGGACCTTTACTGATGATGTTCAGGCACCTCCTCCCTCTGTCCACTGCCAACAGCAAATTGAAAGAAAAAATATTTAGTTACTATTAACTGGCAAAGGGGGCAATGACAGTTGTTCCCCCTAATACAGGTCTCATTGTAACAACAGTCATTAACTGGGATGCACTGTGAAGTTCACAGAACACCCAACAGGGCTCTAATTCTCTTTCCAAACTAAATTTGAACTTGTCTTGTGATGACTCTGTGGCCACCTTTAGGAAATAAGGCAGTGATCTCAGTCCAGCTCTTAATGAGAAGGTGTCTATGCCATCAACACCTTTACAACTGATGCTTGCAGGCATTGTGTTTACAGTCTCAGTAATCAGGTCAGGAAGTGACACCAAAGCTGACCCCTCCAACTCTGAGATGAAGCAAGACCAGCTACAACCTATGTGGAGCTACCACACTGACACATTTATGTCTAACATCAAATGATGTAAATTACTAACAAAGTTACTGGAAAGAAATACCTAAATTAGCATTTTAAATGAAATTGTAGTACTCAAAGATGACAAAACAACAACAATATAGGAAATCAGATGCAAGACAAGTAATGGGATGCCTTTCAGAGTACAAGGCCTCATACTGTCATGGAGCCTGGACCAGCCCAGGAAGGATCAGGTAAAGCCCAACAAAAAGCAGCATAGGAGCAGTGGATTTTACAGAGCAAGTTTTAGGGTTTGACCTAACACGTAAGCAAAACCATTTGAACAGCCAGTGATAATTTGATTTAGCCGATTCATGAAAAAATAAAAAAGGTCAAAAAGTGATGGTGGAAAATATTAACAGTGAGTGAATCTGCAACATGCTTACTGCCTGCAACAGTTTGGCTACTTGTTATTGAAAAGGAATACTGTAAGGAGCTCATATATATGAGTCTAAACTAAATAGCAAGAAGCAGCTCCCACTGAGGGTGAATAATGATGATGAACATGTTGGAGGGTGATATACATCCTTCTCATTTGTGCTGTTTCCACTGATCTAGAGGAAACAAATGCTAAAGAAAAAACCTCCTCAGAGTTTAACTAGGATTTTATTGTCTGGTCACTTTCATATTTAAAGGAAATGCATCTGTTAAACTTAGAAATTAAACAGAAGGAAAAAAATATAGGGAATTCAATTTTGCTTAAGTTTTGCTTAATAAACAGGACTGCCCAGCTGGTTGCACTGAATGGACTGGTACAAGGTTTATTTGCCAGCTTCTCCTGTGATAGGGAATAGTAGTGTTTTGTCAGCTGAATTTGTTGCATTTTGGATCACAGAGAGAAAGCCTAGCAATAATCCAAAAAAAGGAACATATGCATTAAACAGTAGCTCAGCTTGCAGCAGAGTATTGTCTCAGACTTTCCCTCTTACTGACAAAATTTATTCACTCTACAGAAATTGCAACAAGGAAAGACACTGATATTTATATTAGAAAGCTTGCTCCAAACACCTATAAACTAATTCTGAAGAAAATTCAGAGCAATATGTCTATACCTAGTTTTTCAGGCCTAGGAATCATCCAATTAAATTAGAATTTCCTCACCTTTTTAAAAGCAAAGCACATTTCTAGTCAAAACTCCCCTTCCAAGTTTCACCAGAGCAGCTTCTGGGAAAGCATTTTCTTAAGTGTGTGGAAGATCAACATCAGGATTGTTTAGTGCAAGCTTAGAGTAACACCAGAGCTTGTCATTCTGAGGGGCTTGGCCAAAGTCATGACCCCCAGATCACTATGAGGCCAAAGGAGAGATTTGGCACCAGAGCACTGGGCGTGCCACAAAGAACTACAATATGACTGCCAAGAAAAGAACTTTGGACCTCCAACCAACATTGCTAGAGCTGGTTGGCTTCTAAGGCTTTGGTTTTGTTATGGTCTCACTTCTTGGCATGACACGAGCCATCTTGTCTCTGCTCCCACTTCAAGGGCTCAGGCCTAGATGCTAAAATATATCTACAATTCCAGTTTCCTGGTATCATCCAGGCTGATTTAAAACAAAGGTATCAAACTGAAAGTAAGTGGTGTTCTCTGTAGAATCCTCAAAACCCTTCAGGTTTCCTTCAGAAAACACCTCACCATAATTTTCAATTAATTCTGAAGTGTAGTTGAACTTACACAAAGTTTATGAAAAACAGGGTTCCACCCCCACCCTTTTAAGTGTTTTAATGGTGATAATCTACCAAAAAAAGAATGCCTATGCCTGGTCCTGTAACAGGTCTAAGACACTTCCCACACATTTAAGTACATACTGTCATCATCAGATAAATGCTTAACACAGTATTGATAGATAACATTGTTCTGAAAGGTCTATCAAAAGCAAATTGCTCACTAACTTTTGAAGACATACTTTTTCCTCCCCAGAACAAAAGGGAAACCCCTCCAGTATTTTCATCTCAGAAGACTGGCCAGTCAAGGCCACACTATAAAAAAACCACCTCAAAGGAGCATGTTTGAGCTGCATTTTCAAAACTTCTCTCAAATATTAAGAGCTTGTTGTGGTATCAATGAAATGAGAAGAGGTGAAACAGATTTGGCTTACAGAGACCACATGGCCTAGTGGGATCCTGATTTAGGATGCTGCTATACTGTGAAAGAGTTGAGGCTACAAGTCAGATCTTTAAGCTAAGAAACTACAAAACACCCATTTATCATTTCAGGACAGATGAGATTTTCCTCTGCCATCTGAATCTGAAGAACCTTATCCTTGGATTCTCCTGATGGTATATCAGACCTCTAACACATGAGTATCAACAACATCATCTTCAGTACTAGAGGAAAAGATGGTAATGGATAACTGCCAGTAGGTGTGTGGCATGAAGGGCATGAGAATAAAGACATGACACAAAAACAATAGTAAAGGGCTAAGGAGAGCAAGTCAAAAGTAGGATACAGTTGCAGTGTCTTCAGCCATTCTTGATAAACCTACTTTTATTTGTAAAGCACTCAGCTTCTTTCTTAGATGTTTAACTTCTGCGCTAAAAACTTAGTAGCATCATCTAACAATAAAGCTTCACATGTATTCCAGATTACTGCTGTTTGTTAAAGACTCCACTGTAATGCAGAAACTTATGTTGAATTCATCAAGCCACACCAAGGACAAGTCTATTCACTTACTCTATGTAAATCCACTTTCTTCAGTGTTTATGCCCTAGTGCATGTGCATGGTTACAGATGTGTCTGAAGAGATAACTCCCCTGGCTTTTGAGGATTTACAGCCAAAGGGAGCCCAGGGGTTACAGCACAATCTTGCTTTCAAGCTGTGGGCTCCAGCAGCCCTCCAGGAGACCACAACTGCCGAGGTTCAGACTGCTATAGGCACCACATAAGCTCCTATGCCTAGCATTTGAAGACTGAAGCTGAGTGGACATATAAAACCAATCAAAAATCTCCTTCACTGCATATTGGAGCAATTCAGGCAAGTGTAATTGTTAACCACCTAGCAGCAGCAGGTTCTCAGGTGCCAACAATACAGGTGCCAGAGCAGAACAGATACCTGCATCCAGGCAAGGAACTGGGGAGAGAAGGTGTTCTCTGAACTGGAATATTAAGGGTCATTTTGAAGGTTGGTTGTACTGTTAGTCCTTTTGGTGCCCTGACAACACTGATAAAGCAATAAAAATAAAATAGTATTTTGTTATTCTTGTGGGGACACCAATATATCTACCTGCAGAAGGTAATAGTTCTGTTATGGAACACATTCCTGATAGTTTAAAACTCCCATAGATCAAAGGAAACAATTAGCATCCTAAAGGTTAATGCCTTTTGGTTGCTATCATATGAAGTGCATAGTAATTTGATTTAAAGACAAGTTCCTCACCTAGTGCAAAACACAATAGCTTCTGCATTTATATGTATTTAGCTTTCACTTCATTCCAGATCCTCTGGAATTTGTAAGCTATTCTATGTCTGGTAATTTATAAATTACTCCCCCTCACTTTACCACTCATTTTCAGAAATGGGTTTGCTATTTCTTGGGTTTATGCTTGCAGAGTTCCTTCTATTTCAATTTGCCTTAAGGCAAATGTAACCATGCTGTAACCATGTGTTTGCTTACTGGAGCCACAGTAAATCTTTTTTTAAGGATTGAAAATATCCTTGGCAATGTTGTCCTGCCTTCCGAAGAAAAACAGTGTCCACATGGGTTTCTAAAGCAAGTGCAGCTGGACTAACTCTGGGTGGGAATTTTCCTTAGGGGAGTCTGGCTTCACTTTTAAAAATCTGTGCTGGATGCTTCAGAAAATGCCTCCAGTTTCTAGGAGTAAGAAGAAAAAAAACCAAAAAGGCAAGAATGCAAGCTTACAGAGAGGACAGAGATGATGATAGCTTCCCAAGACCATTTTGGCCTACTTACTGCATAAATAATTGGCAATAAAAACTTCAGAAAATTTAGCCTGCACAGAGTACTAATTAGAAGATACATCGATAAGACTTGAGTGCAAAACTGTTTACTTTAGCCTTCTTATTACTTCTGGAAACCTTGCTTAGCTAATGTCTGATCTTCCCCTTCCCATTCTATTGGCTGGCAGTGAGTATATAATAAAACAGAAAAATGAAACATTTATAGGTAACAGATACCAGACTGGTACTTCCTTATTTGTTTAGGTTATTTTTCCATAGTTAACTCTTGTTACTAATACTTTACCTGTGGCTTTACAAACAAGAGTTGGGAGTATCCTCAGTGCTCACCTAGTGCTATATTGCATATTACACACATGGAGGCTAAGACAGTCAAAGCTTGTAAAGATCTAGGCACTTTACTCTCACTGACCATCATGAATGAGTAAACACTCCAGCATTAGAAATAGATGAAACAATGCAGAGGTACTAAGTATCAGAGGTGTCAAGCCTAACATGTATGTTCAAACCTCCTCTGCCAGCTTCAAAGTCTCCTAAAAAGGTGGAGGAACACGTGCTATATAGCTTCCCCCCCCTCAAAAACATGTTCAGCAGGAAGCTTCATAAAAGGACTTTAGCCTCTGTGCAGTGTATCAGGGAAGAGCCTACAGGAACAGAAGCTAAGTTTAAAAAAAAGTCAGCTCCATATCATTCACTAAATTTATTCTTATTTCTAGCTAAAGCCCCAAAGAGAACTTCCCCCAGGAGGTTAATCTTAAAACATTCCTAGGAGAAGAGCACTTGAAATCTGGCTCCAGTATTGCTACCTCAGTAAGGGAACATCTAACAACTCAGACCCTTGTTATTATGCATTGATGTCCTTGCTCAATTTCAAAGAGCTTATTTGCAAAACAAGGTTATTTTGCTTCCTTTTGTATAAGCTACCTAAATTATGTTCTTTATTGAGCAGACCTTCTGTTACATTCCTAATTAAAGCACAGCAGACCCATCTCAGGGGCAGCCTTGATACATAAACTGCCATGCAGGGAACTACCACTATGAAAACCTGAATCTTTTCATTTCTTGACCTGAGTGCTCAAGAACTGTCATTTCACTGTCATATCCACAAGATCTTTTTTGCATTTAATTCACTGCATAACTATAGCATTCTGTACAACCAGAATCCTAAAGGACTGAAATAACTTCTCAGCCTACAGTCTATATATAACACTATAAGGTAATGTGATTTTAAATCTTTATTACTGTATATGAGCAAGTAGCAGAATTTTTCTCCATGATGAGATGCAGTATTTTGTGCCAGGTTAAGCTAGGTGTCCATGAATAATTCCCATGGTTACTATATTAAAAAGCAGCAATGGGTAAGATAGCTCGTGTTTTAGTGAACATCATTTGCAACCATTTATGACCACTATAAACATGAACTGTCTTCACCTTCATTTTAAAGTATAACATAACACAGTATTTAGCTTTCTCAGATTTACATCATTCGGAGATCAGAGCAGATCTAGGTATTTCAGTATCTCAGAAAGTGAATTTGAGGCCACTATCACTCTTTATTGCACATTAAAGGACAAGCTGGTTAAGCTGCGGAATTAGTTGTCCTCTGATTTTACCAGTGCCAATCTATCATGACTGTGCCCCACTACAAAGGGGCAATCTATAAAGCACCTCATCTTCATGCTTTTCACATGCATTGCACCAAAACATCTACCCAAGCAGTTTCCAAAGGATAAGCGCCTGTAGGAGACACAGGGTTTGTGCTGTTCAGGATCTGACTGTTCAAGACCCGACACTTCAAGTGACTACAGCCAAAAACATAAATGGCATGCTATTTATAGAAGGGAGATGGATCAAATTTGAAAATGAATCATTTACTAACTCAACCTGAATACAGCTTCTAGCAATAATCTGCACTTGGTTGATCCCCATATTGTACATCACCGCATTACAGCAGCATTTCCATTCCAAGGCTCTCGCCCTCCCCTGCATGGGCTAAGCCTTTGTTCAGTGTGAAATGCACCCTAGTGGAAAACATATCCTTTTGTTGCAGCTGCACCTGAAGGCATCAGTTTCCCTCTAGGGGCATGTCACACACAAAACATCAAGCATTTGGTATTATAATGTGCCTTATAGAACTCCATCTTCTTAACCGAACTAGTGAAAGCACTGTAGAGTTTTATGGCTATAAAACCTAAATTCAGATGATAGTGTCTACATGCTGTGAACCACAGCAGGCAGCTACTTGGCATGTGCGGTCAGTGACTTCTCCTTTGAGTCACCAACACTGCCTTTATTCCTACCTTGCCCTTCCCTCAGCTTGGAGGTGAAATTTATCCCCACAATGTAGAACATTAACCTTGTCATTACAAAGCTGACACTAAAAGATGAACTATGCACTACTTCACTGAGAAGTCACCTATAAAAGAAACAGATGTTACACATCCAATCCTTAGCATGTACCCAACAAGATCAGCCCAGATTCCAGCATAAATGTGTAGAGTTTTCCTTTCATTTAGAAATTACCACAGGAGCTGTGGATAAATGTCGTGCTTTTTGGTGAAGGATTAAAATGGACTTCCGAAAATTTATGATAGCTGTTTTACAGCTGACAATGCAATTAGACCCACAAGGAAACTTCAGAAAACATCTAGTGCTTCAATGTTGTACAAGCACAATGTTCCATTTAATAATATTTTAAGAGGAAAATTAGATTTAGTGCAATGAAAATATTGTACTTCTGAGTTACCAAGGTAACCCAAACCACTATTCAAAACATGTTAAGTAATGTATTTCAAGAAGCCACTAGATGCTACAACTCAAAACCAGAGAAGTACACAGGATACCGGTATAGAACTCACACACATGCATCCATACAACACAACCACATTTTTGGCACATACTGTGTCCTGAGATGCACTATAAAGAACCACAGGTTGAAATCTTCCCTCATTTACACTGGCATGATTGTACTGGCTTCACTGGGACTGGACTGGCACAGCAGAAGGAATCTGTTCTTCCCTGCGGTCTTTTCCCCAGAAACACAGCAATCAAGCTTCCTGTCAGAGTAGCTAACTGCAAAAAACACACAGACCTTGGCTTAATCTGGAGCCATCAATACGTATTTGTGGAGAAACCGTGAAGAATATTCAGGTTTCTCAGCCCTACACAATTCTCAGCCCTTCATGCTATTTAATAATTGGAAAGAACACATTTCTAAGTGAGCATTGTATAAGCATTATTTTCTGCAACCGTCTGCATCTTTTTTCTGCTGTAACCACACATACTTAAGTATGACTCATGACCATGACAGGAGCCTGGAATTCCCGCCTCCCAAGCTATAAACCAAGACAGCAAGTTATCCAGTTTCCACAGTCTCCTCCTGTTTTCAATCCAGCATTTCCTCTCACCCAAACCTCCCTTCTATATAGCATTTTACATTCCAAAAGTTTTAGAGATATCCTTGTCATCCTCTTCTGCTTTTTATACACAGATGAGAAATTGCAGATACCCAACTCATATGGATTAATGACCATAATTCAAGACAACCAAAAGCTACAATTTGTTTGTGAAGCACTATAGTGTAGGGGAATTATTTACATACGTATATAAAACACCCACAGCAACTCTGCTAATATCTTGACATCTCCTATTCCTGGCCAGCTAGCCTGCAGTAAACTCTGTGTTAGCCCATTCCTTGTGCAAGAAATTCTGCAAGGCAAAAAACATGATGCATTGAGCATTCACAATTTATGAGTTTCCTCTAAAAATCTCTGCATGTGCCTCACAGATACTGCACATTTCTTTTGTTTCAGTGAGTTGGTATTTAAAGTTACAAACAGCATTGGCTGATTCTGTACTTCAACTGGGAATGCAGTTAGCATAATTCACTGTTGATCTACATACAAGAGGGACCTGCGACATTCTTGGCAGGCATACAACTATATGCAACTCCTCTGACCTCAGAAGGTGTGTGCTAGCTTACACTAGGGCTAAATCCAACCTGTAGTGTCTAGTGCTTTTATTACAGCACTCACTGTTCTTCTTCCCTCATAGTGAAAAGGAAAGCTGGAGATGAATTACAGATGCAGACAAAATCTTCCAAGCCACATTCAGTTTGGTTTCTTTATCATCACTTAGTCCAGATACCATGAAACGTTCAATTGCACAAAGGCACAGACTCAGATGTCATATATTAATGTTATCTATTATTCTGTGCCTTTGGGAAGGGGGAGGAGAGCTTCCCCTCTCCCAGGCTGCATATTTTTAACATCTGCTATTTTAATGCATTTTTAAAAAATTATTTCTGAGCTCTGGAGCAAAGAGCTTATTGGATGGCAGAGTCCCACAGAGCCTAAATTAGGTGTTTCAGGTCACAGAAATCTCTTATTTCAGCCTTTTTTTAGATGCACACAATACCTGGAAAAAAAGTTCTGCTTGTTTGCATCTAGCAACACACAGTATAGAAGAATAAGGATTTATTTAAAGCTACATTTTAAAGAGAAGAGATGACTGCTTAAAGAAGTTGAACACCAAACTGAGTGTGCTTTTAACCCCTTTCCTGGCACTATGGAGAGGAATCTCTGCCAAATGAACCAGAAGACTTCCACTAGGAACACTCACCTGCCCTACACACAGGACTAACGATGAAATCTGTGTCCTAAGGCACACTGTGCAAAGGGACAGTGAAAGAAAACCCCTGTGTTGAGTTTACATACATTGTTTTGGGCTTTTGCATGGGGTAAGGCCTCTGAGCTGTATCTGCACAAATGAACAAAAGATTGCCAAGACACTGGCACATGCACCCTGCTGATGCTGGGCTCACCTTCCAGCCAAGCGTGTCTTTACATGCACGGCCATTTCTCATCTAATTGCCCCTACAGAATTGGGGAGATTTAGCTAAAATAGCTCCATCTCGTGACTCCTGTTAGTATTACACAGGACTATTAAATAAGTGCTTTGTTTCTATTTTTGTTCTTTCGAACTAAGCAATATCTTGTAAGATTGTAAGAGGTTTCCCTTACATTTTTCATCATAGAGAAAATACATTTTTAGCCTACGGCTAGCAGATTAACAAGAGGAGACCACTTAACAGCAGACCACCACAGAAGTGTTTCCCACAAAGTCAGAGTCCCTGCAGAGCTCAGGCCTGTTGCTTGCAGCCAAAGCTGCCCTCCACATGCCTTCCCCTATCTGTGTTTGGAGAATGTGCTCCCCAGCCATTGTGGGTAAATATCTTCCAGGGAAAGTGCTGGCTCCCTGCAGACAAGATCAGGTCTCAATAAATTCCTAGTACACAAGTCCCTACGAAACAGGGCAGTGGGGGTGGGGGGAAGAGTCAAACAACTGAAATGCAGAATAACAGTGGCTTAAGATAAGGGGATCATCAAGGCACTGAGCACCACACCCCTTTCCAAAACAGTATGCCCCATTCTGTTCAGGAACAGAGACCTCATGCTGTGGGAATGTCCCTTTAAAACAGAGGGCAGAGACACTTGACTGTGTTCGCCTTTTGTCCTAGAAACATGGACTTAATCATGAAATTCTGACACAACTAAAGTCAGCGGTTTTGATCTCATGGATTGTTTGTACACTTAATACAGAAAGGCTGTATCTCATTTTGTTGATTACCAGTAACAATCAGTGCAAAACGATGAGGTATTGATGCTATCTAAATTCTTTCCTCATTACATCAAACTTAAGAAAACATGCTGTGGCAATTTGCACTTGTGACATAATGAGTGTCAATTGCTACAAAGGAAGCACAGACAATCTGAGAACTAAGGGATGTGATGATTAAAGTGATTCTCTCAGACACCCACTTTTATCTTAACTAGTAAGAGTCTTGCTATTAAATTCCACAAGCAAGCACAACTCTGTAAAACTCGGTAGCAGTGCCTGATCTCCCACGTGTTTTCCAGTGCAAGGAAGCATTAAGAGGATCTGGTTCCCCTTAGGAAAGCCACAGGACTGTTGTGTCCCTTTCAAATATTGACAGTGACCCCCCACATACAGCATCAAGCAAAGCTTTGAATCACAGCTTCCCCACCTCACCAGTCTCCATCCTCAATTCATCCCAGTGCTCTTCCAGAGTTCCCACCCCACTTTTTGCACACTTCAAATTTCCTTATTGTCTTTGCATAAGAAACACCCCGTTCACTATCTCAGAAGCCCCTCTTTAGCCCCCCCCCCCAAACTCCTTTCACCCCAAGCTTGCTGCAGTGATAACCCATCCCATCTGTGATGGGCCCAACTACTGCTGTACCAACAGTATCACTCCTTTGGGCTAGATTCTGCTCACAGTGCAGGACAATAAAAGAGCAGTGCTTGTTTTGCCTATGCAGCATCTCAAAGAGCAGCACAAGCCTCAGGATGGGCAGAAACCCCACACATGTCCCCAGAAGCTGAGAGCCATCTGCAGTGTGTCCTCACCTGCTTGCTAATGGACTCCAAAGGAGCTCATTTAAAGTTTGCTTGGTTAAGAATAAATTGTTTAGTCTTTGCAGTGTAGACAAGCCTAATCCACAGCAGCATGAGACTAGATCAAACCCTTGTTATTGTTTTGCTATAGGAAGCAGGCTGTTTTCAAAGTTGGGCAAAGGTTGGAAACCTGTGTCATTTCCAAACAGATTGCAGTTACTGATTTCAACTAAACAAGAAAGTTTCCTTAATTTTTCTCTGTCACCTAATTTGTTCTGTTGCCTATTTTATTTTCTTGTTATGACTTGTCTCAAGACTAAAAGGTCTTTATGCAGAGATCATCACTTTCAATACATTTATACAGCACCAAGCACAAGAGAACACTAAACAGATGGGCCTTTAGCACTATCAAAAGATAAATGGATAATCATATGCTGCATCTCTAATCAACAGGGAGCACATCTGGTATAGCACACAAGAGTCCTGGGGCAGGACTCCTCTTTCATTCTGCTGCACACCAAGGCAGTGCAGTAAGCCACAGCCTAAATTTAAACTTTAAGGTTTTGGAGTTATGTACTTAAAAACTGTACATCTGCCCACTTCGAGGCATGGGCCAGGTTGGCTCCAATTTTCTGAAATGCTGTAGCCACAGAATGCTGAAGAGTACCTGAAACATATACTGGTCAAGACCAGATAGAGGCAGTAAAGTGGTTATTCACACACTTTTTTGGTCCCTGAAGTCTATTTCAGCTGGCTGCACTTCAAGTGTGATCACCTTGACACACAGACACAAGAGGAACTTCAAAGAACTCCTTTGTAATAAAACAGCAGAACTTGTCTTAGCTCAAGCAAGAGCCCTCAGCTGCAAAGGTTAAGCAGATACAGTTGATGCTCCAATTGACTAGAGCTAAAAAATGAGATTATGTGAGTGCATTTGCTCTTGCCTTCATTCCTCCTGTCCCCTAAATGGGCTAAAGCTTTGCCCTGTCAAACTCTGTTTGAGAAACAAGGTGCTCCATCTGTTAATCTTGTCTTGCTGCCTTTCCTGTAGAAGTTAGTACAGCGGCTTTCCAAGCTAAAATCAAGGCCTCCAGATCCTTGATGCTGTATGTCTGGAGGAAGCATTATTACCCTGAGATTATAGGTGGGGAACAAACAGATTAAACAGTTTGCCTCTAGACTATTCAAAAGGCCATGAGCTGAGCCAAGTGCTGAACTCAACTCCTGCCTCCCAGCCAGTCCTTCAGTCAGACCTTTCTTTCTTCTCTCCAATAGAATCTATTATTTTTTCCATAGAGAAACTGTAGAAATTATCTGTTACCATTTCTGCACATAAATTTCCACATGAGGTTGACAGAAGAATTAAATAAGACAGTGGGGAGCAAAAGTCAGAGGAGGTAGCATACAATAGCTGTCCAAACTGTTCAGAGCTGAGATTCCCAGGTTTACACATCCAAGGAACTGAGTCAGCTTCCTTCCAATAAATATTTATTGGGACTACTGACCACTTCCAAGGTCAGTATGTGCCAGATACTGACCTTAATTACAACAGCACAAACAGCTTTTAGCAATCATGAAATTCATCATTCTCCAGGTGCTGATAAGCCTTTTCCCAGCCCTACTGCAACTTTGTTATTTTTAATAACTTACTCTGGAAGGATTTGGAATGTGAATTCCCTTTTCCATTCATTTCTTTGTTATGACAGTCAGGGATTCCAGTAGTTGGTTTCAAATTATATTTACTGCTAAAAGCCTGTCAGACATGCTGACCTGTAAATACTCATCACACTGAAAAAAGAAACCCCTCTTTCTGTTGATGGACTGGATTTCTGCACTCCAGGCAGTCAGCTTCACACCACCCAGACAATTTCATACCAAGGAACAATTTAGTTTTGAATTCCAGAACTTCAAATATTAGTAGCAGGAAAGAAAATAAGCACAAAAAATTGTGTTTTCAGTAACCTATGCAACTTCCCTAAAGCAGCCAGCAATATTCTTAGCCAATATATGCTAAAGTCTGTAACTCCCAGCTCTAGTCTGCTATATAACATATTCCTGCTAGGCTTTAAAAACACCCTCACACACACATCCCACCCCTAGTTCAGTTTTGCTGGGGAGATACTGCACTGGGACCTCAGGAGGGGACACCGAGCTCTCAGGAACTTGTGCTGGTTTGTCACCTCTGCACCCTTCCAGCCCCTACCTGTCACAAAACCTCATGGGTGGCCAAGGTAACCCTGATGGCCACAGCAGCCTCACTTATCCATTTAATGAAGAAGGATATGATCAGCAGGTCTACTTCTTCTGTGGCCCCAGGATTTCCAAGGGGAACCTCAGATTAGAGGTGCCTATGCAGAGCCTCAGCTGGAAGAAACCTCTGGATCAACTGCAAGTTTCCAGAAAGCTCTTTTCAGCCTTTTCATCCTGGAAAAGGAACTAATGGGGTAAGGGTTCCCCCAATTCTTCTCCCATTCCGTCAAGTTTCACCGTTGGTTGGCAGAAGAGGAAAACCCAGTCTTGTGAGATTTTGGGGGCATTTCTGGTGCACACCACACTTAGGTTTTCAAATGGAGGTCTGAAAGACTTTAAAATGTGCCAAACTGACATCAAAATCTAGTTGGTGGCAGTAACAGATGTAGAATAGAGTCTAGATTACAAAACAAGCTCACAGATTTCAGTAGTTCACATGCAGCTCATCTGCAGCACATACTGTGCAGAGCTATTACAAAAAAACCACATTCCTCCAAAAGCTCTTCCCAACATCTGCACTTTTTAGAATCACAGTTAAGGGCTGCTGAATGTTCTGATTGTTCAGTTTTTCCTAAAAATCACTTCTTGGCAGAAAAACCAATGTTTCATCTTTTCTGCTGCAATGTCCTTCCTATGCCAGCTACAATGCCAAGCACTATTTCTAGCCACATAAAAACAGAATGCACTTGTACAAGATTGTCTTAGTAAGCCCACATTACGGAGAAATTGCAAACAGATCAACTTCTTTTTATAGTAAAACCATTATCACAAATCTAGGATCTAGAGAACTACAAGACTGCATAGCAACAGAGAGGTTCAACAGTTGTGTCCTGTTGTCCTCACTCAGGTAGAATCATAGAATCATTTAGATTGGAAGAGACCATTGAGATCATTGAGTGCAACCATTAACCTAGCACTAACAAGTTCACCACTAAACCATGTCCCTAAGTACCACATCTGCACATCTTTTAAATACCTCCAGGGATGCTGACTCCACCACTTCCTGGGCAGCCTGTTCCAATGCTTGACAACCCTTTCAGTGAAGAAATTTTTCCTAATATCCAAACTAAACCTCCCCTGGCACAACTTGAGGCCATTTCCTCTTGTCCTCTTGCTTGTTAGTTCGGAGAAGAGACCGACACCGACCTCACTACAACCTCCTTTCAGGTAGTTGTAGAGAGAGAGAAGGTCTCCCCTCAGCCTCCTTTTCTCCAGACTAAACAACCCCAGTTCCTTCAGCTGCTCATAATAAGACTTGTGCTCTAGACCCTTCACCAGCTTCATTGCCCATCTTTGGACACACTCCAGCAACTCAATGTCTTTCTTGTAGTGAGGGGCCCAAAACAGAGCACAGTATTCACCAGTGCTGAGTACAGGGGGACAATCACTTCCCTAGTCCTGCTGGCCACACTATTTCTGATACAAGTCAGGATGCTATTTGCCTTCTTGGGCACCTGGGCACACTGCTGACTCATATTCAGCCAGCTGTTGACCAACAACCCCAGGTCTTTTTCCTTCAGGTAAGGCCAAAGTACCTGCACCTAGACCTACAGTCCTCCAAGAGATCAGCAAAACTCCAGGATATGTCAGGGCTGGACCAGTGCTCCTGCCCAAGAGGGGACAAAAATACAGTCCATGGAAGAGGATAATTGTTTCTTAATTATATCAGCTCCTTTGCAGACCTTGCCATGGAAGAGGATAATTGTTTCTTAATTATATCAGCTCCGTTGCAGACCTTTCTAGTGGTGCCAGACACATTTTGTTAATTCTCACTGGTATCCAAAAACTGACGAGGACATCAAAACCTTTTTCTCCAGTCCCTACTTTTGATACTCCTTATAAGTTTCAGTCTCCGTTAGGTGTCCTTCCTCTCTTAGCAGATCATTCTAGAGGCTAGAGTCTCCCCTGCCCTCCACCTGACAGGAAGAAGGAGAAAAGCTGGGCTGGCAGCACACCTGTCCACTCTTCCCAGGATAGCTCTTGCAAGTGTAAGACACTGTAAGAGTATGCAAGTACCACCATGCCTGTTTACTTGCCATAGCTTTGCATTCCAGCCTTCCACAAAATTAACCCCGACCTACACCACTGCAACCTCATTTACAATCAGACAATTATTTCAAGTTAACATAGCAGCAGTGCCTTGGGGAACATAGCAAACCAGAAACACAACCCTGAGGGATGGTGTCATTGAGCACTAAAGACTAGGTGATATGACTCATCCCATTACTGCATATTACAGGATGCTAATTATGGTTCAAGAACAGCAGTGAGATATATAGGCATGGAAAAAATGTGGAGTCTGAAAATGGTAGACACACTACGAGAATGAGACCTGCATTAGACTGCAACATGAGATACAATTTCAAACAGAGCAAGTGAAAACATTGAAAATAACAGGTTTATTGCAATTATAACATTGTTAGCCTCTGGTGTTATTTTTTGAAAAACTACAAGCATTCCCCTGTAATGATCAGAAGGACGGCATGTGCACAGATATGTAAGCACCAAAGATATTTTTAAAGCCTACTTTCAATATACTTTTAAAGTTTAAAAAAAAAAATCAAGGTGGAAACTTCATATTGCAACACTCTTCCTTGAAGCATGCTTTAGGGTTTTCACAACCCCAAACCATAGTGACTATTCAAGCAAGAACAACATGAATCAAACATTTCCTTCCCTTAATGCTATTGCTGGAGGGATGCAGTCCTCAACTAATTGGCTGTCCCTTCTTCCCCAGGAAGGGAACCCATTGTTATGTACTGTACATTAGACATTCCTGTAATCCTGTTTTCTCAACTCAGACCACCCCTTCCTTCTACTCCATCTCAGGAAGTTCTTACAGCATCCATAACTGGTACACAAGCAGAGTGTTCAACCACAAAACATCCATAAGCCCTCTTCTAATCAGCACAACTGAACAGCACAGCCCATGCTGGGACACTCCACAGCTTTTTTCACATCTCTGACCAAAACACATTACAGGAAAGAAGTTTCCAAACTTTTGTAGGAGTGCAGGCTTACATCAGGTTCTTAAATTATTGCATTGTAGGTTACTGCAATTAATTGCCCTATAATGCCAAAATTTCATGGCATTTTGCAAAGAAGAGACAAAGTATTTAAAGTAGGATTTTTCCAAAGCACTGAAGGATTGACAGTCCCCACCAAAAAGTCCTTAACATCCTTCTTGGAAATTGCTTCTTCACTCTATTTTAATCTTTCTATAGAAGTAACACATTTAACTGGTGCAGGGATGCTGAACAAGTAATGAAAAGGTCAAACCTAGCAACTAGAGCTATTTCAGTATGAGGCATTATACCATGCCCGTCTATATTAAAAGAACTTTAGCAAGGTTACAAAGCCAGGTGTACAATAGTTCAGAGATTTGTTAAGCCTTTGTGTTGCTTCCTGAAAAGCCTGTATTATGATAGTCTAACTACATGACCACATCCTATTTTCTCTAGAACTTCCCCATCTCATTCAAGACACAGAATAAATGACAGTATTATGTTTCATCTTCTGTGACCGGTACTTACCCCTATGGTCTTATTTACTGCACACTGCTCAAAGGATGCACTGAAGAAAAATATTTCTTTATGGCATTTTCCAGTGTTCACCACTCTTATATCCAAGTGCTTTAAACATCAGTGAGTATCTTTTCACAGTAAGGGAGATGAGGTTCTTTTACTACATGTATACAAAACAGAAAATGCACCTAAGATAACGCACTCCAGATCTTAATCTCAGCCAGCTAAGACCAATTTCCAAAACGCTTGACATTATATTCTGCTCTTGACATAGAACCATACATAGCCAAAAGTGGCTTAAGAAGCTCTTCAGGACTCTGGGTACTGAGCAAAAGGGACTCCAAAATAATGAAGATACAAATAGCAGATGCTGATCAAAGACTCCTTTCCGCAGGACCCCATGGTGGGCACAGATAAATATGTTTGAAAGGCGAGGCTTGAACTCCCCTTCCATAAAGCTTTTCTGTTCTCCCTACAGTTCTCAACTTCTGTGACTCCCCTTACAGCATGCCCAGAGGTTCAGGTGTGAAGCAATTCTTGTAGCAGAAGGACCAGCCACTCCCTGAGCACAACCAGGTGCAGGGAAGGTGTGAAGACTCAGCTGGAAATGGTATCCCCCAATCCTGCAATCAAAGGGTCACAGGCTTTCTAGGCAGCCTTTGTCTCATCATGCCACACACCACCTTCTCCTTTGAGACCTCATCATTTCTTACCACACCTGTTTGTTTGCAGTTTCCTAGGCTTGCCTGTTCTAAAATTACTCTTCTGTATCCAAGTCTTAAGACTCTTCACTCCTAGTTTTCTTTTCCCATCTGCCCATTTAGCTTTTAAACTTTCTACAGGCCAGCAAGCCACACTCACTCCCCAGCTCCTAGGTGCCACAAGGCCACCAGAAAAGGATGTGGAAAGCACATTGGAGTCTCTGCTCCCCCTATGTATTTACTTTTCCGGCAGATTTCTGTAGAAATGCTGATGTACTCCAGGAGCTAAGCTCAGGCATACCCAGGATGAACTGGGAAGCAGCTACCAAACCAAATCATTGCAGATTCTGCAAGACTGGAGGACATGTAAAGACCTCTCACTTGGTCAGGTTTGAACGGCACTTCCCCACAGGAGCAGAGGCCATCCTATCAAACCAAAACAGTCTGTGTTGGAAAGTTCAGTTCGTAGCCCAGTGGTCCCAGACCTTTACAAAGGAAACTTCATAAAAATAAACATAACCGTACCTTTATAAATACATGTGCCATTCTTGCTGAAGTTTCTCAAAAACATCCAGCTTGATGCAGATATGCACACTGGAAAGTTTTAGTCCACAATACTTGAATTCTGATGAAGTTTGGAAGAAAGGGGCAACAGACCACTTTGCCTGTTGCTCCAGCTCCACCCATAACTATGCAGATAATTAGTTTTAAGTAGCTTCATTAAACCACTGAAGTATAAACAAGTGAACGCAGTGCTTCCCAGGCAGGCCTGCTCCTGGCCAAGGGGTCAGCTCCAGGGTCCCACACTGCCAAGAGCTCCTCCTAAATATCAGCTGGGTGCAGTTGTGCTGCACATACAGACCTGTCCTGGCTGCTATGGAAACAGTGGTAATGTCAGCACTATGATGAAAGAGGGGCTGAAAGGGAGACCAGTGAGCTCAAATTAACATCTACATATGGATTGTTAGCAACTGAAGTCAAGAGCACAGATTATCTCCCAGCTTGCACCTAAAAATGCAATCTAAAATGCAAACCTAAGTTTGAATTTAACACTTTTGATGTTTCCAACACCCCTTTAGTGTCCTGTGCTGAAGCATGGATATGACTGTTCAGTAATGAAATAGGTAAAAAGCAACAAACATATGAAAGCACTTCTGCTTGCACTGCCACCTCCCTTCCCACATGCACATCAGAGTCAGCATAGCAAGCTCTGCAACTTTCCCATGAACTAGAAGAAGTAGTAACATTGGAGCAGAAATATTGAGTGCCAGTGGTGATGATGAGAAAGTTTTGTCAGGAAAAAACAGACACCATCTGATGCATGAAACAGCAGCAGTAATTTGGAAATTAGAGACCCAGGCATATGCTTCCTAAAATTATCCATGAAACTAAAACCTAGGGCAACATACTTAAAATATTCTTACAGCAAGCCTGCAGACAGCCTGCATGCATGCTGCAGGACTCCTGTCTGAACTGGACTCACAAAGCAGCCTTGCCTGTGTTAGACCTGGAGTCTGCCTTTGGGTGAGCACGGACTCCAGCATTAGCCTGTCCTTCCCCAACTCAAATGCCAATGCCTCCAGTGATACATATTATTATAACATCGCTAGTAAGACAGAAATACTTTTAGTAGCTCTTGTTTCATACCAGATTGGTCAAAGTATTCCACATCTATTTTACTGCTGCCTAATTGACTTTCCTCCCCCCAAGATAGCACTAAGCACAGCCAGAACATTTATTTGTTTGATGCAACATGATTTTCAACCAACTGTAAAAAAGGTTGGCCTCCCAGTCATCTTCTCAAGGACAAAAGTGACGCTGCAGACAATATTTCTCTGAAAATAGACCTAGTTACCCCTCACCACGACCCTGCCTTTAGTCAGCTATCCCTGGATTTGCTGCTGCCCACTAACTCACCATGCACTATCAGAGGGGAGCACAGCCCCTCCTGGCACACAACAGTGTTGGGCCAATGGCAGTCACATGAAGACAAGGCAAAACATGGGCACTAGCTAACCATGACAGTGCTCGGGGGATGTTAATTTAACTCTTCAGTCACAGCTTCCCCTGGGGTGTTTGTGGCCTTTCATGGAGGATACCTCATCCCCATACAAGAAGCAGACAGGTTCTCTAGATCTTTTTGAAGCAGAGAAGATAAAATTCTCAAGTGTCAGTGAAGCAACATAAGATATATCAACCACCAGCTTTGCAAGTTTCTCTTTTTACCAGCCATTCCCCACCTTCCCTTCGCTTTATCAAAACCTCCAGTTTCAAACAATCTCCTGGTGTCCAAACAACAGATTTTGGCACCAAATGGTGCAACAGAACCACACTTGCTCTGCAGTTACCTTACACCACTTGCACTCTAGTGACACAACCCATTGAAATCAGTGACCCTATTTCTTCCTAGGGCTGTTGCTGTTCTGGGGTCACATGAGGACTGCCACAAGCTTCACATCAGACAAGGTCAAATACAGTTCTTGCTGTACATGAAACAGGTGAACACAGAGAGGAGTTACAGGAGGAAGCTCATAGTAAGAATGCAGCACTAGGAACAATCCTGCTGTGGACAACCATGAGCAGGGGAGTCAGTTCTCATGCTTCTAAATGTGTCCTGGTTTCAGCTGGGATAGAGTTAATTGTCTTCCTAGTAGCTGGTACAGTGCTGTATTTTGAGGTCAGTATGAGAAGAATGCTGATAACACTCTGATGTTTTCAGTTGCTGCTAAGTCATGTTTAGACTAAGAAGTCAAAGATTTTTCAGTTTCTCATGCCCAGCCAGCAAGAAGGCTGGAGGGGCACAAGAAGTTGGCACAGGACACAGACAGGGCAGCTGACCCAAAGTGGCCAACACGGTATTCCATACCATGGGACATCACATCTAGTAAATAAACTGGGGGGGTTGGGGACAGGGGATCACCACTCAGGGACTACTGCATGTCGATCGGTGGGTGGTGAGCAATTGAACTGTGCATCATTTGTACAGTCCAATCCTTTTATTATTACTGTTGTCATTTTATTAGTGTTATCATTATTAGTTTCTTCCTTTCTGTTCTATTAAACCATTCTTATCTCAGCCCACGAGTTTTACTTCTTTTCCTGATTTTCTCCCCCATCCCACTGGGGTGGGGGGGGAGTGAGTGAGCAGCTGCATGGTGCTTAGTTGCTGGCTGGGGTTAAACCACGACAATGACACATGTGCCATCCCACACGTACAAGCATGGGGAAGAGGGATTCAGCATTACTGGCAAAAATCAAGTGTTTGAGAAAGCATTTTGATGGTGAAGGGAGTGACTTAATGGGGCATGTCACATGAAAAAAGTGTGAGAACAGGAATTGTGACACTTGGGGAGGAAAATAAATTAATAGGTGCATTAAGGATGGCACAATTAGCCTGGCAGAGGGAACAGTAATAAGCAAGCAGGCTGGGTAAAAGCATGTGGGAGTTACATACATAGTCTGAATAATCAGACAACATATGGCCAGTTTGAGAATGAAGCTTTCCTGAGGTCAATGAGGAAAGAATTCTGCCACAAAGCCTGAAAGCACAGAAAGATTATTTAAAGGGATAGACAAACCCCAATGAGTTATGCATCTTCTTCAAAAACTAATATGCAGAAGGCACATCTTTTCATGCTAAGGCTGCAGTCAACTGCACTGGGACTAGACCCTTAGCCTTCATAGTTCAGGTTGCATCTATTTTGATTTGGTGTTCATGAGCACAAGTACTACATTTGCACTGTGTGCTCAGCCTGTTAACCTACAAAAAACTGCCATGCTGTTTACTGATAACTCCACATTCTGCTGGCACAAGAAGGTTGAGGAGAAGGATAATGAACTTGTCCTGACCCTATACCCTCTAAAACAGCAATAGAGCCAAGTATGCATGGTGGGTTTAGACAATCTGGAAACACAAACAGGGAAGGCACTCCCTCTCTCCAGGAGACCTGGTAATCCTACAGAATACCTTCCTCCCATCTACTCAGCATAACCCTGTTACCACCCTGAAGTAGCAGTTTACATAAGGTAATATACTTCTAATATTTTAGGTTAAAACCTACCCAAAAGTCAAGACAAAACTTGTTCTACACAACAGATCCAACCAAAGCTGTGCATCAGAGCTTCAGCAGAACATAGGCTGGGCGACAACATCAACTCAGAGCCCATGCACTTATGAGGGAGGCTGCTTGATTCAAGACATCCATCTCAGTGTGTCACTGTATAAGGGTGTCATCCCAGGGGTGACTGTGTCCTTTCCAGTAGGATGACCAGTTGTCATCCTTACCCTTAGTGGACAGATGGAGCTCTTGCCTTACATCTACAGTAAGGAAAACAGCCAGGTGAATGATTTTTAATTTTGGCACTCTGAGCAGGGAATGCAAAGACTTTGCTAAATGCAGACTGTGTTTTATCCCTCTTGTGTCTATCAAGATAAGTATCCAGTAAACACCACAGTTCTTTTCTGACTCTACTAGTTTTGTACCTCCTGCAGTGCTTTAGCCCTGCAATAGCTGAAGACCAGGTCCAGAGTCAGGATTAGCATTTGATGCCTTTAATATCTTGTGGTTAATAAAGGCCAGGAAAATGTTATGGAAGAAATCAGGAGCTGTTTCGGAAAATTGAGACGTGGGTGACAGGAACAAAATTCCTCCTCAAGCTCTTCAGCAAAAGGCAAGGTTTGGTTTTGATAAGATCTCCAAACTCATGGAGACATTCAAGGCTTGGGCGAAGGTCAGGCACAACACAAATGAAAACAAGTAAATATTCATGCCCTGGCTTTATTCCTCTTTATAAAAATTCAGTCCAGCTCCAGTCCTAATTTTCTTATAATTTCTTAGCATTTCTGTCACCCTGTATGAACTATGTGCTATTGATGTATATGCGTAGTGTAATGATAATTGAAGAACTACAATTCAGGAGGGGTTATCTTAATTCCCTTCTGCAGGTGCCCTGCAGTATTTCATACAACTTGTGGCCAGGAATATTTTATTAGTTCCATGCAACAGGACTCAGGGCAAGTGCTGTTGCTCAGTCTTGGTTAGCTGAAGCTGCTGCACAAATTCCAGATCACAGAAGAGGCTGGGGAGGGGACAGGACAGGAAAAGGAAGCTGGTGGGGGTTCTTCCTAGTTTAAGGACAGAAAGCAGAGACAACTCTGATATATCAGGATGACAGTTAAGTGCACAGTCCTTTATTTCAGACTGAGGGATGCTCACAGTAAGGCTTGGGGCAATGGTGATAGGAAAGATAGGAAAAGGAGGGTTTGTGGGGTGGAATTTCCTTCCAGTTGCCTGAGTGTTTTCAAGAATAAGAGCTAAGTCTGATATTTATT
The DNA here is from genome assembly GCA_026212715.1 of Elanus axillaris. Classification (NCBI taxonomy): domain Eukaryota; kingdom Metazoa; phylum Chordata; class Aves; order Accipitriformes; family Accipitridae; genus Elanus; species Elanus axillaris. The sequence goes on from JANZLQ010000089.1 coordinate 18,836,655, forward strand.
CCTGGTTTCGGGAATAATTATCCAGCAGTATGAAACTCCTTCACCTAATTTGGAAGAAGGGAAAGCAAAGGCTATCAGATTAATCATGCTGGTATAAAAACCATTAGAGAAATGCATTAACAGAAATTGTGTGGTACTACCACTTTAAGCAAACAAAGATAGCGCAAAAGATAGTCTTACTGTAAGAACAGGTGAGAAGAGCTCTGTAGCCACAGAAAGCTGCTGTCTGGCCAGGGGCTAGTCTCAGCCCAGCTTCAGGTGCTGGAATGGAGGTTTCTCCAGGCACCTATACTCACATTTACACACCTGCTCAAGAACAGAGAATAAAAGTATGTTTTCCAAGCCACCCTTCAGCCTCTGCTGGGCTGCTCCCTAGACTTGGTTTAATAAGGTGGATGTTTCATTTAGGGAGTTGATGACTTTGTCCATCCATGAGGGGATGACTAACAACTTTCTGGAATTTAAGTACTCAGACCACTTTGAGGCTCCTGGCTGGAAGGTGCTATCCAGGAAGCAAAACAAGCAGCTAAAACACAGGTTGCCCCCAAGGTCACAGAAAGACCAGTATTGGTTAAAATAGAAATTCAAACAAAATATTCAGAAATAGAAACACATGTACCGAAAGCCAGTTTGGCAGCTGACAATCACTTTTAGAGTTTGACATCTCTGAATAAGAGGGTCTACATAAATACATTTTTACACTTTTTTACATCACCTCTTAAAGTCAGACCTCAGTCCTGCAGCTGATTCGGAACTCTGCTCATGAGGTAGAAACTTTTACAGGTCTCACCAAAACTGCCTTTTCTGAGATTCAATATAAATGCCAATTTCAGCATGCAAATTAACTGTGAGACCAATTCTTTGAAGAGATGGGTATCCTCAATTCCCAATGAAGTCAAGGAGAGTCAAAGCATCCATAAAGGCACAGGATCAGAGCATATTACAAAACACACTATTACCACATTATGAAATCCTGAAACATTCAGCTAGTTAATGCTTGTGAGACATAGAAAGGTAGCCAATAATAGCTAATAGTTTATTCCAAAGAATTAGAGGAAAACAGATGCAGTCAAATTCTGTATTTCAGCCTAAATATTGTTAGTGTGTTTCTAAACAGGTGACAAAAAAATTATCAGTTTTAAGTATTCTCTAGAATAGAATAATTAAGCCTCTGTTGTGACATGTCTCTGTAGGCATTTATTTTCCATTAATAGAGGATGAGAATTATAGTTTAATTATTCATATAGTTCTAAAGAGATACTCTATTTTATTCAAAAAGTCATTGACTGGATTACAGGAAAAGTCCACCAAGCTCCCATATACCTTAATAAGGCAAAGCAAGAGACACGAAGGGCAGGCTCAGGATAGAGGAGGGAAAGGAAGGCAGGAAAGCACTGCCGGCAGCAGTGGACATCCTGCTCCTGGCAGAGACAGCTCCCTGGACCAGGCTCTGCAGGGATGCATCCTGGGTCACCTTCACCTGTCCTCTGGGGATTCCCCCACTTTCTGCCCATGTGTTGGTTCTATACATGGGTGAGGTTTCACATGAGCATCACTACACTGGTACGACACTGCATCTGAGCCCGGGATTTCCACGGGGGCTTATGGGACGCAGCTCTCCTCTGCAAGCAGGGCTTGGTTTCAAATTTCTTTGAAAGTCTCAGACTTAAGTTCTCCAGCACTTTCATCATCCTTTCATGCACAAATACTGCTTTCCAAAATCTACATAAAACAGACTATCCAGTCTCCAGGGACTGTAACGTAAACATAATGCATAAGCACCAACGTTTTCTGATTACATGTAGAGTCACTCTCCACGAAAAGCTGCTGTAATAGGGAAGGTCAGTGTTTACCCTGCAGAAGTACCTACGAGGGGACGCTGCCTCTGCAGTGAGAGCACGGCACTGAGCACGGGTGCTGTCGCTGCCGTCTGGTGCCCTCTCCTGGCACCAACAGTGACACGACCTGGCTAGATAATGACAAGATCATTTCAGCCTAGAGTGTATCTTCAGGACTTCGTGGAAACTGGTTAAACCGTACACTAGAAAATACAATTTTACATCAGATGAGCGTAAGGTACTGAGAATAACTTTTTTCCTCTTTTCTTGGTGCAGACTTCCTTAAACTAACATTTTGGGGAAAACGAAAGCTTCCTGCTCCCCAGAGGAACAGGCAGTTTAATTTTGGTTACAGACTTTTTAGCCTCATAAAAAGGAACCTGAAATACCTTTGTGAAACACTTCTGATTAGAAACGAGTCTTTCAATTATTTTAGAACTTCTCCTCAACCAAAGAATCATGAAAATAAAGTCCCCACCACCCAGAAAATTGTCTCTGAACCTACCTTAAGAGAGAAGTTTCAGCTGGATATTTTTTCCCAGGAGTGGGAGTTAAACCCCTGAACCAACTAAGTATTGGACAGGTAGCTGCAAGTTATAAGATTTAAAAACATAGAAAATGTACATGTTACCTCACACAGAATCATTCTCCAGTTGAAAGCCTGTACAGAAGATTATTATCAAGAGTATTGCAGTTTCACTGTATATTCATGCATGACCAGCTGATCAATACTGGCAAAATCCTAGTCTGGAAGACACAGAAGCTCACGGATACATGATATTAGTGTTTACACCAAAGTGTATTGCCTTCTGTCTATAAAGGAAAGCCAGTTTAAAACAGATACATGTATCTCTGATTCTTTATTTTTAAATTAGCACAATTTTTGAACTGGCCTACTTATTAGCCCCTTCAGTATGAATTATATGGGCATTAATTACACATTATGTCCCCAGTTGACTGTTCTCTATCTTATATCCACAACTAACACAAACAGAAGCAAGACTTCTCTCCAAGTCAGAATTTTAAAAGATCTCTTGCAGAGTTGCTGAAATAAAGAACTATTAATCTAGATCACTAGCACAAAATTTTCTTCAAATGTGTTCATGAACAAAAATATCACTAGGTGAAACATACCAGATTCAAAATTAGCAAAACTATTTCAAGGAATCCACGATTAACTGACCAAGCTTGCTGTCACAATCGAAAACTTTGCTGAGCTGAGGCACTGATCTGATTAACAGCCATGTAAGCCACTACAAGCCTAGGTTACACAAATCTACTTGAAAGTTACAAAGCAAGTTTTGAAAGAAAAACTCTTGTTCCTCACTTAAATAGCATCCAGACATTGACCTTATACAGAAAGACTCATATGCATGTTTTATGCCTAGTATTTATCTGTACCTCTTCCTCCAAAGCACTGTCTGAGCACAAAGGAGGAAGGCCCAGATCCTCTATGCCTCAGCCCAGAGCCAGCACTTGCATTTCCCTCAGGCTTAACTGCAACTCCACCCCTCACCATCACCTCCAGGTGCTTTGCCTGGGCCCAAGACCCCTCTGGGCAAGTGCTGTACAAACAGAAGATGTTAGACAATGAAAACAGGAGCTTAAAACATATTACACTCTGGCCACCTCATCATATCCTCACTAAATTGCTTTAGCAGCATTTCTCTTTCCAAACCCACCTTCTTCTCAGGCCCAGCCATTACAACTTTGGCCCCCCAAAAGACTACCTTGCCCTGCCAGTATGATTCAGGGAAAATAGCCCCTGCTCCCAAGTTTGCACCAGGGACAAGAGAAAGACTGATTCAATGGGGAACTGTACACAGGACAAGCTTTTGGGGATAGGTGTCCATTTGTAACTTGTTTTTTTATCATCCAGGCTCAGTCCTAGGAGCTTTTCATACTAACTAGTGCCTTGTTGGGTCTTTTTTTTTTTTTACTTCTTGAGACCAACACATCTTATCAGTTCTTCAGCTGAACAGGCTATTAATGAAATGGGGGTTAACACAGCTAGTCCCCAGCCATTGCTACCCTAGTCATACCTGCCACTCCTACATCCTCCCTTTGGCCTGAATAGCTGGCTTTCCTCTTATCCCACAGTTCCTCTGAAAGAAAGGCCAGTTTGGAGATACAGCAGGCTACAAAGCAGCAGCATGACTGGGCTCCTCATATTTTGCACAGCTGAACTACCCTGGGGTGTGGGGCAGCAGAGGCCTAACCCCCATGCTTGGACCTGCAGATTCCCCAAGCACAAAACTGAAATAAAGAGTTTAAGGAAGCATATTCTCTAAATCCCATCTCTCTAAGCCAGAATATATGTAACACTATGAAAAAATGGAGAAAGCCTCAGTACATTCAAATACTGAGTTCAGCCTGGGAAGATCGCAGCAAGCCCTAGCCCTGAAAGTCGGGGCCCCTGCCCTCCCACCAGGCCCAGGGGCAACACAGCAGGACCTCTCCTCAAGGAGGAATTGCTTTTACAAGCTAGACCTTGAGAAAGCTTAAACATTTGACTTGTCTTCAAGTAACACACAGCTGAAGTCAGCCAGTCTTTAGTCTAGCCCTCCCTCCCCTCAGCACACCATATCACTCACCAAGGGAAATTAAGGAAAAAATATAAATGAAAGCCACACTTTGTAATAAGATGGCAAACCGAAAGGCAAGGAACATCCGTGCTGAAGGGATGCAAAGTGTCAGCTGCCACCAGCTCCAGCAAATGAAGCAACTGTGCTGTAGCACTCCCCTGGCAGGAGGGTCTGCCATTTCAGAGATCCTGATGGAGGTCATTTGCTCTTCCTCATCTTAGAAATCAGCCATCAACACATGCTTTAGGACCACCCTCCTTGATGAGTACAGCTGGAGATATTTATTAAAGAATATTTAATAAACATGGGGAAGTTGCAGGAGGCTGCAGCTTGGTGAAGGGTTAAAATATTGGAATGAGAGTTACTGCCAAAATCTAGGAACACAAAATGCTAGACCTCCCATGTTTTTACTGCAGACTTCTACAATAAGAGTCACTCCATTAGTCTCCACCAAAAAATATTTCTGTCTGTATTCTTAGGTCCCTCAACAACATCTAAGGGAGCCCTCTCATGCCCTGGAAATCAAGCCAGGCTGGAATGCAAGTAGGTGGTACATGAGGTTTGTATTAAATCTCATATGTCTAAACAAAAAGGTGTCAAGCATGGAAAGTCATCAACTGAAAAAAAATCTTACAAACACATTTTAATTGCAAACATGTCCCTTGTCTTTCATTAGAGATATTTAAAGCAATAGTGCATTTGCACAGACCCAGATGTAGTCCTTTTGAGAGGACCCAGAGTTACTGACCCTCAGAGAGTGACCCTGACTTCATTCACATGGTGCTGCAAACACTTTACAATTGAGCTGTCCATTGGGTCAACAGGACTTAGTTCTGTGAGGAACAGTAAACATGCCTATACTTGCTACCCTTAGACCTCTAAAAGACACAGAAATAATTTTAGGACACAGTTCACAATGAACATAATTTCTCCCCAAAAGTGTTTGTCTCCAAAAAGGCTTGTGCCTAGAGTTTCTGTACTCTCATCTTCCCTTCTTCATCTACCAGTTTTCCTTCATACTTCTAACTTTGCCTAGGGTTGAAGTCAAATCATGTTAAAGGGACTACTTTGTCCACCTCTTAGAGGAAGTAAAGTTCCACAGACAAAAGTTTAATTTAACCACAGAATTTTAATTTGGAAATATCAGTCAGTTAACTCTGGTAAACAGTCTGTTATGACCACCTGCCTAAAATACAGCGCTTCCCCAGGACTGCGAGCTTACATGTACATCTACATCAAGTGTCCACTTCAGTCTTTCCTTCCAACCTCCCTGGTTCCAGCTCCTCTTAGCCAGCTTTTTCCAGCAGGAACAGAATCCAGCTGCCCTGAAAGTATTGAAGGTAACTACTTCTTCAAGATAATCATACTGAAGACTCCTCTTCAAGGTTATATGAATAGTCTCACTGGTTTCTCAGTATAAACCCACTTGCTTACAAAGCAAAGGCAGAAGTTGCCACAAGTAGCAGCAATACTTATCTAGGGTTTGTTGGGTTTTGGTGGTTTGAGTTTTTGGGGGGTAGGGGGGTGTTGAAAAATAACAAGGATCAACAGGAAACTCAAAAATATCACATCCAGAAACCTTCCTTCCTTAAAACACTCCCAAATAACAGACAATACCTCCTTTCCTTCTGCTTATTCCACTAAAATGAGCACGTGGAAGATACCTGCCTGTACCCCACGTACCCAGGGATCAAAACCATAAAATGGAAATAGTTAAAACTTTTGGCCTTTCAGGGTTTAAAGGCTCTCCTTTTCAGGAAAGCCCTTCTTCAGTACTTACACTACACAAATAAAGACCCCAGAAGTAGGGCAGGAGGAATCTTTTGCCGTACTCTTGCTTCTAAGGGCTCGTGTTCCCAGTAGCCCTGGAGAGGCAATCAGTGTTAATAAGTGGGGAAATGGAGACACCTGAGGTAGCTGCACCTGAAGCAACACCTGACCCTTAGCTGATGTCCTAGTGAGGACTTAGTAAATGAAAAAACAAAGATATTTACAGTCCCAAAACAAGGACAAGGGATGGGGAGGCATCCACTGCTGTGAGCTGATGAATGGCTCAGCACGATCCAGGGGCCTGACAGCCATGGTCAGCACACACCTCAGTTCTCAGCCTGCTACGAGGGGCAGCAGGCAAGACAGGATCACTAAAATAACCTCAATGTTGTCAGCTGTACCATGCTATGGAGGGGCAAGGGGGGCATCCTTGTCCTGGCAGCCCACTAGCAGTGGAGGCAGACAGGGGCAGCCCTGGGGCGCAGACCACTGCAGCTCACACAGCTCTGAGCTTCCCACCTGCTCTGACAGTGCAGAGTTATGTGCCCTCCAAGTCTCACCTCCAGCGGCAGAGGCAGAGGCTGGAGGGATGCGCCACAGGGTTTGCTCTGCTCACGGCAGCAAAGGGCTGCCCTCAGGGCTTCCCAAGCCCCAGCCAGGGATGGCTGGGGGGCCAGGGAGCAGGAGCTTTCCCAGAGAGCAGCTCCGGGAGTCATGAGAAGAGGAGAACTGATACATATCCAGGGTGCTCCTAGACTGATTTCTTTCTCCTGCTCAAAATCAGCATCCCTCAATGGGGCTATTCTTGTGACAGAGGGCTATCTACTTTCATGCTCATGACATCAGGGTTTCCCATCCCCCTTGTCCTTTAGCAGGAGCTGCAATTATCTCTGCCCTATTCTGACAATCCAGCTTGTAAAAACCATGACTGAGATATTTCCAAGTCAGCTGAATTCAAATTCTTGTACATCAGATTTATCCTGTGGGAGATTTGCTGTATTATGACATTCATATACCAGCAGTCAGTTGTGATTAACATAGCAAAGGACAGAAATGCTGAGGCAGTTTCTCTCAGAAACATGTATTCCTGAGATACCCCTACATAAAAATGTGTCACTTCAAGATTATGCAAAATTAACAGGTTTCAGACAATCTGTAGGGCATCTTGATATTCTTGCTGTGTCAATGGAGCCAAAATCAGTTTAATTTTTAACTGCATTCATCCAGCCTCTGAATTTGACTGGGGAGAATTATTACAACCAAGGCCTTGACCCTGTTGTGTCAACTACAGCCAGAAAGACTGTAAGACACATCTCCTGCTTCAAAGGCTATTTGCTGTCCATACTGACAAATGGAGCACTTGTTATCCCCACTTCCCAGACCAGGAACTGGGTCACAGTGAGCCTTTTGCCTGAAAATGGAAGGGGAAAATATTTCACCCCCAGCTTCAACAGGAGCAAATGTTGGGCATGGTGAGCCCAGTAAGGATGTTCTGGACACCCACTACATTCTGGAAAGGCAGGTGAACAGAAAGGCAAAGCTGTGACCCCTTAAAGTGTCTTCAGGGCACAGCCTACCTGGCAGGCACAGGGCACAGGGGAAATCTGCAGAAGATGGAAATGTCACTCCTTCCTGGGGCCGAAGGTTGCAGGCAGTGGCTCACAAGGGGCTTTGCTGTGCATGACTCCTTCTTTGCCATCAGTTGAGCAACAAGTTTAACCCCATCTGTCCCCATGTTTGCCTCCCTGAAGAGGAATGGAAACCCCAAGTGTCTGCTCTGGCACCTGCTGTGCACCTGCGTTGGCCACCATGTACAGCTTTGGGAAATGGGCATTTTCTGAGGCTCAGGGGAAAAGCTAGTTGCCTGACATGCATCTAGGAGAAAAGGGACTATACTTATCTGGTGAATATAATAATTCTCTGATCTTATTCCTGCTGATCTAAACCAGTGTGAATTTGCACAGAAAATGATGAAGCACTGTTAGCATGGAGCCAACATATGTGAGAGGAAACTCAAGCTTTATGTCTCCAGCTTGTATTTAAAACACCTTGCCTACATGGATTGCTGTGTATGACATAATTAAGATAACACATTGTATAGTGCTGGAGCAACATGAAACAGCGCCTGCCCTACCTGACCTTTTGTGCATTATTGGAAGTTCATTCATATCCAAAGCACATACAGACTGAAACAACAAAAGCATGTGCACTGCTGTTCTCCTGTATGGGCTTAATTTACTCCTGAATATTGTCATCTACAAAATATTCCTGAGTAGGAGAACAGCTTAGGTGATAGACACTACCTGACCATTTTCTCAACACAGTTTGATAGTTACAGGCTCTGGTCACAGCTGTTCAGCATTATGCTGCTGTAGAGCTTCCACTTTTCTTCCCAGCTCATCCCACATGAGTTCAGTAGATCTGGAAGCTGGAGACGACTATAGCTATATATTTACATGCAATCTGTCTTTTTCTTCAATGAACAGCCTTAAGCCATCTGGAAGAGTCTCTAAATTACTGCTCTGTATCATGCCAAAATTCTCAGCAGAACAGAAGAAATGCTCAGAAGTGCATCTCCCCAAATGGTCTCAGTTCTGGAGATTTATAAATTGTGAATATTTCTATGAATTAATTTTTGAAGTGTGTAAAAATATCTTTCTTTCTTTCTTTCCCTTTCTTTCTTTCTTCCTGTATTGGGTTTCTGTGGCAAGGTTTTGGTAGCAGCGCGGGTTACAGGGGTGGCTTCTGTGAGAAGCTGCTGGAAGCTT